>JAOTQQ010000012.1:63378952-63397840 GCA_026546715.1 Gallinago undulata
CCTTCTTGGCCACCTGGGCACACTGCTGGCTCATGTTAAGCCAGCTGTCCACTAACACTCCCAGGTCCTTTTCTGCCGGGCAGCTTTCCAGCCACTCTGCCCCAAAATTCCAAATAGGAATAGTATTCCAAATAGGAATACCAAGATCTCTTTATATCTGGCTTCCACAGATTTCTAAATAGTATATAACTATAAGATTATTGGCTGGTATTCTGGAAGAATAGATCTCCCTTAAAAAAAAAAAGCCTCAAGGAAGTCTGAAGCTTCAAGAAGAAAATGTCTGGGGGCACAAAAAAATACCCCTCTATCCCACCTGTAAGCCTCAAAGGAAGGAACTTTTCTGTCCAGCACACCTTGCAAGGCAGAAGCCCAAATGAGTTGTGCCTGGGAGGAGTGGGTCTGGGAGTCCAGCTGATCAGAGGTGTTTGGGATAGTGAGCCAGGTTAAGTGGGATATACCACCAAAAGCAAGTCTTCTAATCAGAAGAACTGTAGAAAACCACTGCCAAAAGGTTTTTCCCTATCCCAGAGGAGCGTACTCTTCTAATATCAGATCAGTTATTCTGGATATACAGAAATGGCACGGCACTTCTGAAGTTTTGCACCTTAGCTTGCAGATATAAGGACAAATATTAGTGGGAAAAACAGCTGGCAGGTGCTGCTTAAATCTAACAAGAACCAAATGCATCCAGCAGTTACAATTCACACTTTGGTGAACTGCATTCAGTAAGAATCCTCCTCATAATTCATTTGAATCTGACAAATACATATTTTGTAAAGCATATATTTTGATCTATGAGGGCACTTCTGATCTCTGATTTTTTTTTTTTTTTTTTTCTGCAGACAGCAGGAGCTCATTCACCAATTTCTGAAATGCTGGCTTTTCAGTGCTGAAAGGTGCCGCTTGTCAGGCAGCACAAAGAAGTGCTGCCCATGCTGGCTGAGCCAAGGGAGGGAGTTGTGTGCTTGCTGTCATTATGGGGAAGTTCATGGGTAGGTAAATGGTAATTTTCCAAACCAGAATTTGGCATGGTAAAACTAATTTATTCTTCCCCTGGAACAAAAAGACTGTAGAGTTGTTACTGGGCATAGTGATTTGTTCTCTCTGAGATCCAGCAGGAAACAAATTGAGAAAAAGCAAACACAACAGTGTCTTTGCTTGCAGTTCCTGCTTCTTGCTTGCAGAAGCCTTACCAGTATTTGTGTTTTAGTTAGGTGTTGAAGTGAAACTGTCCTCTTCATCAGCCTTCAGCTTACTCTCTCTCTAGCAGTCTTTGTGCTGCTTGAAGACATCTACTGTGTGTGAGGCATCAACTTAGCACTTCAGGTTGCAGAGTGACTGGAAAAGCTTCTTATGAATTGCCAAGAAACACTCTGCTATCATAACTAAACAGGGAAATTAATGTTAGGGAAGAGATTTTTATTGTTTCCTTGCTGGTGCTGTACCTTCTAACCCACGTAACGCTGTAACCAACTGGCTGCTTTACCTGATGTCTGATTTATGTTCAGAAGGAATTTGGGGAGGTTGGTGTTCATTTCTTCTTTCTTGTTAAGCTAAATCAGGCTGCTCTTACAGCTGTGGCATTCCCCCTGGTACGAACCTTCTCTGTTTCCAAGATATCACTTGTAAAAGGAGACAGCATCTGGCGTGAGCTAAAGGAACGTGAATATTTAGGACTCTCATAGTTAGCCTTGGTTCTTTTGGAGTTTGTTTGTTCATTGGAAGCTTTTGTAGGATGCAGGGACTGGCAGGATGTAGAAGCATATGATGTGGTCAGCCCTGGATTACAGTATCTTTTGGAGTGATTTAGCCTGAGTGGCATTCGTTCTCTTGCCTCTGCTGGCCATAAGGAGCAGAGTGATTGCCGTGGACCAGGCAAGATTGAGGTCAGTGATCTAAACAAGTCTGTTATTTATTTTTCTGTAGCATCCCTAGGCTCCTTTCAAGGCCAAAAGAATTGTATTTCAAGTGTGTAAATATATATGTTCTTTTCTCTGAGAGCTTAAGACCTTATTGGGCACAGACAGGCCAAGAGGAAATTTTAAGTTAAACAAAATCAGTTAAATTTTAGCACAGAAACACGTATCCTGATGCCAGAAGAAAGAAATAGCAGGAAACTTTCCAGCTATTCTTCGGGCATGGTTTTATCATTAGAGCATTTTTGGGGCAGTGCATTCGGAAGAGTCTGTGAAGCAAAGCAGAACTAAATTACTTATCACCTCATATCCATGCACACAATACATGCTTAATCACCAAGAGATATCTTCTGCTTGTATTTCCAACTAGAGCCATCCCAGCGTGAGCTCTGCACGCTTCCAGCAAGAAACTTACGCGAGAAAACCATAGGACAAAACAGCTGAAGAGCCCCTTTCTCTGTGCAGCTTTTGGGGAAAATCTTTTCTTTAAACAAAAGGAACTGAGCCAGTAGTGCCTGGAAGGATGTGGGCTTCCTGCTGAGATGTAAATCACTTCTGATTCTGTCTGGGAGATATATTCTGGGAACAGAAATGAGTGACTTGAGGAGCTGTGAGATGGGAAGAGTGGTTGGTGACAACCATGGTGTGAGAGTGTGGTGACTCTTTACACCCTGACAGTGCTCTGAAGGGAAGGAGAAGGGTCTCGTCCTGTTACTGAAGGAGCATGATCTCCTTGGAAGTGAGTCAAGTTGGAAAAAAACAAGTTAAAAAGCTTGCCCTTGGCTGGTGTTTCTGGGTTACCAGCTATTACATACTTCACTGTGTTAGCACATGGGAGCCCAATGTGAACTCAGTGTAGCCTGCAAACATGAAGCAAGAAAGCAGCTCCTTCCTCGGACAGCTCACAATCTTATTTTGTCACATTTCTGTATTGTTTTTAAGATGTCTTGCTGATGTTGCAGTGTGAAAACCCTGCACAAGCTTTTGGGAGACAGGCTGATAATGCATGCACTGGCCTCAGATGTAGAAACAGCAAACAGGAGGAACAACAAGAGAGGAAAAAATAATTGTTTAATCTTTTTTATTGCCTCCCTCCCGCCCCCCCAAGCTTTCAGCTATTGATGATCACGCGTCACCAACTTCTTCTGGCAGAAGTAGTGACTTCCCATGTGACAGAATTTCTCAAAGCCTTCACAACTGTCCAGCCCAGGGTTCTGTGGTGGAGGAAGCTGCCGGTGAGGGTAGGATTTTGTAGGTAACCCCAAGCACGTGTGATGCTGGTTCCCTGAAGAGGGTGTGCTGATGCTGCGTGACTGGTGGGTGCATCCTTGCTATCCCTAATGTAGTCAGTGCAGGTGGTAACATTAATAAAGACATAATAATGTGGGCTTCGTTCAGTCTGGGGTAGGAGGTAGTGAATGTCTGCCCACGCGCCTAGTAGGCTTCTGTCCTTGTTGCTACTTACGAATGAAGCCTCTTATGGCTTCTTCAACTGGTGAGTTCAAACCTGCGTGGAGGTGGCTGCGTGAAATCCAGTTATGCCTTTGCATGCCATGTAGACACATCAAGAGGATGGTGCCGGCACGGAAGTGTGGTGATAGTAGAGAGAAGCTACAGCAGTAGTAATGGGGGAGGCAGTGGTAAGTCTCTGCTGTTCTATCTCGCTGACTAGGTAGGATAAAACTAACTTAAGAACAACTGTGTTTGCAAAGAGACCTCCTGTGGATATATTTTGGAAACCTTGATGTTTCTCTGCCTAGAGCAAAGTAAAAAAGCTTTTAAATGTAAACGTATGCCCTGTTCCTCTCTTTTTACTTTATTCTCTTGTAATAGTTCTAATTTTCTTGCTGACAATATGAAGCTACAGTAGACCTTGACTCTTCAGTGTAAATCAAGAATAATCCCAAGGAAGTCACTGGTATTTTCCTGGTGTCCAAGGGGTCAGGGAACCTAAGGGGCCAGTTACGAAAGGTGTCATGTATTTTAGCTTGCTGTTGAAGGGAGCAACCACGCTGGTGTCATCTTTGCCAGCGTGACACCAGGGAAGGTGTGACCAAGGGGAGTATAAATAAAAGGGACTTGACCTTGGTTTGGGTACTGCAAGTGCCAAACTTCTTGAAACATCAGTTGCTTTATTAATAATAATAAAAAAAAATCTTACTGGCTTTGCAACTGGATTTGAACTGGTTGGGGTGCGTTTTAGCTGTGTAGCAAGTTACGGACTTTCCTGACTTCAGGGTGGGACTATGTCCTCGTTTGGGGAATGTTCCCACGCAGCAGCATGGGGCTGCTGGTTTCACTTTAAATAACCTTTTCTATTCCCCAAAACCATGAGGTGTTTCTTCATTCCTTCTTATCGTAACACGTGAAAAAAAGTAGAAGCCGATAATCCATAGAGGTTTAAGATGTCCCAAAGTAGGATGAATCAGAGTTTTCAAGTTGTGTAGGTCACACTTATCTCACCAGTGACTCAGAAGTCTTGTCCTTTGCTGAGGCGTGGGATCTTACTGGACTTGACAGTAAAGTTCACCAGCATGAGCAATCAGTTTCACATGAATGTTCATATGACCAAATGACATGTGGAGCTGAAGTTTTAAGTTCCATTTAGTACATAGACAGAAAACAAGAAGTAAGACTCAAAGGTGATTTTTTTTTTCCTAATATTTAAGTTGACATTCACTTGACTTGGTCTTTTGCAGTCAACTGGACTCCTGCTACGTATTTCTGTGCCCCTAACAGTGTGCCAAAAGCAGAGATGCAGGTGAAAGATAGCTAAAGCAAGAGTGAGAAGAGCCAAACTAAATTCTTCCTGTCACTGTTGTCAGTCATCAGTAGATGGCCGGCCACTAAACGTAAAGCAGCTCCTTTATTAGATGGAAAATATTAGGTTCATACAGTGCATATACAAAGGCTTTGCATGCCTTTGTTTGCATGCCAGATAATTATCACAATAAAAAACCAACAGTGGAGTCAGCAAGGGAACTACTCCTCCACGTCTTCTGACATCTGTTGAAGTTCCTTCTCAGTGTCCTTCTGCTCTTATTGTTCAGAGCATGTGAGCTCTAGGCCTGGCAGGCATGTCTGCAATTAACATTTCCAACGCCATCCTGATGCTGCTTGCTGCGCCACAGAGAACATGTGTTCCCGTGAAGCTGGGCTGTCATGTGGACCGCTCAAGGGTAGCACTGAACTTTCATCAGGCTACTGCATTCTAAGCCAGTCTCTGGGCAGAATAATAAAAGCCAGCCTTGCTGGAGAAGTGGGCGAGCTGGGATTCTTAGAGCAAAAACAGATTTGAAAAGGGAAGGGCATCAGCCTGTCAGTGGGATCCATGAAGGGTGTTTATGAGGGTTCTTATTGCTGTGAAAGTGAAATAACTACAAATATATGGTTGTATAAAAGTGTGCTCATCTGCTGGATGCTTCGTTCCCCTGGGACAGGGCAAAGGGAAAAAACTGTTTATAGCCACCCTTCTCAACAGGCTTTGTGAATATTGGCTGCTGCCTTTTTTTGGGTGCCCTTTACCAGAGACTTTTAGAGCACCCACTGCTGCAAGTGAGGTAGTGGACACTGTGGAAATCAATCCCAAATTAAGCGCCCCAAACTAGCAGTCACCTAGTGATTGAGTGTAAAAAGATAAATGCCTAACTGGGTCAGACCATCATTCATGCCTGACCCTGGATTCTCCTCCAATGGTGCCCAAAGGATGTGCCAATGAGGGAGAGCGTGGGAGCCTGGTCCCTGTCTGCATCCTTGGACTCTCCTGCATCCACCACTTTGGTATTGGGCATGTTAGGAGAAGCATCCTTGCCTGTTCCTTGTACTGTTTGTTTATGGACCTGTTGTCCTTGGATTTGTCTAATCCTTTTTTGAACCTGCTGATACTGTCTGCCTGTAGCAGATGTTACAGGTCATTACTGTGGCAACAGACTGCAGAAATTCAGTAGAGTCTCAATAGAAATGTACCTTCTTTTATAAATTTTAAATTATTTCCTGCTAGTTTCAGTGAATGCCTTCCACATGTAATAGTACTGAATTTAGTGAAAAACAGTTCTATGAGTACCTTATCCACTGTCTTCATAATTGTCTTCAGACAAATTGCTTGTCTGTTTACCTTTCTGTTTCTGCCTCATCCTTCTTTAAATGCAGAAACTAGAAACACTCCCAGTACTTGGGAGGCCTGTAGGCTTTGTGGAGATAGGGCTTTGGTTCCATCTCCAAATTCTGCAGAATTTACCATGTAGAAGAATCATCACAGCTGCCAGTTTGAATGCTCACTTGGCACGGAGATGGAAATACATTTGTAAAACACTAAAATAATAACAGCGATTGATAACGTAATTCTATAATATATTTGGTATTTCATACTGTAAATATGATTGGCACATTACAGAAAAACAGAGGGGGTGGGTCGAAATAACATAGCACTACCTCATGTTTTATGAGCAAAAATGCTTTAACACATGGTCCCAACCCTGGAGGCATTTCCAGCTATAGAGTTGCCAAGTCTACAAATTCACATGAATTTGTTGAGACTAATGACGGTAGTGAGCGGCATCGTTGCCTCTGAAACCACGATGCTTAGGTGTGTACATACATATGTGCACATATAGGTAAAGGCTTTTTTTAACCCTTGTTGTATTTTGCCAGTGTAGATGTCAGTGCCTTGAAAAAGCAGTGTGAAGGTTGGCTTAATTGCATGGAAAGAGGGCAGGAATTTCCCCTTGGTGTGCAAAATTGATAGCTAGACTGAGGTAATGTTTTATGCAGTTTAAGAATTTGAATGGATCTGAAGGTCCCTAAACTTGACTGTAGGGGTAAAGATTTTTAAATCTGGTGATCTGTTTTGCTGTGAGTTATTTTTGCTGAGCTTTGTTGTGCCATTTTTCCCTGCGTATGGAGGGCTAAACCCTGAAGGGGTGACTTTGTGTAGTGTGGACTATCACTTTCTTGGCATTGTCCTTTGGAATGGTGAAGGACCATCCCATGTTCTTGATGTGTGATCAGCTTTGTGTGCCTTTTAACCCCTACATCCTCTGAATGTTGTTTGCATGCTTTGAACCCGGTTAGTTGTGTCCTGGTTTTGGTAGATGTTTTCTTGAAAGCCTTAGAGACTACTGCTTGTGCCAGAAATCACCTGTGAAGTTTTACCCTATTGAGCTATGCTCCAAGGATATCCATGTTTTTTATTGGAAGTTGTAAATAATTGAGTTTGATTAATCGGCAAGGAGAAGACGGAAAGAAGCATTACATGTGAAAGACATTGCATTACTTGTTGGCGTTCTCAGTCGTCCTTGTACATAGGGAGAGGTGACAATACACATCAATTTGAATTTTAAAATTTTCTATCAATGTAACAGGAGAACTATGTCATTATTTTGTCCAGTAATCTTTGTCTTATGAAGCTGATTTCCAGCGTTCTAGGAAGAGCAGCACATTTTTCCAGAATAAATATGATCTACTTTGACACCTCTTTCATTCATTTTTCTGTCTTTTCCCGCTTCATTATGAATGATCATCCATCCAGAAAGCTGCTATGGCTTTATGGTACAGCTGCAGTCCGTGTATAAGCAGTTTGGCTGTCTTCCCAAAATGGCACATTTCAACCATGACTGTCATAAAAGCTGCTACCAAGGATTCTAGCCTTACTGATAGACTTGTCTTTGAACCAGCTTAATTATATTTTTACGTGAGGTTATATTCAAGACTATTCCTGGCCCCTGGCTACACGGTACAGTAGCACTCTGAAATTTCATCTCGTGGGACATCAGCTGTCATTTCTGAGTCATTGAGAAATGAGTTTGATGATACCTACCCAGTCCTTGGTGAAATATTTGCCCATAGGACCATCTGCCCCTTTAATAGAGTTGTCATTTCAGCATGGCTTCAATTTCTGCAGCAGCTGCCCATTGATAGTAAGTCAGATGCGGGGATGTCACAGAGGAGAACAGCAGAGCCTGATGGCAGTGCTGTCGTTGCCTTCAGCTTGCTCTGCCAGTACATCATCTCCCCAATTAATGAAATCCCCATTGCTCTCGCTACCTGATCCACCCTTCAGATTTCTTCTTGAACTGTCTCCAGCCAGAGAGGGAAGTCGTGTGGTAGCTCAGATCAGATGCCTTTTTCATGGCCTCCACTTACAGTGAGCATCTCTCTGCGCGAGATGTGTTTTTAGCTTGGCTTGGCTAACTGAGATTAAAAAATTGGCAAGGATATGTGAATTTACTGTTTCACATGGATTAGCATTTCTGAGTTCTGTTTAGATTTGAGCTTGAACTGATAATTTCTGTTTATAACTAGACTTGCCAGGCATCTGCCTTTCAGCTGTCCAAGTGGGCATTCTACAGAACCACTGCAAATCCAAGCAGCCCTGTTCATAGCACCCCAGCAGTATTGAGCCCCCACAGTGACTCCCGCAGGGCACGAGGGACGGGTGCTAATGCTGTACACCTGGGGACACAGCCATCTTCTTCTAGGCTGTTTAGCCTGAGTGGAAAACCCTGCATTTTTATAAACAGCCCCAGTGTGAGTGACTTTTAATGGTGCTTCTCTTACAGGTGTCCTCTCTTACCAGCTACAAACATGCCAAACAAGCATTCTGAAATAATGCAGTGTAGGAAGGGTCATTCCAATAGTTTTCCCATTAGCCTGAAATTTGCGGGGTGCAAATTAACTTTTCTGTCCTGTGACTGATTTTCCACCTTCTTTGTAGTGGAGGCCCGTCTCAGTTAACTTTAGATAGTCTCTCTTTAGGCATCTGGTCTGAAAGCCATGTGTTTAGACTTGACTGGTTACCAAGGCTCTTTGTAGATGGTGGAAAGATGGGCACCATCCTAAAATGTGTGCCTAAATTAGACAAGGCAAATAGCCTTCTGGCAGTGTGTTTCTGTCTGTTGGGTCCACAGAAGTCCCAGATTATTAGTTTAGACAAGACGCTTAACTTTGTGATGGCAGAAAGGAGCAGAAATGAATCCAGAGTTTGTAGTTTCTCTGTGCTTCTTTTCACAGGCTCCACAAATCATTAATGATTATCTGCTGTTTCACAGGATGTTGTGGTTGGTAATGATGAAAGTGCCCAGAGATTTTATAAGCGACTAAGTTATGCAAAAAGGAAACCTGCCCCTGTGTAAGCAGAGGTGACCCAAATGAAGTGACAGTGGCTTCTTTTGAGTGGGAAATAAAAAGAGAACCTTTATTTTCTTCTCAAACAGCTTTAAATTTATAAACTCAAAAGTATAAGCAGCTTTTGTGGCAATCTTGACTGCATTTTCTGCTCTCCTACAGTTGAAGTCTTTCACAAATTTTTGTATGTGTACTGTCTGATCACAAACCCTGTGTCTCTACCCAAGTTTTGGGAGTAAATGAATTTCTTTTTTTTTTTTTAATTTTTTTTTTCTGTGGTTCTTTCCCTTCTCTGATTTGAATGATGTTTTTTGAGGACCAAGAGGATAAATTACAACAGGGATAGTCTCTTGATTATCTGATGGGTGCTTTAGGTGCAGATGAACTCTAGCTACCATTTTGTTTGACTTCTCATTGTGTTTCTTTCCTCTGTTCCTCCCTACAGTCACATGGAAAACTGGGGAGATCTGTGCATGTTGTTGGGTTCCTTTACCCAGGACTTCTGGCTGTTTTTTCGGTCTTCTTCCTGGGTCATCTTCCTAGCAGAAAGAGGGTAGCAACTGCTTTTATGGTTGGGCTACTCACTATCACTGTTAATGGACTAGATCATTACTGAAAAGTCCCACGGGTGTCCTACCCTTTTGGGATAGTAATAATTCTTCTTGTGAGAGGATCTCACCCTGGTGTTCTAGGGTTTTGTGACAAATACAATGGTGTCTTTCTATCTTTAGGAAGTGTGGTCAGGTTCACTGATCCCGGCCATCAGGGAGCTGGGTATCTCCCTGGTCAGAACTGGCCATGTGAACAGAGAGCGAGTCACCATGCAGAGCCCTGAGATCTTGATGTCTCCTGTGCAGTGGCGGGAGTTGTGAAGCTCTCGAGCTTTGCATTTGGTCTCATTCAGCCCAGCAGGGCAGCAATGAAGACACACCACCAGGAGGTTTAGCTCGGTACAGGCTACTGAAAGGCGTGTGAGGGTCTTATGGCATTGCCTGACAGGTTTTGGCTGTGTGCTTCATGCCACCTGACAACCTGGAAAGTCTTCAAGGAAGTTGCAATGTGTGATGCCTCAGGTGTCAGATAAGACCTGCTTAGTTACAATTAGTTTTTCCTTCTAGATCAGATCCATATTTGTTTAGCAGAAACTGACCCACAGGAGCCAGATGCTATATTCGCTCTACCTCTGAGGCACTGTTTGAAAACAATTTCCAGGGTCTGGAGAAAATACAGTCTGTTTCTTTTAGTGTGAGACCCGGTGTGGAATGAAGATTGGGTTTTTTTGCTTGCCCTTATACTGCTCTACTTCCATCACAATAAAATACTTTGTTAAAAATTTTTCTGGTTGGTTGTAAAAGGCACCCAAGGACTCAGACTTGTGCATTTGCCCAGCACGAGTCCCAGCAGGGCATGACTCACGGGTAATGGGAACTGCTGGAAACATTTTCCTGCTCCTTTGTGTCTGTGCTTATTGAGGAAACTGGGGAATGAAGTTAAGACTTCAAGTGCTTTTCCCTAGAAGGCTGCTGCGCTGGCTTTTGGTTGTGGTACAAATATGTCACTTCCCACCAGGCAGCTTGCACGCTGTGCTGTCCTTGATCTCTTGCCCTGAATGGGAGATGTGACGCTGCTCATTTACTCCGAAGCACGTTCCTGGTGGCACATCCTCCACCGTGTGCTATGTGATGAGAAGGGAAAAGCATTTTCCCTCATAGGTGCACATGATGCTTGTGCTGCAAGAGCTGCCTTTAAAGAGGCTGACAGATGATGTGGCACTCGCACAGCTGGGGTCGTGCATGGGAGACCTTCTCCAGGTGTCTTACCGCTAGATGTTTCACACTTCCCCTTGCTCTAGAGAACTCTCCCTTTCAAAACAAAACCCTATGGCCTGCAGGGTAAGTTGAAGAAAGGTGTGTGTTGAAGAAAGCTGTCTTTTAACTCATTCCCCTTTGCATCTCACTCATAGATACACTCTAATGTATATTGTTAATGACATCTTAGACTCCTTTTTTCACCAAAGCTGTGGATTATGACCTGGTGTGATCTCAGATTGTGTACCCATACCATTGCTATGTTTATCTGTTTCACTGTATTTTGCTGTAAGAGCACTCTGTCTTTTGACTGGGGAGCTGGTGAATGTGAACTCTGAGCCTTGAGATTTCCTCCTGTTTCTCTGACTGAATGCTCAGAGGATCTCACGTTTTTGGCATTTTGCCACAGATTGAAACCCTCTGTGGCCCGCCATGACCCTGTAACTGCATAAATCAGCCCTAGAATTTGGCTTCTGATCGTAATTTTTTTGTTTTATTGTTTATTGTATTCCTAATGCAGTGATATATAAGGAGACAAGCATTTCTGAAAGAGGATTTAGGTCAAGCAGAAAGAAATTGCTATTAAATGTCATTGATTTTGCTTTATATAACTGGGTCTCTTTCTTGAAGTCCTTTAAATATTTAGTGACACTTTTTCCTCTTTAACTCAGGGGTCAGTGTCTCATATTGGCCGACCGTGTGGGTTCCCTTGCCAGCATACAGAGGTTGCCAATTGTTTCTTTTCATCCTACCAGGCTTGGCTTTCCACCACGTCTGTAAGGAGAGGTTTTTTGCATATCATATCCAGATGATGGTCCAGCTCCCCGCAGCTAAACACTGCTCACTGACTTCCTCTAACAAGCTTCTCTTTGCTGGCTGAGATACCGCTAAGCCCTTATTGCGTTACTCAAGATGGGTCAGGGAAAGGCTGTGTGTTAGCCTAGTTCTTGGTTTCCTGCTTATATAGCTTATCTCTTCTCTGTTCTAGCACCTTGTCTATTGTCCAGCACCTCTGCAATATGAATCAAAATCCTGCCCTGGTTGGAACAACTGCGTTTTCTAAAAGAAAGTGAAAGATCAGTTGCCTGTGTCATTGTGTCTCCTTCTCCCCGCTTTTTTTTTTTTTGGTTGTGTCTTGAAATGACCACTTTATCATCATGACACATTCTGTTTGTAATATGTTGTACCTGCACAGGTAAAGACATGTGTTGCTGAACAGTCATAGCTTTCTTTTTTTTCCCCCTTATGTGGAATTATTGGGCATATGAAAAAGTCATCAGGAGTCAGATGGTCAACCATATTGGCCTACAAACAAAGTGTGATCCTGTGAGCTTTGTTTCCTTATAAAATTAGCCTAAAATTATTCTGTGGCCCGTCCTATCTTAGTTTATCTTAAGGGAAAAAAATAGGGAGACTTTAACCTCTTAAGGTTTCTTATGATCAAGCTAGTTTGCAGGTTGTTTGCAAGCTGTTAAGAAATGGAAGCTTTATCCCCTCTCCAGTGCTATTCTGTTTGTTAGTCTCTGGTTTGTATCTTCATGGGCTAAACCTGATGTATTTGAATGAATAAAACTTTACTATAAACTCTGGCATATGATCTTAAAGGTCCCTTCTAACCACTAAGATTCTGTGATTCTGTAATAGATACAGAAATATTTTATTCCAAATATTCCCAATAGGTTTGATAAATTAAAAAAAAAAAACCAACCAAACAAAAACACAACAAACCAAACACAATGAAAAAGCACCTCCAAAAAACTGTTATACCAACTACTGGAAAGTTAACTTCAGAGTAAGTTGAAACCAGTTCTAGGATGAAGTATTGCAGTTGTAGACATGTGCAGGCACAGGTTAAAGATGCTATGTCCTGTCTCCAGTTGCAACCATAGAGGTGGAATACGGCTTCTGCAGTGGTGCTGGCCAAATTACTGATCCTAATGCTGCAACATGAAAAATGACCCAGTGTAATGATTTATTGTGAGATCTGGGTTTCATGTAGTTAAAAGATGTCTATTAGTCTAGCATTGTATCAGTGATATTTAATTGTATGCCAAGGAGCTTGTATGCATTGATAGGTTTCTATGACAAACCAGTGTTTGAAGCACCTCCTTGTGGTGGGCAAGGCACATGTAGGTGTTCCTCAGGAGCCCCTGTTCATGCACTTCTACTCTGGGCCTTTCAGAAGCATTCAGGTGGCAGAGAAGGTGCAGTCCTTCCGTGCTCCGCTCACTAATGCAGCGGGGAAAGCTTTGTCCCCTTTCTACACCCACGTGCATTTGTCTGCACTGAAGTGGTGAGTAAAGGCATGAAGGCTTTAGTCTGACTCGGCTGTGCGCATCTTCTGTGCAGCCAGTCTAAATTCACATTTGTATGCATCACATTTCTCCGTGTTGTCACTACTTTTGATCCTGCTGTGAAGTGACAGTGTAGAGGGGCAAATGGGGACAAGCAGTTCTTGCTGGGGGAAGTGAGGAGAAGAAGCTGTGGGTGACTTTGTGTGGAAAATTAAATTAAGACCTAATGAGGCAGCTGGAGCAAGGTCTTGCCCGAGGAGGAGGAAACGAATCCCTCCTGCTCCCCTGTCCCTGTGATGCTGGGACTCGTGTTCTCCCCAAGGACATTTTGGTTGTGTTATGCAGAGGTTGTTTTCCTTGTGAGCTTCAGTGGAAATGTCAGGTAAGTTGCAGTGGCTGTTAGTGACAAATGAATAGCCACAGATGAGATAAGGTCCACCCAGCCTCCCTCTGCTTAAACTGCCTGATCCTATTGAAATGTGTTATAGGGAGGCAAAGCCCAGTGTTGAAGACAGGACATAATTGCGTAATTCCTTTGGGGGGAAATAAAAAGTGCCTCCAGTGCAGATCCAGTCCCCTACAGGGATTGCAGATTAATGGCTGAGGAGCCTTAACTGAACTCAGGCAGTGGGAAGTCATCTCTGGTCATTCGGGGAGACGAGACAGTCAAAGTTGTTTCAGTTTCAATTGGATATGGTGTTCCTCTTCCCTTCCTTTCATAACCAGCATTAGAGGCTCCTGTGCTTGCAGACTGGCTGTGAGGTTGTGTCAGTGTTTTGTGGCTGACACAGATCTCTGGCACTCAGACCTGAGCATCAGCCTGCGTGGAAGCATTCCTGCAGCATATGCCGTGCCAGGCTGCCTGTGTCTGGCTCCCAAACGTGATCACCCTTTTCTAATGTGGGTATACCACATGCTTCTTGTGCTGCTATATGCCAAGGTCTTTTCCAGCTGGTTATGGCAGCTAGGGGTGAATTGGTGTCTGGTGGGAAGGGTGTTGGAGGATGGTCATCAGATGGTTATGCCTTTGCTGTTCTGGCTCGGGGGGGGTGGACTTGAGACTCTCTAACCAATGTCACCAGCTGTACATCCCACCACATGCTTCCACACCTGACAGAAAAGGTTTTTCAGGATAGAGGAGAGGGCTGAGACTAAAACTCCTTACAGCACTCAATTGAGGGTACCTATAGCTGTCCCCTGGGACAATTAAAGAAATACTCCATCCTCTGAAATTTCAGCATCCTCCCGGGAGTAGCTGAGTGCACTCAGTTTGCCCCTGTTAGGTACCTGATCAGAAGGCTTTTCCTGTCATACTTCTGGGGAACACAAATTGAAGTGCCTCCGTCTGTGCACAAGACTGTCTCTGTATAAAGCTGGCTCTGGGTGAGCAGGGCACAGTCCTTGCAGAGATCTCTCTTGTAACTATAGTCAATTAAAAAAATTATTTTTCTAAGTCCATTTGGGATAATTTGAGGGAGGAGCCACCAACATTGCCTGGTATACCTACTGTAGAGAAAGCAATAACCTTCTTAGATCCTATTTGGGCTGGAGGAAATAAAAAGGTTACATCTAGCAAGTAGAAAAGAAACCTGAAAGATACTGTATTTTCATCATTAGATAGGGAGAACTGTACAGCAGAGCTCTGTACTCTTTGTTTCTGCAGCCACCCTCTGTCGTCTAAATGGGATCCCCTCCAAAAACCCAGTGCTTGGCAGAACAGCATAAACAAGTGAGAAAAAAAAACACGTAACTTGAAAAATTTGCTAAGCTAAGGTAGCAACTACGTGGCTGTTTACATATCTGCATGGGAGTAGTCGTTAATCAGACTGGGCATGAGGTTCATTTGTTTCCTCCTAGGAAGGGCTGTTTTCACACTAGTAATTGGTTCCATATGAGAGCTGGAGGTGTGCTGTTCTGTCCTTGTCACTGGGAAAGGATGTGCTGGAAAGCTAAGCCTGTGGTAGATACTTGCTGTGAATGATGGGTCTTGCCTGCCTCATTTGGCTTTTTTTGGTCATTAGTGAAATTGTCAGAGGCTTTTTGGAAGGAAAAAAAAAATCCTGCTTAAGTTAAAGATTGTATCAAACTAAGCTTTTCCTTTTCCTCTAGTAGATCCTTTTTTCATTTGCTGTATTCTGTGTAATATTGTCACCTTTTCCCTGGATTTGTGCAATAACTCCAGAAGTCAGGGAATCAGTTTCTTTCTTACTGCCTTCTCTTCTCTGAAATTGATGTTTTGTTGCCTACCCTCAAATTTTCCTGGGCAACTGACTCAAGTAGGGACCAGACGTGGATGAATGAAAGCATGTTGCAGCCCGATATTTTGTCTGGATGTGTTCATTGCTGCTTGTGCTTTGGAGGGTTATTTGCATGGCAACGAAAACTCTTCTGTAATGCAGTGAACATGCACACTGGGAATATTTGATTTCTGTAAATGAAGGGATGCATTAGAGTCTTTTCTGAAATAGAAGCAGAAGAGCAAGAGATGAGCTGGAATTGGCATGGCTTCCCCTCAGCAGAATATTGTGACCAGGTGACCAGATTTCTGTGTTTTGTCAGTTCTCACTGTGGAAGGGACAATTTTAGATGAGCCAAACCAACGACGACAACAACAGAAGCTCCAAATCATACAGTTGGAGAACAACATATTCTTTATAGACTTATGAGGGCCAGTTCTGTTGAGAGCAAACAACACAAATTTTTTCCAAAGAATAGCCCAAATGGATGTGACTCAGAAGGGAACCATCCAAATTTCTGTGAAGCCCAGCTTCTTTTTGGTGTCACAGAGCCAGCTGAAACCTGCTGTATTGTAAAAACACTGGCACTGGCACAGGCGTGTGCTTTGTTCACCCTTGAGTATTGTAGCATTAAAAATAACTTCATTAAAGGGAGGCCACGCCTATAGCATAACAGTAAAGTTAAGGCTTGTCTGAGCTAAAGAAATCTGTGTTGCGGTTATGACATCCTATAGAATTGGAAAACTCCTCTGCTAAACGCGCTGCTGAAACGGAGCTTGCAGCAGAGGCTGTTCCAGCGTGTTGCCACATCTTATGTCCTGTCAGGCCTCAAGGACAAATACAAGATGTACAGTTTAGAAAAAGCATTTTTTGAAACCAAGCACATTTGCAGTGAATAAAAACTCACTTAAGGAATCTAAGTATCCATTTTGCAGCATGCAAAAAATATATGCAGTAGTTTGGCAGCACATGTAAGAAATCGCTAAAGATTAAATAGCCTGTCCTGGTATTCTGAGCTTTCTGGAGATGTCAGCACTTTGCGACAGCCTCTGCTGTAGCTTCTCTCTATAAAGTGAGAAATGGGGGCCGGGGCAAAACAGAGCCCAGCAGCTGGCCCCAGGCCCAAGGCACAGGCTTGGATGCTTACGCTGCTGATGGGTATAACCATGGCCAGCTGGTGTTTCTGCCATGTTTTTAGGGAGTTTTTGTCTCAGGACCCTCCTTGCTTCTCTCTGCGTGCTGGTGTACTGGAAAAGAGCCAGGGATGAATCTAGACTAAAGCTGGTATTTCCCTGCTACGCACCCAACGCAGGCAGCAGGAGAGTCTGTTCAGGTCCACCACGTCATGTCTCTTCTAAGGCCACGCAAGCAGTACTCAGTAGACAAACAGTGCTGTGCAAAAGTACACCAGCTGTGTTTTCCTGGGGCAAAGGATCATGCATCTACTGTATCTGACCTTGCCTGTAGGTTCTTGTACCATCTTGTACCTGGTACAAGAAAATGGGAGACCTATGTGCAGATACTTGCTCAAAGAAGGGGAAGGAAGGAGCATGTACGTACTGTGCCATTAGATGATATGGACATGTTCACTAAAATAGCTGTCCATCCTGAAAAAAAATAACTTCGACTTGTTTGAGTTCTACCCTGGACTTCTGCCTGGGGTGCAGAGCCAGCTATTGTAATATCCCTGAGGGAAATGCCTGTTTGTGGAGCAATGGAGCGTTTGGTGGGATGTGCTTACTGCTGCAATAGAAACACCTCTTCAGTGCACGCTGCTGCTTGTAAAAAGTTTGCTCATGGGCTGACCAACCTAGGAAACCAAAATCCTCATGGTCAGGGCAGCCTCGGGTGCTCATGCTGCTGTGCCCCGCACCACCGTGTACCTGGAGCCTGGGGCCTGCTGCTGGGCTCTGCTTTTGCCCCCACCACCCTGCTGGGGAGTCACTGGTCTTGTCAAGAGCAGTTTTGATGCTTGGCATCTGGAGGCAGAGCAAGCCTCTTGTTTCAACCAGGCCACCACGCTTTTGGCAGTTGGCCATTACTGAGCCGAATTTGGGCTTGGAGGGGTTCCCGTGAGCAGGCAAGCCCCCACAGCGCTGCGTTGGGACCAGGCTTACCTCACGAGACACCACAAATAGTTGTATTGGCATCTCCCTTGTGGCGCACTGATTCACAGGGGTAAGCTTCTGCTGGCAGCCAGTTGCCTGTGGAGAAATTGGCTTCTCCTGCCTTTGGCACTCTGCTCCTTTCTGGTTAGGTGGGGTAAATATTAACCATTATCAGGAAACGAGTGCATTGCAAGTAGTCTCTTACAACCAGTGTCTACCACTCCATAGGGCTTGCACAACCAGCTGGCTTCTCTCCACATGGACCTGTCGCTGATGATCGGCATAACCATGGCCAGGTAGTGTTTCTGCCATGTTTTTAGGGACGTTTTGTTTCAGGACCCTCCCCACTTCTCTCTACAGGCTGGTGTACAGGAAAACAGCCAGGAATGAATCTAGGTACCCACAGTCAAGCATGTGAAGGCAGGAGAACAAGAGCCTGGTGGTTGTGCTACACACAAAATCTGTGGGAAATCTCTGCCCTTGGGCAGTTTAGACCAGCACGCCTACTGATGAGGTTTGGTCTTTCACTTCCAGCTAAACAGCAATCGCTTTTAACACAGAAAGTTGAGATATTATCCTAAGTGCAGATACGGGTGGTTTTTTTAAGAAAAGTGGAAATGAAGGCCTTTGGATGGAAGACTGGATGGAAAATCTGAAAGGATGGCATAATTCCTGCAGGTGCAGAAAGGTTACCAGGGGAGGAAAAGGTTAGATGTGATTGCTGCATTTGCCACTTTCACAGTATCCGCACCAGGAGAAATCAGCAAACTTCGTGACTTCTCTTTCCTCTGTCTTTGCAGTGGGAGGATACTACCTGCTTGACTTCATTATGTGCTCCAAGAGCTGTGAGTGAACTGTGGTCCATAACTGACCTATGGCTGCTTTTAATAATATTCTGGTTACCTGTTGTTCCTGCAAAGGGATAATCTGATTCCCATTTTCTTCTGTGGCAGGGACAGGTATAAATGCACAGTTAAGATGGAAGTAGATGATGACACTGAAGGACCAAAAAACTCAGCTCCCGACACATCCGAGGGAGCCTTCTGTTTGGCATATAAGGATTCCCAGTTCAAGTTAAATAGGCCGGAGTCACAGGTGAAATGGAAAATAAGAGGGTAGTTTGAATAAATTTCCCCCATTCCTAAGCAGCAATAAGCATATGAATTTGGAATCAGCCCCTTGACACGCAAGACCCAAGTGGCACCATTGTGTGACTGGCCAAGAAGGGTCCTTTCCAGTGGCCCACGAGCTTGTGATCCTTGTCTGGAGTGCAGAGCAAAGCTCTTGTCTGAATCCACTCACATGCAGTCACATTTGGGTTTCTAACGCCTTGCAAATGTGACACCCATCCACAAGAAGGGTCGGAAGGATGATCCGGGGAACTACAGGCCTGTCAGTCTGAC
>JAOTQQ010000012.1:63397940-63424237 GCA_026546715.1 Gallinago undulata
TTGTGATCCTTGTCTGGAGTGCAGAGCAAAGCTCTTGTCTGAATCCACTCACATGCAGTCACATTTGGGTTTCTAACCAGAAACTTCATCCAGTTGAAGCACATCACAAATAATGCAGACCTCCCAAGGAACTGTCTGTCTGACCTGCTTGGAAATTAGTCCTGGTGTAAGATGTGGGAGATGATATTTTACATAGAGAGTTGCAGTGGTGTGTCTTCTAATGTGGTTGGTTGTACTGGAATAAAGATGATGTATAGAAAAGAGCCAAACCACTATAAAGTACCTTTTATCACTAAAACCATGTGTGTGGTTGGGGGTGGGGATGGTATGTTTTTTAATGCATCATTATGAAATAATAATGAACTGTGTGTAGACATGGCCTAAAAAATTGAAGAATCCTAGGCTAGCTTTCTGTCTGCACTTACTGAAGTGTCTTTTGTGTTATTAAAACCCTGGGCTATATGAAGTGATTCTAAAGATACAAGCTTGTTGTTATGAAGTCACTTGAGATATTGGACAGTGTGACTGCAGAGCTATGCAAATTGGAGTAATTTTCATTTGACATATGCACTGTAATTATTGAAAGCTTTTTTCCAAATTTATTTTTTATGTCTGCTGTAGTTAATTCACAATCTCCTTTTAACATTGGCAATTATAATTATTCGCCAAGAGCAGATCCTTGCTAACAAAAATCCAGTTTTCTTTAGCCTGGAGCTTTTCTTTTGATTTCATGATGAGGTACTGTTAATCAGAGGAGCCAGTGCTGGCCTCTTAGTATCCAGCAGGGCAGAAAAACACTGCAGTCAGAAAAAGAAATGCAATTAATTAGCCTAAGCCTCTTTCTAGTATCCCAACCCTGGGCCTCCTGAGTGGAGAGGTGCGCTGTGGGAAGATCAATCAGAGTTAGCATCTCAATAGGACTTACAGTGAAAACCGTCTATGCCCACTGTGACATTTCTCCTCATGAGTCCTTGCTCATTCTTCTTTTGTATGGACTACAGGTAGAAAACAGCATGTGTTTGGGGAAAACAGTGTTATTAGGTTGAGAAAACTCTTTCTAGGGCTGTTTTGCATACGAATCTGAGCCAAATCTGTGACTGAAAAATGCAGTAGTTGAAGGGCTTTAAGCTTCTAGCTGCAAACTGTCGTTCAGAAATAAAGTGATTTTATTCACTTGAAAATGCCTCGTCCTTTCTGCCCTCATTTTCCTTGGAGATCAGTGTGTTACAAAGCTTCTGAAAGGAAACGTAAGTGCAAGTGTTTTTTAAGAATTACTGACCTACTTTATAGGTTTTTTATTCTTCATTGAATCAGATATGTACCTGTGAGAGCATGGGTGGATAAAAATCACATTTCTTTCACCCATCTCGGCAGAGGTCAATTGCAGGAGAACTCTCCTCTTTAAGTTTCTACCCCTTGAATATTACTTCAAGTTCTCCTGGGGCTTCAGAGGGATGAGATCTGAGTATAGCCTTGCAGTAAGCAAGGTCACACTTGTCCTGTTGGAGAAGATCTGTCTGAAGGTGGCACAGTGAGCGAAGCTACTTGCATTGACCAGTCTTCCCAGTGCAGGTATCCAGCATGTAGATGGTAAAACAAAGCCTGTTGCAAATAGGAGCTTGTGGAGCATCTAGCACAAGAGAGTCCTGGGATTACAATACAAATGCATTCAGGCATTGAGGTTAATAAAGAACACATCAAGTTGGGCTACCATAATTGACTACATCCAGCCTACTGAACATAATGGGGAAATGTTCCAGGGTTGACGTGTTTTCTGGCAGATGTTCATTGGTGGGGGATGAGTTCCCAGTCTCCGTTACAGCAAGCTGTGGAAAAGCATAGTGAAATATGGCTTCAGCTGCTACTGTAGTGTAGCTGTGTCTTGTCCAGTGCACACTTAACCAGCGTGAGCGCAAATGGCATTTTCCAAGAAACATTTTCATGAGGATTATCCTGTGGACTGACTGCAGACAGGGCAGTCTGGCATCCAGGCAGATTGCACTTGGTGAGTTATTGCTATCTGAGTCAGCTGGTTGGGCTGCCGCTGAGTCCTTGGCTCTTGTGTAAGCTCTGCAGTCTGGGGAGAAATTAATCAAGCATCCATCTTTCTTATGGACCCAGGGTTGGAGCCAGGGAAGCACGATATCAGCGTCTCACATAGTTAGAATTGCTGATTCACTTTGATCCCTTCTCGCTGCTGCTTTTCAGAATGGGGTTATGGCTTCTCTTTGGTGGCACTGAGCTCTTGCTGACAGGAATAAAATACTCTCTGAGAAAGTACACCAACTCTAAGATGACTGCCTTTGTGTGGGAAGGGCTTTATAATTTATTTAGAAGTTTCTCAAAGAAACTGAGAATTATGAAGTAGTGTTGGATGAGAAGTTAACAAAAGTGCAGTTAGTTTAAACTACAGTTTGCTTGTCATCTCTTCACTGTTGTTCCACTGATGGTGTTGCTTGAAGAGCCAGACCAATGGCCAGTGCCACTACTTTAATAGGATTACAGCTGAGATATTTTTGACCTGAAGCTTGCTAAGGCCTGATGCCAAATCCCTGGAAAACTCCATTTTCAAAGTTCTCATTAACTTCAAAATGGGAACGGGACTGGACTGAAGGAACCAGACCCAGTAATGGCTGGGGTAGAGCTGCGCTACTCAACATTGACTTGGAGAGGTGGGAGTTTCTATGAGAACATACTGTGGTTTGACAGCATCCCAACAAAGGGATTTCATTATGATCAGCATTTTAATTAAACTGGCTTGATTTTCTTATGTGGGCCATGCTTACTTATTTTCTTCACCTGTGTGTTCTGTGGTCTTGCTGTTCTTGGCAAGATGTAAAAAACCACCACTGGGCTGAGCAGAGGAATTAGGCTATGAAGAGGAAATGGAAAGTCATGAAGAATCAATCTATGGTCTCATCTGTAAATAGTCTTAGGCAAACTCTGATGACCCAGGCAGGCTTAAAATTGCTGTCCTGGAGACTGTTTGTGCATTATACTTCTGTAGTCTCCTAGATGCTGGTGAAGTGGCCCACCAGAGATGAGCAGATAGAATAGGCAACCTTGAGCCCCTTGGGTGAAGTTGGGAGGTTGCCCAACTGGGCTGTTTTATCTTGACACCTTTTGCTTCCCAAATTTTCTCTTCCTCTCTGCTGCGGCCTTTCTTGAGAATGGAGCAGTCATGTCAGCCTCTCCAGTCCTACTGCTGGTGCCACTCATTGAGCAGAGGGGGGACCTGCTGACAGGAGTACAAAACCACTGAGAGAATGTTCTCCTCCTCGAGATGCATTTTGCAACCTGGTGTTCATCCATCCTGTGTAACTTGACATCGCTCCAGAAAATCTGGTCCCACTGCTAGGCACAACCTTATGGACTCTCGTAGGGTTTGCCTAATAATTATAAATTTACATTTCCAATTTCTGCAGCTGTAGAGAGAAGATGTGATTTATGGTGTGATCCTGTACATGTGGATGCACACAGGGACACATAGAGTGTGCATACATACACTACCAAATGAAAAGAATGGACTGCTCACCTCCACCTGCCATGTGCTTGTAGTTAGGTATGCGAAAGGGGCTCATTTTCCTTTCTCTGCACGTGTGTGCATCTCTCTGTATATGCATAAATACCGAAGTCCAAACTGGGTGTGTGTGAGTGCAGTTTTCAGATGTGTCCAGTTATATTTGTGTATCCCAGTCCATAGTTGAGTGCTTTAGTGTCCATAGTCAGTACAGTATTTGGGAAGGTGAGTAATGATTTTAGAATTTATTTTAACCACTCGTATCAGAAAATTAGGTCAAATGCATGCTCCATTCATCCAGAACTGCAGGGGTGACACATTTTCTTCAGCACAGTGATCCTTCAGACTTCACTGGGCAGGAAAAGGAGTAAAAATACTCGAGCTTGAAAATATTGCAGAGAAATAAGGTTAAGAAAAATGTTTGAAGAGGAGTCTAGGTTAACTAGGTAGCAAAGCTACTTCAAAGTTACTTCATGTAATCATCAAGTAGAAAGGATCATACTAGAATCTGCAGTGCATCTCATACAAACTGATAGTATCATTGAACATTTACTGGAGAAAACAATCCTGAAATACGAAGTGCAGGGAGAGTACAGGGTTTGCTGCTCTGCACATTGATGCCATGTAAGATACAGATAGGGATCTGATGCTACAACTTGTAGTATTGTGGGTTTTTTTTCTTAAGACTTGGATTTCCTGTCACTTTCCCCGTCACTTGGCTGGTGAGATGTGATTTTTCAATGTTCATGAAGCTTGATGAATCCTGTACAAATCTGCCAAACTAATGGCTGCATTAATTACTCACCAGCATTAGTCTGATGTTTATCTTTTGTCAGTTTTTTATTTAGTACCAGATTACAATTTGCTAGTTTTAGTGGGGGTAGAAAGGTTAGGCAAGAGAAACATAAGGAAAATTAACTCTAATTATCAGCCATAAATTTATCTGATTCAGTAAGTGTAAACAATTCTGTGATGGAAAGGCAAGCTGAAAGAAAATTGAACTGCTAATTTCCTGATCCTTCCAAAGCCTTTATAACAGCTGGGCATTTAGTTGTTGTCAGCTAACACAAAAAGAAACATATTTAAATACAGATAATAATGCCTCAGGAGAATAGAGATTGACCATAGGCTGTGATTGCCCTGTGATTTCATTACTGTGGAAGAGAAAGGTATTATAATATACTGGACGGATGGTGTGCATTTTGCTCTAGAAGTTGAATAGAGGGATTGAGAGTAATTGGAACAAATAAAGGACCAAATACAGAGATTTTCACTGAGTTTTTTTATTTAGTCCTAAAACAATTAAAATCCCATTTAAATTAATGAGTGTTTGTTTGAATAAGGTCTAAGTACTATGGTTTTCTTTTCTGAGTTTATCTGAGTATGTAGTGCTTTTTTTGTTTCACAGGGAAGGACTCAGCAGGGATGTGATGCTGCAGTTTTGAGGTGGATTTGAAGATATAAAAATTGAATAGAAATTTGGGAAAGCCAGCATGGTTTGTCCCATATACTTTTTCCCAAATGCGTTGAGAGCATGGAAAGCATCCAAGTAGGGCTCTGGGAATGTAAGTCTGAACATGGTTCAGATGCCTAAACAGATAATCTCAAGCTGGGACCCCTGAAGCATTTCCTTGTGGTGTGCAAGTAGGTTGTTTGTCAGGCTGTATTTGCCCCTTCTCTCAATTTTCCAACAGTTAAAGGCTTTTAAATAGTTAAAGAAATTCTAAGTGCTTAATTTATTTCAGTCTCCAGTGTTTTTATTTGCATAAGTGCCTACAGAGAAGAGATCAGAATGACGTGCCAGGTGGGCTATAAACTAAGCATCAAACTCTAGCTCATGTTAGGAAAGGGCCAGAGAATTTTGCTTTGCCTTGCAAAGTGTGCTGGCATACATAGTAACACAAGATTTGGTTGCTTTCCTTGCTCTCACGCACGTTGCATATGGATTCATTGACGCAGATGCTTTATAGGTCCCAAATCAAAGGCCCCAACTAGCCAAACCAACAGAATAAGCAATCAAAAATTAATATGGACTTTAGTAGAATAGTTACCTTCAAGTCAGTGCATTGTCAAAATCAAATGGATACATATGGTCTTTGCAGATATTACAGGATCACAGAATATCTCAAGTTGAAAGGGACCCATTGGGATCATCAAGTCAACTCATTGCTGCTCGCAGGACTCCCTAAAACTTTATGAAGCAACCCCCAGTCTGGCATCAAGCACAAAAGGTCTGCATCTATTTCAAAGCATCTTGAATACTGCTACAGCAGCATTTATACCTACAGCAACAGTAACATATGCGCAGACATGGCCCCAATCCATAATCCTGATGACTACCTCTGTGCAAATAAAAGTTCGAGGCAATATTAATATGTAATGAAAATTGATATCATCATTACACTCTTCTCTCATCCTGATGAGCCATCCTGATTCTACTTAGAAGGCACTTATTTACCTGCAGGCATCGTTATAATCTTTTGGAGTCAGCAGGGGTATTTCCCCAGCCTAGGCACCACACCTCAGCAGCTATCTACAAAGAACCCAGCATGTCTTTTTTTTTTTTTTTTTTTTTTTAATTTCAAGACAAACCAGTTCCCTGATTTCCTGTTTCCTTGAACGGTTTTACAGACCACTAACCCAACTGAAATCACTTCTGTAAGCTCACGGCTCGTGTTCACCTTCTTGCTTGTTGAGCCTGCTTGCAGTTCTCACACTGTTTGCATGAGCTGCCTGTGTCTTGTTGGGTGACACCTAAACTGTTGATGATCACACGTTGCTAGTGCAGGGTGTCTTTGCAGGGTTTCTTTTCATTGTGCAGCTAGTCACTTGGGTGTACTTTGGTTTAGCCTGTGGTTACAGGCCAGCCAAGGCAGAGACAGTCACAAACAGATTTTTTTGAGTGATTAGGGTTTTGTTTTCAAAGCAGTTGTGTGGAAAAGAGGTTATATCAGCGAGGATAAACCAGCCTAAAAAATTCAATCGTAGTGTGATGCACCAGGGCCAGAAGTAGGTGCATGACCTGAGACCCTGGCTGTAGTGGTGGTGTGTACAGTTTGGGTATGTGCGTGTTTGCCGTATTGAATTTTTCATTTAATATTTGTGATGTGTGCCTCATCCCAGCTGAATACAAAATGTAACAGCACATGTGTTCTTTTACTTCATAATATTTTGATGCAGAGGAAGAGATGCAGGGTTTGTAAAATCTGCGTAAGCCATTGATTTGCTGTGGCCAAACGAGCTGTTCCTTGTCAGCAGGGTGGAGTATTACTCCCTGTGTGCATTCGCCGTCTGTTTCAGCTGTGAAGGAAAATATGTTCCTTCAGTCACTGTTATTTTCCTTCACACTTAGAGCAGACTAGGAACACACACATGCCCTGTTAATATGAATCAGTTCATGAGCTATGACTCATTATGCTATAGTAACTTGATTTTTTGCAACAGCTATACATATCTGTGATTAACAAGGATTGCCTTGGCCAATGTTAGAGCTGTGACTAATGCCAATCTTGTTAGGCATTCATCATCCAGATTTATCTCCTTGTCAAAAGTTTTGTTAAATAAGGTTTCCTCAAAGAAACATTGTCTTGCCATCAATTTTCTCCTGGCAGAAGTATTGATTGAAATAAATGCGTTTTTTGTGCCACTCAAGGAACTGAGTGACAGATTGTGCACTGAAAACAATAAATACAACCATTGTTCTTATTGTTACTATAATTATTATTGTACTGCAGTGTCAACAGCAGCAGCATCTAATAATAGCAGAGACACTTCTATATACTAATAAAAAATCCTTGTCCTGCGTAAATACATTTAAAAATCACCTGAATGATTGTTTTTATGAGATAGCCCAGAAATTGCTCCTCCTTCATGCTCCTCATTCCTCATGCAACCTTCTGTCAGGTTTTCCACTCCTCCTGCTAGAAATGTACACATCTGTATTTATTTAGACCATTTTCTGAGGGACTCAAAAGCTTTTCATCACTGCAGCATGCGATTCACACATCTGCATATGTAATGCATCAGAAAATAATATTGGCCCCATAGAATAGCCTGTCCCAGTATTGTATTTCTCTGTCATGATGTACGTATTGGGCAACAACTCACACATATGTCATCACCGTTTTGATGTAGATGCTTTTTCTTCATCATCCTTCCCTCCTCTCCAGTCTCTGGGTACAGAAGGGTGCTCATTTTCTCTGAAATCTGTCTAATTCTCCATTATTGTTATTTTTTTTCTGCAGAAAAGATGCTAGCAGGGCTCACATAAATATTGAACTGAAGGAAAGCCTTTTAGGATGGACCTCTGAGGACTGGGGATGTTGCTGATCCCATTAGGACTTGCTGTGCAGCTCCTGGAGCTGCAGGAGCTCCTCTGGGCTGCTTGCACCAGCCCCTTCCAGTATCCTCCTTTCCATCTTGTAGCGTTCTTCCTTCCCGTTCCCTCTCCTTTCCGCTTCTCCATTCCTCCATCAACCTTCCCGCTTTCCTCTGCTGCACCCCATGCCACTGCTTGTTCATCTGGAGTGACTACAGAAACCTGCCCATGGCCACCTTGGGTTCCCCCAAGAGCTCCAGGAGGGAAGCAAGACATCAGGCTTTAGCTGGGTCCTCCCGATGCCCAGGTTGCCAGTCCCTTCCCACACCCAGATGAGCTTCGTATTAATGAGCTAAATGAAAGAAGCACTTTTTGGTGAGACAACTGTTTGGAAATGGTGCTTGGGGGCCGGGGCCTACTGTTACTGCTGCTAACAGTAAGGGGCCAAAGTATCCTTAGAGTCATCATCTGCAGCTGGGTGGGCAAGGAGTTGTTTGCAGAGCTGTAATTAAGAGAGGGTACTGCTCACTAAGTAATATTTCAATGATCAAAGAGTGGATCAGGAAATCATGATTTAAGATGCTAAATATTTGTGGCTTATCATGCATGTGGCAGAGTAAACTGACTGTACGATGGCTGTATCTCTGAGAGGCTGAAGAGCCGCCCCAGCTATCAAAACTTAAAATAACTGAACAGTGGCTGCATGAGCTACTGCCTTCAAATTCTGTATTTGCATACAATTTCCAAGATGCATTCTTAATGTTGCATCTCTCTCCTTGGTACACACGTGCTAGAAATACAGAATAATACCGAACTGGTTTGTTCCAGCTACATACAAAAGGGACCGTGACTGTGAGATTATCATTAAGACAGTTCTGAAACAGCAAAAATAGTGCTTTTTGCTGTTTCACAAAAATCTGCTTTTAGCTCTGCGGGTCTCCCCTGCAGTCCACAGTTCAGTGCACTTACAGCGCAGATCACTTATATTTTCTTCTGAGTTTCGTAGAGAGTGATGAATTTGGAAGGGAAAGAGAACTTCATTAGCAACCCCTGATTTTATCCAGACTTTTCAATTATTGCCATCAGTGAGTGTAGACAACTGAGAATTTTTTTGAGGTCTTTGCTAAATTACAGCCTCCAAATGTTCTATCTCCTGCAATTTTGAAAGAAAGGGATAGAAGGGAATGGTTCAAACAGCTGTAAGGATTTATGAAGTCATTATTACTGAAATGGGAAGAAGGAAAAAACAATCCTGTATGGTTTTGCATATAGATATACACCAGAATTCGAAGAAATGGAAAGACATTTTCTGATTATCTGATGGGGTTACAGTAGTACCGTCCACTAAGCTGATTAGTATTGCAAACAGATCTCTGTCTAATATAGGAATCTGCAAAATACACAGTTCTACTGGTACTCAGCTTATATCAAACATCAATTTAGCTGTAGGGAACCATGCACTAGCTCCTGGTGCCTAATGTAGTTTCTGAGATGGTTTATGTGCAAAACCACAGAGCTGACAATGTGTGTGTGACAACGTGCAGAAGATTGTACAGCAAATTGCTGTAAATCGACCATTTAAATGAGAGGTAGTGACTTTTGATTTAAGCCATTTATTTTGACTATATTTTTTGATATATTCATAAGGAAAGGGCTATTGTCATATGGCCAAAATGACTGATTTGCAGCAAAATACAGCCTTTTAACTACTTTTTGTTAACTTGGGTACATTTATAAGAGTAGCTGTACATCTTACAAATAAAGTGCTGAATATCTCAGCTTATTTTTTCAGTGTTACAATGGTGGAACAAGGTGTAAGAGATACTCCTCGTTCACTTGTTAGATGATACTGTTCCTTATTTGCAAACCATGTCAAGCTGCATTAGGATGGCAACTGTGATCTCATTACAACTAATAATACGTGTACTAATAATACGGCACATACCATTGCAACATGGCTTACAAGCTGTGAACAGAACTGAGTGCCGAAGATGATTTCCCCTCTGATTCTACATAGGATTGAAAGGCAACAACAGCAGCTGCGATGGTCAAAATCTGAGATGAAAAATTTGCCCATATTTATTTATTGTAATGGTATTGTGGATATTAATATTATGGTATTGTGGATTGTCACCATTTGGAATGTAATTTTGCTTTAGCTTGGTTTTAAAAAATTAAAACTATGTTTAGAGAAGCTACTATAATCTGTTAGAAATGTTTAAAATCATCCATTTGAAATAACCTAGTAAGCATGCTCTTCCACTCCTCCTGTATTTGCTGAAACTCTCAGACTGTTCTTTGAGAGCTGAATTCTTGAGCTCTAGAACTGTAGTTTTTTTGCTGACTAATTTAGCTTCATGCACCAAAACTTTATTTTGCCCTTTCTCTCGCCCTCCTCCTGACCAAGAGCAATAGGTAGCAACTCCTAACTAATGAATCTTTCTGGTGCCAGTGAAGGTTTTGATCGTATGCCTAGACTCCAAATAGAGCCCTTTTGGATTTTCTTGTGAATACAAGGAGGAGAAAACACCGTACTGGCGCCTTGTGTCCTGAGCTGAACAGATAGAGTCCTTGTCTTGCTTCAGTTCAATGATGAACACTTTTTTTTAATTAGTTAGAGTTTTTAATGTGAAAGTGTTTCTCTCCTTATTTAAAAGAATCGGAGCAGATGGGGGGAAAAAAAAGCTGACATGGCAGGTTTTGGAACTGATGAAGCCTGTGGCAGTTAGAGCCGCGCTACCCTCCCTGCGCTGTGGGCCCAGGAGATCTGCTCGGTTTTAGGATGTGCAGCATTAGAAAGTTACTGGGACAAAGAATCCTCTAGCCAAGGAGCTAGAGCTGTCTGTAAAATGGAGAGCTGCAAACACCAGGCATTTCAGAATCGGGAGTTAAATTCTTCCTCTAGCACCTTACTCTTCCCCCGCGTTTACTTGGGGAAAAAAATGTAAATACTACTACCCTGGACTGTATCTACTCACCACTCGTTTCTGGGCTGTTTGGCTTTCAAAATTATCTCCACATCACAAGGGCTTCTTTTTTCTGAAACGAAGGCTGAGGTTTCCAAATACATCACATGACTTCCTGAGAAAAATAATTACTGTGAGGTGGGTGACAAGTCATTAGCTCATGGTTACAATTTGACTTTCCAGAATAAGGTGCTAGAGAAGTCTTCACTCAAATGATAGCACCACTGACAGTATAGACAATTTTTTTTTCTACTTGCTCAGCTGCTTCTAGGGAGTTGGTTAGACATTTACGTCTTTAGAGAAGATCAGTGTTATTAAAAAACCTTCTTAAAATAAATGCAGATTGGAATATAAGTTCTTGAGGTTTGACTTGGGAGATATATGCACCCTGGGAGAAAAAGAATAGTTAAGACTTCTCAGTTAAGACTTCACTGAGAAGTGAGAAGACACTAGTGTTAGTAGTGATTTTGTGATGTGGACTTGCTATGGAAACTTTGATTCATTTTAAAGAGCAACCAAGCAGTTGTCAGATGTTGCTGTCTTTCAGTCTTTAGCAACCAAACCTAGAAGTCAATTTTCATGTGTCATTTTGCTCAGCTCATGTCCTTACCCATTTTTAAGGACTGCTAAAGCGAGTTATACCTAACTCATTGCCCTAGGGATCTGCTCCATCTCATGAATGGGCATCTTCCAGATCCATGCTTATTTGTTTTTTTCCGGTTTGCTTGCTGGAGGGAGAAGATAGAGGGGTTCAGGGAAGCAGACCTGTTGGGTGGCCCCACACCTCTGGTCACAGGTGGCTCACTGGCACCACAGCATAGTGCCTGCTGATGCAGGTTCTTGGTGTTCCTGTCCCGCTGCCTGGAGCAGTGGATCACAAAGCAGGTCCCAGGCTGAAGACTTGCATGGCAGCTATGGGTTGGCTCTACAGAGTCAACCTGTACCCCCAGAAGCTTTGCTAGAAGATGTGTTATCCAGCTTCAGCTTTGGACTCGGGCAGACCGGGAGCAAGCCCTCCCCTATTCCCTGCCAGGTCAGAGAAACCACATACTGTATCACGTCACTTACGACCTCACTGGCACCTCTCTGACTCTTTTTGAAGCACAGCCAAGCAGAGAGACTGGGGGGAAGGCTGTGCAGAGCCCTCAAAAAGAATGATGTGTACGTAGATTATTTTTCTTCTTCAGGCTGGAGAACTGGACAGAGAAGAACCTAATGAGGTTCAAAAGGGCAAATGTAAGGTCCTGCACCTGGGGAGTTGCAGGCACCAATATAGGTTAGGGGGGCATCTTCTGGAAAGCACTTCTGAGGAGAAGAATCTGGGAGTCCTGGTGGAGAGCAAACTTTCCATGCACCAGCAGTGTGCCCTTGTTGCCAGGAGGGCCAATGGAATCCTGGGCTGCATAGGGAAGAGTGTGGCCAGTAGGTCGGGGGAGGTCATTCTCCCTCTCTACACTGGTGAGGACACAACTGGAATACTGCATCCAGCACTGGGCCCCCCAGTTCAAGGGAGACAGGGAACTACTGGAAAAAGTCCAGCATAGGGCAATGAAGATAATTAAGGGATCGGAGCACCTCCATTATGAGGAAAGGCTGAGAGAGCTGGGACTCTTTAGCCTGGAGAAGAGAAGGCTGAGAGGAAACCTTATTTATATTTACAAGTTCTTAAAGGGTGGGCTGAAGGATGTTGGAGCCAGACTCTTTTCAGTGGTTTCCAGTGATAGGACAAGGGGCTACGGGCTCAAGCTGGAACATAGGAAGTTCCATTCAAATATGAGGAAAAACTTCTCTAGGGTGAGGGTGACAGAGCCCTGGAACAGGCTGCCCAGGAAGGTTGTGGAGTCCCCTTCTCTGGAGATTTTCAAGATCCACCTGGATGCAGTCCTGAGTGATGTGCTCTATGCATTCCTGCTTTAGCAGGAGAGTTGGACTAGATGATCTCTAGAAGGTCCCTTCCAACTCTGACAATTCTGTAATTCTGTGATTCATTTACCTAAGAGCTCAAGAAGTCAATGCTCAGAAGTTGCCTGATTGAGAACTGTAGCATCGCGGACCAGATTTGATGCGTGTGGAAGGGTTGTGTCTCCTTTCATCCCATGAGATGTATTTGCCTCTATCACTTATCACCATGGACAAATATATTGCGCTTTCTTCCTGAAACAAGCCCACAGCACTGCCCTGCTTTTATGTAATTAATGAAGCCTTTGCTGTCTGCTGTGGTGGCTGTGGAGCGATTTTCTAAGGTGTGTGAAGCGGCAAAACACATTGACAGAACAGCAAGTGGTGAACAGTCGATTCTTTCTTGCTGAGTCTTGTCCAAAAGCAGACAGGCTTAGCCCCTAACCTCAGGCCAGGAGAAAGGGGTCGGTTCCCAGTGACTCCCTCTACAGCACCTGGGGTCAGGGCAGACCTTTGCCTGAGACTGGGGGGTTTTCCTCACCCACTCCCCTCTCCCCTGCCTGTCACCGCTTTGGTGAACGCCTCAAAGGGAAGGTGCCTTTTTTCCCTTCTCTTTCTGAGAAGGGAGCAGAGGGAGGAGAGCAGAAAACGACCGTGTTTTGATCCGCCTATTTCTTATTCTGGCTGCATAAACACACCAGAGTATTTCTTTAAATTAAATTAAGTGGACCTTTCATGTTCCGTCCCTGCTTGGAGAAAGCTAATGTGGCTGCTTGCAGATCTGCAGCTACAGAGAAGACAAAGCTCTGTGGTGTGCACAGGCTCGAGCGATGTCACGCTGAAAGAACGTGCACCAGCTTTAATAGAATATAAAAGCTTTCTGGGCACCAAGCAAAAATCTGTTTAAATCCCTGACAGGGATGAGAGCACAGCCTGCGTTGTCAGCGTATGCAAGGAGATGGGAAGGCTCTGAAAACATTTGCCTTTTGGATTTGCTGTAATGAAAGGGTTTTAACCTTTCCAGAAAGGTTGAAATGGTGGAAGCAGTAAGCACAAGACTTCACCTTTTTCCCATCTCCGTACAAAGAGTTAGGGCTCTTCCCTTTTTTCTGCATGTGTGCCTGACTTACACTCATCCTAATAGGAATTTTTGTTGACTGTAAGGGATGTAAAAACTTAAGCTTCTCTTTCGTCTTTATAATTGTCCTTTGGTACTCAGACTGTGACAGCCCCAAGTGTTCCCTGCCCCACTCAGTGAAGGACAGACCCCCACCGTGCGCAGTACTGAATACCCAGCCAAAAGATTGTCCCCGGGCTGCAATTCCTAAGGAAAGCAGAGCCTTTTCCTCAGAAGCACATGTGCAGAGCCGCGTATCTTGAGAGATTAGTGCCTGCACAGACCCCAGATAAAATGCGACAGGCGCCTGTGAGGCAGAATGATGGAAGCTGAACTGGAGCAGAAAATGATGCTGTGGATCAGTGGTGAGCAAGTCAGATGATGGCACAGCACGTATGGATTTCTTGTGGGAAAAATGACTATTTCAGGTAGATTTGACTATGGGCAAGTTTTGTCTAAGATTTTTTTTTTTTTTCATAACTAATTTGCCGGACTAAAATCTCTCTGCAGAACCTGTGTAACTCAAGGAAGGCTGTTATATTAGTGATCTGTATCAAGTGTCATAGCTGGAGCTGCCTGTTAGAAGAATATAGGGCAGGTGGATGAATGCTTTCTCCAATATCAAACACAGAAAAAAATTATTCAGGAGCAGGAAAAGAAGTGCTATGTGGTGGAATGTGTCAACTAGGTCACCAGTAGCAGTCTGTAAAGATGAGAAAGAAAAGTGAGAAGGGATGACCATGACCACTGAAGAGAGGATTCCTGCCTAATATAAGAGGAAAATGAGTATGTCTCTACTCACCTGATTAAGTAGAAGGTAAATAGGAGCAAGTTAAAGGAAGATCTTTCCCTTCTTGGCTGTTAACTAGATGTGACTGCCACTTCAGTGGTGACAGCCCTCCCTCCAGTTTCAGCTACTCAAATAGCAGCAGACAAAGACTGGGAATAGGCAGTGTGGATAAGCTGGTTATTGAATGTTTGGACTGTGACCCCCTTCTTTTTCCAGTCAGGCTGTTAAATATTCATGTAAGTGGGCTCAGACAGATCCCTGCCATCTGCCTGTATTTATATGACTTCATCTAAACAGGTCCAAAACATGTAAAATTTTATCCTCACAATAGCTCTTTAAAGAAAAAGGGATTTCTCACCTGTCTGAAGGGAAAAGGAATCAAAACACAAAGCGACTTAGTGAGTAACCAGATTTATTCACCCAGACTCCAGCAGACACGCTCCAACTTCAGCTCTTTTAAGTGCTCGGCCCAGCTACAGCCCGAGGCTGTCAAGGCAAAGATATTTAGTGCTATAAGGTATTGTGTAGCTCACCTAATATTGCCTCATTAAGCATAAAAAAAAAAAAATCTTTGTATGCAACTAAAAAGGAAGCTGGAGATTCTGTCAGTTTATGTGTGCATGGCTACAGAATGAAAGTACTTGACAAGGAGAAATCAATAATAAACTCATTATTTAGGCATCTCAGCCTGCACTGCATTCAGTTGCACACCTTGATGGCCAGATAAAACAGGACTGTCATGCAAGCTTCAGTAAACAGTGTGCCCATATGGGCAATTCCATGAGGGAACAGATTGTCACAGCTACATTTGACCTGTTTTAGAGCAGTCGTGGCTCTCCCTTGGCACCATGGATGTGCTGTTGACATTTCAGCAGAGCTGCTTCAAAAAAAATATAGAGTGCCATTGTCAGAATAGTGTGGAATTTTATGAGTGAGAGGCAATTCCTACATTTTAAATCAAGCAACAAGCCCAGTACTTCTCCCTCTCTCCAGTCAGAGCCTCTTAAAGAGTCGGAGACCATTGAGAAGACAAGCCCAGGCTTTTCGGTGTACCTTCGTTAATTGTGGTTGTGTTACTCATATGCTTCAGGGATTTGAATCTGAAGCTCAGATTCAGCTCTCAGCAGCCCCCACGCAGGCAGGTCATCACAGGAGAGATGTGTGTGAGATGGCTGAGTGGGGGTGGTTGGTTTTGTACCACCTCCCAGAAGGTGGCCAATGTGGGGTAGTGGTCCACCTTAGCTTAGCTTACTTCCTTATCTGTGCAGGCTCTCACCTTTATGCTGTTTTTAGGTATTAGTGCATTTTGAAAATACAATACATTTTCACTGTGGTGCTCAAGAAAGTCTTACGTGCATTTTGGAAACATGCCAGAGAGGATCTTAGTGCCTTTAACACACATCTAAATGTTTTCTTCTTTCAAGGATCTTTCTTCTTGGCTTAGTCTTAAAGAATAGCCTTGAGGCTTTCAGCTTACTCAATCAATATATTTTTGTTGATGATTTTTTTTAAACTGTTTTTCAGGCATTGGAAAAAATGTCATCTGTGACCGAACGGCGACTCCTCTGGATGCTTTTAGGATGATGACTGCAGCTCATTATTACCCAAAGCTCATGAGCATCATGGGGAATGTTCTGCGCTTCCTGCCCGCCTTTGTGAAGATGAAGCAGCTGATCCAGGAGGGTTATGTCGGGGAGCTGCTGGTGTGCGAGGTGCAGGTTCACAGCGGAAGCCTGCTGGGCAAGAAATACAACTGGAGCTGTGATGACCTGATGGGAGGTGGGGGCTTGCACTCGGTTGGCACCTACATCATCGACCTCCTGACCTTCCTCACCAGCCAGAAGGCTGTGAAGGTGCACGGGTTGCTCAAGACCTTTGTGAAGCAAACGGACCACATCAAGGGGATACGACAGATCACCAGCGACGACTTCTGTACGTTTCAGATGGTCCTGGAAGGCGGCGTGTGCTGCACGGTGACGCTCAACTTCAACGTCCCAGGGGAGTTCAAACAAGACATTATTGTGGTGGGTTCAGCAGGACGGCTGATTGTAATAGGCACTGATCTCTACGGACAGAGCAACAGCTCTCCTCAGCGGGAGCTCCTGCTGAAGGACTCCACGCCAGTCAGCAACTCTTTACTTCCAGAGAAGGCCTTCAGTGACATCCCATCCCCCTATCTCCGGGGCACCATTAAGATGGTTCAAGCTGTCCGGCAGGCATTTGAGGACCAGGACGACAGGAGGACCTGGGACGGGAGGCCCCTCACAATGGCTGCCACTTTTGACGACTGTCTGTATGCCCTGTGTGTGGTGGACACCATTAAAAAGTCAAACCAGTTGGGGGAGTGGCAGAACATTTCAATCATGACCGAGGAGCCAGAACTGAGCCCGGCATACTTAATCAGCGAAGCCATGCGGAAGAGCAGGATGTCTCTGTACTGCTAGCTCCTCTCAGCTCCTAGGAGAGAATAGGAACCCAACAGCTCTTAAAGGAAATAGTAATTCAGCCCTTGTGAAGGGCCTGGGCATGTTAGAAACAGCTGATGTGTGTTGGATCAACTAAATCTGTTGGTGGCTAAATGCCAAAGTGATAAGGTCCTTAGAAATGCCCAAAACAGATAGGAGACTTAAGAGCTGACATAACGTAACTGTTTTAATAACAGTATTAGCTGGCTGATTGGAAAGATATATCATGGACTCATCTCCATCTCCTGCTTGCAGGTGCTTTAGATTATCCAATTGTGTTTACTGTGAAAGGTTGGGAAGATCCTTTTAGATTTTCCTTACCTACCAGAGGGCTGTGAAGGTACTGTCATGTCATTAAATTTTCTGTAGTGTCTGACATGAATGGTTCCTACCATGACAGCTGACGCCGCCGTGCTGTAGTACTACACCTCTAACCAACACACAGAATAATAGGACTTGGTGTGATATGGAAAATCTTGGCAGCTCACTTCTCATATGGCTTGTTAGGAGCTTCTCTGTGTTGGTTTAGCTAGTTGTTTTTAGTTTTGTTTTATTTAAAGCACAACTAAGTAGGAAAATGTCTGACTTTTAAAACAAAGCAGTCCTCAACCACAGTGCATATTCCCTAGTATTGGGGGAGGGAGGGTCTTTGGTGAGCCCCCAGTAAGCTTTAGTGTTAACTGCACAGGTTTGCTGATTAAAATGGGTTGTGCAAAACCTTCGTGGATGGCAAACGGCATGACACAGTAGTGACAGTGGGTTTTGTTATACAGCTGAACTCAGGCTGGCTGGTGTTATGAAGGTTTACACACAATTTCCTGTGTCTGGGACTGATTTTTGAGTGAATGCATCGTGTGTTTTGGTTTCAGGTGGAAAACAGTAGAAATCCAACCTGAAACCGTAGGATGCTTAGACAGGCAGTGTTCTTTTAAACCTTTGTGAACTTGCACTTGAGAGATGCATAGTGACAATTAATTTCCTATAGCTCAACCCAGAAGCTTTCACCTCCACCAAGTGGTGAGTGTGAGTGAAAGAAACAAAAAGGGATGAGAAAATTTCCTGCCCTTTTCCAGGAAAAAAAAATTATGTAAAACCCCCACCTTTTCACCTCCTTAAAGTGGCCAGCTACTGGTACTGTAGTCATCATTCCCTGTTAGTAGTGCAGGGGTGGACAAACTCTTTTGATGTTTGTCATGTTCTTCTTTTTAATATTTTAGATTGCAGTCTTGAAATAATATATTCTTTTGAGGATATATTCTTGAAAGAATATAGTGACAGGCACATGAATTATCCCGGTAAACAGGGATACTGCTTTTCTGCATAAAGCTGCTCCAGTGCTTATGTGTTTACAGCGCTAGGTTCTCAGATAGGAAAAAAAAGTAGAACACAAGCATAATAGCACTAAATTATATTAAACTTGAGAAAAACCTTTTCAGGGTTTTTTGTTAATTTCGACTAGGGGAAAGAAGATGATGAGCAGTAAATTAAAAAAAAAAAAGAAAATATTACCCTCTTTCTCAAGGCTACCGCATTAGTGTTGCCATTTTAGGTTAGAAAGAGAACTGCCAGAATAATTTAGATTTTTTTAAAGAGCACTTGCTGTTTTGCTATTTTTAGGAGCGCTAAGGGCTTCTCTAGGGCTTCTCCTACAAATGACTCTGTGTGATTGCTGTATGCTCCTGCCTGTCCTATGCCCAGCCATACAGCTTCATGGTTTTGAACAGGAGGGCATCAATAGGGTGGTTCATCTCATCTGACTTTAGCCGGCTGAAAGTCAGGTGTCTTGTCCTGATGCACTGTGCCAAGGGCACATCAGTCAACGCAGAGAGAGCTCTCCAAAGGCTCACTCAGTTACTCCTGAGATTCACATAGAAGGAGGTGCCCATTCAAAATTCCTGTCCTCCTCCTTTGCAGAGAATCTTGGCTTCTAAATTTTCAGGTGGCTAAAGTTAGGAAACTTGACTCCCACCCCAAAATTATTAATGTGTGCTCAATTTTTTATGAGCTTTCATGAAATATTCTCCAAATAGTAATGTGTATTCCCCAAAAATGTAATAGTGTGACTGATGAAGGAATAATGTAATACTGCAAAACCACACCCAAATGGAGAATTGTTTCTATTCATGTTGTTTTTCCAGTTCTAGCAACTGTCTCTGGGGATGACCCCTTCTACTAAGACCTCAGGCAAGCTTTCATGAAAGCAGCCTTTGACAAGTTTGGATGTTTTTACTAAAGATGCACCTCTTGGAATTCCTGAGGTAGTGCCAACAGGAATTTCCCATTATAATTGTCATGGTATACCACACTATCGAGTTCCTGCCCTGAAAAATACACAAGGGAGAATTTGATCAAGAAATCATCTCTCTTTTTCTCCTGAAAAATGGAATTAACCACAAGGGGATCAAGAGAGTTTTCATATAGTAAGGCAAAAGCCATTTATTGAAAATAGTTCAAGTCACAAATGCAAGCTGGGTGGATAATTAACCATGTCAAGTTAAACATCATCCAAAATTGGAACTAAACATGGACCAAAATGTTTGTGACTCTTGCTTCTTAGTGGTTTGGCTGTTGTGCTGGGATTGCTGTTCATGTCTTTGCACCTCACTTTGGTTCACAAATGTTGACAGTTTTTCCTATCTATATTTTCTTTATTTTTTTTTCTTTTTCTTTCTGTGTCTTTCTGGGTTTTGTGATGCCTGTGATGCCTGGAAGAAGGTATGCTGGAATCTTGTCCCCTGCAGGGGCATGGTTTAACCCCAGCTGGCAGCTAGGACCACACAGGCACTCCTGCACTTCTCCCCCTTCCCCTCAAGAAGGGCAGGGAGAACAGGGAGAAAAGGGGGGGGGAAATAAAAAGCCAAACCTTATGGGTTGACATAAAGACAGTCTAATAGAACAAAAACAGAAAAAGGAAAATAACCATAATAATATTAACGGTAAAAGAATATACAAGATAAAAGTAATACAACACAAGTCAGTTTCACCACCTGGTGAGCTGGCACCATCCCAAGCAGTGATCACAAATTTCTGCCCCCTCGCAAACCTCCATTTATATACTGAGCATGACATCTATGATATGGAATATTCCCTTGGCCATTCCATCGTTCTGTTTGGGCTCCTTCTCAGCTTCTATGGGAACCTGAAAAAAGTCCTTGAATAGTATAAGCACCACCTAGCAACAACTCAAACAACATGCATTATTGACATTCCTTCCATACCATATCTGAAACACAGCAACCACTAGAAAGAAAATTAGCTCTATCCCAGCTGAAACCAGGGCAAGTCCCCAGGCGAGACACAGAGATATTACTACTATGCTCAGCCTTTCTGTCCTAGATTCAAAGGTTTAGGTGACAGGTTTTATCCATCCTCTTTGCAGGCTTACTGGCACAAATAGGGCTGCTTAGCAGAAAGAAAATCTAATGCTTTGGTTATGTAGCCATCTGATGCTAGTATTAGTACTGGCTTGCAAATGGGTTCAGTCCTGTACAGCTCATTGTGGGACCACAGTGCTGGCCCCAGAGAGGCAGCCAGGATGAGCAGGGGTGGCGTGGGACCTCCTTTTCTGACAGCAACACAGATCTTATGCTAGATTTAGGGGAAGTTGTTACTTAACTGGCATGGCAGCAGTAACTGCATACATTCAGGATTGTATGGCAGTTTTTCCATTCTCTGGGAGGTGAATCTGCTGTAGCATCAAATGTAAAGATACTAAACTTCCACCTGGCTTAGAGGAGAAATGAATTTGGTTTAATTATAGAGTCTATTTTACTATTCTGATAAAGTGGGATCTTTCACGGCAGCATCAAGCCCTCTGCTATTTTTGTACAGTTGAAAGTACATTGAATTGCCCTAAGTAGCCTCTAGAGTTCATGCTGGGTTTAAGAATTTGGGCAGCAGATAGCAGAGATGGACTTGATTGAACTCAAAAGCAGTACCACAACAGGAAACATGTATTTGGAAATTGCACTTTTATTGCTGTTCTTTAACGCTGTGCCACGAGGTCTGAGATAAACGCTGCTAGAACTGGTGCAGGCCTAATAGCCAAATTGTGGCTACTGCTGGAATTCACAGTAGCCCCCAAATGAGCTTGTTCATACACTAGGTAAGAAATGTTCGTTCCTCTTTCCCAGCACTGCTGTTGGAGAGGCTCTTTCCTTTGCCATCAGCCTGGGCACAGAGGATAGGGAATATTACGGTCTGTTGCCAAAGACAAAAAGAGCCAAAGGGGAGAGCCCAGGTGAAGTTCTCTGCTGCTCTGCAGGGGTTTGTTCCAACGCTGGGACAGTCAGCTGAGAGACAACATCTTATTTTCCACAGGAATTGCATTGGGGTCCACACCAGGAGTAGGTCAACCCTATGCTGTGCGACAGCAGGGCAAAACTGAAGTCCTTCTATGTGCCTAAAGGGAGAGTGGTGACTGCATCAGGGAGTGACAGGGAGGGGTGTCTGCAGTCTGGGATCTATAATGCCCATGCCACCAGGGAGAACATGGTGGTCATGAGGAGGATGGGGGCTGCCCCTCCCCAGGGTGACAGCAGCAGCCTTGCTCCACCTTATTGCTTTGGAGCCTGAGAAGGGACCCTGCCCTCCGGGAAGCAGCAACCTTCCCGTACTCCTGCTAGATCCCTGCATGTCCTCAGTGCTGAACTCAGTGAAGTTCTACACGAAGGCGTAAGAACTCTGCAAGAGCTTGGGGTTTCCTATATCTAATATCATGCATGCATTAAATTAGTAGTACTTTAGCTGTATAGTTAGAAAATACCAAGTAGGGGTGATATGTTCTTACCCATGCAGCCAATTTGGCAGAGAATCAGGGCACGGATAGATGAGTTTAGGCTCAGGATGGGCAGCTTTGGCTGAAAGCACGAGAAGTCCCTGTCCAGTCAGCATAGGGCAATCAGAAGCACTCTCCACTTTGTACTTAGTGTTTCCTTCTTTTGGAGAGCTTTCCAATCACAGTGCAAGTGAACATCTGTCCTGGAAGTTCAGCTATTCAAAAAAGGAGGCTTTTCTGATGCGTGTGGTCACAGCTCAAGGACAATTCAGTTTCTCTGTTACAAATCTTAAAAAGACCCAGACAATTTAAAATTACTCATTTATCTACCAAAAAAGAACCCCAAACCCCAGATTTTATTTAATGGGTAAAATTTAATGGGTAAAGTATCTTGGTGGTGTCGTTGCAGAGATTCAGAAATTACTGATAACAGAATTTCTTGCTGCTGGGAATTTTTAGATTTGGCTTTTATCTATTCCCTTCAGTAGAAAATACCACAAATTATTAAGTCTCTTCACTGTTAAGTTCTGTATTTATGAGGGTTGAAAAGCAGCCAGCAGACTTTTGGCTTCATGCAGATAATCAACACATTGGTATGATGATCCAGTGGCCCAGGGATGTACTCTTATGTACGTATGAAACTCACCACTGGACTGTTTGTCCTCTACACTGCTCTCTGGGTATCTGGTTGTGAACTGGCAGGATTATTCAGGATAGCAGCTTCTTGCTGTTGTTGAAGTTGTTATTTGTGGGGAGCACAGTTTGTAAATTTTAAAGACGAAGTATAATCGGCAGTCTTATCTGCTTTAAAATTTCCTCTCTCTTGAGCAGCTGGATGAAGTCTGTCCAATAAAAATAATTCCCCCTTCAACAATAACTGCCCACTTCCATTTGCTCATGAAAAGACGAAATTTTAAGTAGACAGGACTGTACATAATGCTGCATTCATGAACTGATGTCATAACCTCATGACTTACTGAGTGTATGAAGCCAGAGCCCAGGCAAGTAATGACTTTCTCAAAGCTGCCAAATCAAAGCCATGGGGTTGGGGAATGATGGATATCGGCTTAGGTCAAACTGAAATAGCTTTTATTCATCATTTTCGGTTAAATGAATAAACAGAATGGCTATGGTCTATCCAAAACTGAACACAGAACATGTTTATAGAAGACAATTTAATTTTTTTTTCCTTTGGGATTAAGTTCTGTTTTTAAAGAGTGCTCTTTTGAAATGAAAAGTTTAAAAACGTCCATCTTTTATTACCTTTTGGCATGTGTGAAATTAACTGTTTGGGGTTAGGTGTGGGGTTTTTTGGTTGGTTGTTTTGTTTTTTTTTTCCTAAGCTCATACTTTAAAAAAATCCCATGCATTAGGTTAAGGCTGTTCAGTGACTTCAGCTGCCCTCAAGCAGGTTTGTCTCTGAACCTGCAGCCTCGCAGTGTCACGTGGTGACCCCATCTCCAGCATCTGAATTTGACCATCTGGGTTTCATTTGTGTCTCCTTGTGGCAATGGGAAAACTGGTTCATTACATGGAGTTGGCAACAGATAATCAAGACACTTCTTGCAGCAGTGCCGGCCATCGTCTTTAAAAGCACTTAACTCTATTAACTTGTTTACCATGGTTATTTATGACCTTCCGCCGTGTGCTGGCCATGACTTCTTTTTCTTCTCACGCCGGCTCGCTTCCCTCCCCTTTCTGTTTCTCATTCCATTGTGAGCCGGGAGGCGAGTCTCCCTTGTGTCCCGCAGAGCTCGCCGCCCCGTCTGCGCTACACCCGGCACAGAGGGTGGCTAACCTACAACTTGAAGTAACTTTTAACCCAGAGTCACTAAAGAATGTGTTAACACCCGCAACTACTCGAGCGTGTGGCGTACCCAGCGCCCCGCCGGGGCAGGAGTCGGAGCTCCCTGCTGTGCTGTGCTCCACAAGCGACACTCGCTGTTTCTCTCCGTACTGGTTTTCTTTTCTTTGATTTTGAAAATGAGAATATGTTCAGTTTGTTGCCGTGTCAATATTGAGTATATATTTATTGTTTTTCAGACATACATACATATATATAAATGCTATATATATATAATGTCAAACGCATGGACATATGTACAGTAGATATTTTAAAGAGCTATTTATCAAGAAAAGTAAGTGTTATAAGTAAACAGAGTTTATATTTTATATATTATGTAGATAGCAAAAAAAAAAAAAAGTGTTAAATTATAGTAGGACTTTTGGGGGGTGGGGGGTGGGGTTGAAGAAACGGACAAGGGCTGGTTCTAGCATTTTAAATAGCCAAACCTCTTTGTACGGAAGCTGCCTGCTGTGCCTCTCGGCTGCAATATCTGTTTGTTTCTTCTTCTGGAAGATGATGTGCATTGTTACTTTTACATTGCTTGGGGAATGTAGTTAGTTTATTCTCAGCCAACTGGTATGTGCTGCTTAAAACATGGTTTCCTGCTGTTCTGCATATTTGCATTGATGGAATAAAAGGATCTTAACTGGCAAATAAAGACGTAAAAGGAAGTGATCTCGGCTGTCTACTGTTCTTCCCCACACTTGTATTGGGGCGGGAGGGTAATAACCCGTTTTCTGGCCAGCTTGTTAAGTCCCAACACATTGAAGTAAAATACACAGACTTTGTGCTTGGGGGTGGGGATTGTGATGGAGGGAGAGAAAGAAGAAGGTTTAACACTAAGCTATCTGAAGGTTTGACGCTATGACAAGGACTGAACTAACGCCTGCTGGAGTGATGTGTCCTGAGGAGACAGTTGGTTTTATTGCCACAAGATGCAGGTGTGTCCACTGGCATCTCAAAATGGGGGCACTGGACACCCCTGCTGAGCACAGGATTTCTCCTGGATTTCCTTTTTCTCCTGAATCCTTTCTTTCCTCCTTTCTCCAGCATAGCCTGGAGATTCTCTTCCAACCTCCCCTCCACCTGGGATGCCTTTGCCTTCCCCGTCCTCATGCCCATCCATGACCTGATCCTTGCTCCCACTGCCAGGAGCTGTCATGTCTTTCACACCTACTCTGGTGCTCCTTTTCTCCCTTACGTGTGAGTATCTCATCAGCTGAGTAAGGAGCTTGTTACTCCAGCCCCTCTGATGATGCTGAAGAAATCCTCACTTGATTACGAAGCAGAAGATAATACCAAGCAGTGGGCAACTCCAGGCTCTAAGGAAAGATTTATTGCCTCTGTGATTGATTCCTAAAAAGGACAGAGCATTTCCTGTGTTGATTTTTCTATTTTACAGGAGATCATGCAGAAAGATGTTGGATTCTACTCATGTCAGTGCTTGCTCATTTCCCAGGAACTACGAAAGTACTGCAATTCGAGGCACAAATCTGTGAAGGGACGGGAAATCATCATCCCTTACAATGCACACCTCCCCCCAGATCACACTATATTGTGAATTGTGTATTTTTTATATATATATAAATTTACAGAGCGGATATAACATTTACTTCATCCCAGAAATCCAGCATGTTAGCAATTTCTACTACTACCGTTGCAGGTGTCATACTTTAAAGATGTAACAATATTTATATACATATAAAATACATTTACATCAGTTTTAATACACATCACTTTCTTAGGCTGAAGAGGAGAAAAGCACAAGGAAGGAAAGAGCACAATGCAAGGAAAAATCAATGCTCAGGTCTTCAGGAATTATATTTTACTGTTTGCCTTGCCCACATGAGTAAATGTAGTATGCCCTTGCTCAGGTTTCCAGATCACTGTCTCCAACTAATCAATTAGGCACTGAAATAAAATAGGACCAAATTTATGGTATATCCTTTCCCATCAACTTCATAGTAAAACAAGGCCTACTTCCATTTCAAAGGTTAAAACATAGAAATCTTTGGAAAACAGCACCTAGGGGAGCAATTACTGTGAAAGAGTGTCAGAGATACAGTGGGATTATTACTACACAGTCAGAGCATACAATATGTAACTGTATGGGTAAGTGCAAATGCAAGAGCGAGTATAAACATTCCACACTAATGAGGCTACATAAATGCTAAAGTAAACATTTGAAAATGTGGATCAGCATAGTGAGACACTTTAGTGTAGATTTATGAACCCAGGTAAGAGCTTAAAATGAACCGCAGAAATGTGGGTGAGGGGGAAAGCCTCTTGACATTTTCCATAATTTTTGAGGAACCAAGGCTTCCACAGCTGCTCTAGCTTGTTCTGCTGTTTTCTGGAGCCCCGATTGATTAGCAGCTATGCAGTAAAAACAATGGGTGGCTTGTAGCCATAAATATTAATCAGAAGAATGTTAAATGCATTGCATTGTTCTCTTTGGGAATTAAGAGTTTGCTGGGGCAAGGGTTATTAAGAAGTGCTGCCGTGCCAAAGAGACGACGCACTTAATCACAGAATCACAGAATCACGGTGGTTGGAAGGGACCTCAGAGATCATCAAGTCCAACCACAAAAAAAAAAAA
>JAOTQQ010000012.1:63424337-63504366 GCA_026546715.1 Gallinago undulata
ACACCAGTCTTCAAGCCAAGAGTTAATCTGCTGGCTCTTCCTGTTTATCCTCTCATCAATTCCTACAAGCAGTGGGAATGCTTTGTTACTGATCCCTGTCGGGCGGTGGAAAGCTGCAGAGCTCTTTGTGTCGCTGTGATGCCTGTGGAAAACTCACATTTCAGAGTGGATGTACGTGATGCACAGGACAACAGGGCTTTTTGCCCTGTGCAATACTCCAGAGCAGCTCAAATAGGGGCGAGGTGGCATGGCTCTTCCTAGAGCAGCCTTTCCTGGGGCTGGAAGCTGCTGGAACGGCCCCCAGGTGCCTCTTGCTCAGGCCCACGTGCCTCTGCCGGTGACTGCTGTAGCCATCATGCTCAGCACGGAAGGAGGAAATTTCCACCAGGCAGCCCTCGGAGTCACCAGACCTGTCACCTGTCCCACAGTGCTAGTCGAGTACCAGCCAACACTTGTCTCCAGGTTATGTTGCCTTTCGTAATACGTTTTCCACTTGGGACTGCTCCAGCTAGTGAATTCAGCACCACGAACCTTGGTGTGGCACTGCTTCTTGGCTTTAAAATGAGTAATTGCAGCTCCACAAGCAGCTCCTGAGGGACGAAGCAGGGCTGTTGGCAGACGCGGGGCACCACTCCTTACTCCTGTCCCCAGCTGCTTGTTCCTGCCTTCCCTCAGCACTGGCACTGGGGAGCGTGTCTGCAGCCATCTGGTTAACGTGATCGTGAAAACTAACAACGTGGGGTTTTTTTACCAGTTTAGTTTTCAGGCAGATCCGTTCCCTGATCTGAGTCATTGTCGACAGCAATTTATGCCAGATCACTTTAATAGCGGAATGTAAATAGAAACCAGGTCTGCTGACTGCCAGAACTGTGCTTTTTTTCATCAGATCAAAGAGTCGGTAGAATAACTGCAGAATAACAAACAGGACCAAAAGAAAAGGGAATGGATAAAGGAAAACAATTTTAAGTTCTGTATTTCTATACAAAAGGACATACATGTTAGCAAATGTTTCTTAAGAAAGTGGAGGCCCCCTGCTCCAGACGTGGAAGTGATATACATACAGATTCTTAGAGAAGCCTTTCGGAGTCTGCTCCAGTCTGTTCTAATTACTCTGCCTTTCGCAGTGAATCACATCTTGCAGACTAAAGACTTGTACAGGAATCATCATATCACATCCAGGCAATGATGGCAGCCTCTGAACGCAACCAGCTTTGTCACTTGCACAAGTTAAGTTCTACACAGCGTTTCAGCCAAACCTGAAAACGCTCAGACCTGCATTTCAGACTTTGGGAAAGCAGAAAGAGATGGAGCTTGACTCGTAGCATAAGGCATTTTCTTTGGTGGCTTTTTTCTTCCTGCTGCTGTCCCTACATTGCTAGATTGTTTTTTTTTTTGACGTTTCTTTTCAGTGGTGCTAGTTGTTGTATCTTCTGGAAGTATTTGTGATGAAAAGAGGCCTGATGCTACTAACGTGACAAGCTGACCAGCTCAAGAAATAAGCTAATCGGAAAGAGAGGGAAAGTCAGGACCAGGATAAAAAGCAGATTCTCAAGAAATAAGAATGTCCCTGGGCACTGATGGTTGATTCTCTATCCTGTTAAGTTGATAGAAACATCTCAAACTTGACTTTTGGCTTAGATCAACTTATTTTCTTCTATACCCCTTCTGTGGCACAGTTAGGAAGTTAGCAAGCAGCAGAGACTACTCCCACAAAGCACACTGCTTGTAACCATCCTCTTTCAGAGATTATGAAATTAATAATAAGGCCATGGCCTTTCTGTGCCCACTGACCTTAGTGCCAGAGGGTGGTCCTTTATCTGCTGCTATGGTGGTAGCTAAGAGTTGAGAACTGATCAGTAAAAAGGAAGGATATTGGTATTACAAAACTAGTGTGTTAAAAAAAGAGTGAGTCTCTGTCCCGTTGAGAGAAAATTCAGGTATAAACCATGCTGAGCTGTTTCAGCACAACATTTTTGGTTAAAATGGACTATTTTCCCATTCACTTTTCTATGCCTTTTGTTGCAGTTCCGTGACAGCAGGAACAGCTTCCTGGGGGACATTCTGCCCTTTGGGCCACAGCCCATGCTAGCTGGGAGTAATTCCTGTTGAGTAGGGCTGCAGCAGGAACAGGGCCTCTGCGGAGAAGAAGGGACTGAGTCACTTGCTGAGCTGACAAAGTTCACAGCTACCCACCCACGGCAAACGTTGCCTGTACCGCTTCACACATATGAAGTGCCTTATAAAGGTTTACAAATCCCCCACAAAATGATTGTTGTGATTACTCCCATCTTGCAGCTGGCAAGGTGGAGGCAGAGGTGAAGTTGGTGAGAGCACTCTCTAATGAATTCCTCTTTTCTCTGAATTTCCCACTTGGATTATTTAGGTTTGCCCTCTCCCAGGGGCTGAACCCATCACTCAACATGTCACTGTCAGAGGGCCTTCCAAATGATGATATAAATGTATCACTCCAGACCGGCTACAAGCTCAGGTCTTCATGTAATTTCACCTTAATTGGAAATACTCCTACAAATAGTAATATTTTTTAATAATTTCTGATTTACCTGTAGCTTCTAACCTTTTTAAAAAGGCAGGTTTTGGTAGGATTTTTCTCCTTTTATAGACTAAGTGGTGTGAACTATTTAGCTTTTAAAAAAAGGTTTTAAAACTGTAGTGCTAGAAGATTTGAAATTATATGCTGTGATTTTAATATATATAGTGATATTTGTGTTTATAACAGGATCTCATTGGCTGTGCAAAGGAGGTATATACTATACCTCCTTTAATACTTATATACCTTTAATACTATGTATTATCTTTACCTTGTCTTTCAGAAAACTGGAGACAGAATGGCAAACGATGCTTCCCAAGACCACACAGAACAAGTCCATGACAGCCAGATACTAAATCCTGCTGCTTTAATTTCTAGTTCCCTTTAAATAGTTTTTAAACCTAATATCATTCTCACTCATTATAATTAATATAATTAGTTATATATAATTAATGTCTAATATGCTGCTGCAGCTTGTGAATGCCAAATAAGCTAGTGTTGTCTCCACAGTCCAAGTTCAAATTCATCAGTTTAGAAAAGTGCTAGCAACACCAAAGCCAATACCAACAGCTTTATCTAAGTGAATACATTTGTGTAATTCCATCTATAGAGGAGAGGATGAGAGACACTGCACTCTCCATGCATTGATTTTAAAACCAAGCTAACAAAATTAGCACCAGATCTATGTGCTGACCAGAAAACCACTAAAATAATCAATCAGGCTGAAAAAGTCCAAGTCAGTTAGCACAAAACTGCAGTTCTGTTGTGTGTTTTGAGTAAGGATGCTAGAGGAATGTATTTCCCTGCACCCTATCGTTCACACTGCTCAGTTTGGCAAGGATTTCTTGTCCAAAGCCCTTCAGAGAACACTCCTTACAGTTCCCCTGGCAAGTTCTCAATGTAATGGCTGAAAATCGTTACCTAGAGGGGCAGATGATAACCATCCTAGTATAATTCAGAAATTTATGAGGTAAATTGTTTGTGATTTTTATGGCTTTCCATTATTCTGTACAACAACCAGAAAGCAGGACATTGGCAGCACCTTTAATGACTATAGAAATGCAGACCTGGAAAGCTGACGCAGAAAATCATGATCAGGAGACAGGTGAGACCACTTTGTCCTGTTATAAAATAAACATCAGTCCGCCATTCCAGTTTAGCAGCTTGTCTTCATATATTAAAACAAGCCTCCAAACCATGACTGATATAATTTAGAGTCATTAATTAGTTGCTGCTCAGTCCTTTAAATGAATGTGCTGGCAAAGCCCTCTGAACTCCACCGAGATCAAAAGCCTGCTTGTGTACAAGGCTTCCCTCCCCCTTGGAAGGCAGTCTTTCTGAAAGAAGGTGATTAAGTGACAAATTATTCTTTGGAGGTACAAGTGCTGTATCTGCTGTGTTGCTTCAGTTGGATCCAATCCTCTCACCCTTACATTCGTGGTCGCAGTGAAGCCACTCGGTTAGGCTCTTGGCTTTGAGCCTAAGGAGCAGGTCAGGCCTATGAACTTGTTTCCAAGGCCAAAAGTGGAGGCAGGTAGCCAGGTGCCATTCTCAGGGCAGGTCTTGGCTGAGGAGTGTGGCAATGGTGAGAAATGCCCAATTGGCTTCTGCAATTCTGGCTGTGGAAATGATGCTTTGAAACTCTGGCTCGGCTGGGCTCGCCTTAGAGAATGTCTAGTTCAAATATGCTCAGGGACTAAAACGAACCTTCCCCATCTCCATCCTGGTTTACAGGGCTCAAGGAAGTAGAATCCTTTGCAACTCAAACCCTTTGAGTCCAATACACCATGCCGTCTGCCCAGGCCCTAAACTTTTGAGGGTACTTGATTGACTGAGGAATACAAAATCTATGTGCCATATCCAGCTTGTGACCTTGAGTTCGCTTCTGGGCACATCTGTGGCTCTGTTACAAAGAGAAATATTGCAAAGACTGAAACCCGTTCCTAATCCCTGCTTCCTTTCTCATTTTGTGGAAAATACCTGCATATTGCCATAATTTTTCCTCCGTTTCTCCCCATATATACTGATCATAACAACTACACCTCATCCATATAGCAAATCTCTTGATTAGGATTCTCAAGGTGTATCATTTAATTTTCCCACTGTCCCTAAACTGACCAATCTTAGTCTCATTGTCACCTCATTGTCACTTCTCACTTAAAGAATAACCGAGAGAAGATTATTGTGGATTATTTATTAATTATTGTATAGTGCCCCAAATGTGCCATGCTTCACTGACAGAATAAAGCATGTTTTTGGTGCTATGTAAAAGCTTGCAACCCTTTTTTCAGACAAAACCGTCAATTTTATCCTTAACACGGCTACTCAGCAGTTTGGTAGAGGAAGAATTAGGGCAGGCACAGTTGATACCAGAGGTTAAGCAACAAATCGAAGCTATCACTAGAATCCAGAAGACATTACCCTAAAAAATCACTAACGCAATCTTAAATCCTATTTCTGTTGTGTTTGGAACAAGCAATTGCAATTCAATATTTTCTTTATAAGTGTCGTGCAGTTTCTGTGTATCTCTGCAGACAAAAGCATGTCACCTCTGAAGCGCTCTCATTCTGTAGCAGGATGAGAAAACAGAGAAGGAGGTCGCATTTGAACTCAGCTTTCCAAGTTCAGCTGCTCCTTATGCCATTTTCAGCCCCATAAGCCTTCTCCTTGCTGTCATCTAGGGGTGTGTATTCGTGATTACAGAGACCGTGTTTGGTCTGCTTTGAGACAGACCTGCCTCTTGTGCTGCCATCCTGAAATGAAAGGTTGAATTCCCTTTTGCTGCCAAACGGTTTTATGATATTTTTATTACCCCAGAGTGCTATTTTTTTTTCCATCTCACTGCAACAAGGAATCAAGTCGTGAACATTTATAGCTCCAACATTTGCATTCTTCTCTCAGGTAGAATGTAAACAGCAGAGTGATGCTGCTTTGGCCAGGAAATGGGGTCAAGCTTTTCTAGATCTGCCGATGTTCATAATGAAAAGATTATGTGAATGAATAAATAAATTGTTCTTTCCATTAACACAGCCCCATTCACCATCTGGAACATTCCATGCTCCTGAAGAAACAGGAGATGGTATCTTAGAAAAGGTTAAGTGACCAAACTTGTTACTCCTTGCCTGAACATTAATCATTTCATATTGCAATGGAAACAAGGAATGGTGCATTAGCAGGCTAAAAGCATGCACTGGTTTTGATACACTGTGGAGATAGTATTAGACAAATGTCCTTAAAAAAAAAAAAAAAAAGGAGAAAGTGCATCTTTAGTCAGTTCAGAGCAAATGAAACCTACCTGAAACCACCCACTTACTTTCTGTATGTTACAACATATGTTATAATGCCATGCAAATACAGACCTCCACGCTGTGTAAAACTGACATTCCATTGCTTTGCTTTACATAACAAGGTGTGCTTCAGATAATCATCTGTAATTCCACTGAGAGATCAGTCATACAGGAAAGACTGAAACCCTAAAGATTTTTGAAGAGCACATTGCTCCTATAAAATTATTCTAGCTTTAATAGCAAAAGCATTGCTTTCCATGAAGAACCATGGACACAATGCAATTTACATTTCGCAATAAAAACATTAGCAATGCCTGTTTGGCTTCCTTCTCATGTGTCTTTGTATGTCAGTGAATAATTCACTTGTGCAATATAAACATACCACTACAAAATACAAACAGTAATATTCAAAGTCACAGATAAAAATGAGAGATGCAGTATGCTAGCAGGGTACTAATTAGTTTGGCTCTGCTTTCTCAGATAATCCCAAGCCAATTCCAAACCTGTTTGCCTTTTATGTGTGCTACCTTTTCTGATATTATTGCAGTTTTAAAGATTCAATGATTAGGTTTTCATGGTTTGGACAAATGCCTAGGAAGGTATCATTGATTAATGACATATTAATCATTTTTATTATAAACACAGTCCTCCGCTTGGCTGATTGACACCTGCAGCTATTAATGATGAAATTCTGCTTTCATTTACAGTAGCAACAAAGATATTTTGTCAGTAGGAATGAAAAGCGAAGGAAAATAAGATAATTGTCTTATGAAAATGAAAAATTCCTTAAATCAAATATTTAAGTAATGAGTCACATGTGAGCTTTACAAGAGTGATTTACAGCATATTTAGGTATTTCCAGGGCAGTTAAAAGAAATAAGACTGTTAAAGTAAGAAAGTCTAACTCTGTGCACGGCTGTCTTTCTAAAAAATTAGGTTAGCCATCTTTGTTTCACTGTGTACGTGTCACCACACAATAATCGTTGTAGTCATTAGCAGTTTGTGCTCACCCTATGCTTTTAATTTCATTTGCGGTTTGAAAAATCTCTAATTAGAACCCTTAATTCATTTCCTACTGACCTAAATATAATGCCGGTAGTCATATTTACAACTGATCTTGGATGGGATTGCACTATAATCTATTATATGTTAGAAACTGTTTACAGACACCATTAGGAAAATCTGTCCATATAAATAACATGATTAAGAAGCTTTCTATATGTGCAGACAAAGTTTGCTAGCGGGAGAGCATAAATTACATTGTTTTTCAGGGCAGGTATTATTTTTATGCAGTTAAATCTTTTAGACCCTAATTTTTATTAGGAACTTTTAGCAATGCCATAATTGTTAACATTACTATAATGCAAATCCATAGCACAGTGTCTGATAGCTAAACTGCTTAAATTATTGCTGTATCTGCTGTACAGTAAATTAGGGCTGAAATAAATTGTGCTAGCTTCAGCCTTTTTTTAGAGCACCACAATAGCTATGTAATCTATCTTGACAAGGCCCAAAATAAATAATTAAAAAAATATAGAGATTTGATTGAATTTCAGTAGCTGTTTTCTGAACCTTGTGATACTGGTTAGTTCCCAACAGCACCAAACAGAGCTCAGAGACAAGTGCCATCTATCGGTAAAAGATGCATTTGAGTTGAAGAAGCCAAAAATGGCAAAACATGGCACCAGCCTGCCACCTGCTGCTGTACAGACTTACTTCGGGAAATATATTTGGTAGGCCTTGCACTGACGCAACAAAAGCACTCCTGTGTGAACTGAGTTCAACAAAAGCACGTCCATTCTGCAACTACGTGCTTTCCCCTTAATATTTCAAAACCATTGAGCAAAATTAAAATAACGGGGTGTTCTGTGCATTTGCAAAAAGGCCACTTAACCTAAGAAGCTGTCTTGGAGGGCTCTAGTACTCTGAAATCTTGGTGTTGCTTATTCAGGTGTTTGTTCAAGTCAACAAGACTCAGGTCTTGCTCAGTTTTCCACTCCTGGAAAGGGACAATGAGCTGAAAACTCAGGTCCTATTAAAAGCAGCTGCTTCGTCCTTGCAATCATAGATTCATAGAATCATAGAATGGGTTAAAGATCATCTAGTCCCAACACCCCTGTCATGGGCAGGGACACCTCCCACTAGAGCAGGTTGCTCAAAGCCCCATCCAGCCTGGTCTTGAACACTTCCAGGGATGGGGCAGCCACAGCTTCTCTGGGCAACCTGTCCCAGTGCCTCAACACTCTCACAGGAAAGATTTTTTTCCTAATAACTAATCTAAATCTACTCTCTTTTGACTTAAAACCGTTGCCCCTTGTCTTATTATTACACTGCTTGAGGCTGGCAAGATCTCAAAGATCTGAAGAAAAACATCACCACAAGCTACAAAAAATACACAAATAAAACCACACTATTAGTTTGATGTCCCCTGTTTTTGGCAGTACGGGTTGATTTTTGAGTGCTGCCTCCAGCAAAGAGATCTCGGTTCTTCATAGCCGTTTTGAGGGCTGGGAGCTTTAGTACTTTGCTCACAGGCCTCAGAGTACACCTTGGTTTTGGAAAATGCATTTAGCTTCCTAGAGATTATTCTAAATAAAATGTCCCTAGATGTCACAGGCACTTTTTGGATAGCCAAAAAGCTAAGCATGCCCATTACAGTAAAGAATATGGTGCAGGCAGCATCATTCTTTGCTATTCTTCACGGCCTCAGTGTTACGGGAGTCATTCCCTTACGGATGAACATTACGAGTGGGTCTCGCGTGACACTCTACTTTCTGGATCACTGCTCTGTGTCATTCCACACCGGGCACGGCCCCTTCGTTGAAAACGCCCGGGCCTGCGGTGTCCCCTTGAGACCGGCCTACAAGGGAGGCTGCCCTTTCCCCTCCGGCGGCTCTCGCCCTACCTGACACCGCCCCTGGGGAAATCTGGGGAGGAGCAAGGAGGAGGGAAGCCAGCTCTGAGGGACTGAGCCGGCTTGACCTAAGGGATGTTGGCGGGGAAGGGGGTGAAGGGTGGAAACAACCGAGGTGTGTGAGAGACCGGGAAACCCTGAGGCCCCGCTATGGCTTTAAGGGCCGATGCTCCCCCTCCGAGAGGCGGGCGCGCGCCAGCCCGGGCCGTTGCGCACGTGCCTCGACCGATGGGCGGGGGCCCCACCTAACGCCCCGCCCCTTCGCCACCTCCGGGGCAGGGCCGCCGTCGCCTGCGCATGCGCCGCTGGGTCGCGCCCGCCTGCCGTAGGTGCTGTGGAGAGGCGGCGGGGGGAGGGCGGTTTCCTGGTACTCGCGGTTTGGGGGGGGGTGCGTGCGTGTGTGGTGGGGTGCGTGCGTGTGTGGTGGGGTGCGTGTCTGTCACCAGTCCCGCTCTCGTCCCCTTTACCCGAGCCCTTTCCCTGCCGCGGGGTGGCGAGTGACGCTGTCCCCCCCGCGTTTCTCCGCCGCTGGCCCTCCGCCATCGGCCCGGTGCCCCGTCTCCGCCCCGCCATGCCCACAGGGAATGGGGTGGGTGGGTGGCCGTGGGCTTGGCGTGTGATTTGCGGAGGGCTGTACCTGTGTATGTGTGTGTGTGAGTGGTCCTGTGCCTAAACGCGTCCGTGTTTTCCTGTGGAAATACAACGAGAACCGCGTACCGCAGCCCCAGATCCCGGGCCGGCGGCCAAGGCCGCAGTCGGGGCCGGGCGTGGGTAAGGGGGGGGCCGGCGGCGGCCCTTCGGTCTGAGCCCGCAGTGTGGCTGGACCTGTGGAATAGGGGGGCCGCGTCCCCGCTGGCTCTTAGCTCCGTCGTTGTGTTTAACTACTGCCGTTAAAATCACCTGGCTTGAAATGTTAATGACGTTGAAAAGTGCTATTAAGGCCAAAACCGCATTAATCTTTGCAGGCAGTTAATTGTACTCTTTCGTACAAAACACTTCCAATGAACTGGCAAGGAATTGGTTTTCCTCCTTTCCGTTTTCCAGTTTGTTGACGATATGTGTAAAGATTGGAACATGGCTTGTTTGCCTAACGTGGAAATACGTATCCTAAATTTGGAGGGAGGAAACAGTGTTCCTCTGATTTCCCACTGAGTAAATAAAATGTACTGCTGCTATAGTGATAGTTTAAAATGATTAAAATTGTGTTCATTTCTTACAGATCACGATGTTATTTTTCACCTGGCATTTATTGTTCTGTTCTGTGACTACTATCAGCTTCCCATAAGTAGCATGGGCTAAATGTTTTCTAAATAAACCATATTAAAATCAGATTTTAAAAGTTTCACATCTTTTAAATGTGTTTGTAATGTCTGTAGCATCATAAGTCTGCTTTAAGACATGGCTGCAATCTAAGAGGTAAACACTCCGATCATTGGACCCTTAAGTGCACAATACAGTGAACATCACAGCTCTTACCATAATAGTGTACAACTGGAATGTCTTGCAAGTAATGAAAATATTTTTTCTCTGGTTTTGAGATACTATTTGACTTGTCTCAGCATTAATTCAGTCCTTCGCTGATTTATATTTTTCTGTTTGGTTTTGGCCCTGATCCTACAAAGCACTAAAAATGTACTTAATTTGAAATGCAGATAGGCCTAGAGGATATACAAATTTAAATATGTGCATTCTTTATGAAATTGTGGCCTTTGTTTACATCTTCGAGTGCTTTGCTCCTGATGCGTACTTTGGTTTAGCGAGGAGAAGAAGAATTTAACTGGAAAAGTGTTTCAGTGCATAATTCACCCATTACTTCTCATACAGATTGTTTTTTCTCCAAATTTTGCTGCTGTCACTGGGCATAAAAGTTAAGATTGTTTTTATTCTTTTGAGTTACAAAACAGAACTTTCTCATATTTGGAAGCGTGCAGAGAGAGAGTTGGTATTTAGAAGGTTGAACTGAATTGTCAATTATATTTGTCATAAAACAGAGTACTCATTGCAATTTACCATTGTTTCCGGTATAGGAATGAGACATTTATTTCTTTTTAGTACTGGAATCACAAGCTCGAGCCTGTGGCTGTTACAGCACCTGATAACAACGTGAACATTTAATTAAACTCTGCAATTTAAGAACAAACCTCCGCACCTAGCCTTATTCTTGCCTGTCACCTCTGCTACTGAAGCCAACATCAGCTTGTCCTTGTCCAGTGAGTATGAAACCCGATGATTTTACTTATCTGGGTAACAGTTGTTCTTGGTTATGGTTTCTGTAGATAAAATTTTGTCTGTCTCTTAACTGTATTTTTAATATTGATTTTGAAATACATAATATCACATAAAAGACTACATGTATCTCCAGCATGGTTTTTTTTAAACTTTTGGAAAAGTAGGATAATTTACTATGGGAATGAAAATTTTTTTTAAATCCCTCTGTTTTGCTGAGAAATTAGGTATCTTTAGGTCTTGTTTTGGTTCAGTTATTTTTATGATTGTCTGAGCATATGATGAAAAAATCTTGGAATTTTTCATGTTTTATAGGGTTTATTAATACTATAGAGACATTGGCAGTCAACTGTCATCAGTACTTGACCTTAACGCAATAGGAACGTGTACTCTTGCAACTTTTAAGGGAATTACTGTTTCTCCGGAAGGAATCAATCATGGCTGACGACTCTCAGAGAAACTTCCGCTCAGTATATTATGAAAAAGTGGGATTTCGTGGAGTTGAAGAAAAGAAGTCACTGGAAATTCTGTTAAAAGATGACCGGTTGGGCAAGTTGATTTCACTGTTTCCTCTATTACTTTGGTGATTTGGGGCTGGGGAAGGAATAACAGAAAATGTTTACCTGCTGTGCTTAGTACTTATTTAAATTTTGCATCTTTTACTCTTTCTGATATTACTAGCAGTCCTTTGTGTTTCAAAGATCTGAAAATCTGATTTTTAAAACTATTAAAACTATTGTCTGCTTGCTGGTTTCTTTTTCTTTTCTTCCCTCGTTCTCAATGCCCAGGAAACTAAATTTTTTAATGAAAGCAGTTTTAATCTGAAAATACATCATCTCATGCTGTTAATTCCATCTAACCTCAAAATGATTTTTATTGCTGTTGGTCCCTGAGGAGTGCCCCATCTCTAACAGAAAAGAAAGACAAACGTTGTCCCTTTAACAAAGCCCTTAATTGTTTTGACAAAGCAACACAATTTACAAAATGTCTGTAAAATAGTACAGTTTCTTTCTGGTGAAACCTAGGGTTGTTTTATTGTAAATCAAGCCAATGTATATTTTTCAAAATTGTTGCAGTTTATAGGGTATATTTATTTTTGAAGCAGTGAAAGTATTTGTTGATAATATATGATGAAAGTGGAGATTTTGATCTGCAGCTAAGGATTGGTCATGCTTTGGTAGATTAGAGTCTTGAACCTATTTATAATTTTATTTAAATTTACCTTTTTTTTTTCCGTTCCTCTTTATTTCTCTACAGATATTGAGAAGCTTTGCACATTTAGTCAGAGGTTTCCTCTCCCGTCCATGTACCGTATACTGGTGTGGAAGGTACTTTTAGGTATGAAATGTAACATCTGTGATCCTCTGTAGAAATGAGTATGTGGGAAGGTGTATTTTTTCTGGTTTGCCTTTTTTTTTTTTCTTTAGAGAGTTAATGACATGGATTATTCTGTACTACTTTGCCTATTGATACAGTTTTAGCCTATTTTTGTATCCATCTAGGATGCACAACGGCAATTATAAAGCAATATTCTGTGCACGGTTTTTGAGAACTTTTGCTAAGTGTACCTAGAATAATGTATTTCTATATTTAACTTTGTAACATTATTCAAGTAAATTTATAAAATGGATTTGAAAGGTGGATTATTGTAAGTCACTGATACCTGATAAGATATTTAGTTCTATTCCTAAAATAGCAGACAATTAAGTTCAAGTAAAGCTGTGATTAAACTTGAAAAAAAGAGATAAGGTATATAAAAGATTGTTTATTCTAAAGAGAAATTTTGTGTTCTATAAAATCTTGATTTCTTCTGGTTTTGCTTCTGGCTTCAAATTGTGTTTGCTGTTAAAGAAGTCATGAGGCCAGAGGCAAAATTATGGTATCCCCAGAAGTCATAAAAAGCCCTCCATGAATAGATCAAATTTTACTTGAAGCATGTTAGATGACAAATTCAAAAGTACTAATGGCTTTGCAGTAACTCGTCAAGTATGTTGGGTTTACTAGATGTGAAGTCACGTTACTTGTAGACAGGAGGGGTTGTAGATGGTCCAGGAGTTCTGACCCTTACAAGGTGTCTGGAGAGTTTCCCTGGAGAGTTGCTGCATGTAGAGAAACACTGCTGGATTGAGTGTGAAGGTACATTGACTGAATCTCTGGAAGTGATTTACCGTAGTGTTGGTGGTGGAACATTGTGCCACTTCTGAAAAGCCTGAGCGTGTCTCCTGTGCTCAGTCTTGTATTACCAGGGCTGTGCTGGCAGGAAGAGTGCTAATATCCAAAATGTCTTTTTGTCAGGGAGAGAGCAGCATCATCAGTCTGCAGGTTGGCTTGGAAGCTGCTGTCCTTTGCTGTCTGTGAGCTACTCTACTTCTTTGGTTCTCCAGAATATGCGATACAGATCCCATATATTTCTCTTATATGAATATTTTGGCATGGGATTCAGTCAGGAAGATTGGTGACTCCTACCGAAGGAGTATTTTACAGAACAGTTCTTTTCTGGTTTAGGATGTTTGTTTACCTTAGGCTGTGCCATGAACTTGAACAATGTTCAGATAAATGTCTTCTGTTTCCCTTCTTGGTGTCCATGTTGCACTACAGTGTCTGGAGTTTAAAATAATGTATTAGAAAGTTTTAGCTGAGTTTTAAGGAATCTTTTAGATTATTTTTTTTTCACATTTTCTGCAACTTAAAGGTCATGGCTTCGTATTCCTTATTATTTGTATTTGTAAGCTTTTCTTTGGAAGAGGTAGTAAATGAACAGTATGCAGAACATGTGAGATCTAATTATAAAACTTGAAGTTCTTGGCATTGATCATTGAACTAACAGAGTAATCCTACCTGATAAAAGCCTCTGCTGTTAAGAGTACTAATTTTAGGATGAAAAAGATTCTCGTACCCTGGGCTTTAATGAAATAGCATCCTTTAAAACACTAGTAGTAGGAAGTGTAGTGTAGGAGGTTTGGACAATTTACTCAGTACAAGATCCTTCAGCCAAAATTATACTAGCAAAATATGGTTGCTTGGCAAATTTGTGCCTCACTGCAGAGCCAGTGGTCTGTCTTTGGCTGTTTTAGGATGATTTGTGAATCATATGATAACACAAAACACCTTCTGAGTTAACTGCATAGAAAATTATTTTGATTTTTTTAACGGATTTGTATTTTAAACCTGGAGTGATTTATTTCAAGTACTCATTCTGTCATTCTGTATACTCCTTGGGTGAGCAGAGGTACAAGGGCTTTTCTTATGCTGCATCTCAGTGTTAACACTCTGAAAAGGCTGGAAGAAAAAGCTGGTATGCAGAAGGGCAATGCAATCTCTCTCCCTGAATGACTGGAACAACAGCCCAGTCCATTTCTGGTGGGGTATCTCCTCTAGATAATGTTAATAGTTTAGCAAAAGGGATAATATCCTGTCAGCAAAGTTATCTTGGGTACATACCAAGGCTTGATGCTGTCCCAGGTTATGTGGCGTGTCAGTGATGTCTCTGTCAACTTCTTGTTCAGGTGGGACTCGTGATGGTTTCCAGACATCCCTTTGTTGTTGGCACTTCTTTTCTGTCTGCCTAAGGTAGTCTTCTGTGTTTGAGGAAAGCCGTTGGCAGTGTGTACATACAAAATCATGATGACTCTTTTTGCATAATGTGAAAGACGTCTTGCTCTGTCCCAGCTTTTGAAATGCAGAAAGGTTTGCAGTAGGAAAATAAAAGATAATCTTCTGTCTGTTATGCTTGTTACTAAAACTCAGCCATTTCATGTTTTAACACTTGGCAGAAATACTTTTTTTTCTTTCAATGAGACATGAAAACAGCAGGTAGCCTGTTTCAGAACTGAGTTTTGAGGAATACTTTATTCTCATGGGTTTCTACAATGGGAAAAATTCTGCTCCACTGGTGATATGGAAGTGGAATTTTTTTGCTTGGGTGTATGTAAGATCTTATTTCTGTTGAAGCCTGTGACAGTTTTGTTGTGAACATCAGTGCATGGCAAGATAGAGTCTTGAGTGAGGGGTAGGATTGAGTGAAATGTTGAACATCTCTTCTGGAGGTCGTAAACAGTTTAATTTTGCCTCTCTACTTAAATACCTTTTTTTATTTTTCCTCCTAGGAAACTAGAAAAATATTTGTGTTGTGCTAAGAAAGTAAAAAATGTTACCTGACGAAATATTTGAGTTTATTCTTAAGTTTTAATCTGTAACTGATTCAACGTAGGTGATTGATTTTGCTCCTGTATGTTGTTTTAGAGAGGATTAATCTCTGTATTACAGCGAGTAAAGAATTTTCCAGCAGAGATCTAACAGCAGATTAAATAATACTGGAATGTACAGTGTCTTTGCATTAGTTAATTGCATATATGTATTCTCTGGTCATCTCTTAAGTGTAGAATATGACAATATTAACAGCTAATTTACTTAAAAACCATTCTGCATCCACTTTGGTTTTGAAATAAATGGAAGCTAGGTATAAATATGTAACTAGTACTGTATTGAAAACTACAGGTAGGTATAAACAAGTAACAAGTAAGACTCACAATTTAAAAATAAAGCTTGTTGGAGAGGGAGAGTAAACCAGTTAAATTATTTTCAGTCTATCCCAACAGTGATGTTTCTAATGAGCATGCTGATGTGGTATACAAAAGAGTTAGCATTCATTTCCTGAAAACCTTGTAGAAGAACTTGAGAAATAATAGTCTAAGACTAGATTTTGCCTATGTTCAGTTAACATAGGAAATTTGTTTTTATAAATATAATGCTAAAGTGCTTTGTTGGTCCATGGACTTTGAATTTTGTAGAATTTTCTCTCTGTATTCTTTGACCCAAGTTTATAAACAAACTGCAGTGCTAGGTCCTACATTTCTGTAGGCTGGAGTTGTAGTAGAAGTTGAATTCAGGCAGATCTCTTGGAAAGGGAGTTTGCGTGCTCTGGTTTTTCTCTCCAGAGTTGCTTATGCTTTTTTTTTTTTAATTTAATTTTTTTGTTTGTTTGTTTTTTAGGAATTATTCCTCCTCACCATGAATCTCATGCTTTGGTGATGAAGTACCGGAAGGAGCAGTACTGGGATATACACCATGCTCTTCGTGTAATTCGTTTTATTAATGATTCTACCCCACAGGTTGATATTTTCCTCCGCATACATCAACTGGAATCAGGAAAATTGCCTCGAAACTTGGCCTTTCCGTTGGTTAGTTGTCATTTTAACAGTCTTCTAAATACAGTATTTATTTAAGTTCAGACCATAAAACTGTGAGAAACTGAACTGCAAGTAGCCCCACAAATGCACATAGCTAGACAAAGGAAGGTGAATGGAAAAAAAATAGGAGTACAAATAAGGAATTTTAGTCAAAGTGCTTTTCTCTTTCTTTCCCCCTAAGTACTTATGTAAGATTTTTATGCCTTCAAATCTCTTTTGTATATTTTGCCTGCAAGGCTTTCAAGCCTTTTGTAGTCTGGTACACTTCAGTTTCTTTATAGCACTGAAATGAAAATGACATAATCTTATTGGAGCTCATAGATTCTTAAATGACCCGGAACAAGCATAATTCAGAGCCAGTACAAGCAGCTGTTTATTGCAAATTACATCATATATTTAAATTACTTGTTTTTAAAGCTAGATTTTAATGTATTGACCTCCTTTTTCTGTTAGTCTGAACTGATCCAGGCTTCTGTCAGGTAATGTGTGTATTCTGTAGTTTATAGTGTACTCACATATGGGTAAATGAGTCTATATCTTGATGGTAAGTCTATAGTATGTTGATAAAAACAACGTGTGGATCTTGTGTATAAACCTCTATGAAAGAGGAGATGATGAAAGGAGTCATGGGACTTTCTGATTTTTATCCTGTATTCAAAGTTAATTCATCTGTGTTCACTCTAGCTCGGCTTACCTTGTTATTTTTCATCTGTAATAATAAAATTTGGCATAAGAACTTAAAAAAAGTTGAAAAAAAAAAGGTTAAAGTTAACATGGAAAATCCAGTAATATTTCAGACTGAAAATTCATTCCTTCTAGAGCAGTACCGCTTTCTGAGCAGGAGTTTTGCAGTGCATCCCAGAGCACTAGCTGCTCTCAGTACCATGATGGGATTTAACAGAGATGGTGTTTAGCAGATCCATGGCTATTAGTCCTGTAACTTGCGTTTGTTTTGCTGCAGAAAGCATTTGTTCTCTTTTCATGCCAGCCAGTTTTCTGTGCAGTTGCTGTCCCCTTAAACTTGTAAGAGGTTATTGCTTGATAGTAACACACATGTTCTATTGTGGAGGCAGGAGTATAAAGATGATGTTGGATTGATCCAAATACTTTGAAATGTTTGAGTCATTTAGCAGACTTTCCTGATTTGTACGTTTTGTGCATCTGAAAGTAGAGAGTTTAAGTAGAGATACGGTGTGTGCTGCAGCAGTCAATGGAGCAGAGGCATGTCCTGGTAGTATTTAGGCTGCCAATGTATTTTGCTTGAGTTGTAATCTGTGCAAATTATAGCTGGCTGCTGCTGATGGTTACAGTAGATCAAATTGTGGATGCATATCTGGATTGTTACCCTGCCTCATAATACAGTCAGTACTATCTCTGTAAGGAAGGCTAAGAAACAGGGCAGATGTAGAACCTTACCTTGTGCATCTTCCCAGTTTAGAGACTTCCTGAGCTGGCTGTTGGCATGAAGTCTAGTTGGTTTAGAGTTAGCTCATCTCCATGTACACTATGTGTAGTCATACCATTAACTGTGGTTTAGGCATGCTGATACTTCTGTTAGGAAAGTCTGTCCTCTGCAGAAAAGATGATGGCATGCCCATCAACATGCTTCTGGTCATGTATTGTAGGGAATAAGATACTTGTCACCTTTTGTATCCAGGAAGATGTTTATCTCAAACCAAATGATTGGCTTTTCTTTTCCCAAATAGCAGGGAAAAGGAGTATAAGAATAAGTTAAATCAAATAGTCCAGTACTTTTGTGTAGTTCACTTTTTTGACTTTGTTTTCCAGGAACCTGAAGATGAAGTGTTTCTTGCTATTGCTAAAGCAATGGAGGAGATGGTGGAGGATCCTATAGAATGCTATTGGCTTGTCAGTTGCTTTGTGAATCAGCTGAACAAGCACAAAGATTCATTACAACAACTGGTAAGGAAAGAAGAGAGGAGGAAGTCATGGAAAGCCTTAATATATGGAGACAACTGGAGTGTCAGAGGTGACACCCTTGGATTATGTTTCACTAACTGTTTTGAGAAAATGAGAAGAGTGCTTTTTGCGTTGTGTATGTACTGTCCTGTAGGACATTTTGTCTAACAAAAGGAAGTTGGTTTTGGTTGCTACATGGCAGTTTTCAATTGCATTTTATTTTCTTTTTAAGTTAGCTAAAGCTGACCATTGTATTTAGTTGAGTTATATTTCTCACAAATTGGTCACAATTTTATTTACTTTCAACAGTTAAAGATGTCACAAAATTAAGAATATGTTGATATATGTCTGCTACCTTTTGGGTTGCATCTCTGCTCTCCATGTGCTGCTCATTGGGTGAAAGACAAAACACAATTGTTTTGCTTTATAAATGCAGCAGGGTACTACATCTTCAGAAAAACAGTATGTTGCAAATTCAGTTATAATAAAAAGTGGTATGGAGTTTTTTGGCAATGATCATTTAAATGCTCTCATAGAATATGAATTTTGAATTTCTATCACTGGTTCATAACAATAAAATTCGATTATAAAGAAAATGCATGCTTATAAAATTTGCTTCATTATACAGAAGCTTTTTTGATTCTTCAAATAGTCTTAAAAAATAAGAAACCTCTTAGTTAACAATATCCACTGAGGTGAAAGTGTCTGACTTCCTGTGCACTAACAATCACTGAATGAAAATTTGTTGCAGAAAATCATGCATGTCCTTTGTTACTCTTTTCAAAGTAAGAAATACTTTTTAAACCTACCTCCTGTTGCTGTTATACATTTCTGTAATTCCTTTTGAAGGACAGAGGAGAGTTTTTAATGAAAGTATGTGTTCTCATTACATAGGGAGTGCCACATATCTACCTTCCTAAGTTTTCATTGTAATGTGAATATTGTACCAAGAATCTGGATATTAGAATATGGACAAAGGAAGTCTTCTTGTCCTTTGACAGCTGAAGTCATTAGCTGTTTATTTAATTATGACAAAAACTGAAATTATGAAAATGTATGTTGTGTTACATTAGAATTTTAAAAAAATGATAGTTGCTCATTTTTTAGCTCTATTTTATGCTAGTCTATTGGCATTTCAAATTACTTTGGACTTTCAAGCAAGAAATCATTGTCCAGCTTTTAACATATTGCACAGGGATTTACTCTTAGAAATTATTTTCTGGGTTTTGCTGCATTGTGTGTAGATCTTTTTTTTTTTTGATGTGTGCTAAGGTGATTAGGTTTGAGGTGAATGAAACTCCATTTTACTTGTGAAGGTAGCAGTAATTAGTGCAGGTTTAATCTCTGCATTGCCTGAAGTTCTCAAACACCTCCTTGCTTTAGGGAATACTGCATATTTTGGAAGTTATGCTAGTGGTCAGCAATTTAAGGAACCAGGGGTTGTTTGTTTAGTAAGGCACTTAATTAGCTAATTGCAGAAATCAGCAACACTTGTATTTTGGAAGTCATATTTGTAGTTAAAGTAATGAATGTTCTTTATTTTAACTTGTTGTTTTATTTAACTTTTAAATTTTGAGAAACTTCTTGTCTTACAGTGTGTGTTAACTCACATCAGAGTGCCCTCCATAGTCATCTAAAATTTTCCAATTCCTTTCTCAGCCAAAAGTTCTGGAGCAGTATTTGAACATTGAAGATAACAGACTTCTAACGCATCTGAAAACATGTGCTGCAATGAGCAAGCTGCCTTACGACCTTTGGTTTAAAAAGTGTTTTGCAGGCTGTTTACCTGAGTCCAGTTTACAGAGGCAAGTTCTCTTTTTTTTTTCTTTCTGTTTGTAGTTTTATAGTAATTTTTGTCAGAACTGGCTGGCAAAGAGCTTTCCTTACTTCATCTGTAAGATTATGGAGTTAACATTATTGTTGACTTGGAAATGATAAAATTTTATTTGATTCCAATTGTTACTGATGCAAGATAATCTCTGTGATCATTTCTCACATTGAAATGAAAAAAAGGATGGAGTTAAATACAGCAGCTGATTCTGTTAGACACTTAATGCCTCCTAGGAATTAAAAGTCCAGTTCCCCTCTTAGTGATAGATAGCTGAATGGTAGTCAGTTTCAGGCTTTTTAACCAGCATCCTCGCTTAGGAAGTGATTATAATACCGTATTATCATTTGATGAAAAAGATTTTGGAGATGTTTATTGTTAAAAGTACTAGGGCAGGTTGAGTATTACAGAATTAGTGCGTTATATTGAAATGCTGTGGCTGAAAATAGGCTGTCCAGCTTTTAAAGGGGGAAAACTCTTGTGCATGGCACTTCACTAAAGGGCCTTTGAAATAAAGCTTGTATAATTTCTCTAATTCTGCTGAGAACTCATGGAAAGCGGAAAATGCAATCTAGATGTAGAAATGCTTTTAATGCTTTCTGCATTAAAAGGAGTTGTTAATAGCTGAGTAGGAGATGGCACAAAGAAAACAATGGGTTTGTTTTCAGCCACCTTAAAACTCGGAGAAATAACGTGGGCCAGGCAAATTTTACTCCAGCACCTCCAGGAAGTCACTGGCTAGTTGTCATGGTTTAACCCCAGCCAGCAACTAGAACCATGCAGCCACTTGTGCAGCTCTCCTCCTTCCCTCCAGAAGGGCAGGGAGAAGAGGGAGAAAAGGAGGGGAAAGGAGAAAACATTGTGGGTTGAAATAAAGACTGTTTAATAGAAGAATAACAGAAAAGCAAAATAACAATAATCTTAATAATGACACAAGTCAGCCTTACCACTTGGTGAGTTGGGACCATCCCAAGCAGTGATTGTGAATTCCTGCCCCCCGCCCCCAGCCAACCCCCATTTATATACCAAGCATGACATCTGCGGTACGGAATGTTCCATTGTTCTATCTAGGCTCCTGCTCAGCTTCTATGGGAAGCTGAAAAGAGTCCTTGAAAAGTATAAACATCACCTAGAAACAACTAAAATAATATGTATTACTGACATTCCTTTCACAGCCATCAGTAGCAAGAAAATTAGCTCTATCTATCTCAGCTGAAACCAGGACACTAGTATAGGAACCTAGTGTGGAAACAGGGTGCTTTGTGTAATGCTCTTTAGACGATGATTTGTGGTAGTAAAGTTGATCATAATCTGAATAATGAATGCAGTCTTGCTTGCTCATTTAGGACTTCACATTTCATGAAGGAAAGTGGGAAACAGTTGTTCTTAAAAATGTTTTATTTGCCCTTAGGAATGTAAGGGGGTTTTAGGAAACAAGCCGTAAGATTAGAAGTTTTGCTCTCCAGTCTTGTGGTAGTGATCTTCGAGGTTGTGTCTGTTCTACTGGTGGCAAGGAATATCTGAGAAAACAATTTTTTGAACCAAACCGGAAAGATTTGGTGGTAGATGTTTGGTTGTTATGCTGTGTGCAGTTTGTTAATTGTTACATGGCAAGTTCTTCTCATTAAGCATGCACAAGGCTCCAAAATTAATATTAATCTCTGTGTCATGGTTGTGCGGGGTGCGGTGGTTAAAACTTTAACTACTTTTATGGCTACATAAATTATGTAAGCATGTATAAAATGTTTGTTACATCCTTAAAAGCAATTGAACACTTGTGGTTTGCCTGCATCTCCATTTCACATTTGCATTTGTAGGTTACTTTCAGCAGATAATGATTGACCTTGTTTCATTATGCTTCCTCTATGTGAAACTTAATGCAGTTTGTCAGAAGTGGCTCCTGTACCTGGGACTTGCCTTTTTTTTCTGTAGGCTTCTGTGATCTGAAATAGCCTTTGCTTTCTGTGCCTTCTAGGAGATATTTTTGTTTAGAGCTTATGTGATTTAATTTTTCTGCTCATTTTATGGCTGAGAACTAGAGCTGAAAGAGGAATTTGCATCAGAACAGTTTTGCCCTTGGAAGATTCAGGGTTGTTTTTAAACTTTGGTTGAAAATTGAACATTTTATGGAGATGTGTCATCTTGATAGTGTGAAAGAAAATATCTAGATGAAGAACTCTGTTTGTCATATTTCATCTTGTCAGAATCTTTAGTTCCAAACTTCTACAATTTTGAATCAGTGCATTTATATAAAATATTTTATCTAGTTACTCTACTCTCTAGCATTCTTATATACTGTCATATGCTACCAAAATAGAATATTTTGATGACCTGAAATTTTTTAAATACTTTTTTTTTTTATGGAAAAGGTCAAAATACTGGGTTTCTTTTTTGTGTCACTGGAGTAAAAGCAAATTTCAGTGTTGGTACTTCTGATGGCATAGTGATCCCGTTTCCCAACAGTTCTTGTGGGAACATGATAAAAGTGTACTTTTTCTTGCCATTTTAGGTTTCTGAATTATTCAGTTGTAATCATAATGGCCTCATTTGCTAAGGAAATAACATACTTCGTGGGTAGCGTGTGACAGATGAACTTAATTAATGCTTGGAGATTCAGTTTGGATTGGAATATAGAAGCCTGAATGCTTATCTGAAACGTATCCAAATGGCAGTGTTGGAACTGCTGAGAATTGAAAACAGGTCTCCAATTCTCCTGTGAGTTTTACTTTTTTGTCAAGTGAGAGATGATCTGAGCTCATCTTTTGTGATGTAATTTAACTTATGATGTAGTACTGTATTTCTTGGAGAGGTCGCTTGCTTTTTGTAAACTGTAGTGTTTTCTGCCAGGCAGCTAAATCTAAATTTCATGGTTTTCTCTTTTTATTGAAGGTGTGCAAGATTTGTATATGCTATGCAGAAATCTTATCCAATAATGGTGAGATGAAGTTGCATAATATCAGCTTCATTCCTGATAGGCATTGTCATTCAATATAAATACTGTTTTGTAGCATACTTCTCTTAATTATACCATAGGTAAAATTTATTTTATTTAGTAACTAAAATTTATTTAGTTATACCATAGGTAAAATTTATTATATTTAAAGTTTCTTGCAGAAACTTTTCCTTTGAGCTTATGCAGTGTCTTTGCCTGCCCGGATACACTTGACATATGACAAGCTTCTTAACAAACTTCTTAAAGATGCCACACTAGTAAAAGAGAGGAGCAGTCCAGCCATTTTGGAGGCACTGTATCTGCAGGGCTTCTGTATCCCACCTGGAATATAAAGAGAGTACTCCCTGGAACATGAACCAGCTTGTAGCACAGGCTTGAGAGGGGCAGGAGGGCTTACTTGTCTCTGAAACAGGGAGAGAAATGGATCACATCTTTGGTTTTATACTCACTATTGCCCTATTTGCTCTATTTCTGTAGCAGCACATCTTGTCATCTGCTCTGTAAGCCCCATGCATGGAGAGCTTTCCAGTGGTGCTGCGTGGGCCCCCAGCTGGAGAGCCCTGCTCTTAAAGCTCCGTGTCCTGTTTGTGGCTTCAGCTCTATGGGCAAAATGGCACTTTGGCTGCCAGTTTATTCCAGCACTGTCACCCAGATGATCCAGCTACAACAGAAGTAGTGCAGCTCTGCAGATACAATTGTGAATAAGCCAAGCATTTTTTATGGCCTAATGTTGCCAATCACGTATTGTGCCCCTGACTCACATTGTTTGTATTCTGCATTGAAGACTTGGCATTAGCAGGGCTTTAATAGCTGAGGGGGTGGTGTTAGGTTATTAGCCTCTGGTGGCTTGTTTGTGGCGAAGCATTTGGTAGTTCTGCGATCTTATGACTGCCTTTCAAACTGGCACTACCTCATCTATTGATATATGGCTTCTGTAGTTTTACATCTGCACAAATTACATCTGGTTGTAAAAATACAAGTCATTTGTTAGTAGAGACAACTGAAGTATGAAAAATGGTTAAATTTACTGTGTTGTGGGAAAGCATAAGAATGTGTAAGTGGGCTACTACTATAGAGAAACTTGGTCTTTTGCCTTTTTCTAAATGACTGAGCCTGCTTCCCAGCTCTGGAAACAGATGAGCATGAGCTCATGGCATGGCATCGGGATGAGACTCGTGTGAGCCTCATCGTGTCCCTCCGTGCCCGGTTACCATTGGAAGGACACTCAGAAGTGCAGCCAGAAGAGCAAGCGTTGGTTCTCTTTAAACGTCTCTGGCCTGGATGACTGGAGGACCAGAACCAAGGAATAAGATTGAACGTGCTTACCCTGCGTCCTAGTGGGAAAAGTTGTGAGATTAATGATAATATTTCAGAAAAAGAGAGTGCAGCAATGCTGTGATGCTTTTTGGGTGCTGCTGCATTGTAGTGGTTGAGGAACCTGAAAAACTGCCTTGAGAATGCCATGCCTTCACAGACATGCACACACAGAGTAAGTCGTATCTTGTCTACAGAAAAAACTCAGTGAAAAAGTGATTGGTTTTATTTGCATAATCCTTGGCATGTTCTTTACCTTCATACCCTCTTGGTTCTTCTTGTTTTTCCTTGTGGTTATTACTATTATTTCACTGTTGAAGAAATACCTACAAGAGTGCTCCTATGGTTAACTGAATACTGTTCTATTTCACAGAGTCTGATAGTCCCCCAAACCATAATGAATTTTATGTATACTTTCTTTTTCAGCATTCCCGGGTAGGGCTATAGGCACAGGTGTGTAACTTTTCTGTTATAATATTCCCATCTCTAGGAATATCAAAAAACGAGTAAAAAGTTGTAATCTCTGGCAGTGTTTGCTGTTACTTAAAAAGTGGAAGTATAATACTTACATTATCATCAATAGAAATACAATATAGAAAGGCCACTGTACTAGAATAGAATCATCAAATATGTGTTTCCTTGAAACTGCTGTGGTTTTTTTCCATTCTAAGTAAACACAGTGTATGGTGCTATTCCTGGCTCTGCTGGTACAGACAAGGTGGTGACCACTGCTCTGTTTATCACAGCATCACACAGTCATTCCCCTATTGCTGTCTCTGGTGCAGTTGCACTGGGAGTTAACAATAGCTGGAAACGTTAAGGGGAAAAATACTGCAGCAGACACAGCTGGTTAGTGCTGACATCTCATCCACTTTGCTTTGCACCCACTTGCAAAATTTGTTAGGCACTGGTAATTTAGATACCGCATCTGTTTTGGCATTGTTAAAGCATTTGTTCTGGAATCAGACTGAATAATGCAGGAAAACATGAGAGTGTTTTCTGGGCATGAAATGTAACCTACTGTAATGTAATTATGGAAACTGAAGTCAGGAGACTTGGGAGCAAAATAGTGAAAGAGGCCTGGGTATTTTATATTCAGATTAGTAAATTTATATTCAAATTAACATGAGCTTTAATATGAACTTTAAAAATTCTTCCCTGTTTCTGAGGTCTGCTACTTTCTGTATTGTCATTCAGAATTACAGTTCAGATGCCCATGAAACACATGGGGAGGTGTTCTTGGGTTCTAAACAGATAGGTTTGTGAAGGAAAATGTATTAGAAGTAAACAGGGATGACGTGTACAGTGTGGAACAGGAATGTGGTCTCAGTTTTCTCATAGCCTTGCTTAAATCTTCTGGACCTGACTTCAACATCAGTGTGATACTTACAGTGAGCACTTCTGGGAGATTTTAATCTTGGATTATTTATTGTTCCTAACCATATCGGAATTATGTTAGTTTTTAATCATAGTGAGACAGGGAATTAAATTGCAAAGGACAAAGAAAGTGGCAGTACCTTTTTTCCCATCTGTCCATGTGTTGGGTTTTTTTTGTTTCCTCCTTTTGTAAGACTAGTCCTGAGGATGTCACATGCTCTTTTCCTCATTTCTTCATTGTAAGTTAAATTCTCGTCTAACTTTTTTTATGAATGGAGAGGTTGTGGAAATAACATCAAGAGAGTTATCTGAAATAGAATGTTAAGAAACCGACAATTGAAAAATAAGCAGTGGCCATTCCACATCATGAATTATAAAGTTTTCACAAAGAACTACGGAAAGGTTGGGATTGGCAGGGACTTCTGAAGGTCATCTGGTCCCACCAAACCCCCTGCTTAAACAGGACCACCAAGAGCTGGTTGCCCAGGACCATGTCCGTGCAGCTTTTGAATGCCTTCAAGAAGGGAGACCCCACCACTCCCTTGGGCAACCTGTGCCAGTACTCAGTCAGCCTCATAGTGAAAAAGTGTTCCCTAATATTCAGATAGAACCTCCCGTGTTCCAGCTTGTGCTCATTGCCTCTGGTGCTGTCATTGGATACCACTGAAAAGAGCCTACCTCCACCCTTTTTGCACCCCCCCTTCAGGTATTTATGTAGATGGATGAGCTCCCCCTTGGGCCTTCTCCAGGTTCAGTCACAGGTCTCTTGGCTTCTTCTCATAGGAGAGATGCTCCAGGCCTTTCATCCTTTTCATGGCTCTTTAGGTCCTAACTCCTTGTTTAAAGGTGTGATACCTACTCTTCAGCTGTCAAAATTCATGTTATACTTGTGTTGTGTTCTCCTGGCACTCCAGGCTGGAGGACATGTTCTTCTGAGAGAAAAGGTCACACTAAAATTGAATTGTCTTTGGAAGAAGTATACCCATAGATCCAGGTTTATAGATGGGGTGCAGAAGGTGTTTTCCAGTTAAATGTCATTGTATTCAGAGATGATGGAGGACAGTATGTGATCTCTGAGCACCACGTTTTTATTTGTAAGGAGAAGGACTTTTAACAAGTGCTCAGAAAGAGCGAGAACAGTAATCCTCAAAGTTTTTCTGACACAGCTCTTAAAATTCAAGAACTAAAAATAATGCAAACCCATATACGCTGCCATCTGACAGATGGTTTCACACTGGTTTTGGATAATCTTTCATCCCAAGTCTGTTGAGTTGGGCCTGAGAGAGCTGCTGGCTGAAAGATGATTTCAAATTGTTGCAGGCTCTAGGAGTTGATCTGAAATTGTTGCAGGCTATTTTAGTAGTGTGGATCCATTTTAATGTTCTTCCAGGTTCTGTTGCTAAAGTACTTGCAGCCTTTGGAGGCCTGCCCTTCAGATTTCATTAAAAATGTGAGGTCCAGGTCCAGTTTCATAAAAGTGGCAGGAGCGTTTAGGTAATTCTGAGAGAGTCTGTGCACAGTGGGATGAATTGAAAGACTTAATAGTTGTTCCTTGCGTCCACTTCCATGGACATCATGAATTATATTCTGCTGATATCTCATATTTGTACCTCATAGAGCAATGAGATGGAATATTTAGCTTCTTGAGATGTGGTAGATCAGTATTACATCCTTTTGAATTCTCAGCTACTTAACTGAAGAGTGTCTTTATTAGGCATGCTAATTAAGTTTGTTTCCTTTTTCGTACTAGGAAAAATTCTCACCTTTAACAAATACATGGTAGAACAGTTGTCACAGTTCAGGCTATTAAGATTTGCTTTTTTTATCTGAGCTTGTAAACAGTTCAATTTCTAAACAAGACCATGCCATATCAATGTGTTACTGCTTGCCACCACTCACCCCTGTACAGATTTAGGAGTTGATAAAATGTCTTTTATTTACTGTCGACTGAATAATTCAATACGCTGCTGTTATCCAGAAAACTAATCTGAAAAACAGTGATTGTACAATGACTGTTCTAGCAGTTAAATAAGCAGATAAGCACTACAATAATGTTTAGTGATTCCTTTTCTTTGCTTTTCTTTTTTTTTTTTTTTTTTTTTTTAGAGTTTGGGACAAAGTTATTAGTGGGTCCTGCAAGATTCTTGTTTTTGTTGCTCTGGAGATATTATTAACTTTTAAAATGAAGATAATAGCACTGAATACTGCAGAAAAAATCACACAGTTTTTGGAAAATGTAAGTACTCTGTGCTTTGTATTATCTTTTACGGTTTATAAAAATCTGTTTCAGCCTTAGTTTGCCTTTTGCAAACATACCATAAGATACAATTACATTGCTCACCAAGAATAGTGTAGTACTACCAAGGTGAAGAGAGAATGTGCAGGGATGAGAATGATATATATTTTTTTCTTTTTTTCTATCACGAGGTAAGGCTTTCATAGAATTAAATGATTTTTAGGCTTTGGGGAACGTGTTAACTATGTTTGTACAGATTTGATAATGTTTCTTGTGATACTAAAGGGGTTTTTTATGAAAGTAAGTGCAGATGAGTTTAGCTTTGTTTTTCTGGAAGCTCCTTACAGGGTTTGTTTCTGACCCTTTTTTGCTCCTTGCCTGAGTGTGACTCTATAGACTTGAGGTATGTTTTCTGTGGGTATGAGGGTGAGATCATGAATCTGATCCTGAACTTTCTGTCTATGATTAGTAATGAGTGTCACAGCAGGGTTGTAGGATCTCAGTGTAATGCAGGTTGGTTAGATCAGATAAGTTTGTGGCTATGGATGGCCAGTATAAATTCCGCCTGATGTCAGGGTAGGCACGTGTGAAGTGTGAGATGCCCGTGTGGTCGTCTTACCATTTGGTAAATAAAAGCTTTTTGTCCGAAACCGGGAGGTAGTATGATGTGTGTAGGACAGAGGGATGGTGGGATGGTGGGGCAAGGAGATGGGACTCTAGTTTTGTTTTATTTTTTAAAAAGAAATAAAAACTTGGGAATTTAAATATTTATTTTAAATGAAGCAGTCCAAGTAAAGTACTCTGACAACGCATCTTGCCCTGATCTTTTGTAGATTCCTCAAGATAACACTGACGCTATTGTCAGCAAAGCTGTTGATCTCTGGCGCACACACTGTGGGACTCCAGCACACTCAGTCTGAGAACTTCCTTCATTTGTGACAGCTTGGGAGAATAAAGAGACATTTGAAAAGACATTTTCACCACTCTTCCTCCATCCCAGTGTGATGTTCTTCATTACCTCTTCTATGTACAGATGCTATTACAGCAGCTAATAGCATAGTGATCAATATATAACTATTTTTCAATAAATACAGGTGGAATGAAATACCTAGTGGCAGGGTGATCATGTCCAGAGTGTTTCATGGCCACCTACAGTATTCTGATTGCAGAGCGTGCTCTCTCTCTTTGGGAACAGACTTCTAACTCTGGAAGCAAGGTAAATAGACGTTTTAAATTTAAAAATGTTTTTGTATGCCAGTTTATACTTGATATAACTAGTTACTACTTGGTGTTTTTAATGTGAATTTGCTAAATGTTAGTCTGCTGGAACTCTTTGGTGAACAAGCATGCCCTTGCCTTTGCTAGAAATTTAAATGTACGGTCTTAATATGGTAAATGTTCTGGAAGAGGCATCACAATGACCAGGGGTGACATGCTTTTCTAAACTGTCTTAAAAGACTCATTTTTATCTGTGAGACAGCTCTCTATGACTGTACCTCCTTTTTTGTTCTTCATGGAAGATGCTCTAGGAAGGTGCATCTATCCTATCGTAAAAAGCAATTTTGGGCAGGTGTGGAGAAAATCAGTGGGGCGAGTCAATATAATTCAGAATTACAGGCCAGTAATAAATAATGACTCTGTTGAATGCTTGGATTAAAGTTGTTGTAATTTGAGTCTTGTTTGTGTTAGATTTCAAAATAAATTTAATACAGAAGTGTAATTCATGATGTAAGTAGAAGTGGGGTGATTAGCCATAGATAGAGATTTGCTGGAGGACTAATCTTTTTCTTGTAAATGTGTAGAATTTTATTTCGATGTCTTGCATAGATCAGGGAATTGTATATAAAAATGTGTTGCTTAGCTGTTATTTGCCTCAAACTGGTGCTTAGTCTGCCAAGTGCCAAGTATGCTCATTGCACTTGAAAGAGTGTGTTTAGCTTGCACTCAGCGTAGTGCAGACTTGAAATGCTTTAGAAACTTCACGTTTGTTTTAAACTAGATCAGACTTAACTTCTACACCTGAGCTGGGGAAGCATGGAGCTCAGTTCAGGTTACACCTGAAAACCGTGGTAGATTCTCTCTGCTGGGTTGTGAGATGCTGCTGTTAGTGTTCCTGAAATGCCTGAATTTACCCAGTTCGTAAAAATATTGTTTGTGTCTGCTTTGAAAGCCATTGCTGTGTCTGCATTGGAGTGTAATCCATTTAGTTCACTTCAGACAGGAGCTTGTTTTCCTAGTGTAGGCTGGGTAACATGGATAGGAAAGAGCATATACGTTCTGTGAATAACAGCCCTGCATTCTGTAACGTGCAGTGCTTAATTTCTTCAAATAATGGCCACAGGTACAGTCTGAGAGATCACACATTTGAACATTTTTCCCTCAGGCTGCACAGCTTATTTGCAACCCCTCCAAAGTTATATATGCATTATTCAGGCCTTTACACTGCAGATTACTTAATCATTAAAAAAACCCCATGCCCTGATGACACTGAAGGTGTTTAGCACTTTCAGTCCTGGAAGGGAATCAATAACTCATATTCTGTGACGAGAGATGCACTGCATCAGGATTAGAAGTGCCAGTTTAGTGTAATTGCTTCCAGACTTGCCAGTGAGCGTTCCTCCAATGAGTGTTCCTCCAGTCACTACTTGACTGAGGTTCCAAATGTGTTTTTTTTGTTTAGTTTTTAATTTAAAAAAAGCCTTTCTCCATTAATAGGCAGGCCCTGGAGATGCACAAATGAGAGACACAGATCTACCGTCACAGAATCACAGGCTGGTTGAGGTTGGCAGGGATCTCTGGAAGTCATCTGGTTCAACCAGCCCCCTTGTTTGAGCAGGGCCACCTACAGCCAGTTGCCCAAGACCAGTGTCTCCAAGGAGGGAGACTCAGCAAGCTCTCTGAGCAACCTGTGCTAGCGCCTGGTCACCCTCAGTGAAAATCTTCATATTTCCACATGAGTAACAGGAATTTTATTTACTTAAATGTTTCATTGTATGTGGAATTCATCCTCAAATGCTGTTCCACTTACTTTGATGTCAGCTGAAGTTCATGTGCAGCTTTTTCAGTTTCACGTCCAAAGAAAGAACATGAATGTTTCTTTAACAGAGTGCATTATTTATTCTGGGCTGTGCTGAAAGAGGGGAGTTCTCTGGAGACTAGGCAGTGGTTTAACACCATGCTTCCTTCACTGATCTGGTAAGAGACATTTGTGTGTATCTTAATGGATCCATTTCCAAGCTTTCACTGTGGGTTTATGAGGGATACAGTTTATGTAGAAAAACTTACTGAATTCCCAGAAGACTAAAAGTATGAAGCTGGCTAACTTACGCTCAGTTAATTTTTGGTGATGTCTGCTCAGTTGTACATAACTCTTTAGCTCAGAGACATATTTCCCAGGAGAGCAAAACAGCCAAATGTGAGCTTTCACTGTCCCCAGCACATGGTGATCGCGGTGACGTTGAGGCAAGATACTTTGGAAGTCCCAACCTAGACCAGAATCCACCACTTGGGAAGCCTTGGTCTGTGCCTCCGGCAACTGTAAGCAGCCTGGAGTTGATCTTTGAACTCTTGAATTAAAACACTGTAATATTTGTAGTGTCCGGCTGGGCATTTCAAGTTTGGTCATTTATCTGCTGGGGACTAATTGTTCCTTACACAGTTGGTTTGAAGTTGCACATCATAGCTGGACCTGCTACTGAAACCCCTGGCTAAGAACGGGGTGAGGGGTTACTTTTGCTTTTTTTAAATTTATTTTTTGCTGTTAGCTCCATGTTATTGCAGGAAGAGTGCAGTAACAAGTCATCTGATGGTCACTTTTCCTCAAAAAGCTTGAAAATTAGATATTTTGTCTTTATTTCCATTATTTCTCCTTGACTGGCAGAGTATGTAACTGCTTGCTGTGTGCTTGTTTGTTGATATAGAACTAGCTGTTGCATATGTTTGTTAGTTGGCACTGAAGCATTCACTTTGCAGAGTGAAAGCTTTCCCCTCAAGCCTCCCCCCTTCCCCCCCCCCCCCCAATATCTTCATGGGCTGTGCAAACAAACAAAATAAGCTTAATTTGGTCCAGCTCTCCCCTCAAGCAGTACTTTCTTTCCAGAGAGATTTAGAGCAATGCCACATGTCTCTGCTCTCCCACGTTCTTTTCCAGCTGACATCCAAATGTGATGGAAACGCCAGATAAGAAAAGTAATGGCAGATGTCAGAGTATGATGCCTGAAAAATGATGAGTGATTTTTACCTCTAGTAAGGCGCCTGAGAGCACGGAAAGAAAAGCAGGAGAATATGGAGACAGAAGTGGCTGAAATGCAGAGGCTGATAAAGCAGCAGTGATACAGAGCAGGTTTCTGTGGAGATCAACTTCCATCACTCCATGGGACAACTTCGATTGAAGGGGATGTCTTTCTTTCTAAACACCAGAGCTCCCCACCACATGGTGCAAATTTACTGAAAAGCCAGGCTTTCATTCGTTCTGCCACTCAGGGCAGAATTTGGTAAGCTATTTTGTACAGTTTGTAGGCAATGCATGGTGGCGTGGGCAGAAGGTGGTGTTGCCTGCACACTGCTCAGTGGGGGCTCTGCTGTGCTCCTCTCTGGCTTTCAGTGCCTTTGTTGGGTTTGCTCAGGGGCCTCAGCAGATTTCCCACTTCCTTCCATGCCCCTACCCCTGGAAAAAAAAAAAGAAGTACATGCCTACTGGCCATTATTTTGGGTTGAAGAGCAGCTCTTGAGCGTATGTGTGCACACGGATAATGTGAATCTAGCTTTACATTCTAAGCTGGCTGCTAAACAGATATGTTGGTCTTCTACCTCTCGGGGTTAATGTATCCATATATGTAAAATTCATCAAATAGATATTAAAGCATAAACAGGTGTATCTTACATCCCATTACTAGGGAGTGTTGCAAGGGAATGACTGCTGGGTGTCCTCTGGATCTGCTAACCTAAGGTTTTTCTGAAGTGGTTTGCAGCAATTGGTAAAGATAGCACAAAGGCTAGTGCTGAGCTGGTCACCAGGGGCTGCTTGTTTAATGGAGAATTGATTTTTATTTTTATTTTTGGTCAGCCCTCCTCTTTGTTTCCTGCCTAAAGATGGCATTAGATTGAAATTCGATATTGCTAGTAATTACATGGAGTTAGCTGAAGACACACATCTCTTTCCTCAGACCAGTTCTATGAAATGCTTCAGTTAAAACCTAAAAAAAAAAAAAAGCCACTATATAATGCTGCCATAGATTCCATAGGTAGTTGTGGGTGAAGGGGCTCTTTAGTCAAAACTAGTTGTTTGTTGTTGTTTTACTTCATTTATTTATCCAGACCTCAGTGGTTAGCTACAAACTTGCTGGCTGCCAGAATGGAAATATGGACAGACAGTAGCAGGGACTGTAAGGTCAGTGAAAATTTACATAAGTGGAAACAAACAAACAAAAAAAAAAAAAACCCCACTGCCAGAGTCTTGGTCATGGTGCGTCACCATATTGGCAATGGAAGGGAACAGAATTTGGGCAGTTAAAGAGTATATGGACCTTTCATTGGAAACCTCTGTGTGCCTGATGGATGCACAGCGTTCCCCATCGGACAAAGAGTTATGAACAGGGAAAGGAAAGCAGAGTTGGCAAATGCTGCACGCTGGCTCTGGCAGTAGGCACTGCCCTGTATTGATGATGTTGTGGTGAGAGGTGGGTTTTGGGTGGAGGGTGGTGTGTGTCTAGTGCAGACTTGGTTTTGTTCTTTATTAGCCTGGTGTTGGGTACAACTTCAGCAGCTGAGATACCAGTCATCCTCCTTTGCGCACCTTCGCTGAACCAGCTCATAGAGCCAGCACCGTCCCATCCACCTGCTCAGGTAAGCCTTGCTCCTCTGCTTTGCTCCTGTGGGCACGCCGTGGGCACGCACTGTCACTGCAGCTGCCGTGCCGAGCCTGGCTGGCAGCAGGAGGGCTGGTGTCCTCCCTGGCATCCCTCTGGTACGCCATCAGTCCCTGGGATGGAGGGTGATAAAATACACGAGCGCAGGAATGTTGTTTTTTTTTCAAATGAATTTTTTTTAAGAAACTGCATACATCAGAGACAAACAATAATTTAAATACCATGCAGTTTCAGTATGTACAAAAACTAGGACATAGAGATCCAGTTTAATTTTCTTCTAGTTATTTACATCGTTTTCATACAGCCATAATCTGTTAAATTACAATACTGGAAGAGCACATGATTGACAGCCACCACACTCACTCCTATACAAAGACAAACTATATACATACACTTGGATATCAACTGGAAAATGCAACTGGTGCAGGAGTAACTGGGACACACGGGAATGCAGGTAATGTGCCCGTCACCTCCTCCTTGTTTACAGAAGTTGTTCCAAGCTCGAGCAGACTGAACACCTGGGAAAAACCATTTGTCCCCTTTTTCTTTCCTGATTTTTTTTATTTATTAGCCTAGTCATTTCCCATGGCTATTTATACAAAGTGATTTTATTTGCAGGCACGTTAGGGAGCCCCCTTTCATGTGTAACTGTATTTCCATCTCACCCATTTGTATTTTATTGTGAGTGCAAGCTTTCACTAGGCATGTTGGAAGTGCTCCCCTCTGTTGGTTTTTAGTGTTTCCACTGTACAGACGGCACTGGAGAAGTGAAGAAAGGGTGAGTTCTGGTGACTAGTTGGAGTGATGACAAAGTGCTGTGGTTACATACAAGTATTAGCCTGAAATATATTTGTGTAATGGGCTCACTAAATAGTTTCAGTTAACATAAAGCAGTTAAAAGTCTATTATATTCTTTTCTCCCCTTCCTTCTCTTCTGAAGGCCCGTGGCTGGCGAGGGTGTGGGTGGGAGGGCCAGGCCACCACTGTGTTTCCTCACCATCACTTCTTTTTTTTTTTTTTCTCAATCAAAACTTGTCTGTAGACATTTCGGAGTTGCTTTTCTAATCCCTGCCAACTCCCCAGCCCCCCCCATTGTCCATGTCGTCTTTCCACCGGCTGTAGAACAGATGTCACAATACTGGTACATTTTAAGTATGAATAAACCATCAGGATTTAGTGGATTATAACCAAAATGTTTTTCTTCCTTGAGTCTAGGGTATTATCTCCATTATCAGCCCTGGAGATGGATGATTGGAATAGCCATTTTTGTTCTTAGTTGAGTTTTCCATTATCTAAACCTGATGCAATTTCTTTATTACTACTATTAATCTCCTCCTAATGTGACTGAGAACGGGTGGGGTTAACTGCAGTATTAACCAAGTCTTAGCAGAAATTTTATCAGCTTTACTTCCTGCACGTAATTCAGGTTGAAGGGGAGGAAATCATGACTCTTTGTTATTTTTTTCACCCTCAACAGAATCACAACTGCTTTGCTGTGGTAGAGATGGCTTTCACAGATGAAAAGAGAAACAGATTTTGAAAAAGGACTGTTCCCCAGTGTGCTTGCAGCTTCCCATGGCTGCCAGAGGTGGGTGTGCAAACTGAGGACACGCTGCAGCGTTCAGGCACTGACAGGTTGTTGAAGAACGTCTCGCCAAAGGGTCACTTCCCAAAATACCTAGATCAACTGAAGCTAAAACCAGATGAAGTGCCAGTTCTGTGATGCTTACTACAGTGCCAAACACTTTATATGGCTTCTTTCTCCTCCTCCTCCAGTAATAAGCTCTCCTTGCAATTTGGGAGAAATATGGCAGTTCTTCCACTACATCCTGGTGTCTGCTCAGCCAGGAGTTAACATCATTAAAAAAGAAAAAAGCATTGCCACGTGTAGCTGCCCTGAGGACAGCCTGAATCCTGAGGCAGGCGGAGGGTGACAACTTGGTAAGAGGTCAGCAGGGACCTGCCTTGGGCCTACCCAGATGAAGGCAGGGTGCTGGGGAGCATCTGGCCATCACCCAGGAGTCGGCTCAGCTGCTGCCCAAGGGTTTATTTAGGCTACCAGACTGGCAGGCGTGGGCACTGCTGGGGTCCATGCCCACAAGGGACAGTGGCAGTACCCAGAGTGACTTTGCCTCCAGACTGCTTGTTCCCCTGGGGTCTGTAGCACCGACAACAGACTGACAGCAGCAGCCTGCTATTTCTACCTCTTTCCTCTTCATTTTAATCATAAAATGAAAAAAAACCCCAAACCCTCACCTTTTCTTCCCACCAGCTTACCCAGTCCTGTGGTTTCTGTCACAGCTGGTCCTTAAATGGTCTCCTTTCCCTTTCATACTGAACCTCTAAGCTAACAATGGCAGGGTAGGCATGGGATCCATACTGGGAACGTGAGGGCTTGCTGCCCTTCAAAACAGCTATGTTGCAATGTGTGTGTAGTCAAAAGCCTAGTTTTGTTTTCCCTTTTTGAAGCTGTGGTGCAGTCTTGCTATGAGTGCGTGTGTATGTCAGTGAATTCAAAAACATGAACCCCCTGGGTTTTCATGAAAATAATGGCAAAGCAGTGTACTCCTGGCTAGTACGCAAGTGCTCTGTCTTTGCAAACATTGCACATTGAAGGCCTCCACTGCTGATGAACCTGTAACTAAAGCAACTGCGAGCTGGTGATAGAGGGATTGCCGTGTGTGTTTCTTCAACAATCATTACACCTCACCTGGGAAGCGTCCCACATCAGAGACAGGCTGTCTCAAAAACGAGGCACCAGAAACCAGCTGGTTTTTACTTATCCTTTAGAGCATCTTCCATCCTATAGCAGCCAATTGTAGTCCAATAGCTGATATCCCACAGCACTGCAAGAATGGCCACAGATGAGGATGAAATGCTGTTGCTTGTCTCTGATGGAGAGCAAACCTGTGAGGTACTGAGTACTGCTGTGAAGCAAAATGGAGTGCCGGTGTTGTTTGGGCAGGCTGGAAGTTAGAACAACTCCACGGGCTAGGCGCAGGTCCCTTTGCTTTACTCCTGCCACCAGAGGAATGAGAAGAAGGCCTGAGAAGAGGCAGAAGTGTTGGCACTACACAGCACTGGCCACTAAGTGCTCTAGTGAGAGAGGCTTCTCAGCCTGCAATCGGTTAAGGGCAATGTTAGCATGGCATCGGGGGAGGTAGAGAGGGAGCACAAGAAGAGTGGATAGGTACATGGAAGACAGCGAGAAAGGAAAAATAAAACCAGAAATAACATTGTAGTAAAAAACTTTGGCCTCACTGTTCAAACTGCTAAAGCAAAATAGCTATTATGGAAATAAAAAGGTGTCCTGAATAATCTGGAACTTCTTACCAGTGATGTTGCTACAGTGCTTTGGGCCAGTGGCCCAAAACATGGCATAATAGTTCCTTGTGAGAGCTGTAAAGGAATCCTAGACAATGTTTGCCCCAGCTTGCTGGCGTTACACTAGTTAAGGAATTGATTCTGGGAGGTGCTGGCCAAAGTTCAGAAAAGCACTTGCATGTGTTCAGCTTCAATTAAGCCTGTCGGACATCTTCTCGAATGCAGTGAGGCTATTTGCATGCTTACTTAGTGTTAAGCACCCACTTAAGTTGGCAGGTAAACCAGGCCCAGAGCGACCAGCTCTCTGAGCTCTACTCGGTCAGTTTGTGTGTTAAACTACTATAATTAATAAAAATAAATTAAAACCAAACCAGAACACCTTTGAATTGTTGTCCTTGGGCCTCAGCCATGGGTACAGGTGACAAGTCCCACCATCCGTAGCAATGCACCGGCCTCCTTTTGTCAGGCCAGGTAACACAATCTGTCGTGCATTTCTCAGTGCGAGGTTAGGATCAGTTCTTGAAACACCTGATACAGAGAGGACAGATACCCCTCATCGACCCCCCAGTTCCTCCTGTGCTCCGCGGAGCGGGTGGGAATGCCAGCCTTTCTTGCGGCCGGGCACGTGTCGGCTCTCACGCAATCACGAGGCTTGGGCGTAAAAATAATCTACAAGCTGAGCGAATGCCATGCAGTGACCATGAAGAGATGGGTTTTGCTTGCTTGTCCTCAGCATTCTTGTCGCTTACTGCTGACGGGTTCACAGCTGGGTTTAGAAAATTATACTTGAAGGAGATGAAAAATAAACAGTTGCTAGAACTGAACCAACCTTCAGGAGGGAGACCTGGTTCTTTATAGGCGATGCCTTTTTCTGCTTGGGAGCTGAACAATGCCTATGGACTGGCCTTAAGTTTCTCCAGGGAAAGAAATGCATTTCTAGTCAGATGATACTCACAGACGGAATGGCCCATAGAGGAGTGCTGATCCTTCACCGTCCTCCTAAGGTGCTCACAGCCTGAAAGGAGTGTTTGGTGTAAGTGCTTTAGTGCCATAGGTGCTGGTCTTTTGGAGACTTCACCCAGGCCAGTGATTGCCTGAACACCATCTCAGGGGTCTTTAGAGTTGATGACAGAGGCTTGTCAGGATGAAGACGAAATGGACGCACCACCAGCCAGGCTTGAACACGTATGGCAAATCCACATGCCAGGAAAGTCTTGTATGTAGATGCCAAGTCTTGGCACAATTCCCACCAGGGGTATTTTCTGTTATTGAAGCTTGAACCAGCAGGTCTGATGATGCTGCAGTACCCATCACATGTAAATACAATTTACCTTTTTTTTTTAATATTTCTACTTTTTTTTTTTTTTAAAAAGGCAGTTCAGAAGATTTACATTGTACGTAACAGGGAAGTGAATAATACCAGCACTTATGGTTCCTTTTAGTTGTGAAGATGGCATAGTAGTCAGGTAGAGTTGAACTGCTACGGTCGATGAAACCTAAATGCAAAGGTTAAAAAAAAAAAAGATAATAGCCTCAAGTGTATATTGTACATAAAAAAAAGGGAGAACTAATTGCTACAGTGACACAATTAGGCAGCCTGATTCCTGCAGCACTGACATCAGCCACTGTGAACCCAGAGCAGACACTCACACTGCCTTGGTCCTCACCAGAATCACAGTTCACAGGCATAAGATGTTTGTACCAAAATCTACCCAAAGGCACTCACACGCTTTGGGTCCATCCCATCAGGTCTGTGAGCGAGTTATGTCAGATCAGCTAGGCCTCTTTCAGACCACACCATGCCTGATTCCACAAAAATTGTCTGGTTTAGACAAACCTTATGTTCTTCACCCCGAAAGATTTACATACAGTTCAAGTATGATTATTCCTTAATGTCTGAGGCTAAAGCGACAAGTGGAGCTAAAATGGCCACTCCTTCTGCAAGCCCACCCTGTGCCGGGAGGCCTGGGTTTGTCAGCTCTGCAGAGGTTTTTTTTATTTTTAAGCTTTGATTTTTCACTCTATCATGAATTAATATGCCCCACTAGTAAAGCAACACTCACATTCTTTGTTCATCTCGTGCCACTGCTTAATGACATGAATAGCTCATTACCTTGCTAATGATTTTATAATGGTGATTTAGCTAAGTTTGTTTAAGGGAATTACTCTATTTTGTTTAAGCGTGCTTCCTTTGGGTGTGTATTTCCTGAGACCACTTGTCTAACCAGTAAGTTCTACTGAACTTCAGACAAACCCTCATCCCAGTTTCTATTACATTAGCTATACCCAAGTATAGGCTCAGACTTAGCAAGTCAAAGCCACTTGGTGGCTTTCAGATATAAACCGAGTCATCTCAGAGGGTCACTGCTCACCCCAACACTGGAAGAGAAGCAAAATACTGCCCAGAAACGTGAAAGGGAAGCAGTTGGAGAGACTTTTGAAAAACCAAACCAGCCTCTATCTTTGTGGGATGCTATTGGTCTGGTGATAATATACTGAGCTCTTGATGGAGCTCAATTCCTTGAAGCAACACCCGCCTTTAAAAAAAGCCTCATCCTTTCCAAATCTGTCACCCTCCTGGAACAGTGAGCCAAATGTCCGTCAAAGGCTCGGTCACTGGGGCCAACAGATCTAGGCCAACTGCACATCCTAAAGCTTCCTCCAAAGACCTCCTGGCTGACAGGCAGCTGGTGTGTCTCTAGCAGCACTCCTTCTAAACCCCAGTGCAACCACCCCAGCACACGCTAGGAAGTAGAAGGGAGATCACTGCTGCAAGGGAATATATGCATAATACATGTGGCGAATTTTAGTCTAATTATTAATTTATACAGATAAAAATCCCCAAATACAAAATTAATTTTGCCTTAAGCCTTTCTGTATTTTTCTTAAAAGTATTAACTCCATTTTTTATGAGCGCCCAGCTGATGAATGTATTAATACAAGGGCAGCCCCAGTGTTGTACCAGAGCTCACTCTCGCTTGCCCTCCATACCTAACACTTATTTTTAACGCCTGACAATGAGTGTGGGTTAATGTCGATTTGCAAAGGCCTGACTTTGGCTGAAATGCCAGGAATTCAGCTCATTCCAGCACCAAGCCCTGGGCAGACAGCACAGGCCGTGTGAGGAGACGTGCCCTGACCTCCCAGTGTGGCTCGGCCATAGCCCGTCAGAGAGGAGGGTTGGTAGTTTGGGGTCACAGATAATTCATTCAGTCTCTCCTAACACTATTTGCTCTACACCAACACTATTTGCTTTTGACACCAGGCAGCTAGAGCATGATGATTAAAAAAAGTAAAATAAAAGGAGGTTAAACTTTATTAAACAGATGGCCTGTGCCTGCATACCGCCATGGAATGAGGCAGTGAGTTCCTCTGTGCGAGTTTCTTTTACAGCCTGTCATTCTAAGTGTTGTTTAGACCTCACGGTGTGTTCACTGGGTGCTGGAGAAACAGCTGCTTTTTTTTTTTTAAAAAAAAAAAGTAGTATTCATTGATACTCTTAAAAAATTAATCTCAGCTTACCTTGTTAGATGCCTACTTAATTCATGAACTTCCATTTCAGTGCTTTTAAATTCATTAAGCTCTTTTCGAATGGCTGCCTGCAAAGGAGAAATAAACTCATAAATGTATAAATGAGAGAGATCAAAATAAGTTCACTTTGCCTCAAAACAGTAAGTGAAGCAGATAGGTAACACTATCAGAGAGAGAAAGAAAAACATAAAGACTTCAAAATGTGAAAAGGAACAGAGATAAATGTGTTCTAAATCACATAAAGGGAAGAGATAAATGCTTCGGTGGAATAGCTCAATTTGAAAACATATCAAAGACAATGCAGATACAGAACACAATTCTGGCTTATTATATAAACACTTTCATGTACAAAATCTAAATTAGCATAAGCATGAGAAAAAGAACGTGCACCAGAGTTGCCCAAACACTGTGATCGTTTTCAGAGCCACACTGTGAGTAAACTCTGCTCAGATCTCACCGAACTCGTATTTGAGATGTCTCCCACCTTTACGAGGTCCTGAATTTCCTTGGGTGAAGTTACCTAAAGCAGCTGAGCTGACTTCATAGAATCACAGAATCATAGAATAGTTTGGGTTGGAAGGGACCTTTAAAGGTCATCTAGTCCAACACCCCACCCTGCAATGAGCAGGGACGTCTTCAACTAGATCAGGTTGCTCAGAGCCCTGTCCAACCTGACCCTGAATGTACTTGGAAGGGGAAGAAGGGTGTCTGACTCCCTGCCTCGGGCTGTGCTCCTCTGTCCTTCTGACCCAGCTGTGCCATTTACTGAGTCGATTCAACACACACCAATCCAGCAGAAAACTAGCCACAGGTGGTTGTATTCAGCATCCACAGGAGACTCCGTTACCTGCCTCTGGTTTGTCCACGAGAGAAAAGGGGTGACTGGCAGGAAGAGAAATATTCAAGAATAAAATGAAAAACGTAAAAAGGGGTGACTTCGAGGGACACAGCTTTGTGTTGGAGAGGGCACTCAGTGGAACTGTCTTGAGTTCCAGGCCCTGAAGCTGTCGCTTCTGACAGCCCTGTGGTTGCTCACAAGTGGGTTTCATTGTGAGGGTACGAAGAAGATGTGAGGCTGCTACAGCCAAATGCTCCCATGGGTCCACGGTGTGTGCTGCTGCCTGGAATGGGGATGCTGAAATCAGCATCAGCAGCTGCAAGGGGCTGCTCCAGTTGGTGGTGCTCATGTCTGTCAGGAATTTTTTTCTCGATGAAGGAAAGCTAAACCACTATGAACAGCATGAGCCCGAAACAGGGATTTTGCAACAGCCACTTATCCAGTCACCAACTACCTTTGCCTTGACAAACTGCAAGTGATAGATTTTGCGAGTGTGATTAACAGCAAAGGCTCCTTGTGCTCTTTCTGCACTGCTTTGGGTTTTCATTTACCTTAGAAATGTCTGTCAGGCTCTGCCTCCGTCTACCAGGACGGAGCCGTGGCTACACAGCAACTCAAGGGCCTACCCTCAGCAGAGCGCTTTCCTGCTGAAGTGCCTGTGAAGGAGGCCAGGTGGGCTGCTGATTCCCACAAGGTCCAAAATCCCCCTGCACCCCTCACCTGCTGGACAGACTCAGAAGTGCCCTTTTCTTTCCTCTAACAGCCAGATCTGGTAAAGATGAAGTCAGACTGAAGGCAGTTCCCAACACCCAGCACGCAGAGCCAGATTTACTGACATCAGAAAAGTCCATCACTAAAAATCTGTTTTTGCAATAAATCTAGCCTGTGCTGACTGATGAAGATGGTTATTGAATCAAAGCTCTGCAAAACCATAATCTTTTATAGGATGTTGCAGCTTTGTCAGACATTTTAGAGTTGCTTCCAGTTTGTCTGGCTATTTTTTCCAGCAGTGGACACAGGTGGTGGGGAAAAGCAGGTCATCTGAATGGCAGAAATCAGAATCTGACCCAAATCCCCAAAATAATGTATCTGCTTCCTTATGCCAGAAGTGGCATTCATATTAGAATGACAAACATTTCTTCTACTCTTGCTTTGCTTAGAAAAGGTTCAGCTGGAGAACTTAAGCCCTTTGGACTTTGCATATTCATTAATAAAAAGAAAAAGTGACCTCAAAGTACTCTAAGGCCTTAATACTGAATTCTTTACCAGGCTACATTTAATAGTGGTATTTAATACTTGTTCTTTTCCCAGACACAAGATGAGGAAGGACCTCTCTGGACACCAAATCTTCTCCTTCCCCAGCTGAGTCTCTCCATGGCTTTCATTCCAGACAGAGATGTCTCAAAGGGTACAGAAGCAGCTGGAGATTTATTCCCTCCCTCATCTACCAATTGGGAGAATATAACTAAATCAGTTGAATAAGATCTTATCAAATATGGAGAAGGTAAAATGGGAAAAGCTAATTTAACCCAGTATATCATGGTCTGTGTATAGTCCTGAGGAAGTTTTTTTTTTTTTTATACCAGTTTATGCTACATTAATTTATGCAAAGCTAATCTGAAAAAAACCCTCTGTCAAGGAGAAAACCAGTGATCACAAAACTATACAAGTCCTTTGGTTACATTACACCAGTGTAACAGGCTGCCCTTTCCTCTGTGAATAAAACCAAGAGGATCATAAATAAGTGGCATGGCCAGGAATCCTGCTCCCCTGTCTAAACATTGGACATTGCAGTTTCCACCTGCATGACTCCTACACCAAAGAAACAGTCGGGTACCTGGAAGTCTTTAAAATTACATGGGCATCATAGGGTGCATGGGAGTCACTGATTAGCCTCACAGTCCTCTTCTCTTACAGTGGCCATAAAATTTTTAAGTCTTCTTCCTGTGGCACGATTAAGACCCTCAGCATATGACTGTTACAATTTGCCAGCAGTTTAATGCCTCTGCCACCAATGCTGCCCCCAGAGACACCAGTTTGTGAAGCTCCCACTGGCACTCGGAGGACAGCACATTCAATACCAAACACGCAGCTTTTCTTCATCCGCAGGGCTCATGCCATTTCAGTTCAGTGCTTAAAACACTCTGTGGAATGGGGCAAAAATCCTGAGTAAACATCCCTGTCCTAACACACTATATGAAGAAGTTCCCTGGCTTCTGTGGCAGGTGCTTTTGCCAATTATTTGACTTGCTGCCATTTTTGCACCCAGGCCTGCCCTGTCCTGACATTGCAATTCTGGTAAGTGCTGCTGTCACACTGCTCTGCCAGGTCTTGCAGGATGGCTCTCAGCTGGCAGAAATTATGTGGCAAGACCAAAACCAAGGAACAAGTAACAGGGCTGCTACGGAGACCTCTCCTCAAAGGGCTTCATGTTCTCTCTATTTCAGAGGTATAATGCTGCCAGCCTTGCTCCTGCTTTCCATGCATATAGGAGCCTTCTTGGCAAAGATTTATGACTCAAACAACAAACCTTGTGAATGGAAAGAAACCACAGGTATGTTGGGAAGGGATGTCGGATGGAGGCTTACTCCCTGACGGTCGTGGGACCCAAGGGATGCCATTTGCTGTGACATGCTCTAGCTATCCAGACCACGGCTCTCCCAAAGTTGTTCCACTTACTTTGTCGGCGGCTGTGAGACGCGTCCAGGGTTTGTCTGCCCTCCTGTCGTAGTCCTGCGCATCTGCCACTTCTACGTAGTCACTGAAGCGGATGAGGATCTTCCTCTCACGTAGCTCTTCTACCGTGGGCCTTTGACTCAGCTGCAGGTTTGAGGGAGGAGTAGAAAAAGACATCAGAACTTCACTTTTTCCTTGCAGAGTGCTGCTTGGGCATTTTTTTTGTTGTTGTTATTATGATAATAAGAGAGTTCAGACATTCCCAGTACCATTGTTTTTATTGGCCTTTCACAGAACTACTTCTTGGGAGATAACCTCTTGTTATAGCACCTTCAACATCACCCCACCTTGCTGCTGGAGCAGCCCACTGTTGTTTGGGAAGCAGCTGTGGCTGAAGACCTGGCTGAGGTCGATCACCCCTGGCAGAAATGAGATGTAATGCAAGAAAGTCTCCTTGTGCACTGATGTCTCAGGAAGAAACAAGGACCACAACACAACTTTAAGATTACTGGCACGGGCTGTACGATCCCCAGCCTTGAGCTGCTGCGTGTGCTTCTGTGCCACCTGGGAAGAGTCAGGCAAAGGCACCAAGCTGCTCCTGCCCTGAATTATTTGCAAAAGGTGACAAATGACTTACTTTCCTTACCATTTTGATATTCTACAGACTTGCCCTTACCTCCAGAAAAGGCAGGCAAGATGATGACTATTGCACACTGAACTCTGCATGCTCAGAGTTTTTGATTTGACTTTTAAAAGTTTACATTGCATACTACAAGTCCAGAAAAAAAATTTGCAAGGGTGGACTGTATCATGTCAAGAAAACATCTTCATTGTTCCAAAGCATTTCTTTCAAATTCCACAGCAGAATAGGCAGCCACAGCCAAAACTCTCCTCTCAAATTAGAAACAGTAGTGTGCTGGTAGTCCACGCATCGCAGTGTCAGTCACAGGGGACAGAAATTGGCTTTCAGTGGTCAGTTCTTGGATGGACAGCATGCTGGTTAATGTCAAGCAATTAAGTGCTTCTGAAAAAGGTGCTACATACGTGTGTGCATGTGTCTGTAAAGGTTTTTCCCATTAGAGTGAAAAATAATATCCTGCTAACAATTAGCATGACAGTGTACTCTGCTATTCCCACTCGTTAGAAATAGGTGTGTGTTGCAATACTTCACCCTTGTGAACAGTGAAAGGACTAAGTATTTCATAAAATGCTTGAGACTCTATTCCACAAAGGTATTTAGGCTTCTGGATCCAGACATACAGTTCCACTGTCCTCTCGAAATAAGTATCTCAGTTCCCTGCATTTCATCTTCCAGGGAGAATTAAGATTCAAAACAGTCAGGATGCTAAGTGGAAGGCAAAAAATTTGCAAGACCACAAGAAAGAGAAGCACATGCTTGAAATCCCACCTTTTTCCAGCTTTTGGGTGTTGATGCAAGACAGCTCCACCACCCCATCCTGCCTCTGTATTTAAATCCATGTGTGCTTGTTCTTGGCATGGATGATTGCCTCCCTCTTCTCTTTTTAGAAAAGATGGTCGCAACAGGAGGTGACAGTGGGGCTGCTCTCTCTACATGGATAGCCCTGAGCACACACTCCTGGCCTGGGTTCCAACACCTCCTGCAGAGAGCCTGCAGAGGTGCTCTAATGCCCTGCCTGTGAGGTGCAGGAATCAGGTTCTGCCCCTCCTGGCTGCAGCCCAGCCATTTTGCACACGCTGAAGGAAGAGAAATCTTGAGACAAACAAGTGTAGTTAGGAGCAGAACTCTACACTGCTATGTAATGCCCTTACCTAGACAGCCATCACCAGTCAAGTCACAGCTTGGCAATTTATGTGTGGTCTCCATAGCCATTTTAGGGTAAATGACAGCATTTCATACAGGAAAAACTCATTGCTGGTTTGAAAAAGCACAACTTTAAAACTTCTGAATATTGCAAAGATCTTAATACTAGACAGTTTTCTCACACCCACCTTCTTCTACAGGAGGCTTGAAATTTCCTGTGGCGAGTTACTCTCTGTCCCCCTATTTCTTCCAAAAGCTTTCCAAGAAAAGCCCCGTTTCATATACTCATGTTCAGGCCAGCCATGCTCAGGTCAGCCCAAGAGCATGTAGGCAGTGAGGCTGGTGAGAAGCATGCCCTTCTGAGCTCAGACTATGAGTTTTGGGGACCCTTTTTTAAAAAACCAAAATGTGTAGGAATAACCTTTTTTTTTTTTTAAACAACAGGACAAACCCATCTGTGAGCTAGAGTGTCATGTCAGAAAAGCTAGAGGGCACAATAAAGTAGATTGAAACATGTATACATTTAAAAACATTTTTTTTCACTCTAGCAGAACAAAATGCCTCTTCAGCCTGCAGCCCTGATACCTACTTGTAAGTCACCTGCAAGCCAGATACAGACTGCAATTAATAGATGGGCTTTTAACAAAAGTAAGCTAACCAAACCTCTACACTGTGCTTGGAGTATAATCACAGTTATGCTACGAGTGAAGCTGTTCTCTCTCTTAACAAGCCATCTTGAATGTGATTTCAAGTTGGTAGTTTTTTTCTAGCAGCCCTAGCCCTAGGAGCTGCAGGTTTGTTAGCGCTGATGCATTATTACTCAGATAGCACAGCAGAATTTTGCTTCTGATTATTTAAAATCTAAGCCCTGGCTATGGGAATAGAGAATCTTTATGCTGGAATAATATTAGGACTACACCCCAAAATCATAGAAGCATAGAATCATTCAGGTTTGAAAAGACCCTTGGGATCATCGAGTCCAACCATCAAGCCTACTCTACAAAGTTCTCCCTTACACTGTATCACCGAACACCACATCTAAATAACTCTTACACACATTCAGGGATGGTGACTCAACCACCTCCTTGGGCAGCCTATTCCAGTATCTGACCACTCTTTTTGTGAAGATCTGTTTCCTAATGTCTAGTCTAAATCTACCGTGTTGCAGCTTGAAGCCATTCCCTCTTGTTCAATGTCAAAGATAAGGGTAAAACTCCATCTTTATTCACATCAACTGCTTCTTTTCTCACAACAGCATGAATTAAGAATGACTCACTAATATTATCCATACATTTCTCAGCTTTTATCATTTTAGGATGTAGCCTAGATGCTGTTTTAAATTAGGATTGAGATTTTAAAAAAAACCAAAATGTTTTATTACATGGATCATGATGACATGACCAAAATATAAAATCCTGTGAGTTAAACTCTGTGTTTCTAAATGGCTACAAGGGAAGCAGGAACTCCTATAAGCTTTCCAAGCTGGAAGAGCACTCTCACAAGATGACTGACTCTATTTCACAGGTTCTGTCAGCTCTTGACAGTAGCCGGCTTTCATGTTTGTGCTAATCTAAGTGATTAGTAAATCTGTACAATGGAGAAGGCAGGTGGCTGTTGATACACCGAAGCATGGCCGTGCCAGGCTGATGTCTATGTGGTGTCAAGAGCCCAAGAGCACCAAGAGCCACAGAGGCAGTGGTACTTTTGCCAGCAATGTGTACTCAGTGCTGGTATTTACCTCAGTAATGCACTGGGTCTCAAACAGCTCATGTGGCTCCCTCAGTGTGCTGGGTGTGGGTTAAAATCAGGGAAATGGCAGTTAATGTTAAGGGCCACACGATGAAATGAGACAAATCTGAGGGAAGTTCTCACGTTTGCAAATGCACAAAAACCATATTAGGTACAACCAACCCCTGCACTGAAACACACTGCAATCCTTCCCTGGGTGTAAAGAACAGTGCACTGAGTTATAGCTGAAAAAATGTCAAGGGCATAAGCACATTATGACACTTTGGTGTTAATGTGCATTTTTCATTCTGAGGTGACACCTGAACGTAAGACAAGAGTAAAAGCTGCTCCTTCTCTTTCTCTGAAGTCATACAACTATTACTGTCTATTATTTTTAGACGTCCTTCATTTGCTTCAGAAACCTACAACCAGTGCAATTTAAGGTATTTATCCACCCCATCAAAGAGGTGGGCAGTTTGTCCATCCCCACAGAGCAGCCGGAGCTAGAGAAGCACAGAGATCAAGCAACCAGCTCAAGGTGATCTAGGAGACCCAGGGCAGAGCTATGATCAGAAAAAAGATGCAGTGAATCTCATGCCAGTGCTTTGACTACAAAGGAGAGTCCTGAAATCCACAACTTATACCACGTAGTTCATGTATAGGCATAAATCTGCATATATTTACATATATAAATGCACACAAAATATTCAGTACATTAAACCAAAAGTGCCGATCTGATCACATGGAATGAAAAGAGAGGGACAACCACACCGAGTGGTTTTCTACAAGCAATTACTTAAAGCTATATTATTCAATAGTTCACAAACTGCTCTGCCCCTTTCCCATGTCATTGCTGAGATTTCTTGTGAGCTGCTAAGCAAGAGGGTCCCTCAGTACATCTGGGTGACCCACAGCAACCTTAACTCTTAAATAGCTGGGAAATCAGCTTTGCTAACAGGCTGTAAGTGGCTCCACTGTAGGCGTCAGTGCAATGTCTGTTCATGATAAGGGACAGTTCACCTGAGATCTCATCTTGGAGTTTGTTTTTATGACCTGTAAGCTGCAGCTTCTTGGGTCAAAATTGCTTAATGCTACATAATCCTTCCTGGGCAGCACCTGAGAATGTGATCTGCTTCTTCTAACAGGCAGAAAGAACAGGGCGTGTTCAAAAATTTCGGTAAAAGGACACGGTCAAGGACACAGTACAATTGTGTGCACAAGGCGGTGGTGCTCCATGCAGGAAAGGGAGCACCGAGCTGGATCCTTTTATAGTTACTTCTGTTAATGTCAGAGGGATGTGCACGTGTATGTCTGGACTTTTTCTGGGTGTGCCTCCTGGGCATATACATTTCTATTTACCTATTTGTGAACATTTGAGAGCTGAGGGAGCAGGACAACATTATGGCGAGTACCTCGTTATTTGAGAGGAAACCAGGATGAAAATCCCTTTCAAAGTAAATTTGTATTAATGCAAAAACTGTGTAAATGAGGACAGCACCTCCCATGTCTTGTCACAGGAGATCAAGTTTTCCTCTGCATATTCTGGATCACTGGAGATAAAAATGGGCACGTTTCAAGCTTTGACACTAAACCAATTTGGAAGGGAAGGTTTAACTCAACTCCCTTTGTTCTCGGCATGGGGGAAATGAAGCAAACCTAAGCACTGCTACCAGGTGAAGTGGAGGGGGACATACTCTGGCCAGTCTGGTCTTGGGATTTAGTCACATGTGAAATGCTGAGTTTGCTCCACTTCAGTCACAATGAAGCTCGTTGTCTTGTCACTTCATTGTTGCCTGCTTTGTTACCTCATTAAAATGTTATTGTTATTTATTGAAGAAACCACAGTGAAAAATTACAGATCCTAAGTAGCAGCACACACAGTCCCCTCTCTCCTTTGCTCCCCACCTTTTGTGATAAGACACAGGAGGGGTGTGTAATGAAAATGCCCCAAAGACCTTTCCCTCTGACTATAAATGCAATTTATCCAAATTAGCCGCTAACCTATTTCTTCTCTGACCTTTTTTTTCCCCCCTGCCTCCCTCTGACCTCCGTCTGATGAGTCCCACCTCTCTCAAGAGTTCATTATTTTGAACAGCCTGTGCTGATGCAAGCCAGTGGAGGTCAATTAAAGAAAAGATTGAACAGCAAGACATTTCCTAGTGAGGCACCAGCTTGCTCTCCAGTGAGCAGAGTTTAAGTTGTACCAGGGCAGGAATCTAATAGGAGCAAAGATTCCAGATTATTGCATGGATTTTATGAAATAGCCATACCTCATCACTTTGGTTGTTGTTATTACAGCTACAACATTCTTTAGTTTTGGAGCTATGCCTCTGGGAAGAATTAGCTTTTGGCAGTGGGGGATAGGAAGCAGCGAACAGCTCTGGGAATGGGGAGCATGATGCTATTGGAGCCAAGAGAAGGTCGGAAAAGAAGACTTTTATTCCTCTTTGCAAGTGGTTCGTAATGTGTTTTGTTAATCCAGGCTATGACTCTCCCTGTAGTGGAAGTCCTCAGGGGGAGTTCAGGCTTGTGTTAATTGCCTTGGTGCTTGGCCAAATTCACCACGGTTCAGAGAGGATAAATTCTTAGTAGCAATTCCTGGGGGCCCAGATCTCCTCATGGAGGGAACCCACCTGCTACACTTCTCCCAGAGGGCCTCTACAGGTAAATATTCCTGGAACGGGCTTGTGGGCAAAGATCAGTACTCACAGAAACCCCCTCCTAATCCGCATGTCCTTCCACTCAAACGAAGCTGTTCGGTGGACCCTGAGGGGCAGGGATAGGGAGCATGGGGTGGCTGGATGTACAGAACCCATCCCTGGGCATCTCAGGTGACAGGCAAACATGCTTCACCTCTACTTCATCGGGCAGGAGGGACACGAGCTACAGAGAAACTGAATCTAGCAGCATTCACCTCTGTTTTGTCCTTTGGATGGCACCTATTCCCTATCCCCAGTTAATTTGGAGTTAGATGAGTCTGAGGGGATGAAAAGAGCTTAAAGGGGCAACTTGCTATAGGTCACCTGATTTTTTTACCTTTTTTTTAGAAATTGCCTGTCCAGATGATGAATTCAACTGGATATTTATTGCTGACTTTAATAAGGCATCTAGACCTAGCAAGGTAATCTTACTTATTACAGCATGTCATGTTACAACTTATCATCATAATGCCGTAACAAAATGTCAGCGCTGAAGGAATTTTAAGAACAGCTTTTTTTAATGGATGAAGGGGGTTGTTCCCTTGGCATTAGGATCACGCCACCAAAAAACATGGGGACAGCAGGAATTTCTGTAGTGCAAGGTCAAAAGTCTTTTCAGTGGCTTCTGCAGAACCCCCCCTTTCCCTTCTTATTACCAGCTACACATGGTCACAAGGAGGTGAGGTGCCACACTTATTTACCCTGCAGGCATGTGGGTGCATCAGATCTCGATGCAAACAGAGAGGTTCTGCTGGGCAAAACATTTGCCGTGCACAATTAAACTTCTGCTTGATCTGAGGATGAAAATCCTTTGGTAATAAGGCTTCAGTACAATTCAACAGAAGGAGGCTGCCGCTCTGCTGTAGACACAATGGCACATCTGGGACACGCTCATGAAAGGCAGGGCTGGGGAATAACAACAATTTTTGCAGGATTCACTAGGTGGTTGGCATTTCTAGTTGTTATCTATCAACTCGCACGCTTTATTCACTTCTTTCCTCTAGTGATTCCTGAGCTCGTACAACAGTATGTTTGGTGAGAACAAAATTTGCTGTTAGACTGGGCCTGTGGTTCTTTCATTACAACTACAGTGTGTCACAAGAACAATTCGCAATGACCAAAATAAACAATGCAAACTAAGGCGTGTTGCTACCATCCTCACAAACATCAGGGAGAAAAATCTTTAGGAGGGAGGAAGCCAAAAAAGGCTAAAAAGGAATGTGACCAGGAACGGGGGCGTGAAATTAAAGAGAGGACTGCCAGGGGCTCGGACTGACACTGCTCTCACTGTTGTTTCTACGTAAAAGTGCAACCAAGACAAAGAAATAAATCTCACAGAAGGCTGCTGAGGTTTCAGGGAGCAGACGGTGCTGAGATGCTCTAACAGCCTGGGAGTTTTAGTATAGCAAGTAGCTGTGGACTCTGCCTGCAACAGACGATTCATGTGCTTTGTAGCTTTCCTACAAAACAGCAGAGGACAGGAACCGCAGGCTGAGTTAGCAAGCCTCCATTTCTTCGGCAGCAGATTGGGTATGGGTAGCTTTGCTTTTTATCTATTATAGCTGTTCATCAAATGGTACAAAGCTTTGGACTGGATTCCTGTATGTGTTTACTTTTCAATGTACAGGGAAATCAAAAGCCTGGTGAAACAGTATTTCTAGTCTTTGCGCAGAGCTTGAGTCCCATGAAACATCTGCAATGCAGTTAGGGTCTTTTTTTTCAGGCAGTGCTATGAGGAGACACGAGAACATCCCTGCCATTGCTATCCGGAATTCAAGTGTTTAAAAAATACTACAGATCTCTGGGCTGCATATTTAGCTGCTGCAGAAAATTGTTGGTATTGGTGATGGAGAATTCTGCTGATTTATGTGAGCTGAGAACAAGGTGTGAGATTTTTAACAATGAAAGAAAACAATCCAGCTCTCTGAATGTAATCTTTGCATGTAGATTTACAGCCCTTTCCTTGTCCTTATTTATACCATGAAAGCTTGTGATCACATAGGTCAAAAAGACAAAGCCACCTAAACATATACAGAAAGGGGATGATGGTGCTGTCTCACAGGCATGAGAGCTTTTAGGGGGCTTTCTCCACCTCTGGAGGTAGGAAATATGTCAGTGGAGAAATAAAGTTTATCTGCAATAACAGGATGGATTCTTGGCTATGTATATTGGGGCATGTGTAGACATTTACACCAGCTGTGAATCTCAATGTGTGTATCTGAAATTACTATTCTTCAGTTTTAAGAGTAAATGACTTTCAAATGGGAGGAAAACCAAACCCAAACTATGCTGTTTCGTTTTCCTTCCCTGTGAATACAAGATTCTTTTCTTTTCTGCACTATATACCATTTTGTGAGTGCTTGTCTCTGCTTAGTTTAGATGTCTCAAATGACAATCTCTCTTTCCAGAAAACGTTTATTTCCTGGTTTTATGCTTTTTTTTTCTTTTCAGTGGAATTTTCAAATGCAATCAGCATTGTTTTAATTCTGCTCACTTCATAATGGCTGAAGAAGCCACTACATATACAGGGAGCTGGGTTAGGCAAATGCTAGACTCTGTACCCTTCACTGTTCAAAGCCCATTCAGTTATCAAGACTAGATCTTCTTTTGTCTGGTCTCAAAATGTTATCCACAATAGCCCACAAAGCAGTTCCCTTCACTGTCTGTGGACTTACACCCTATAGATCAGTGATTTCTTTCAAAGATTCTTTTAGGACTTGTTTCACACTCTACTTTTGAAAATGGTGCTGAGGAAAAGGAGAAAGGGAAACAACTGTGCAGTAGGGAGAAAGTTACTATAGTGTCATAATAGGATCAAGGTTGCTTCTTACCTTACGTGTTAATCTTCGCTTTATCTCTCGTTTTTCCTCCTGCTCCTCTTGCTCATTCCGGGCTGTAAAAGATTTACAAGGATCTCAGGCTGTGGACTCATCAGACATGCAGAGTATGCAACAAAATAAGCCTCTCCATCAGTATATTAATGTTTTAGGACCTCTCTGATGCACAGTGTGTCCCTCTGGGGCTGGTGAACTTTCTCGATCCGTAGCTACTGCACTTCTTCACACACTTCATAAAACACCTACAGACTCCTTCCTTTTCCTGTGTTGACACCTTTTCATGTGTGTCACTTTCTAGAAGGGCCAGGCAGCGAGCCAGCTCTTCAGAAACCATTATCTCCCTCTCCATAGACCTGGTGGCCTCAGGGACTTCAGCTACGATATGGCTGGATTCTAAGAGACTGCAAGGTCAATGGTTGGAAAAGAAATGCATGCATTATTTTTTTTTTTTTCCATCTACAGAATAATTTCCCTGCAGCTGCTCTTTGGAGAGAATGGAAAAAAAAAAAAATCAGAATTAGGGGTACCAGGCAAAATCTGCAACTTCCCATGACCTGAGCACAGTAAGGAGAGAATGTCCTTCCATCACGAGCCTTCACAGCATCATACGAGAGTGTAAAAGCACATCCTAGGTCAATCCACTTTCAACATTAAGCCAAAAGATCGTGTTACAAGTATTTAACAGGGCAAGGCTCAACCATTATCCCTCAAGAGGACATTTGAGTATACTAACTCTTCTTCAAATTAGGAGCAGCCTCTCATGTATGTCTTTCTACTGAACTTTACTGAAAGTCACTAAAAGCCCAGGTTTTTAGGTACTCAGCTCCTCAATCACTTAGGATCCATTTCCACTGCTTCTCTGTTGGCTGAATTACTCCTTGCTCCAACCATGCCTGTGCATAACAGAGGAGAGCAAACACAGCTCATGAGCTTTTCCAACAAGTACCCTGTTCCCCTGGTGTGGCCCGGTTTTCCCTCAGATAGGACTAGCTCAGGTAGGAATAACTCTTTGCAGGGGAGACTATGGACCTCAAAGGCCAGTTTGGGACAGGTGACTTGACTGAAATTGTCCAACTTTGGACAGAGTTAAACTGGGGCGGTGTGGGGGGGGAAATCCCACTTTCCTCTCCTCTGAACCTGCGGGAGCAGTAGGTACCTCTAGCAGAGTGGCAGTAACAAACAGCCTGCTCTAACTTCTTCAGCCAAGAGAGCACAGGTCAGTACTCCCACTAACCAACTGGGACAAGCCAAAAATAATATAAGGAGGTCCTAATCCAATGGAAGTCTGCCCACAGTGGAGGAGATGCAACGTTTCAAACCAATGCATTCAAAATCAGGGCTTTCCCCACACAGAAATATGACCTAAAGTTCAGAGACCACAGAAGTCTCTGAGCAGGTGAGGAGGGCTAGGATGGAAGCCAGGTTTCTTGTTGCTCAGGACAGTAGAGCTGACAGGTCTATCACAACTGCTCACTGACTTCAGCAGGACTGGGAAATCTCCACCAGAGTGGACAAAGAGCCAGTCAATGTTAAGATGTTTTACAATACACTGCTGATCTTTAAATGTCATTTTACCAAAAACACTGCTTATGTTCTCAGGATGAAGGAAATTGATACTGCAGTAAAAAGAACAGAAGACAGCAGGGAATCACAAATGGCTTTTTAGATGATAACTGGAATAACTGCACTGATAAATATTTTTTTCCTCTTTCAGTGGTTACTGTCCCTTCTGAGCTGGATCCTCTTCTATCAATTGCTCCTCTAGCAATTTCATTTGTCCCTTTGTGTCTCAGATTTGGAGGAGGTGGTCCTGCAAATGGCTACTCTCAGAAACAGAGCCACTAATAAATCCTTTGTAAGAGTAAGGCAGAGAGACACAGCGCTAAAGAGCTCACACAGAGTCAGGGTACTACTGCAAGCAGCTGAGGAGTTATGTATAAAACCTAGTTATGGCGATTAATTTTGTACTTGCATACAATGTCTTTCTTCTCTCCTCACTTCTTAGCCCAGCCACCCACCTTCAGAGACAGCCCGACAGGCCGGAGACCTTGCTCAGGCAAAAGCTGGGAAATAGGAATACATTATCCTCTGAAATTAGGAAGTGACTTTCTTTTAGCTATTTCTTTAAAGTTAACCAAGTCATGCCTACCTTGTGAAGCTACAAAACTGTTGCTTTACCTTAGGTGTTCAGGAGATGCTCTGTTTCTCTAGACTTGTGTGTGTGTGGGGGGGTGACTGCAATTTTCAGGCCTGATTTCTGTGCCAGTGTGAAATAGACCCTCAGAGCCTAACTAACCATCATTTTTGTAAGGAATTCATGCAGCTCTGTATGTGCCAGGCTGACAACTGAATTACTGGTATCCATCCGAGAACTGGCATGGAGGTGGTGCATGAGGGGGATTGAGGCATCTTTCCTCATAAACTTGGCCAGCAAGCATTAACTGCAAAAAGTGTTCTTTAGTCTTCATGCTAATCCTGCAGGTCTGGACTCCTCTCCAATAACTACATGCCATTGACTTAAATAAGAGTTAGTGGATTTGGTACCCTTCAGCAAAGGAACCCTCAAGCACCAGTGTCCCTGTTCTCAGTTTCTTTCCTGTGGCTGCTGTAATCTCACTGTTGCTACCAGCAAGTAGTGGAACTTGTGCAGTGGATGCTTTGTCTTTGCAATTCAGTAACGCTGACCATGTCACAATTATTGCAGTAGCATGGAGGTAGGAAGTGGTCATTTCATGTATAAGGACTGGATGTCCAACTGCATTTTGTCTCATTTCTTCCCATCAGAATGGGCAATATTGTGGTTACACATGGAACAGGAATATCGTGATAACAGACATGACATTTGCATCAAGGAGATTTCAGCTTTAACTGCAGACTCTATTTGGGAGCTATCTGGGTTTTCTTTTATTTTGTATGTGTGCGCACGCTGGGCTTTTGCAAATAGCTCGACCTGCTTATGCGGAGAATTTACACTCTTTTCATTATTGCTTCCTATGTCTTTCTTTCTGTAGGCTCCATTATATTTGTTATAATTCTTCTCAGAAGACTAGGGAAAGAACACAAAGTGATGCTGTACAAACCAGGCATTCTAAGAGTGGAGTATTTTTACGCCTTTTTTTTTTTTCAAATTATGTAACTATTTTAATTGTTTGTTCCTTTCCTGCTGTGCTTCACCAAAAGTTGAGATGCCTTGGAAATACCACATTACTTTTTCCTCTAATTATGAAGTTGTTTGTCTACCAAGACACACATGTTTTGGGCTAGATCTGTACTTAGGAACCAAGTTACAAAAATTCCACTTAGGAAATACAATATAGGAAATACAGTATTACCCTGAGTTCATGGTAATATTTTCAAAGACATCCATGTCATTTAAGAGTATTTATTCAATTCAAAAAGAAACCAATGTGACTCAGGAGATAATTCCTCTGAAATGTAAGAGATCCTTAGGTCACAACATGGCTGCTTTGGCAATGTGACCTTTAGGAATCTCTGTAAGGCACCCAGTGCTGGAGATGCAGCCTCTGCTGATGCTGGCTCAAACACTACTGCCAAAGCAGCTGCTCGAGACCCCTACCTCCCCCCAGACATCCTCACCAGTGCCAGGGCGGTGTTTACTGGTCACGCACCAGTGCCAGGTGGTGCATGACACATGTTGGGTCATGCTGGTGGCAAGTCCCGGGATGACAACATGAGCTGCCCAGAGAATTGGCCTCTGTCCTTCCTCGTCCAAGCCTGGCGTCAGTCACGTTGCAGGTTCCCCCTCCTCCAGCTGTTCTGCTACCCGCTTTGTGAGACAATGTGCTACCTGTTTCCCCACTTTCTGCCCTTGACTTTCTCCAGCTGCCAGGTATGGGAGTTAGGAGTAGATGGTAGGAACACAGCTATCAAAAGGGGGCTCACCCCAAGCAAATGGCTTTCCTGGCAGACTCAGGCTTGCTCACGCCTCTGGTCTCTTCTCTTTGCACTGACAGTGGTGTCTCTCTCTTTCTCTGTCACATGCAGTAACACGAACAGATGAAAAAGTGCTGCTGCACATTAACACTATCATTAAATTGCTAGGAAATTGATTTTGAAGTACTTAATCAATCAATTCTGCTAATTTTCAGAGAATTAATCTTCTGCTACCACATTTTTATGGTTCTGCACAATGCAGTTATTTGAACAACAAGCGAAAGTAAATTATGGACTACCTAAGGAGTCAGTATGGTATTTTAAGGTACCACTTAAGAATACATTCTTCTGTAGTCATTTTTTTAGATTTCCCTGGCATGATGGATTTACTAACTTAACAAGGGAAGAACTTGTTTCTTTTGTTTTTTGTTTCCAAAGTAACAAGAATTAGATAAACAGCTTTTTTTTTCTTTAAATATTCAAACCACTTCAATGTGAGTAAAGAAACTAAATTTTTTCCTATTCATTCATGAGATGATGAGATTTGTGCTAGACTCAGTCCTGTTTCCCTTGAAACTGGTGGCAGTGTAACTACCAGCTTCGATCAAAGTCTCTAAATGGTGCTTTGTCCCTTTAAAACATCATTTCACATTTTGAGGATCTACCAAGACGTTTTTAGCTGATTTAAAGGAAGAGTTTCAGGGGAAAATTTCAGAGAAATAATCCTAAGTCACATTGGTTTCTTTTTTTAATTGAGTAAAGGTTCCACCTAACCTACTTTGCTGTGAAGACTTTTAGGAAAACTAATCAAGCCATGCCCTAATGTCTTTATTAACTTATAACGGGATGCTCATCCTGTTTTAGAGCCGCATAAAGGCTTTCCAGAATGATGTACCCTCTGTTTGGAACAAGACTTGCAAAAGAGATTCAACATCAAGGGTTTTTTCCCCCATAGACTGTTCATTCTTGTGAATTTAAGGACTCTGATTTTAAAGAATTGTTTCCGCAGCTCCAGATATTGCTACGGACCTGCATGCTTATTTGCATTTATGATGATGCATTTTATTATTACTAATGATACAAGTACTGAACAGTTTATGTTTTAATAAAAGAACCACCCAATATACATCTGAGCTAGCCCAAACTAGCTGGCTTGAGGTTAAGTGTCAGCGGCATCAGGACTTACGTTTCAGAATGTTCCTCTGCTCCAATTCTTCAGCAGTCGGCCTCTGGCTCAGTCGTCTGCGAAAAAAGTCCAAGATCAGTTTTTGGACCATATCACATTCTCCTCAGTTCTCTGTCTTGAAGAGTTATTTTGGGGTGTGAAAGGCAGAGCAGAAAGCACTGACACTGCTCCATTATGTACTTGGTACACCCGGACCATGCGTGACACAGACCATGCTTCGCTTTCGCAGTTTCCTCTGTTTTCAGCTCATGAAAGACAAAATACGTTATGTCATCTTAGGCATGACTCTCCCACCCCTACCCCAGGCAGAGCCGCCGAGAGCTAAGCTACACAGATGTCTCCACTTAATTTCCTTCCTCCCATGCCTGCTTCCTGACTCCTGCAAGTATTCCCAGCTAAGACCCGGCTAACCCTCCCGCTGCCCTCTCGCCAGCCTCCTGACTGTGCCCCGTTTGTTTCAAACGGCGCTGGAGCGCACAGACAGTCCGCAGCAAAAGCAAGGGATGGTTTGGCAGTGCCGAGGGCAGAACAATAGCAGCCCTCCTCCTCCGCACCCTCGCTGCCCTCCTCCTCTCGCGGCTTTTATTCCGTCTTGCTTTGAAGGATCGTGTGGCTTGCTAGTCAACCTGTACGTAATAGGGTCACAACAAACCCAATCTAATTAAACATGGGGACCCCGAGTGTGGAAATGGTCTGAATATTCAGAACACAAAGCAAGGGAGAGAAGCACAAAGGGGTCTTTGGAAAACAAAGTAAATGAGGGAGATGACATCAGAAGCCAACACTGTTAGGCCTCCTCACACTCTCCTCTGAGTCAATGGGAGTTTTGTCAATGATGCCAGTGACAGTACAGAGTCTCTGCCTTCAGACATGGTCATTCAGAGACCTCCCAACTTGGGGGCCCCTGCCTCTGTCAGTTGCCTCATCAGTTCCCATGTGAGGTAAAGAGTACTGGTGAGAAACATGAGATGAAGGCTGGCTATATGGCTTCATCTTCTGCGATGAATGCTTCCCCTGGCTAGGGGCACAGAAGCTCACTGAAAAAGGGCTGTCTCTGCATGACTGGATGGGGGATGTCTGACAATAGGTCCCCACAATACAGGGGCTGAGCCACTGCTCAGAGCTGCACACACATCCCCAGCCTTCTCCAGAGGCAGGAGCTCGCCTATGGGCCAGTTTGACACCCCTACCCCTCACATCGTGCACGGTGCACAGGGCTGAAGCGCACGGGGTGGGCAGGACCCAACCCCCTACACAAGCTGTATGAAGGCAAGAAGCGCTACAGGCATCTGATTTCATATAGCTTGAAGATTTCCACCAGCAGAAGTAATACCACCTGTAGTCCCTTTAGGGCCACTTTGCACCATGAAAACAAACCAGCAGAACACGGCCCTATTCCAGTGGATAATTTGGAGACCTTTGTCTCTTTCCCACAGCAGATTGAACATCTACCTCATTGGAAAAAGCGTTGAAAAGGACAGAAACTCATCCTTAATTCAGAAGTAAAGAATGTCTGCAAAGTACTTGGAAGACAGAAAGTGCTGCTCAAAGGCTTGCTGTTACCATCTTTAAGTAGTTTTAAGTAGCTGTTGCTAATGGGAGACTTTACCTTAGGACTATGAAGCAATTAAAACGACTTTATTTCTAGCAGTGCATGAGAATCAAAGAGAAAAAGTTGCCACTCTTAGCTCTGCCATGTGTGTCTACAGGAATTGAGTTATACAATGTTTTGAATCCACTGCACTGTGATGCTATTCAAGAGGATGCATCAGAGGGATGTTAAGGACGGACTCCAGCCATCCAGTGGGCAGCTGCTTCTACAGAAACAAACATCACACAACTAAAAGGAGAAATTAGTCTAAAGAGAATGCTCCCAAGAAGGTCCTCCCCTTTCCAAGAAAACAGGGATTGAAGGACTCAGCTAACAGTTCTGTCAAGAACAGATCGCACTGGAGTGTTTCTAACAAAAGGCAAAAGTTTTATCTATCTATGTAGCTGATTTACAAAAAGGACCAAGTCTTCCACGTGTTTACGGGGGTACATGCCATGAAGCAGATGGATTTAAACAAAGCTTTCACTTCACTGTATCATTGCTTCCACACAAGAAGAAAGAGATTTCCTCCAAGAATGCCTTCGATATTATATGCACCTGCTATTCCTGTGCGGCTCAGAGACCTATAGACTGCAAGATTCTTCTCCACGCTGCCTGGTAGGTCCCCAAGAATACCTGTGTTCACCACTGAAAGACAAATTATTTCATAGATCCCATTATCCACCCTTTTCAGGCTGAATAGTGCTCATGCCTAAATGATAACCACCATTTTCAAGGGATGCACTTACATGGCAGAAAAAAATGTGGCATTTTTGATAAGATTCAGTTTGGAGATCTGAAGCTATCTGCATTCATGGGTTGTCGATCACTTCTAGACTCTTACAAGCCCAAGAATTTTTAATAGCAAGACACAGGCAGTAGGAAAAGGTAAGGTACCCTTGTAGTGGAACAAAATCCTGACTAGTCCTTACAGTGCATGCAGTGAAGCACAGCTGAAGGATGAAGAAGGTACTGAATAGAAGCCATGAAGGTTCCTGGCCTCCAGTATGGGTGTCTGCTTTCATCTCCATGAACTGCTGTCACATCCCCACTTTCATCATCTTTTTGGACTGACTGAACCTCCTCCTGCTCCCTCATTATGAGTCCCCCCTTGATGAGCTCCTCAAACAAATCCAGCTCCCTCCCAAGCTCTTCCCTTCCAAGCTCTCACAATTATCCCTTGGTCTCTTGCTCTTTTTATTTCACCTCTTGCTGCTACAGTGACTTCTTCCCCCAAACTATCTTTGAGTTTTACGAACTTCACCAGCTCCTCAGAACAGTGTCATTTTAATTCTTTTTTCTTGCCTCTTAACTTCTAAGTTTGCCAGATGTTGAACAGCTGTTAATGTCACCATCTTTGAAAATCTTGATGCTACTTACAGATCCTGTAAATCAAGAAATGTAAGTAGCTTTTGCTTTGTTACCATGGGTGCAAAGATACAGTTTTTTTTTCCCCACTAAATTTCAGTGTACCGCCTCCAGAGCGCCGCTCTGATCTTGGCAAAACACCAGGCATGATACCTCCCCTCTCCTTCCTTCCCTCCTGTGCTGCCCAGAATAAAAAAGTATTAATGAAGCCCACCTAGCTTGCAGAGGTTGGTTTCAGTGGTTTGATTGCTGGATTGCTGCTGTGCCTTATTTCATTTAACATCAGAGGGGCTGCATGAGGCTGTCAAGAGGCCAGAGGTCAGAAAACAAGTATCTCATTAGCAGGATGATCAGAATAAACAGGAGAAAATGGAGGTAAGGAAGGAGCCTGGTACAACAGCAAAGAAAAGATCTGCTCATGAAAACTGCAAGAATTGAGTGGGATGCACGGTGTTGCTGTTGATCAGAAAGGTGACTAAGGCTGTTTCATAGAGCTGTATGACTGTAGGTGTCTAACCTAGAAAAAAGCAAGATAGCCCTTAAAATGTAACAACCTTTAACTTCCTGTATGTACAATTTCTTGGGTGAACATGCTTGACCTTCCTGGTGCCATTCACACAGTTTTGCAATAGGCTTCAGGCATTCAAGGGGATAGGAAAGTTTGGTTTTTGTAATCTGTGCTTTGCAAAGTATTGCCTGGTTTATCCTTCATGTGGTTTTGCAATATTGTTAATAGTGGTTTTTCAAATACACTGACAAAGGATTTACTACAAAGAAAGCCTTCCTAAGACTTATGGTTAACCAATTTTCTGAATTAATTCTCTGCATGATCAAAACGCACCACACTCCTTGTGCTAGAACTATACAAGAGCTGAGCAGCTCTTTGCAAGGATATTGTACGGTGAGTTTGCTTTGGTTTGTTTTTTTGAACTAGTTCTGGGCTGAGCATGTCATGGAGGATGAGTAGGAGTTTGGGGGCAGGAGGAACAATCATGAAAAATCAATTGCTGTAGACCTAAAATATTGGCTGTTGGGGGCGTAATCTCTTCAGGGAGCCAGAGGAAAGAAAGGCAGCATTTTTACTGATGGATGCTACTGTTTGGAGCCTGCCCAGCAAACTGAGAACTCAGAATGGGAAGTTTTTGCTCCACGTGGCAGTGTCCTGCAGGAGCAATAAAAGGAAAAACTGGCTGTACGTCTCCCCAGCAATACAAAACACTTAAATGAAGAGCCCACACAGTGATGCTTACCCTGCTCTGCACTGGGGCCATACCCAGAGGGCTCTCAGGATAGTGGCCAACTAGCTGTGGGGCTGAGGGTAAGATTCTTGCATCCTTTTTGTCTAGCAGCACCTTTGAAGCAAGGCACCCCTGGCTGCCTCAGCTGTCCTCTACTAGAAGTCCTGGGTTTTCTCTCCTTGGTCTCTTGCTTTGTTGTGGATGAACTCTGAGAAAGAGCTGGTTAATACCATTCAGCTCGTTGTTGCGTGAACAGGACGGTGCTGGACATGTGTTTTCTGGGTATCAGGAATTCATCTTTGCCTCTGCCTAGAGGGCAAGAAAATCTAAGAACTGAACTTAGTATGGGGTCATCTGTAAGTATAATGGCTAGATATGGTACAGGGCTTGCTGGAAAATGATGCCCCCATACACTCGCCAGGCTTGCTACACTATCTGAGCATTTGCAGATAGAAGAGGTAGAACCCAGCAGTTCTCCACTGCTTGAATGGTGACATCTGGTGCACGTGACCCAAGAGTAGGACTGATGGGCAAAAAAGTCACGGGTGGTCACAAGAGGGCATGAGGCAGTATGGTGCAGTGTCCAGGACATCACCAAATGGAGCCAGCCATGCTCGCACAGCTCTTCCTGATGACATAGGTCACCCCGATGTAAAATAACTCTGAGCACAGTGGGGCATAACCTCTGGAGCAACTCCTGAATTCATTTTGTGGATGCAAATCTTTTTACTCAGTTGCAACTGGGTTCATACCACCCTAGAGACTGCTCTAAGAGAGGAGTAAATCTGAGCTGGGCACATGAGAAGCCAGCTGTTACAAAGCACTACTTGTCACATTGCTCTTTAGTTGGTGTAAATGAGCACGACTGAAGCCATTAGAACTGCGTGATTTACATCAGCTATAGAATTCAACATGAGGAAAATTCAATGGGAGTAAAGAGCCTGACTGTTGCTTAATTTAGTTTGCCTTTCCCAATAATAATGCCGATAGCAAAGCAATATTGATGACGTATAGGCTACCAGGGGCTCTTTGTACTCCATCCCAGTATAGAAAATTGGAATAGAAAAATGGAGAAGAAAATGTATTTTCTTCTGCCAGTTAACTGTTAGCAGAGGGCCGGAATGAACTATCTCTTTTCCTTACATCACTGCACAATGAGCAGAAAATATTTGTAAGCCTGGAGGTTCACTTTCTCTGAAATATCAGCCCAGATATTGCCAGCCAGACTTTAGACTCTATAGAGAACTATCTTTCTCCTAACAGGATTTATAAAATGGGAATAAATACAGTTTTATCAATGAGTGAATAAACTGAAGGCATATTAAATATAAAATCCCTACCCAAAGAAGCAAATGTAAGAGTTTTACACCATTAAAATTCTTGTACTAGACTCCATTAAGATGTTGGCTAATTTGTAGGATACATTATTTCTTCCTTTAAGCTCTCTTTCCCGTGTGACAAGTCTCCTGGTATCAGTCATGGTAATATGCCTTATAACTCCTTTTCCTGAGAAATTAAGGCAATAAAACCATAAGGAGTGTTTGCCACGATTTAGTTACCGTGTAATGACTGCTCTCCACTTCCCTGTTGATATTAAACGTTCAGCCCCTGGGAGATGGCGGTGCTTCTGCAGCTATAAAGGAGCCTGTGGCAATGACTAGAGCAGACCAAAGCTGGAGGAGACCCCTGTTCATCCCTGGGAAAATGGGTGAAGCACCACTGAGACAGAGTTTGGGTGAGAACTATTTAGACAATTTGAATAGGAAGGGCTTGCTTTTGGTGAACATTTAAAAACTGATAAGTATCAGTTGAAGACCTAGGTACTGCTGCCTCAGCATCCCAGTTTGTTCCCCAGACTGGACTGCCTAGTCCAGGATAGCTACCCCAGTTCTGTGTCCTGGAGGAGAGGGGCAATGCTTTTGCTCGGCAGCTCTCCCAAGTGCACCGCAAGGAATACAGAGCAGTCTGGCACACAAATCAACTAAATAACAGTTCCTGTAACACACCTGCAGTCATCTATCCAGCTGGGCTCTGCAGGAAAATCATATTTTCAATTAAAATTATTCAGATTTTAATTTAGGCTTTATGCAGTCTTTTACCACTCCCCAAAATTATGCTTATCCCAGACTTGGTTTTGTGTTGAGAAACAGCTTCAACACAAACTTTAAAGCTCCTCCTAGTCTAGATTGTGGTGAAGATTTTTAGAAAAGCTAATCAGCAAATTTTCTGCTTGCTCAAGCATCTGTGGCGAGTGAAAAATATAACCAAGCTGGCCCTTTGTTTAAAACTCTGAACCTGACCAATTTGTTTTCTCATTCTTTAGCCCATGAGAATCCATTCTTGACTCATAGCTCAAATAATGTGGTCTTTTCTATTTCAGCTCACTGAGGGATTGATTTACTATGATTTTGATTTACTCTTGGGAAAGTTACAAGGTCCCTAAGAAACAACAGGCTGCCCAGATTAGGTCTCCAGGGGAAAGAGAATCATATTCAAAATGTAGATTTTGACAATTCATTATGTCTGCACGAAGTTAGAAACTTGCCTATCGTATGCAGAACACACTTTTTAAAAATACCCAAATAAAGCAGAATCATCTTAGGCCATGAACTCTGTATTTTATTAAAAGAAATAAAGGAATGACTAGATAGTCCTATGACTCTGAGTAGAAACAGTGTGAATAATGACATACCCAAGTCATCAATCTTTCAGGAGACTGCAGTATCCCAATGCAGACACTTGCATTTTCCCAAGGAATTACTTAATTTCTTATTCTTTTTTAAAGATAAAGCCATGTAGCGCTAGACAAACTCAGATTTTGGCTTTCTTTTCAATAATACTAACTGCAAAATGCCTACTGATATGTGGAACGTTGCAAGATCATGCAAGCTCATGTCTCACACCTCAAGCTCTAAAACGGAGCCTCCTCTGTTTTGTTACCATACTATTTCATTAACATCAAACCTTTTAGCCAAATGCTGGCTGTTCACATAAAATACGATCATGCAAATTTGAATGATTTTTAAAAAAGGGCATAGTGGAATTAAGATAGTTACACCACATGAGTTTTGCAGGATTAATTCTCAAGTGTCTTATCCCTAATCCCAAGAACAAAACATTCAACAACTGCAGTAGGAAACAAAGAACAATCTTTTTTAGAGGAGGGAATTTACTATGCCTCTAATTCAAGAATATATTTTTGGAACAATAAAAATGGGATTTTGAGTACTAGAAATCCAGAAGGAAAAATGTACTAAATGCTGCTTGAAAATCTAAAGCATGCCAGAAAAAAACAGATGGATGTTAGGACCCATTATAATAAAGAAAAAAAATGTTCTAAAATGTTAGTGATTGTCCTTCTGTTGTCTGTACAGCGTTGTGAGAAGACACTTGCTTCTCCAAAGTTAATATTATTGAACAAAAAGCTGATTTTACAAAGTTAAAGAGATCATAATTCACAGTTCAAGGTCAGTCCATGAATGACTTGAATAAAACAGCACCACGAAAATCAATCTGAGTTGAACAAATATGCTTTTTGTCTATAGGCATTATTGTGTCTGTTTTTTTTCAAAATCTCTTCTCTCTGTAGTAATGTGGTTTTGTGTCTGTGAACAAACATACTTCCAGCAATGAGTCTTTAAAGATGCATTTTTGAAGGAAAGATCTAGATGCTAAACCTTAGAAACCTTATTTGCCTTAACTCCTCATAGTGAGTTAAGTTTTTCTAGTTAAATGCAATATTCTTTTCCTCCAAACACTAGTCTTTGGAAGCGTCTCCTGTCACCTTTTGCAGTTACTCAGTTTTGAGGTGTAACTTTGTATTTGGAAGGATCTATCTGTAGGAGACAAAATGACCCTGAATGTATTTGCAAAGGTGTCTCCAATCTTCTGCTGCTGAAGGGCTTCTTGGACTATCCTATGAACTCTTCTGCCAAACAACAGACCTGAGGCAGGAACCCAGACCCCTTCAGCTCTCTGTCATCCAACCAACCAGTTGTGACTGAAATTGTGACACCACCCCCTGGTGTTTTTAGCAACTTGGATTAAACAAATTTGGGGTACCCCTCTGGTCTCCAGCACGTGGCTGCTTTTTACCATAAATGTTACACTCTCAAAAGCAGAGCCATCTCCAAGCAAGAGCTACAAGAGCAGAACCCCCTTCCCTCTTGGCATGTCCCCCCAACTCTGGCTCGGGGTACTCAAGGAAGGCTGCGTGGTTGAGCATGATTGCCATCGGAATAAAGTAGTTATTCCTGCACATGTGTGGTGGCCTCGGGATGGAGAGAGGAAGCAATGCTTTAGCCAGGAGGAAGGTCTACGGGGCCAGGGAAGAAACCACGGAGGATGGCTGAGGGATGACAACGGGAGCCGAACCCCACCTCCCAAACCTTCTACAACCCTTTAAAACCTCACTGGTCTTTCCCAGCGCCCCTCTCCTCTAAGGATCCTCTTCTGAGAAATCTGCTGCCACACTTAAATTTTGCTTATGCTGAGAAGCAGCTGCTGGCTCTGAGGAAGGGTTAAGGGCTGAAGCACATAATGGAGAAACCATCTTCATTATATTTAGCCAGATCAGACCTCCTGAGGGGCCTCTGTGGACCACAGTGACTACGTGGTGATTACATATGGACCACAGTGACTGTATCTACATAATCTGAGCACTAGCAGGTATCCTAGCACTAGCAACAATTTCTAGCACTAGCAACAATACCATACCTTCTTATTCATATATGCAGTAACACAACCGTAATCCTAAGATATCAAGCCAGGGGCATTTAAAACACGTAAAACAAACAAACCAATTTTGGTTGGCAGTCCAAATAATACATGACTATCATGGCAAATCTCAATCCAAAATGCAAAAAACTGTTGGTTTTAACGAAGGAAACTTGGGAGAGGAGCTTCACCAGCTTACTGGTGGCAAGCTCAACACTTTTAGAGCCAAATTGGAAAAATCTCCTCTGTTACTGAAGCAGCTACAGACCACTCAAAGAACGGAAAGGTGGGAATTATATGCATATCCCCTGACAGCATTGGTTTGTTATAGACCACTTTACCAATGCTAGCATGAAGAACGGCAAACGAACAATACTGCAGAAATCAAATTAATCTTCAATCAGCCACTTTATATTGGTAATGTCAAAAAAGCACAACTTATCCACTTTCTGAGAAATGAATCAAAAGCTAAAATACTCAGTGACTGGGAACAGCCACAACACAGCAATTCCAAATAAACACTTTTATAACAGAAGTTGGCAAAGTTAGCAATTCAAAACCACGATAATTCAGTCTCTAGGAGAAAAGATGCATAGGAAATAGCACGGTGACACACTTTGTCTTATTACTGAAGTGAAAAATTCCTGGAAGTCAACAAAATTCGGAGCTTTAGAAGTGATTAACTATTTTGTGCCAGAGGGATTTCAGACCCCCAGACTGCATGAAAAGCAGGTGATAAATAGCAGTGATTTACTGTGAAGGGCTGTTACCTAAAATATTCACTTGAGGATTGAGAATTAGGGCTGGGCGAAACAGTAAAATTGCTGAAAAATTGAGTTCCAGCAGGTCAGAAACTCTCTGTGAGGTGAGGTCAAATTTAGTGAGTAGTTTCAGCTGAGAAAACAATTCACTTGACATACTTTTCTTTAAAAAAATAATGTAAAAATTAAAAATATGTTGGACAAAAGATTGGATTCTGATCTGCAATGCTAGTTTTCAGTTTGTAATAAAAAGTTAATGCCTCAATTTGCAATTTTTGTACCATTTTCCCTACCCCACTTGTTAATTGTTTTGTTCCATTTGAGTACTAAATGCAAAAAATCCCTTATTCGTCCAACTCCAGTACACGCAGCTCTGCTTGCAGTAACTGCTATGGTAATTACAAGCACAAATCTACTGAAGCAGGTTAAAAGGAGTTCTCTCCCCAGTAGCTGCATTGCCAGCTGCAGTGCAGATGTCTGGGTCATTTCTACCCCTTTAATGGTCACATCTGGATCTTTGACACCTGTTGATCAGATGGTATCTTTGCATATATTTTATAACGTTGATTCTTTCGAACCTGCATCACTGTTTGCATATTCATTTCTTATGGCTCTAGAGAATTTCATGTTTCACCACCATACCCTGAGATCTGCCCATTGTATAAATTCCCACCTGGTTCAAGAACACAACCTGTCCCCTTCCAGCTAGTGTGCATTTAACACTTTCACTGCCACAGCCTATTTCTGCCTCTATGCATTCGCAAAGCGCAGACATATTTTTTTTAAATTGTAGCATCTCATGGAACATCAGTGAAAACATGCTGCACCAGAAATAGAAAATACCAAGAATGTCCAGTTTTAAAAAAAGAGAATAAAATATTCACCTGTTTAAAATTAAAAAAACCCACACCTTAGGAAAGTGCACAGCTGTTATTTTGACAAGGTATTAGGCATGATTTGCTCACAGTTATATCATCACATTTAGGTTTTAATCTAGTGGCCTAAAAGCACAGGATGATATTTTTCATTTGGGAAAAGTCTTGTCCCATCTGCATTTTCTCCTCTTGAAGTAACTGAGATGCATGAATTACCCAGAGGCTAAATTTGGACCATAAAGTCATAATCTTTTTCTGTTGTTGCTTTATAAGTACTGCCACAGCAAAACAAATGGAATGTTACAAAGAGGCTTATTACTTCAAATAAGGAATTAGCAGCAGGGATCAATAATCTCCAAAGTTACAAAGATCCTATTTCCAGGCAAATACTCTTAACTTCAAAATAAACAACAATACCCCCATGAAACACTTCCAGAGGGACACTAAAACCCTGTGTGCTATGCTGAACAGGCTACAGCCTTTCTCTTCCTCTTGTGCATAAAGGGACATCAGTTTTTTACATTTTCTTCCTGAACTTTGGAGGGCTCGGTTCAACTGCTACTGAAGTATCTCTACTTTTAGTTTTCCAACTAACACCAGGTGCCTGTACTCTTGCCTGCACATTCCCCAGCACCCCTGACACTTTATCAATGTGAAAACCTGCTTCATTACCACAATCTAGCTGCTGGGGAAAGAAAAAAGTATTTTTTTCTTAATTAGAGCTATGGAGGGGGAGGGAATGCACAACGACATGTTCCATCTTCTTTATAGAAAATGGGAGAGACACCTGTTCCTGGCCCAGCTGACCTGAAGAGTAGTTTCTCCGTTACACTTCAGACACTTCACTTCTGGCTCACTCAGATGCCAGGACTGAAATACCTCTGTCCTGGGGTTTCAGTGCCCTGGTTTTGTGGCATCCACTTCTTTTGTGCATATCCAGCTGCAGTGAAGACAAGGAGAGGTAGTAAAGGGAATCAGCCCAGTCACCTTAACAAAACCCCCTTCTGAACACATATTGGTGATGCACAAAGTGTTAGTAAAACTGGAAACTACACTTATTGCTATGAGAAGCTGCAGATTGGTACTAAAACACGCTAGATAGGACAGTCTGGGCAAACAGATACAGCGCCTGATTCCTAGTGTTCTGCTCAACTTCATTTTTAGTTTAAAATGTGCAATTTCTCATGCATCAGCACTGAGCTGAAGTAAAAGAACACTCTCTCAGCCCCTCCTTCCAGCCCTCACTGGCCACAGCCACGTGGAGTTGTGCTTTGCTTTACAAGCATACTGAATTTATATAGATATCTTATAGTTTACTGGGTGTTAAGCCCACTCTCATGACTGGAGATTACCTAGTGCTAAGAACAACTTTGCTCCTGCTTGACAGCGGTGGTGCTCTGCTGAGCCCAGCTAATGAACACCAGCTGCTAAGGAAGAGGGGGAAAAAACCATCTCACAACTACTACACACTGTCAGCTTTTCAAAATCCTATGAGCAATGTTTTTGGCAAAAGGTGCATCAAACACAGGCTTCCATCCTACTTCTTACTAGAGCCATTAGGACACTGCTGTACTCTGCGCTACTGGAGATCGCTGCTGTTGCACGGATACCAGTCAGCACCACTGCAGGCTGCCTGGGACGTTTCCGAGAGGAGCAAGCTCCCAATTCCCCAAATTGAAAAAGAACAACAAATTGCTGTTTGTTGTCTCTGGATCCACCCAGAGACATAAAGTTTTGAAGGCAGATCTTAAGGTTCTGCTTCGAATAGCTAGGGAAGGAGAAGAGAGCAATGATGCAAAGGGTGCAAGGAATTTTTAAAACTCTTGGAAGTGAAACTGGGACTTTTTTTTTTTTTTTTGCTATGGCAGAGGTGGACTGAAGGGATGGGGAGGTGCAGGCTGAGAGAAACGCTTGTTGAGGAAGTGGGGCATCTGGAGTTGGTTTCCATGTGACTACAGCTTGCCTGTGAGATGTTCTTGTTTAGAAACTGAATCCTGGTAATTTTTTCCATGAAGTGGAGCACGAGGAGTTTGGTCTCAAGGGCTAAGCCCATAGTCTCTTGGAACCGAAGTAAGCTAGAGACTTTTATGGTCTACATGTCATAGACAGGCATTTGTCAGAGCTTGTGACCTGGCTAAATTGTCTGTGCCAGCACAGCTATTGTGCAATAACCCAAAGCAGCAGAAACTCATCAAGCATTGCACAGAATAGCTTTATGAGACATGTTCACTATAAACTTAGACTGGGGGAGTGAAGGGAGTTGGGATTTGGGAAGGTCTGAGACAGAACTTGGCCACTTTGCAGTGCCAAAGGCACACAAAAAAAAATCAGCCAACAACACCATGCATTTCAAAAGGCAAAGATGTTTCTAATATACAAAGACTTTGTCATCTCTTTTGATACCTTGTACTATCACAGACTGGTGGAGGTTAGCAGGGGCCTCTGGAGGTTATCTTTGTCCAACCCCCCTGCTCAAGCAGGGCCACCTAAAGCCAGGACTGTGTCCAAATGGCTTCTGAGCATCTCCAAGGAGGGAAACTCCACAAACTCCCTGATGAAAAAAATGTTTTCTGGTGTTCAGACAGCACCTGCTATGTTTCAGTTTGTGCCCAATGCCTCTGGTCCTGTCACTGGGCACCACTAAGAAAAGTGGTTCTGTCCCCTTTGCAACCTCCCTTCAGGTATTTAGACACATGGGTAAGATCACCCTTCAGCTTTTTCTCCTCCAGGCTGAACAGTCCCAGCACTCTCAGCCTCTCCTCATAGGAGAGACGCTCCAGTCCCTTAATCATCTTTCTGGCCTTTTGTGGCCCTTCACTGGACTTTCTCCAATATGCTCATCTCTCTCTTGCATGAAGGAGCCCAGAACTGGGCATATCACTCCAGGTGTGGCCTCCTCAATGCTGAGCAGAGGGGAAGGATCACCTCCCTTGACGTGCTGACAATACTTTTTCTAACGCAGCCCAGGATACCATTAGTCTTTTTTTTCCTGCCAGGGGATGTTGCTGGCTCATGTCTAACTTGGTGTCCACCAGAACCCCCAGATCCTTTTCTGTTAAGCTGCTCTCCAGCTGATTGGGCCCCAAAATATACTGGTGCATGGGGCTCTTCCTCTTCAGGTGCAGGACTTGGCACTTGCCTTTGTTGAACTACATGAGATTCCTGTCAGCCCATTTCTCCAGCTTGTCAAGGTCCCTTTAGATGGCAGCATGGCCCTGTAGTGCATCAACCACTACTTCCAGTTTTGTGTCATCAGCAAATTTGCTGGGGGTACAGTCTGCCCATCATCCAGATCATTAATGAATGATGTTAAAGAGGACTGGACCCAGTATTGCCTCTGGGGTATACTGCTAATTACTGGCCTCCAACTAGACTTCATGCCACTGAACACCAGCTTGTGGGTCTGGCTATTCAGACAGTTTTCAATTTCAATTCAATTTCAATTGACAATTTCAATTCAGACAGTATTCAATCTGCCCATCCAACCCACATTTCAGCAACTTCACCGTAAGGATCTTTAGTGAGATAGTGTTGAAAGCCTTACTGAAATCTACATAGACGCTATCTACTGCTCCTTCCTTGTCTACCAGGCCAGTGATTTAAATCAAAGAGGTTCATCATGTTGATGAAGCATGACTTCCCCTTGGGAATCCATGTTGACTACTGCTGATGACTTTCTTGTCCTTTATGTATCTGGATATGGTTCCCAGGATTAGCTGCTCCATCACCCTCCCAGTGATCAAGGTGAAGCTGACCAGCATATAATTCCCTGAGCCCTCCTTGAATACAGGAGCGGCATTTGCTTTCCTTCTGCCTTTGGGCACTTCTCCCAGTTGCCATGATTGATCAAAGAAACATTAAAGAAAATAAAGATGGCTGTAAATCTTCAGGACTGCTGGGTCAAATTCATCCTTTCAGATACACTTTTATGCTGAATAGTGAAGCAGCACAATCTCTTGAAGATTTTAACACGCCCCTAATTGTTAAAACATGACATGTCTAGTGACAAGTGCCCAGAACCGAGGGAAAGGCAAGGTACAGTGATAGGCAAGTGGGAGAATCAAGTCTGAGGCAGTCAAGTGCACAACGATCAGGGAGGATGCTGAGGCAAGTGAGCTGTGATGCCTAGTATTCCCCCACTGATGCCTTGTACTGTCTTTATATCTGCTCCAAAATCCTTCAGACTGAGTGTTGTATGGTATCTTCAACCATGAGAGACAAGACAGAATAAAAACTCTGAAGAGAAGAATTAGTCAAGACAAAGGGAAATAAAAGTACCTCCCAAAACGTGTCACCCGTGATGGGTTTCAGAGGCAAAAATCATCTTTTCACTACCGCAGAGCCTTTTTTAATCTGTCATGTTACATTAGAAAACAGGATGGAGCCCTTAACTCGTTGAAATTAAACAGTGCAGCACAAAATGTTGGCAGCTCTTCTAACTGCAGTAGATTATTAGACTTACCTTGCTAGTTTGAGGTGGAAGTTGAAACGGATGGTGGACTATCGCATAGCTCTATGATTCCTGCAATTGCCCGGGTCTGTCTCAATGCACAAACACCCTGGCCCAACCCGAGGGTGAAAGACACCATGCATTTACACTCAGTTCTTAACTGGGAAAAGGGAAGGAGTCTCTGGGGATGTTCTGGCCCTGCAACGTCAGTCACTCATAAAAGGAGGTTTTGGGATCAGCTGGAGAATGCCCTGATGGGGAGGTTCAAGAAGGCACCAAAGTCCTGTCAGGGAAGTTGCTCCCCACTTCGAGACCGACGTGCAGCTGCAGCATGTCCATAAACCCGACTCCAAACAAACCAATTCCTGTCAGGAATTCATTCTTTCATTTACAGCTGAAACCTTGATATTGGGTCAGGGAAGTCCTTGCACTGGGGAAGAGGGTGCCAAGGACCACAGTTTGGGTTCCAACTTCCCAGTGCAGCCAAACAGGTCAAAGGAGCTTGTTCATGCTGCTCGCAGGCTTAGATGATGGTGGGCCAGATGATGGGCCTGTGAAAAGACCTTCATGGCAGATGGCCAGGGACCTCTCCCTGTAGCTTCTGTGAGGGTTCCTGAGGATAGCATTTACTTGCAGTTTACATCTCCCCATGTATTCTCCCACAGGGCCTGGGTGCAAGCAATCTGCCATCCCACCAGGTGACTGAGGTCCCCCAAATGCTGCTGTCCACCATCCCACCAGGTGACTGAGGTCCCTGTGCATGTGCAGGAGAAGGCAGCATTCTTGTTCCCCACAGAGGGAGAGGGCTGGTGTCTTTGCAGTCCCTGCTGTTTGAGATCAGGGGTTCCTGCTTGCAAGGCTAGCTTTTAAATCAAAGCCAGTTGATTGCAGGGAGGCAGACTGTTTCTGTCTTGATTACTGTGACAGAGAAAATCATGAAGACTTTTCCAGCATGCTGAAAACCTCAGATATTCTGCAGGATAAATAGTCCAGCCTGATATTATAGATGCTTGCTCATTTAGGTAAGGACCTGAGGCTAAGGACCTAGTTTAATCCCCACATACGGCCTGTGCAGTGCTTACAAACCCCAGTGCACTGAAATATGAGCATAATTCTCATCCATGCTTGCCTCTAAAAGACCAGTTGTAACTTTTCTGCATCTAAGCAAAAAAGCCCCTCTTTATCTCTAAGTGATCCTCATGTTAACCCTATGTCTTAGGGAAAGCATGCAAAATTCCAACCCTACAAAATTGTATCAGGTGTAATAGCAAGTATATTCACTTTATCGTTACATTTGTCCAAAAGACATTTAATCCTACGTAAAACAAACATATAAAACATTAAATCCTATTTACTACAGGGCCAACTATTCAAAAAGACACCTCCATTTACTCACATACAATAAATGTGTTTATGAAACTCCTGCGTTTCCAGACAGATAGATGACTGTGCCCACAAGTTAGACTTACCTCTCTTATCAGTCTGCTTGTGCTTACAGTAATAGTCACAGTGCGCATATATAAGCACATGTATATTTAAAAGCTGATTGGAGGCAGGATAAAAAATTGGTTATATGTTTGACTCCATTGCAAGGATTACTTTTATTAATCTCCTGCACATGTGTTGTCAAATAGGCCATAATACACTGAAGGGGAAAAAAAGAAAAGCAAACTGTCACTTCTGAGAGAGATTAAATATTCTGCTCAAAAAGAAATTTCTCCATTTTACAATCGTCAGCCTATAAAGTTGAAATTTATTCCTGCCAGTCTACTTCTTTTATCTACTTCTACTGCCATCTGATTTGTTTCCTTTATGGAAATTACAAGGTCATCAAAGCTGAGCAACTCCTGTACTTGCGATTAACTCCCCACAATCAGCAGACAGAAAACATGAAGATTTATGGTCAGATTTTTTTCCAGGTGGAAATTTATGAGCTAGTTCTTAATGGACCTGCCCTAAATTTGTCAGCATTAACCAGAAAAAGAAAAAAACCAAACCACGCCGTTTTCTTCTCTTAAAGCCAGAATATAATATTTTGCATCAGCTACTTCTACTTCCTTGCTTGTATTTGTTTCACCAGTTTTTATTAATATTTGTCACTCTTTTACCCAAAAGAGAGTACTGCATGGACTCCACATGGTCTCTTGTTTTCTGGAGAAATAAAAGACTATTTCAATTACCAACATATGTTATTTCATTACTGCCACAAGCTTGCATTATATCACCATGAATTATTTTGCTCAGCAGAGAAATGTGGCTTCCTTTGAGGTAAAAGCTGACAGTAGTTTGACAAGTAAAAGCAACACCGCAATCAATTCCGGGCAGAAAATGAAGGATACCACATCCCACTGAAACTGCAAAGGAAACCAAGGTAGACTAAATAAATATATTTGTCTTGGTGGTGCTGACAGCCTAAGTCAGACCTCAAATACAGACTGTGTCAGGGAGCTGAAGAGGATGGGAAGCATGAAGGGGAAGTTGTAACCCCATTGTATATTGTACATTCTGCCTCTGCTTCTGCAGAGGAAGGATGGGAGAAACAGATGCTGCAACGGCAGCGCGGAGTGACTTGCGGGAACAACTTGTTCCTGGGGAACAGACCCCAGGAATAACAAATACCTGCTGGGGCTTGCGACAGCTCTGATTGAAATGAACTTTTGACATGGAAGAAATACTTTCCATTTCATCAACTGCCACCTGGGTACCTCTGGGGAGACCTTGCCCTCAAATACTGCTTCCAGCTGCCTACCATCAAGAGCATTCTTCTCAGCACAATGTTCCTCCTCCTTTATACTAACATAAACAAACTGCCTCTGCATATTTGGAGCCCCATCTTCTAACATGGAGAGACACATCTGCTCAAGGACAGATTATATAGTCTCTGCAAGGCTCTGCTTTCATACATAGCAAAACATCTGCTGGCCCTGGTTGAGCAAAACTGGTGGTGGCAGGGGTTCATCTCACCCCAAAGTGGAGCTGCAACAGAGGAGAGGTCATACTGCCAGAGCCCATCCAGATCACAGGTTAAGGACACGGTTCATCCTACAAACAAGGGAGCATGTAGAGGTGATGTGTTTTGTGGTGACATTAACCACTGTCACCTCCCCTTTCCCTTGATTGCTCCATTGACCTTTTCCCACAGCAAATTACTCAGATGAAGCAAGTTCATGCTGTTAGCTGTTAAAATTCATATCAAAACAATAATAATAACATCATTCCTGATGTTAGACTTGTCTTTTCTATGATGAATCATGATGTTAGCTATGAAAATTCCTAATATAAAGAGATAAGTCCAAACCATACTCAGAAATGAGGATCCTTGTCCTACTGAAACACAGTCTCAGATGTCTAAAGAGATCGTGATATCTGGGTGATTTTTTGAAAGGACACAAACTTTGCTGTCAATGAGAGTTTGTATACTAGGAGAATATTCCAAAATTCATATATACATACATACATTTGGAGACCCCAACACATCTTAAAAAATATATGCACATGTGCATCTTTCAGTGGCTTGCCTGAACTTGGAAAGCCTATGGAAGATGCAACCTTCCCACAGCATTTTAACTACAAAGCCACCTTTCCTTTCAGCGCAACAGAGCTTGCCAGGACATCAATCACAGAAAAGAGGGCTGATAAGGGCCTTGAGAGCCCATCTCACCTGTACCCCGGCATGGAACCAAGTTCAGTTTTGCTCAGAGTATCTATTCCTGGTGGTTAACCCCAGCTATGTAATGATGACTTGGCTTGAGCTTGTCACCTATGGATAATCACCTGCTTTTGCTGTCACCTTTCTGATGCTAATGGCAATTTAGACAGCTCCCTTGGGGTTTCTCACAGAAGTACAGTTTCCTCATGAAGCTAAACTAAAAAGGAAAAAACCGTCATTTTCCCCGGATACCATTGTGGCTAAAAGCCAGTCTTTTTTTTGTCACCCCCATTCACACATCTAGTGCTGTTGCATCGTCCCCTCTAATCCAGGATTTAGATGAGCTTGTTTACCACAATCTCATTTTCCGTGTGATTTATCCCCAGCACCCGACATGTGAAGAGCCAAGCTCTGCACATGCGTGTGTGCTGCTGCTGGGGATGAGCTCTTGCTTTAGGCACTTGCTTTTCTCTCATTAGTGGAAGCTAACAATAAGTGTGAGAATTGCCGACGTCAGAGGTAATTAAAAAGAAATTATTTCACGTTCCCCAATGAAATGAGGTCTGTGAATAAAACCTAATCCTGCTGTCTGCCCACTCTTTTTATCCCTAAATGACTCGGAGATGGGGAGGGCACAAAATACTCTCCACAGCGCTGGATGGGGGACAGCCATGAGGAGATTCAGCTGTGCTCAATGGGGGCCGTCTTGCTGCCATCCTCCGGCTGAATAAACCCTCTCCTCTACAGACCTGCAATGCTGTTTAAATAATTAACTGCTTCAAAAAGCTGAATCGCTTCACAGCCTCATTTTTCAGTAAATAAAAATGATCACTTCAGACTATTCAGTCCCCTCATCCTCTGAGGGTTTTAATGACTGTGCAAGCCCTGCAGACTGACCCTTCCTCAACATTGGTAATATCTCTGTCACCTTCATGGTGATGCTGAAAAACCCATTCTTTTCCCAAACTGTCCAATTTTTCTTCTCTGCTTTCTGGTTCACATCTCTCCTTCTGTTTACAAACATACTGAATTGCTCTTTTTCCTGACCACTCTCCCTCATGTAGAGGGACATGTGGACAACTAGCACCTGGTGTGAACAAGGCCAAAAATCTCCCAGCAGCCACATTACATTTTAAAAATCAGTGGCAATTTTTTATACTTGTGGGAATTCACCAAATTCCTTTCCTCACAGGATTTCTGTTTCTAGGCAGCATTTTTCAGCACGGCTGAGGAAGATGCAGTATCGATCGGGGAATGTGTAAAGTAGATTACCTTTCTGATCGAGGTAGTAGGTGACCATCACCTGTCAAACCTGCTGCTCCATAACAAAGATTTATGTCTTTTCATGCTACGTTTCTCAGTCATAGACACTTCGGTACTATTTCCAAAGCATCAATGGGACTATAAGCACCTGCTAGAGCAGGTGTGTGTGTCCATATCTCACGCATACATATTTACAGCCATATGCACACAGACAGCGTCTCTGTGATCTATTTTCATACTTCCGTTCCTTTGCCTCATGATACTTGCAATATATTATTTATATTGCTTCAGATCAAGATTATCCACTTGCTGGTGTAAGGACAGCACCCTGTAAGGTACTGTAGAGAGTAAATATAGGGTTATACAATAAACAATCAGAGCACTACTGTATATCTGACAGAGGAGCTTGCAATTGATTCACTGCTTTAAAGCCAGCTGAACATATACAGAAACACACAGGATTCAGCAGAGCAATGGGATGTCCATCACTTTAAGTCACATGAGAGGCAGACGGTAGCATATGGACGCTGCAAGAAGTTTCTTTCTTCTTTATTTGCTTCTAATTTAATTATTTTCCATTTAATTATTTAGTTAATGGGCAGAGGGCTTCTCCCCTACCTCACCTCTCTTTGCTTTCACACTTGGGTTAAGTGTGACTCTTACAACTGACAGCATTTCGCAGCGGCACAGCACTGGCTCCAAAATCTTACTGGGTTGCTTGTGGCAGCTGCCAGCGATGGGCAGCAGTCCCCCAACAGGCACTGCTTGCCTGGGGACAGCCTCTATCTGTCTCTTCTGCCTCGTGACCTGCAGCCAGACTGCCCTCTGCCGTGGGGTGGGCAGGAGCATGCTGCTGAGACAGACGTGATGCTGACCAGTAATAATACTGTGAATATTGAGAAGTCCCCTTAACATTGGTTATTAGCAATCTGTTGCTAATAATTCTAGATTACCAGATTTTTGTATGAGTTGGTCATCCTATTCCAGCAGGTGGGAAAATCCAGGACAGAAGCAATTCAGGGAAACCAGATAAAGACACTTCCACGCATTCTTCAAAAGCTGTGGATTAAAATCTCAGCTTTGGTATTCCTGTATCTACTTGCTAATGAGCACCTTCACTAGAGTTGGGGGGTTAAGAGACTCAAAAAAGACTAAGTGCTTTAGAAAGCCTCTCTTCTAGAATGCAATCAGCCATAGTCTAAAGACACACATTGTCTCAAGGTATGGGAGAGACTTTGGGAAAGACACGCAAAGAAAACAAGTCTTCCCAGTTCAAGGGAATGCAAAGTCCTCAGCAAAGTCTGGAGTAGTGTGCAGCCCTGCAGAAATATATAGATACATTTTCTCTAAAAGGCTTTTGTGCTTACTAAATAATATGTTGATTGAGGAAGTCTGTGTGGTCTCTTAGATGGCCATGATGATTCCTTGGTGAAACAGAAGTGCAAAGACCAGCACTGAAGCACCCATCTCAGTATCAGGGGATGGTCCTGCACTCTCTGGAAGATATGCGGCTCTGATGTGCATCACCCATCAGTGCTGGCCCTCTTCCTCACCAGGGGCACCTGACAGGTCATGGCTTTATCACTGCCCCTGAGAGAACCTCCAAGCTCAGATCCAGAGCTTGTCTTGAGTCATTGCTTCACAGTCATTGTCCAGATATGCTCCACTCCTTTCACCCTGATAACCACTCAAAGCTAAATACAGATTTTCCTGCCCTTTACAGAATCTTAGTGGTTGGAAGGGACCTTTGAGATCATCGAGTCCAACCCCATTAAAAAAAAAACAACAAAAAACCAACACAACAACAAAACAAAAACAAACCACAAAAACAACAAACAACAACAAAAAAAACCCACACAAAACCAACCAACCAACCAAACAAAAAACACCCACCAACTAAACCCCACACTCACAACCCCCCACACAACACCCCAGCACAAACCAATAATCTTGGCCACTAGAG
>JAOTQQ010000012.1:63504466-63535990 GCA_026546715.1 Gallinago undulata
CTGTTCCAGTGCCTGACCACTCTTTCAGTAAAGTAATTCTTCCTAATATCTAATCTAAACCTCCCCTGCTGCAGCTTTGCTCTAGCCTGGGCAACCAGTGCTTTCCAGAAGGCCTGATGTACCCAGAGAGACAGGCAGAAGACAGAACTCTGTCTTTTCCCTTTGCTTATTCATTTTGAGGGTCCTGCTTTTTATTCTGCTTTCCCTTTTCTATCTTACAGTCACTTAGAAGTACTTCTTGAGCAGCTGTGAAGCTGTGCAGGCACCAGAGGGATAAAACAAAGGAGGAGTCTGGGAGAAGCTGAGCAGGCAGGAAAAACGAAAACCATACCCACTTAAAGATTTACTTAGTGCAGAGGGTCTGCTTTTCAGAGCAGAAATTAATGGAGTTGTAAGGGTTTTTAGCAGCCAAGAACATGGCCTTCAGCATCCATTTCCTACCCCCAAGTCCCATGTGGTTTTGAGCTGAAGTTCTGCTTATTATTTCACTATTTTTGCTCCTTGCTTCATAGTAAGTATCGCATTTTAGTAGTCCATTCTGATTGGGTTATAGGAAGAGGTTGTTTAATCAGTGCTCTAATTGCTTTGTAAAGACTGCCCAGAAATAGGCTACAGTGCATGGGCCTGTTTGCTGGAATGCACAAGTTGTGGGCTCTCCTGCCTTTGCTAGGAGGTATTTTGCCATCTTGGGCAAAAAGCTCCATTTTTGTTTGGATCTACCTTTGCTCAGTCTTGATGCAAGATACACACCAGTGAAGCGCTACATTTGTGTGAAGTGTTTACAATAGGCACAAAGGTGTTAATTTGTCTCATGGCAGAGCTAATATTCAGGTGTGTAGTTGGCCAGATCCTGCTGTAAGATACGGTCTCTGCAGCCTCACCCCTACAACCGGTCTGGTGTGTAACCAGGCCACTGTTCTCCCAGCACAGGAAACGGGTGACATGGTGAAGCCTGCTCTGGAGTCTCTCCCACCAGTTGGCGGATGCAATGATAAAGTCCTAAAAATTTGCTGGGACTAACTGGAGGTTCAGAGATTCCAAGCTACACTTAAACAGGATCTGAACAAACAGCTCCAAGCCAATTCCTGGTGCAGCTCTAGTAAGGCTGGAGGAACTACACCTGGGAAGATTTTGGTCCCACTCAATATGTCAATGGTCAATCTCTCACTATGCCTGGCTATATAAGTATCTTTAAAAATGACATTCTCTTTATAGACCTAAACTCTGATCTGCCAAATGTGCCAGCCAATGAGCTCTTCCAAACTAAATACTGTGAGCATTATGCATAAATACTGAAGTATCCTAATCAGCCTCTTGGTGAAAATTAATTGACCCATTACAGACAATAACTATTTGCTTAAGTTTTTATTCTGCATTTTTTACTTCTGTAAGTGATTTCATTGGCTGGCTATTTTAAACCGTCAGGGACCATTGGTGGAACAGTACAAATCCCTCTGAAATCCAAAATTGCCAGCTGTAATTATAGTCTGCATCTAGCATCTTCTCTAAGGGCTATAAATGCTTCACTACTTTAATTTTGCTTGGCATTTGCATCACTGAGTGACAATTACTGAGCAATGGCAAACGGTGGATTCAGTAATGAAGTACGGACAGTAAAGAAATACCGTCCAAATTGAAATATTCTCTCAATCTAACATTCATCAGTCTGTGCACATGGATGCTTCACATTTAAATACATAGCACTATAGCACTAGTAAGACAGGCACTTTCTGCCTTTTTGCTGCTGAAGTATCTATGGCTTTTTGCATATTAGAGATGAGGAAAGTTGTTTTCTCCTCATATTTCTTGATTGTTTTTAACTACTCAAAAGGATGAGATATTATGTTGTAAATACTAGTAATTAAAAGGTGAGATTGGAAACTCTATTACTCCAGGCAAGGCTTGTAAAATTTTACCAATTTCAGTGATGTTACACTGGTATAAAATGGGAATGAAACAGAAGCTATCTGAAATAGAGCTCTTTTTTTGAGCTTATATATACGCAGTTTTACTTATTTTACCTACTTGTGATTGCCCCTAAGTCCTAGCTGTATTAGAAGACAAGATCAAGCATTATACCTCAGACTGAATGAGCAGAGATGCAACTGGGGAAACAAACAATGACATTGTGAGAATATGGGGCTTACACTGGGGGGGTTCTGGGCATTGCCAAAATTAGCTTCCCTTGTTAACAAGAGATGCTGAAGAATAATTCTTTACTGGGGAAAAAGCAGGTTTTGGAGAGGTAAGATATAAAACATTTATAATGAAAATCACCTGGGGCACAATGAGCTGTGCAGAGTCAATGTTTGCAAATGATACTATTTACCTTCATCAGATAGAGCTGTAAAAGTTCTGAGAGACCTAAGTAATTCAGGCAAGTAGGCAACATGGTGGAAATGCTATTCAATGTCATTGCAAGGTCAAGCACTGCACAGTTAAGATATGCTAAGAGATAAAAATTTCAACTCTTCACATGGCTCAAAAGGGTTCAGAATTAATCATATAAGCAGTGGAACATTGCTATAGTGTGCTGCTTTTTGGGACCCAGAGCTCTATGTGCAGCTGCAGACTAACAAGGTATTGGGCTGAATAAAGACTGGGCTGAAAAATCATAGTACCAGCAACAGCACAGCACCACCTTCCATACTTCAGGCATCACTGTTGAGGCCCTTCAACAAGAATATTGAAGAATTGGACAGGTCTCGGAGTAGGCTAAGCATGATCCAGCATAAAGACTTTCAAAGACAGACTGGAAAGAGTTGGTTGTTTTATTCCAAAGGGGCAATAAATAAGGCCATGAAAAAAAAAGTAGGAAAAAGCTGAAAGAGGTATTTACCAGGAGCTCCTATTTTCCACAACATAGCAGCGGTGTTCCCCTCTTATCCCCCCAACCAAAAAACCAAACCCAAACCAAAAAATAAAACCCACAAGGAAATTCCAAACAACTGGTTGGTCTTGTGGTTTTCTTGGGAGACATGCTGGAGGGCAATTAGCAGCATTCACCATCTTTATACTACCAAGTTGATAACATAACAGTATTAAATTGATTACAGAAATCACGTCTGAAGCACAGGAGGTTCTTAGACATATCTACCTGACTTCAGTTTAATAATTAGTGACAGAAGTCTTCCACATTTCATGGCCAGCCCTCTCTACCCATGCAATACAGAAAACCAGAACAGCTGGTCAGTAGCACTTTTGTAAAGAAAAAAGAGTCTCGACAGGGTAAATCTGTCCAACCTGACACAACAAAAGCAGGTACTGAAGGATGTAAGCATTTTGCATCAGGAAAAGAAAAGATTTAGCTACTCACAGGAGATGCAGTCAGAAGAGAAGTTATACCTCTGCCCGCTTGCCAAACTAATAGCCTATCAAGTGACACCTGCAGCTACAGCCCAATATGTTATCAAAGCTGAGTACTTCCCAATGGTGCACCAAAACCAACCAAATCCACATAGTTCCTGCTGACACTTAACACAACCAAAGATCCTGCAGGATATGCCAGGAAAATGAGATGGGGAGTTGTATGGGAAGTTATATTTGAGCAGAAATAGTGTCTACAGTTTTTCCCTCTTCCTCTTGCCCCCACCTTTTCTTCTTGAACATTGTGAACAAACAGATCTCAAACGTTTACAGAAAGAGGATAAAAACTGCATTCCACCACATATTTCCAAAAGCAAGAGTCAGAAAAACATTTTGTCTCCTACCTTGTTAACTTTGTCCCAATTTGCTGCCTGAGTTCGAGCCTCTCTTCATCAGTTTGCATGGGGAGGATGTTCTTTTCCTCCAACTCTCGCTTGGAAGGCCTGTTGCTTAGTTTGATTGCTAAAGAGTCCTGCCTGCAGACTTTCATTGCCAGGGAGCCTGTGGGAGAGAGGAGAGGCTCTGCTAAAGGAGGTGTCATCATTTCATTACAGCATACAGCAGGTAAAGAAGTACTAGCCAAGGGAGAATACTAGGATCTCATTTATACTGGTATGGACTGTGGGAAAAGGGGCCTCAATTAACTTCATGTGCTCAATTAACCTCAATTCATATCATAATAAGGAAAAGCTGAATTTTGTAGGTATACAGGAAAAAGAAATTAAAATATTGCTCCATAGAGGTGAGTGGAGAAGAAGGGCTTATTTCAGAATTGCTACTAACATCTGTAGCTTTCTTTAGCACAGTGTTTCTGAACCATGTAATGGAATGAATAATTCAACCTCAAGAGTCTGGGCAGGCAGCAAAGCTACAGCATGTGGAAAGAGAGAGAGGTATCTTTCTCTCTCTCCCTTGAGATTTAACATCAGGACAATTCAAGCTAGCACCTGAGGGAATCAAAAGTCAATCAGAAGCAGCACAGATCTCTATATACATTAACTGACAGTTGCTTCTCAGGCAGTGACAGTGACAGTGGCAAAGACACTGTGAAAAACAGTGGCCTTTCATGGCTGAAGTTTGATTTCCTGGGCTTGCATCCAATTCTGTTTGAGAAGGGAAGACAGACACAATCACACAGAGAGACACAAACCCATGAGGGGTTTAGGGTTTTGAGAGGAGAGTGTGAGATAGTGCAGTTCTGGTCTGTTTCTGAGTTTAAGAGCAAAGAATGTTTAATTTCACTTGCAGGGTAAGGGAGGATTCTGAGAGGATGAAATATGCCTGTTTTAGCAGCAGCTTTGTGTGTGCTTTTAAAAGGGTGTTGTTTGTTTGTACTGCTCCCAGTTTTCTGAAGAAAAGAAATCCAAGGGCCTGAAACTGCGGCTTGACCTGCAGGATGACAAGCAGTTGTCATACATAAAGTATAGTATCTTGTCTTCATGGGAGAGTCCTATGATGCCACACTGAGACAGGAGATGGGTTTCTCAGACAGGTCAGGAAGGGGCCATAGGTCCCTCTCCAGACTGTAATTGCAATATGGCTATCAATTAACCTCTGCTTTTCTTACCTGAGCCCAGTTCAGTAATCAGGACCCCTTTCAAAGTATGTGCAGACCTACAATTCTGACATGGTTTAATACTTAATATATATAAAAGCTCTGATTCTCTATCAGTATCACTTATTTCATTCTCCTGAAGTAACTCTATTAAACCTGATCTTGAACTAAGCCAAAACCAGGGATTCTCTACACCATGGACACTTGGGAAAGTGGATCTAAAAGTCAATTTGGAAGTGAACTAATATAAGCCAAAACCAATCATTTGAACTCTGTCTAACAGCTACCTGGATAGGGATCCATGTGGATTAGAGAAATCACTATAAATTCATACTATTTTTTTATTTTGGATTAATTTACCAAGTGTCCTCATGTAGTCAATCCCTGAAAGATGCAAAAGCCACGGTCAAGAAAGAAAATCCACAGGTCTTGTATTATGAGAGTTCAGAGCAAAAAATAAATAAATGACAAGGAAAAAATGGAATGAGTCTTACTTTTAAATATTGAGTTATCCTCATCTTCATCTTCCTCTTCCTCCTCTTCCTGTCTTGTGTAGAGGCAGGAAGAGTCTTCATAGTTGGTTTCATGAGGCACATTTTCTTTATTGTCATCACATTCGATCACAACAGTTGGCACTTGTCTCATGTCTGGAAGGCCCCCAGGTCCTGTTTTTGTAACACTGTCACCTGTGTGTAAACCAGAGCTGTTGGGAAAGAAAAACAAATAAATAAATTGAAGGAAACAACTCAATAGAAGACTGAGTTGCTTCTCTCACTGTATTGAGGAAAAGTAGTGGCCTTTCATCCCTTTTTGAGAGAAAATGAGGACAGAAAGATCTTCTTGACCAGCAGGACATCTAATGGGTTTAAGTGGAGTATAGATTAGATTTAAGGCACAACATTTGTTAGGGAGAGCTAGGACAGCATGCAGACAGAAATACTGGCAGCCAGGACTGAGAACAAAAGATCTGCAGCAAATATGGTCCTTGTGGGAATTGCACCAGCCACTCAGAGTGATAAACATGTCTTCATGTCTCCGTGTCACCTCCCCACTGGTGTGCAGGCAGTAAGGAGAAAATGTCTCATCTGAATGCAAAAGGCGGAGTGAGGGAGCGGGAGGGAGGAACGGTATAGATTGTAGAGGAGGATTGTAGAAAGGCAGAGGGAAACCATGACTTGCAAGATGCTGATTGACTCAAGGGAATGGAAGGATACGACTGTCTGAAGCTCAGGGGACCGAGCATGTCAAACTGGGCTTGGAGAAAAGAGCCTTTGGGAGCTGGTGAGAGGGAGGGAGCTAAAGCCTGGGAGGTTTGTTTGCTAATAGCACAGTTATGTGGTGTGGAAGCCACAGTGACGATACACCTTCTCCTGCCCCGACTGCTCACTCCAGCCAGGTGCTGGAGATCAATCTGAATTGGAGCTAACAACATATTTCTTTTGCCACATGAAGTGTGATTGATCATTTCCTGCAGCTTACCAGGTTCAGGCCTGTCATCAGTATCACTACCATCTAGCTCTCTTTATGTGTGGATTTCAAAGCCCTTTACCAGGAAACATATCAATCACAGAACCATAGAATCATTTAGGTTGGAAAAGATCTTTAAGATTATCGAGTCCAATGTCAAGTCCACCACTAAACTATGTCCCTGAGCACTACATCTACCCGTCACTTAAATACCTCCAGGGATGGCGATTCAACCACTTCCCTGGGCAGCCTGTTCCAATGCTTGATAACCCTTTCAGTGAAGAAATTACTCCTAATATCCAATACAAGTATGGAAACAGGAACATGAGGAGGTGAAGATCGAAGTCAAATAAAAGGTGAAAGGAAAAGTCAGGAACAGAACTAAATTTCCCAACCATTTTTATCTAATAGCTCGTGTTGCTTTTCCAATATAGAAAGAGAGCGAGCAACTGGCAGGCAGAAACGATGGCTGCTCAGGTTTACTTTTGAGTCAGCAGCAACCACTCTCTCTCTTAAGTCCCAGCAGAGGCAACAGCTGTAGAAAAGGTGGGGAATGTTTTCCTGTCAGACACCCTCTCTGTGTCAAACTTCCATTTTTACTTTCCACAAGAACACAGATGCGAAGCCAGACATGCTGGCCAAGTTGCACTTGAGGCACCTAAATTTGGCTCTGACCTTACTGAGTGCTTAATAGCCTCAATTCTCTTGAATATTTTAGCCTGTTCAGAATACTAGAGGCATTCTGCATCTTGAAAAAATGTTGCATTCTTCTCTTTAAATGATTTTCTACTGAGTCAACTTGAAACACTTCTCTTTCTTAAATAATTTTCTTAATTGCAAGATTTACTATTGCAGGCTAACCAGGAATGAGATGCACTGCTTTACCGGAGGCCTTGAAGAGAGTCACTCCATTTCCTTAGTGATAGTCTATGTTTTGCACCACAAAGCATGAAAGATTCAAAAAGAACTTGCTTGTGAATTTTTGTACTAGACTTCAATGACTTTGACCCAAACTTCTTTTTTAATCTTGGAAGTAGTTTTAGAAATCATCAGCTGAATTCTTGCAATAACACATAAATACACTATATATAGTATTTAAAAACTTACAACTAACTTTTAATTTACTGATATGCTTTAATAATTTTGTTGTATTAACTTCATTTTTAAAATCTGTTTTCTCTGTAACATTTTTTTTTGTGTAACTCCTTTTTAAAAGGAAAAGCAGGAAGTGAAAAGACCTGAAATTAAATTTACAAAAGAAACTAAGATGCCATGAAATTCTGCTAATGTTGTTAAAAAAAAAAGAGAAATAAAAAAGTTACAATGGTGAATTCAACTACTAGATCATTCAGTTAGTTTTAAAACAATACATTCACAGAGAGAAAGCATGAGTTTACTAAGTCTTTTCTGGAAGTACAAATGGAAGGAGCAAAAAGTAGTTCAGCATCCAGGACCATTTGGCGCTTCCCTGTTCTGTGAAGGATGTATGTAGGTGACAGATGCATCCTTATGGGTGTGCCCATAGGGCAGCAGATATCAAATTGGTTCTCCAATTTAGGTTACCAAAGCAGGTATCAGATGGCAACAAGATTTACAAATTACCACGCTAGATCTTAATTTGAACTACTGATCTAGAAATAGACGGCTTCTCATCTCATTGTAATTTTTCTGAATCATCTACTTCTTGATAATACTACTTTCTATTTTAAGCCCCTCATTTTTGCTGGAGTTTTGTGTTCTTCTTGATTAAAATCAGCCTTTTCCACAGTGTTTTGACTAAGTCAGCTGTCTAAGCAAAGCACTTGTGAAATGCATGCGGTATTGCAGTATACTTCAGAAAGACGAATCAAGGTCACTGGATATTTCCATTGTGTATAAATTCCTCTGGGTCATCAGCAAAACACCCTACATGGTCAGGTGGTCTACACCACAAAATTTTTTAGCGTTATTTACCAAAAAGCATGCTATTATGTCAAATAGTCTATTTTAAATCAGCGTCATGTTTTTCAATAAAATTAGAGAACAAAGCCACAGCTAAGCAAGTACTTAAGATAAATTTATCTTAACACATAGATTTCAGTGATTCATAGCTGACTAGTACAAGCACCTGCAATTACCGTTGCGTCAACTTTACGTGATCAAAACAGCAAAAAATTCTGCCACTATAGCTTTAATGTTTCTAGTTAGAAAAGATTTTAATGAAAAATCAGAATTTAAACATACGCGCGACTCACAGTACAGAAAAAAAAAAAGTCAAATCCCTCCTGTAAAATTTAGTGGGGGAAAAAAAGCACACTTCTCATCTGTCATCCCAGGCTCTTTGATTATGGAATAAAGAGTTACATTTTTATCAGCATGTTTTCAGATCCACAGTACACTCTTCTGTACTTTTCAGTCAAAACAAAAATCTGAAAAAACTTCAAACCATTGTATATACATTTCTACTATACAGGCATATGTGTGAGAGACAGAGAGAGAAGGCAGAGCCATAAATATTAAGTGTTTCTATCCTTAGGCAATGCTGAAGTTTAGACAAAAAGCAATTCTCTTGACAAGTTTTATGGAAGATAAATGTTTTCTGACTCAAATATGTTTTATAAGATTTACAAGACACTGGCAGGAATGTCTAATGCATTTCATTTCATAAATCTACAGTCTGAAGCTGAACTGGGTGTCCCAGAGGTACTGGTCTCACACACTGTCTTTTTGGACACAGCGATTTTTCACTGCTCCGCCACAAAGACAATTCTAGCCCAGAGTGAGATACTGCCACTTAACGACTCTTTAGTACATACATTGAGCAAACTGGGGCCTTGATTCAGCTGCTAGCCTACAATGGCCCATGGAGTAATTGAAATTAATTGTCGTCTTACCAGACAGACTGAGAAGCATATGGGCAAGGCAGAAAATAAGGCTATTTCAGATCAAGAAGCTGCCTCCCTAAGTCAAAATGAAAGATACATTCCAGAGGCACAGGAGGGTTTCTACAGCTTCTTTTGCTGCTGTTTGGAACGTACATGGCTTTTGGGCATGATCTTTCTTCTCCAATTCATTTAGGTCAGGAGGATGAAACCTTTGTGGATTTTGGTGGCAAGGCTTATCAGATTTTCACCAACTCTTAAAATGCATTCTGAAAAGGTAAAAAATGATACCGGAATCTAGAGTTTTTACTTATGCTTGACACATACCCTTTGGGCTGAAGTGGAAAGTCATCTGCAGTAGGGCACAAATTAGCAACAGAGGTTGCAGAAAAAAGGTTGAGTGGAAATTACACTCTTCTCTGTTGCAGCTTAATCTATCATAAAGCTAGTAATTTATCAGGGAAAACAGAGGCAAACTGGCAGCACAAATGACATGTCGTAATAGTCATACTATGACAAGGGACAGATTGCCCTTCCGAGAATAGGTTATGAATAGATGTTACGAGTACCAGAAAATGTTTGCAATCAAAAGCGTTAAGTGTGCAAATGAACTTAATGTTCTATAATGTCTGTAATGAAACTGAATAAAAAAATCCTGGAATTAACTGCCATTTGAAGTCATAAGAACAACTGGGACTTGAATAGTTATTACATGCTTCTAATGTACCTTAAGACATTAAATTACTAATATACACTAGATAATATGTGAGGCAGTAACATGCAGCCACTCCTGCAGAGGGGAAAATAGAGAGAGAGAAGCTCAGTAGCTTTCTCAAGGTCAAACACAGCAAAATAACTTCTGGCTTCCAGGCCACTACAGAGGGACAGCTCATTTTTCTTTGGCAAGCTTCTGGCTCATTGGCAAAACACTGATTTCAGGGATCAGTCTTAGATGTTGTTAGACTATCCGAATTACAGGGGCCTCATCTGTGAAAGAGAAAATTCCGGATTGCTAGAGGAAGGGGATGTTTTAGTCTTTTGTTTTTTGTTCCTGTCAACACTCATGGTCCTCGTAGAGAGAAGAGTTGTGAGGTCTAAGAAAAGTTCACTGGGCAAAATGTGGGATTGATACAAACTGGTTATGGCTACAGTGCATGTCAATAGAGTTTAACAGAATTGAGGAGCTTCCCCTGCACCAGCACCAAAGAAACTAGACACAGGGAAGAAAAAAAAAAGATTCCTGAAGGGAAGAGAAAAGAAAAAAATTAGAGCAGAAAACTGCTCTGCACTTGTCTACATGATCCTCCCTTATTAAAAATAAAATGCTATTCTAAATAATCCCCTAAATTACCAGACTTGGCAGCATTATTACTGCAGCATCATAGCAATTATTCCATAAAGTTGTAGGATTCTTTTGAGATAAAGACTGAGATTAGCAAAAATAAATGCTGCCAATGAACTCTGCACTCCCTAGAAGGTGCTTCAGAGACTTGTCAGGCTCTCTCATCCCCTCAAGATTATTGACCCAACAGCAGTGATCCAGTACATTGTTATCTTGGAAGGAACAGTAAAGCTCAGGATGTCACTGCATATCCTATGCACGTAACACCGGTGAGCACACTACCTAATCTGAAATGGAGGACAGCAGATCCAGGACCTTTGTAGTTTTGACAGGGCCTCAAGACTTCTGGGCTGACGTGTCTGATGACAAATACCGCAGTATGATTTACATTAGGTTTAATTCAGATTTTATACAATTAAGGAAAAAGAACTACTGTCAAGAATACTAGAAAATAGTGTCATTAGGTGCAAATAACTCTCTCTTAAGTTAAATACATGTATTTTAAAAATCTTCAGTAAAAGTCAGCAAATCTACTAAGATCATAATGTGGCTTGAAAAAGCAATTTAAGATTTTAACAGCAAGTGTCAGCTCCACAGACCTGTAAATACTCTGAAATACTTTTACATCAAAATACTGTGAAAATAACAATTGTTCTTGCAGAGGAAGCAGTCATCACCTATTTTCTCTCTTGTGAATACAAATGTTATTGATTTGTTTTGACACTAAGGAGAATAACTGAAGTACTCAATACCTTATTTTGTGATTGAAATAATAATTAATCAACACAAAAAGACTATGAAAAATCAACTGCCTGCAATATCATGAAGTAGGATTCATTTTCATTTTAAATGTGAAATATTGGTGCCACAATGTTTTCTTATTTTCTTCTGCAAAGGGAGGCAATTGCTTCATATTGGGAAATGAATCATTGCTTATTCAGTTTTTAATAAGCAGCAGAGCTTCAGCTTCAAATCAATAGTTAAAACCAAACAGCATCACCTTCTTAAAATCAGTTAAATGTATTTGTAGACATAAACATGATGGATGCCTAGAAATTGGAGCATTCATTGCTGTGGGGCAACAGATGCCACAATGAAGTCATACTCTGAGAGATGTCACTGGGCGCAGAGTAACAAAGTGCCTTCTGCACGCAGCGTGAGCCAGACAGCAAGACCTTGGCTGGGGACAGCATGGGCAGTGCAGCCGCAAAGGAGTCTTTGGGAGACACCAGCTCCCCTCTGTGTTTGCTGCGCCAAGCTTTGGGGAAATGTAGATTCATCGGACCAGCCCTGCTGGCAACGTGAGCAGTAACTGGGTAGCCACTGGGCACAAGGGGGAATGTGGATGCTTTTTCCAATCCTACTGCTACAGCCCTTTAACTGATGGAAAGAGAAACCTCCCTCACAGCCCTAACAGTTTTTCCCCAGCAGAGATTTCCCCACGCTGCAGAAACATCAGCCTCCCTCCCCGACATAAGCACATAGGTCTCGCTGTGCTGGTACTAAAATAAGCTGGCAGAGTGGGACAGCCTCTGGTCCCCTGACTGCTTTCATGCAGTAAGGAGAGTCTGGATCCCTAATAGAATTCTTTTTAACCATGTGCTATAACGAAGGTAACATTATCGCAAGGAGGTATCAGGGCAAATCATTAAGAATTTTGTCTGTTAGACCAAATATTTTCACATCCTGTTTAAGAGAAGGATGATCTGATGCTCCTAGAGCAAGCTGGCTACAAAGCTGCCCTTGATACTAAATAGAACATGTCATTTTTTGGATTACCTTCCCTATTCTGGGACTTGCTCAATTTTCCTCTACAAGATGAAATAAATTTTCCAAAGCTTGCTGATCTTGCAGTCTATGAGGAGAGCTTGCATTTATACAGCATGCTTCACTTGCTTAGACTATTTGAAGTAGCATTCAGATACACCTGCAAGTGACAGTAACAGAAAACAGCCCCAAGGCAGGTAAGGCTCTTCTGATCAAATGTACAACCTTCCTCCAGATGCGAATGGCTAAGAAGGTAGCTGCTATGGAATGGTTAAATACTTATTTTAAGATCAAGCATATTATTTAATTTAAATTAATTGAAATACTATATTAAAACCCCTCTGAGTGACTTGTAGGAAGTCCTCATAGGTTATTTCAAGCTAATTGGTAATGCTAATCAGATGCCCTGGCTGAGTGGCACATTTGGTTTTTATTGCACTTTTTTGAATCATACACTTCCTCTCCTTTTTTTTTTTAACCAATCCTCCACGTAACCACAGCTTCGCATTTATGTACTCTGCAGTACATGTTGCAAGCCAGGCATGTCCAATTAACATCTTCTCTGCTGGCTGTGTTATCTCACTCCTTGCACAGGACAATGGGGTTAAGGCAATTTGGTCTTTTCCTCCTTTCCGACACAAACTTGTGAAACAAGTCAGGACAGGCTCTTTCCCCATCACTGTTTCTCCAGCAGTGACTTCCCTGGAGTTGTCAGACCCCCAGAGGAGAGGCCTCACTCAAGTACTATCAACGTAACTCAAGCGGTGATATTGATAGCTAGGTTATCAGGAAACAGTGCACATCAATATGTAATTTTAAAAGTTGATTCATTACCTTTCTAGCCTTTGCATGGTCATGGCTAGTGTTTTGTTCAGTTCCTCTATCATCCGGCACCCTGAAGGGTGAATGGGCAACGTGCTGGATCCAGAAGGCAGGTGCTGGCTGTGGCTGCCATACTGGTGCTGGTGAGCTGCTAACTGGGATGGCAGGACAGTGTGATGGTGCTGGGTCAAAGGCTGCTGGGAGCTCTTCTGCGTGGAATAGGATGAGAGAGAGAGGTCTGGCCCCCCTAAAGGCATGCAAATCATGACTTTCTTTGGAGGTAGTGGAGGTGACAGTTTAACTGGCATACAAGGCAGTTTCACAGGAGCGCCAGGATCTAGAACAGAAGAAAGAGAGGCCTTGGTGTTAATTTTCATGTCACTAAGACGGAGATCAGAGTATCTGCCTGGGCGAGCAGGTACTGAGGTTGCTAGTCAACGCGGGAGCACGCACCCCTTCCCTGCTGTGACAGGCAGCTCTGCATGGCGTGCGCTCAGCACGCTCTTCAGAAAAAATACTGTTGTTTTGTGGCACTTGTGAGTCTCACAAAAAACATCCCAGGGCTGTGCATGCCCCTTAATAAACACGTTAAGCAATGCTTAATGAGGCTTGTGGCGCACTTTGATGCTCCAAAGCTCTAATCCTCCAGAACAGCCCTGTGAGGTAAGCGTGATGTCTCCCGCCCAACAAGCACGCAAATAGGGGAAGAGCAATTCGGTGTCTGAAGTTACAGGATGACTCACCACCATCACTGCTGGAGCAAAAGCTCAGGGGCTCCTGATCCTTCTCAGTCACTGCAGTGCAATCACTACAAGTCATGTTTCTTACAGCTTTGTAACGTGCAAAACATGTGGTGTTAAAAAATTACATTACAGGGTGAGAGAGAAAAGAAATAGAGTTTGAATACTAAACAGGAGTGGTCTGGAAAAATAAAGGGCGCAGGAGGAAAAAATGGTAATGTGCAGAAGATTGTTAGGATCAATGTATTCTTTTACAAAAGACTTGGTGGACGCTTTTCACTGAATTTTAACCTTTTTAACACTAGGCATATTCCTTAAATCACACAGTTGATCTGCCAGGCAAAGACTCCCCTGACTTCTATGGGAAATCAATGAAAGGTCCACAATCAGGTCTGTTCTCTCTGCCAGGACTCAACTGCAGGGTGATTTTCAGAGTTGCACTGTGAAATGTTTTCAGAAAGGAAAAGACATTAATGGGAGGGCTTGTCGTTCCCAAGATGGTGGGAAATGACCACCACCTATGCTAAGAGCAAAACCGAAAGCAAATATACATGCTGTAAGTTGGAACTGTGGGTTTGTGTTTAGGAGGAAGGACAGGCTCTTTCCAGCCTGGAATATCACGGACATTTGGCACTGCAATCCAGCTCTGTGGGCAAAGCTTGTACGCTTTTTGGCCCCTTGTTGCTTCAGTTCACTCTTCTTGCTGTAACATGGTAAAGGAACTGAAGGGTTAGCATTGTCTTTTGACCTGAGAAAGCTTGGGAGTAAGATGTTGCCCTTCAGGTTTCAAAGGCCAGCACCCTTCTGAGTGAGATCAGATTTTTGAAGTCCTTTTCCAGATGGTTCTTTTTAGCATTAACTATCCTTCTCCTTGCCCCCTTTATTCCTTCCTCCCTCCTGGCCTGTTCTGGGTATTGCCTGTATTAGTATCCGTATCTACCAGCCAGGATGCACAAGGCTGATACTAGGACTTCCAAGCACTAACACTTCTTGAAACTGGTTAAAGGCAGTAATGTGGAAAAAGACCACACATGGAGCCAAGTTTACATATGACATTAAATGTTTTTTAGAGCTAGTAGCAGCTTCATAGCGTCCACAATATTCACCTGATACTAGTTTTTTTACTACACTAGGAACAACATGCTGACAGCAAGTCTTCCCTTTCTTCAAACGGCTTGTAGGCTAAAGACATAGGAGAGGCAAAGGCTGTGCACAGATGAAACAGAGGCACGGAGGGAAAGTGGTCTCTCCATGTTGCCAAGTGGGAGAGTTAGAGAGAGCACAACTTGAGTTGTTCAGCTTTCAGTGCAGTATCATATCCACTTGACACGGCTCTTGAAGGCAAAAATTCTTCTGATGGCTCCACCAAGGCTGAAATCTAACTCATGGGACTGCCAAACTACAGGGCACTGCCCTCTCCTCTAAAGCAGATTGCCTTCTGTACAGCAGGAAAAAAACACTTCCAGGATTTTTTATTCAAGTACAGGAAGGTCTCCAAGTTACTGTTCTTTTTTCTTACATACACGTTATCTGTGTATATTTCCTCTTTGCATCCTGCATAAAAGAACACACCATCCTTAATAAAAGGTAAATAACAGAAAGAGTAAATTGTATACAGCTCTGAGAATAAGGCTCCTATGGGATTTGTAGTAACAAAATGCTTTCAACCATTTGTGCTCCAGGCAATTTCACTTCTAGAGCTAGCCCTGAATTACAAAGACTGCACTGAGATCTGAGCTTCCATTTTGAAAAATGCAGGTTTGACTGTTGGTTTTAGATTCTTTTCTGCTGTATCTCAATTAACATCTTCATCTGACAGTGTGTGCACCTGGATGCCCCACAAGATGCAGAGAAGTCCTCCATAATAGTGAATTCGGTAATTCTGCAGGCACCTCTTGCTTCTGAAAAAATAATAACTGGGAGTATTAACTAGGTTTGCTGCCTCCTGTGATTTTGAAGATTAGAGCAATATTGTATGTTGGGCGTGTTGCCAAATGATTCAGGTATAACGCAAACAGGAATCCTTCCATCCTTCTTCTAAAATATTGTGAAAATTTCTTTTCCTTTCTCATGCAAGCATTCATCTAGTAGAGTGACAGAGGCACTGCAGCTTTGCAGTTGCATGGGAGAACAAGTCCAGCTTAATTAACCCAAGTAACCATATATGCTATCGTGAACCAGATGTGCGTATTCTAGTTTCCATTCTTAACAACAAAGGTTTTGTTTCCACTTAAATTTAAAGAAATCCTTCGCATCAACATGTTTTCATTGGAATCAATGTTGGGTGACTCCATTGGACACCTGCTAAAAATCTTGTCCATTATTTTTAATGTAAGACTTTGTTCAGACTGACTGTGTTTCACCCAAGTCCTTGAGCCTGTCTGAATATGACCCTAATACCTAAATAGAGCCCTGAAAATGAACCAGAGGCATTAAATCTACTTGTCTGCCCTTCACCTTCGGGAGAATTCTACTTTGTTTAAAAAAAGGCGAAAAGGAGAATGACTCAAACAGGAGGAGAGTTTGATCCATTCCCTTGGAAATTTATCAGTGTATCTTCACTGACATCAGTAACAAAGACATGGTCAGATCAGTGAGTGCGCTGAACAAATGGGGCCTTGCTCAAATCCATGGGCTCCAGGCATGCTGTTGGAAACTGCACTACTGTCATCTGGAGTAAATGAGAGAACAACTTGTCCCTGCATGTAAGAGTGAGATGACTGTGTTTTATAATTCTTTCCACTCTTTGTTTTAATTTCACAATGTATGCGATGTATGTACCAGGGATGGAAACAGTTATCATCTCCAGCATGGTATATCCATCAGGCATGGACATCTCTCGATGAATATGAAGCTGGACAGTGGAAATATGAACATGGAATCTGTGATATGTGTCTTCTCAGTGGAACATTACCAGGGTCTTAAATCATTGCACAAAGCACTCATGTGACAGCAGAGAAGCAAACCGCATGAAGCCAGGTGTGCAAGTCTGATTAATCTCTTTTGGCTAAGGTTCTTCTTTCTCAAGAGAGCAATTTTGAAAGATGTTGGTTCCCAGCAGGGTTGTGACCACTCAGCAAAGTGCATGGTTAAATAATAACTGCCATGAGAGAGATGCTAGAAATAGAAACCTTCCCATTGCTGATGACAATAAATTACTTAAAAGCTAGTTGTGGATGCCACAATATTTGCTGAGGATGAGACCTAAAGAGGCCACTTTCCATATAGATAATTTCATTAATATCTATAGTTACTGCATTTCCTCTTGTTTTTTTTTTCAGGAGACATATAAATAAACTTTTATTCGTGGCACACAAGGTCCACTGTGGTGGTTCTAATGTGTTTGGAGTACACTGAAGCTCTGCACTAACTACACCAAATATGATGCTTCCCAGCTACTGAACACGGCTGGAGAGTTGGTCAGCACATGTTGCACATACACCTGTTGCAAACAGAGAGTTAGGAAGTTCTGGATGTATGGTAACAAGTATTGCTCCAGCAGGGCTGCTAGAAAAGCTCATTAAAATCCTCATATCCTCCCCCAGCACGACTACTGCACGCAGTAAAAGGGCATGCCTGGGAATCCTGGGCTCGTGGCAGAGCTGGCTATGTTTGCTATCCTTCCAACAGAAGAAAAGCTCTTTCTTGACTCCTTGTGATACCAAACAGGAGCCGGCATTGTACCCAGACAGCAAGGAAGTCAACGGCCTCCTGGGTCATATGAGAAGAAGAAGCCAGGAGATCAGGTGATTGCTCCCCTTCTATTCAGCACTCCTTAGACTGTATCTACATAACTGTGTGGAGCTTTGGGCCCCCCAGGAAAGACATCAAAAGCCTAGAATGAGTTGAGCAGAGGGCCACCATGAGGGTTAAAGGCTGGAGCAGCTCAGAAGTTTCTTCTGTGAAAAGAAACTGAAGGACCAGGGCTTGTTTGTCTTGGAGAAAAGACAGCTTGCTGGGAGGAACCTAACAGCAGCTCTCCAGTACCTATGAGGAGATTATCAATATGGTGGAACCAGGCTCTTCACACTTGTGCATAGTGGAGGGGGAGACAAGAGAGGTTCTGGACTGGACTATAAGGGAAACATTTTCCCCCATGAGAAGAGCCAAATGGCTGCCCAGACAGGTTGTGCAGTTGGCATCCTTTGATTTTTTGAGACTCAGCTGGACAAAGCCCTGAGCAACCTGGTCTGATCACACAGCTGGCCCTGCTTTGAGCGGGATGCTGGACTACAGGCTTGCTGAAGTTCTTTCCCACCTGAAGAACCTTATACTATGACCTTTGCTGTACTATATACAACTACAAGTAATATAACTTATCGTAAAGTTAATGAGTTACTCTTTAAATTCCATCCAAGCAATTCTGCAAAGTAATGTGCAAAAAAAATGTACAAAACTCAGCGTTGCCTATTGACAGGAGCTCCACAGTGGAAATGAGGTGATGTGCCTGATATTCACTTGTTGCATTTAGACAAGTAGCTTTTACATTTTGAGGTCTTCTCTCCGGGAATCACTTGTGTCTGAACAGTGGGAGCCTCTCTCCTTCTTTCAATTAGTTTTTTGAGTAGATTCATGAAGACAAGCTAAAAACTGTTCCGAAAGATCTGCCATGCATCTTCTGCTGACTATAGCAAGATCTGCAGCCGTATCTTCAGGAAAGATTTAAGACTGATATTCTTTGCTGTTGTTCTGCTCTATGTTTGGATCCAAGGTTCAAGTTGAATTTGGAGAATACAAACCAAGAACGCCTAACCTAAAGGTTGAAAAGTACAGCTCCGTGTGAATTCCCATGCATAGCCTTGAAGAGGGTTTCAAAGATGAGAAGATTTCCTGGTACTTGTATGTGCTAGGTCCTCCCCTTCAGGTAGCGGCAGGCAGAGGAAGTGTGGAGAGGGCAACTGCATCAGGGACCAGCTTTCCATAGAGCCTGGGGCTGCTGGTGAAGGACAGCTGCTTTTGCTCTGCTGCTTCCCCCTCAGGCGCACAGTGAAAAGAGGATTGTCCATTGCCCCCAGATGAATTCAACCTGTCCTCATGAATGTATCCTGCCAGAGCAGGCAGCAGGAGGTAACGTCACAGAGGAGGAAGCTTGTGGATAATGTCTTGGGCTCATCTACAGAGGAGCCTTCTGAGACACATGTGACTGTTGCGTTATAAAATACTGCAGAGAATATTTATTGGATAAATTGTAGTTGTAAATACTTTCATAATGCTGTAACTAACAACCAGCTGTGTTGTGGCAATGCAGCAGGACACCAGGCATCCGTGTTCTCAAACCTCATCCAGGGCTTGTCTGCATTATCAAAAATAACTTTTGGGGGTCTCTCAACACTTTTCACCCTATTAAATGTTTGCCTCTAATTATGAATTAGTTCTTAGTCTACAGAGACATAACTAGAAAGCACAATCTCAGGACTAAAAACGTGCTCTTTCTCTCCTCAAAATCTTGAATGAAGAAAGAGAACGCAAAAGGTTTTGCAAAGCTTATATACGATAGCTGAGTGGTCAGATACGACCAAGGCTACACCCTACCATAATATTACGCTAAATTTGGACTCAAATACAATCAGGTGTTGCTGAGATCCTAGTTTACTGGCATCTATTTTATTCTCTGATGTTTTAGGGTACTTCATTGGTTACTGCCGATTCAGTTGTTTGAATGGAAAATATCTAATTAATTTCAGAAAACATTATCTGTGCTGGTAAGAACAGCATAATGAATCAAGATCAAAAGGAGCTTTACACCACTATGTTGTCATATCAAATCAGATATGACCGGTCTTCTTGTCACTTTTGGCCATTCAAGATTTTATGATAATCTGGGGATTTTACCCCAGCATTCCAATTACATTTAGTCCCAGGTGACTATTTCAGCTCCTCCTATATTTTCAATGAAAGGGGCTGCAAGTGTTGTACTAAATGCCTGGATTTTGCATGTGGATACTGAAGAATTAAAATGATTAAAGAAATTCTGTCTATGGACATTGTTTAATAATAAACATATCAGAAAACCTGTAGAAAGCTCACCAGGAGGTGACTGGCCAACAGCTGATGCAGAGCTCTGGAACAACAGTATCAAAACACTTAAGGATCATGTTTTTCTCCTAGGGTTGCTTGTCTTCTAGGGCTGCATGGACACTTGCAGACCCAGTGATGTGATAGGGATGTTTCCCGTGAAAGCACCATCATCAAGAGCATGAGAGACAGTGTGAGGCAAAGCACGGAGCATCTTCTGCAGCAGCAGTGGCACAACTCCTCATGGCTAACCTAGAGTCCTCTCTTGACTCTGTACCCTTTCCTGCGCTGCCCCATCCCCACAGTACCTCAGCCTTGAGAAGAAGCATGCCAAAGTTGTGTGATTTATATTTGCTAGTGGTAGTTTTCTCTTCTTGTCACCTTTAAAATGGATTTTTTCTTTTCATTCTTCTCAAAATTAAATGCGCTCTTATATGTTTATTTCAGGCCTGTTCTTTTATGTGCATTTCTTATTAAAGGGACAGACAGTCTTTGTCTTGGCACAGGCAGATAGATGTTTGAGATGGTTCACAAATGCCTTCAAAGATGAGGAATGTTTCTTTTCCATTTCTAAACCTGTATTATGTCCTTTACCAAACCCTTTAAGTACGTTTTCATGCCTTTATTGAAGAACATCAGGATAAGTTCACAGCAACAAAGTGGTCAGACTCAAAGGAAGCATTTCTTTCCTCAAGTTTTGTATTTAAAATATTTCTTTTTTATTTTTTTTACAGAATGCTGACCACACATGCAGTGTTTTTGTAATATATGTTTGTATAAAATATGTTTCTACTAAATAAACATATGCATATATATATATCTTAAGACAGAAGGTGAGGTGCTTCTGCATTTTCAGATACGTACCTGAACCCTTCACAAGATCACATCTCCCCTTGCAGTCATCTTGAACAGAGCTACCAGACCATTAAACCACTGTCACTCTCCACTAGCCAAGCCCAGTATGTTTTAATTTGTCCTTCAACCTTCTCACAAAATCTTTAGTAGAAAAATGGCTATGCAACAAGAACAGAAAAGTCTTCACCTCCAACGCCAGAATGCAGATTTTCCTTGTTTTCTCACACACAAACTGAAGATGTCTCTGGAGTAATTAGTAAAAGAATAGCATTAATTCTACTTCTCACTGATGAGGGTGCTTAATTAGGATTGATTGCTCATTTCCAAAGATTATACACGGCTAAAATAATTACCAGTGGAGAACACAAGGCACTGAACAACACATATATCCTTTAGACCACCAAAGTAAATAGACCCTTAAGAAGAAGTTTAATATTGTTATTTATAATGTATGTATAAATGAGGCTTTCAGTTCTACCAGAAATAACTGTCAGTTAAATTAGGGCCCTGTGACTAAATGTGAATCTCTATTCCTTTCCCCTGAGGGTTCTGTATATGCACGTACAAAAATTTGTCTATGTGCACATACAAGAGTTTATTTACAACAGGATGAGAAACCGCTAAAGGCCACCACAAAGTAAGAAAAGTCACAGTTCTGTTTCACTTTCATGGAAAGTTGTCGCCATCAAGCAACTGACTTATGCTGATAGCTTGAGTCTGATTCTACTTTGCACAAAATCTCCAGCTGCAAAATAATCCCCATCAGAAGTCCTCAACCTTTGATTCTTTTGTTGTCTCTTATAAAAGAAAGGCTTATGAATGAAGGACCTTTAGTACCTGAGTTTTTTCCTATGCTATTTTGATATTTTTTTATTTCTTCTCATTTCTGAGCAGCTTCTTGTAATTGGGACAGAGTGTTATGGGAGATCATAGGAAGCTGGTTTTGTCCTCACCTGAAGCCATTAATACCACTTTGCAGGCTGCAGAACTGCCCATTCAGTTTGTAGTATAAGGCAAAATATTAAGCATTATGTGTAGACTTTGGCAGGAGAGAAAGTAAAGAGATTTCACATAAAATGAACAAAACTATACAGAACAAAAATGTGTGGTCATCCGGACAGAAACATGAAAAGACTACGTAGAGATATGAGGGAAAACTAGAACATGCCCTTTCCTAATGAGCTCTTTCCTCATATATATCTTAACCCAAAAAACCCAGGTATTAACCGTCATGAAAAAAAACCAAACCTCTAGAAGGTACTAATGGAGTCTGAGTATTTCTCACATCAGCCCTGAAAAGATCAGGGGGGTGTTAACACAAGAAGATTGACCCAGTGAGAAGATGGGCAGCTGCCCCAGTACAGAGATACACCCCACCTTGTCTTGAGCTCAGCATTGTGAGGTGCTGCCTCTTGGGCAGCAGCTGAAATTACAAGCAGACTCAGGCAAGCATTTAAGGAACCTTTTCTGGTCTGTGCAAGCGTAGCCATCCTTTGCTTTGGTGGTCTAAATAAGAGACTGGAGAGAGCAGACCCACCAGTCCTCTTTCCACATGTACCTAGAGCTTTGAATCCCAAAGAGCCTGGACACTTGTGAAAAAATCTGGAACACAAAAAAAGGAGCCTGTATTGTCCACTGTTGCTATGATGCCATGCAGTGAGAGAAAAACTGCAGCATAAGCTGCAGGACACCAAAATCCTGGTCATTGGGAACTGGAGCTGCCCATCACCAGCAGAACTCACCAGTGGGAGGGGAGTAGTCAGAGCAGGGGTGGAAAGGGGGAGCAGTTAGGCAGGGAGTGGGAGTAGGGAAGCAAAATGGCAAGAAGCCATGGGACAGAATGGCCGGTCTAAGGATCAGGGGGCCAAGTAAAAGACAAACACATGGAAAAATACAGGGTGTGTGCAGGGGGAACCTGCCCAAATGGCAGTTAAGGGGAGAAGCAACAAAGGGCAAAAGGAGAAACCAAAAATCTCCCTTTCCCCTCAACCCTCACCTCTCTTCTCATTAAAGGCATTTAAAGATATCCTAGTATATTCCTGATATTTCCTTTCCTATCAAAGCACATCCTGCAATTTTTGTGGTGAAGGTCAGTCTTGATGAATAGGAGTGAGAAGGGTTGGGAAACACACCAGTGGTCTTAGGTAATTACAGCTGAGAGGGGAAATGCCCTTAAGCAAGCCTGATGAAGTTATAGCCTGAAAATGCTCCGTGATCTCTGCCCTAGGTACAACACAGATACGTTACCACTACACACAATGACACGTGGAAACACCCTTACAGAAGAAGGAAGGACACTGGGAACCTTGCTGTCAGGATGGGTTTTTCCTGTAAGGGAAACGGTGGTGCTGAGGGTCCGGGAACACCTACTTACCAGTTAAATGGCTGGCAATCCTGGCAATAGGTTTAGGAGGCAGGGCAGGGGGCTGTTTGAGGAGGGACAACTGTTTCACTGGGGTGTCCTCATGGTCTCCAGGGAAAGCAGCAGATTTTTTGGGGGGAAGTAGCAGGACTGGCTTAGCTGTAGGATCTTGGGAGAGGAGGATGCCGGATTCATTGGATGTGGGGCTCTCTTCAGACACTGGAGGACACAACCACATCATAGACGCAACAACGTTACGAGCAAAGCAGCAGCGGATACAGGTGCAGTAAGACAAGAACAGCAGAGCAGCAACGCAGGTTAAGAACGACTGTAATAGATTTCACTCGAACATCATATAACATGGAAAGGAGGAGAGAAAGAAAGAGAGAAAAAGAGAAAGAGCAGGACTAACACACATCTACACAACAGCTGAATTTCCCATTACCTCTGACAGAAGCCAGCTCCCTTAATGCCAGGCTGGGACATGTTATGTTCCCACATCTTGAACACAAATCAAGAGCCTTAAAATGTCACGTCTCAGACAGTCCGTCACCACAGCTTGCTCAGGACCCCATATGTTAGCAGGTGGTCTCTAAACTTATCCTATAAATGCAAAAGCACCTCAGGAGGCCTACTCCATTTCAAAAAGGCCGCACAGTTGCGCAGGATCACGGATAAACACTTCTACCAGTCGACTCTCCTCACTCGACCTTCGTCCACAACTCTCAGCATTAAGTGATGCAGAAAGAGGAGCTAACCTGTCTCCCTGCACGGGCTGGGGAAGCTGTGCAGAGAACCTCACCTAAGGCAGGACAGCTGGCTGTGTCAGGTACTGAAACACGCATGGTGTGAACATCACCCAGCACCACGCGGCAGCTAAACAGCACGACGTTGTACCCGAGGGTTTAAAAATGTTGGGAGCTCTCTGCTCTAGAGCTCATTGGTGCAACTGAGACGTAGCGAGAGAGTTGGAAATCTACTCTTAATCATCCACAAAGTGCAGGGACTTCACCTTACTTAGAAATACGTCAAGTATTGACAAGTCAGTCAAAATTTCTCATGGAGCATCCAGTGACAATATGTGTGCTGTCACCTCCTCCTCCACTGGGAGACTTTTGTCTTTGACGACGATTTCTCAGTGTTGGACACCAAACGTTAGAAGTCAAAAACTTGTTTCAAACTGCTTAAAGTACCTACATCATAATGTAAACAAGATGTTACCTGTCCCATCCATGATCTCTGTGGTTGGGAGCACCTCGTATGAGCAGGGTTCCCCAGGTGCTGGACCTGACTCGAGTTCTGCTAGTGCTGGCAGGGATACCTGGCTGGAGCTCAGCACTTGCCCGGAGCCCAGAGGCTGCCCATTCTCCAAAGCTCCTTCTTCATTTGGTATGGAAAGTTCCCCATCTGTTCATAGTTGGAGGAAAGCAGAATGACAACAGAAGACACATAAATATGATGCAGAAACAATTTAAAATGAAAACTGCTATCTCCATTAGCTTGCTTGCAAATGAGGAACCTGAACTGAGATCAGACCAATAAGGATCAAATCAATATGGTTTGTATCTCAAAAATACAACTTGTGCGGAGTAGTTTTTGGAGATGTCTGATTGTGATGTTCTGTCCACAACAGTTTCACAGAAGTCTGATAGCATTCTACTTGCCTTAAGGGGTTGCTAAGATTTGAGAAAGATCTGTCAAATATCTGCGTTGATCTTTTGCTTATCCTAGGATGGTCATTATGATCCATGCTCTAAGCTGGATGGTTCCAGACCATCCTCCACCTATGGGACCAGAAAATCTGTTTTCTGTCTGTCTCTGTTGAATCTGGGAAGTCAGGAATGAGAATGGTCTGGAACTGAAGCTATGGAGCTTTCTTAAAGAATACTAACATACACAGTATATAATTTATGACATTTTAATAATAACAACAATTATTCTTTTCCCTTAAACCAATTTTTATGCCATAAGGGACACATGCAAAATCACAGAAGTATGTCCCTGTTTTGCACACAAATAAAACCATTTCAGCTCCCAGCATCAAAATTTTAAGTAAGGGAGATAATTTTTTTTTTTTTTGGTGCAAGGTCTTGATACTGGGATACAGCAGATGCCATTTAGAAAGCCTGTTCTTAAAGTTATTAATATCTCCTCTGAGCAAAATTTCTGTAACAGCAGCTGGTAGTTTCTTTCCTATCAAACGCCATTTCACATTAGAAAGAATAAAGAACAGAAGTGAGGGATCAGATCATTCTCTATGGTGTCAACCCACATGATTTTTATCTCAGAACTTGTTATGCACAGTGCTCTGGTACCTGGAGGCAATGACTACATGGATATCTCAATTACAATTTTATAAAGGAAAGTGTTCACCTCTATGGTTATGAGTGGAAGCTTGAAAATATAACCAGAACGTGACCTGTAAGGCTAAAAACCAGCAGGCAAATAAATGGAGCTTAATTTTACTATGCATTTCAATTATTCTTTTAAGTCAAACTCAGGATTTCAGGACCTGGTTCTTGATTTTTGGGTACTTTTGATTAGCCATATTACTGCTCAATGTACTGAGTGGAGATGTACATTATTGAAGTGAGTGTACATTTTCCTGTCACAGATCTTAGATGTGCAAAACACTCTGGAAAACAATACTGAAAGAAGAAAAAAACATTAAGTTTCACTTAAGCATCAGGAAACAGCAATTAACAAGCCTGAAAGTACATTAGCTGATAAGTATTCAGAATTACGGTTCTCCCTTTTAAAGCTTCTCCACAGTGTGTGAAGATGGTCTTCTGCTTATTTTGGAATTATTTGAAATACCAAGGGCTTGACTTTCTTGTTTTTGTTGGAGGCTTTTTGAAGACCTGGAGAGCTATTATGGTACACAGCCACATCATACTAGACTGAAACCTGACCCACGTCTTTCAGAGCAATCAACCGAGCTGGCTAAACGGTGGCAACATTAATCAAAACCAAAGGTTTTGGCCAACTGTTTGCAGCAGTGTCTCCTTTTAACTGCTGTGGTCATTCAATACAAACCCATTTATTTCCCTAGGCAGCAAAAATCAAACAACAGCTCAACCAGTATGAACATTTTTTTGACTCAGCTGTTTGGGTGGAAATGCTATGTAGTCTGTGGTTGCTCTGCCTCCTGTTTTATAAAAGACTTTTACACATGTTTGGGACAGGGGCTGCTGTTGTCTCAATCACCTGGTTTCATGACTGTTTCTTACGCAGAACAACCGTTTCTTGAATGAAAGGCAGTGATGTTGTTCAGCAACATTCATTAATTCAGTGCAGGACTAAATTAGTTTGTAACTGTGAGCAGACAAAAAATATGCATGATAAAACCAGTAACAATTATTTTTAGGAGGCATGTCTACACATTTTTAATGAAGTGGGATGTCTATCGTAACATGCTGAGCACCTTGAAATCTTACTGTCCTAAGTGCACTTTGCACTTCTCAAGGTATATTCAGTATGATTGAAGAAGGTAGCATTCACTGTTGAAGGTTTACAATTGCAAAGAAGTAAAAGGCGAGATAAAATTTTAGCTTTTACTTTTTGTCTTAATAACAAGTATAAGAGCCCTCTGTACTGACAGCATAAACTCTTTTATTCTTACCTCTGAATATATACTATATTCATTTAGACTCTAAAACTTGTCCTTGGATTTGACTGAAATCAACAGACATGACACAGAATCATGACTGAAATATACACCCTAAATCTGATCTCACTTAAAGGAGAACCACGTGGGGAGCTGCTCAAGTACAGCAAACAGATCAAAGATGCAGATGAAATAATTTGTAGAATGAAGAATATGTTAGTGTGAATTAATCCAGGATCAGAGACATGCTTGACAACCAGATATAAGAGGCAAATTACTTCCTATTTTTAAAGTACTAAAATCTATGTCGGTTAGCTGATAGACAAATGAAAAGAATCCTGGTAATGCAATTATTACATATACACAGATGAAGTGATTAGTCTTCAGGAACTGGCTATGAGTTTTTTTGCAGAGTGAGAACATAAGTAATCTTTTGTTCTTAGACTTGCTAAGTCATTTGCTATGTTTTCACAGAGCCTGCTGCTGCTTAGTGGAGAATGAACTTCCTTAAATGCATGAGCTTGATAACATCAGCTGAGTTTGGATCAACTGGATCTGGATGGGACCAGAGAAGGCTCCTTGACCTCTGCAGCAACAGGAGCACACAAAGGCTGCTCTTCTGTTATGCAGGAGGCCCTGCACACCCCAAGTCACTGAAGAAATGGGACCTCAGAGGAAACTCTCTGATGCAGAGGACTCTACCCAGACGCTGATTCACCTTAGTGTGTGAAAAGAACAGCATGGGGTAAAGGCCCAGAAACGCATAGATGATATGTTCAAAATATGTGCCCCCTAAGCATGGTTTGTACTCCTGAACTCACCTGCCATTTCCACTTTCAGGTACATTTTCAAAAATTGCCTGTAGTGAAGCAGCCCACAGTGCACCATGCTGACTGGTACAGAGCACTCCTTTTGTTGTTTCTGTACATTGGAGCTCTGCCTACCCTCCCACTGTGTCTTTTCATTCTGAACATTTTGGATTAGGGAACTTCTTGCATGTCTGAAAAACACCACGCTTATGAGCTCCTTCCACAGACAAGTGGCTAAGGAAGTCAAAATGATGAGAGTTTGAAATCCTGAGTTATTTTGCACTTTGGGTTGTCTCTTTCAGCACTTGCCTGCTCTCAAATAACACTGTCCAGGCAAGGATTCTTGATGGCAAAAGCTAAGAAAGCAGAAAAAAAGTCATGTCCTTCTCTGCAATGGCTGCCATGGGCTAGGGGATGGAAAACAGAGTGTTCTTGCACATGGTCAAGATCTGTCCCCAGGGCTGTTTCCTAGCCTTGCTGTCTACCTTAGCACAGGGACTAGGATCCTCAGTCTCTAAGCAGATCCGTGATTTTGGGGATCCTGTGGAGCTTAAGCTAGGCTTAAGATGATGCTTGGATGTCCTCCCTACTACTGGAAGAGTTAAATCCTTTCAGCATATTGCTACTGCAGCACATGTGGGCCTCTGGTGGCTGCCATGCCTTCCTCCTTGCTGTGTTACCAAAGCCACTTCTTCAAACTTGCACTCACATACTGCCACAAAACCTGCCTTAGTATACATAAGTGCCCCATTTCCAATCCTGTCAGGATTTAGGTAACCTGAAATTTGGGTCTAAATCCATCATTGTGATTAGACAGAGAGTACAAAACCATAAAAGTATAAAAGATGATGACTGCCCATGCTTCCTTGCAGAAGCATTGTGCCATCATCTCTGTAGCAAGCAATCAGTCCACACTCATATTCAGAAATTTCTCACTAGAGTGTCATGGTTTTGGTTGGGGTAGAGTTGACTGTTTTACTGGCAGCTGGTACAGTGCTGTGTTTGGAATTTGGGATGAGAATAATGTTGATAAAACACTCATGTTTTTGGTTGTTGCTGAGCAGTCAAGGCATTTGCAGCTCCTCACACCGTCCCATCAGTGAGTAGGCTGGGAGTGCACAAAAAGTTGGGAGAGGGAGACACACAGCCAGGACAGCTGACCCCAATTGACCAAAGGGATATTCCATACCATATGATGTCCCGCTCAGTATATAAAGCTGGGGGAAGAAGAAGAAAGGGGAGAACGTTTGGAGTTATGGCATTTACCTTCCTAAATAACCATTGCATGTGATGGACCCCCACTTTCCTGGAGATGGCATAACACCTGCCTGGTGATGCGAAGGAGTGAATGAAGAAAGCAGTGAATGGGAAGCTTGTTTTGCTTCGCTTGCATCCACAGCTTTTGCTTTACTTTGTCTTTATCTAACCAGCAAGTTTTCTCATTTTCACCCTTCTGATTCTCTCCCTCATCCCACCACGGAGGGGAGGGAGTGAGCAGCTGCATGGTACTTGGTTGCCAGCTGGGGGTAAACCACAACACTACAGGTAATCTCATCTACGTTCAGATAAAAGAAGAGGCATCAAAATACTACAAGTAGGTTTAATTCTTTGACTGGCACCATGCAACAGTGGGAAATTCTAAAGACAGTAGCTTTTGGGATGGTTACACCTTAATACGCAAAATCAAAGCTGTTTATCTGTGTGTGGGAGCAATGGTTTAGCGAAAATGTGAGTTCTTCTAAATGGTGTGGTATGTTCTGAGTTGCAGGTGGAAGCTGTATGTTTAACCTCTTGGCACTGCCCACCCACAAACTATGAGAACAGCGGGTGCCTCATCGGATACTGTATGCTTTAGGAAAAACATTAAGTTGAAGAAGTATTTGAAAAAATTGCAACACCTTTGCCTACACTGTCAGAAGACTCAAGCCACATGGAAATGGAAGGAAATGGAAGATGACAAAACCTGATTCGGTTATGAGTCTGGCCCTTGCCAAAAAAAGAGCTCTCTGCAGTTCAGCCTGGAGGGGTTTCGCTTGACTAGTTTAACTGTGGGGGTCACTGAAGTGATAAAAGCATTTCTTTTTTCCCAAATATAGCAGCTGGACTGCAGCGACTCTCCCATGTGTGAACACTGTGACTTACTGCGCTCTGCTAACTTTCACCTGCTGGATGACACAACGTCCTCTGAAAAGCCAGCAAATCCTGAAGCAAATAGGTTAGTGTCATTTTTATACAGCAAGTGAACAAACTCACTAATTCTGTTTTTCTTCAAAATAAAAGATACAATAAACCCAATACTAAGCACAGGGCAAGCTTCAGAACTTTTGTTCTTGGGTCAGTTTAATCCATATTAAGTTTCCTTTGATCGGTACAGATTTTTTTAAGAAAGAAGGTGGCAAAATTACTCATTCACAGGATGATTCTGTATGCTTTGTCGTCCTCTTAGGAAAGGGAGACAAAGAGATTTAACATTACGGCTACACCTACTGTCTGTGCAAGATTCCTCTTGGCATGGAAGGTGCTACCATCATTAACTGAAGCCTTCTGCTATGAATTGCTAAAGTCTGCTGTGTTTTCTTGCAGGATTAGAGGTTCCCTAATGGGAATTACAAAGAAAATGTTACTTCCACTTAAGATTTGCAGTGAGATACAATATCCTGTACTAGAATCACTCTCGGATTATTACACCACTGAAGGAAATATTGCTTTTGCTCTACAAATCTTGCCTTACTCATCCTTATATCATCAAAGCTACTTATCACTTGCGTAACACTACTTTCTTCTCTTTCTTTCAAGGAGGGGTACCAATTCTTAGCTTCCTGTGTTTGCAACCAGGAGGAAATAATGTAGGATACTGAATAAGAATCTGTTTTGCATTATAGTTTCCCTTTCAGTGGCAACTGACAGTGAGAAAGTCTGATGTCTCTGCTTTTTGCACTGGAAACAGGAAGCAGTGGCAGGTATTTCATACCAGCTTTTTCTAGTATGAGAAGGTGAAAAATGACTATAAAGAGGAATTCTTTTCTTTTTTCAGATGAGAACACCCAGACAGCTAGCATTTGCTTCACAAGGTGACGCAGAAGATTACAAACTACAGGATTATTTGATGAATGGAGAAAGTGGTAGTGCTTTGGTAGCCAAGCAGGGGGAATCTCCCCAGGTGTCAATGTGGAGGGCAGGGTCAGGCTGCACAGAAAAGGTTTTTCCTGGGCATGCCTTTAGATGTATGCAGGGGTGGGTCAGAAAGGAGGTATGTGTGGAACGTGAGGCATGTGTGTGAATGTGAGGGATGAAGGAGGGCACAGCCTGCAAGGAGGTGTGACTGAAGGCTGACTTCTGAGCTGGCCAGGGCACAGAACAGAGGCCTATGCCCTGGCCTCTCCTGGGCTATGACATGCTTGGTGTGACAGCCTGGACTGTGCCTCGCTGGCTGCAGGGATGTCTGCCTCATGGCCATGTATCCAATCTGACTCACTCCAAAATGTGGACAACCCAAGGCAGTGAGAAGAGCAAACCCTTCGTCATTCTACACTGAAGCTGCATCTAGGATGACTTCCAAGGCAGCAGGCCATAGAGAGAGCTCAGCCAGTCTTAGATCTAAAGGACTAGCAGCATCTAAAACGCACAATGGGTAACAACTGTAGAACTTAATGACAAGCAGCATATTTCTCTGGTTTCACAATGTTTTGTATTTTTTTCACTTACAAAAATAAACAGTTCAGGTTAGTAAATTTTTAAATTCCCAATAAGCCAGACTAAAAAGGTAGGTAGCAGATTTAAATGCTCCAGACTTCATAAGGTAGATCTTACTTCAAATATCATGGAATGGTTTGGGTTGGAAGGGACCTTAGAGATCATCCAGTTCCAACCACCCTGCCCTGGACAGGGACACCTCCCACTAGACCAGGTTGCTCAAAGCCCCATCCAGCCTGGCCTTGAACACCTCCAGGGATGGG
>JAOTQQ010000012.1:63536090-63644778 GCA_026546715.1 Gallinago undulata
CTGGCCTTGAACACCTCCAGGGATGGGGCATCCACGACATCCCTGGGCAACCTGTTCCAGTGCCTCACCACCCTCACCGTAAAGAATTTTTTCCTAGTATCTAATCTAAATCTACCCTCTTTCAGTAACTGTGGAAGTTTGTAACTTACATTGACTTCTAAGAGGTTTTATAGTGGTATAAAGACTTTTAGATTTTGAATTAATGGGGCTTTAAAGCACATGCATAAGTTCTACTGAAATTAAGAGGCAACTTTGGAGTGTCTTTATATAATTTGCTGAATTCATTGCCTTAGTTATTGACAAGGGAAGTAGCAAAACAAATAAAAGCTGTGGTTAGATTGACACATACGTAATAGATGTCAAATATATGATGCATTACCAGTGTAAAACAATGGTGTTTGTAAAACAATGGCGTTTTGCATAAATAATACATTAGCAACTCAACAAATTAATTATCCTGAACAAGGAATTATTATTATGTCTTCTGAACTGTTTCAAGGGAATGTGCACTGTTCTGTGCTTGCTAGTATCCAAAAACCTTTAAATGTTTCCCTTTTCCATAACAGAAAATCCCAGAGTGACTCAACCAGACAATGACAACACACGCAGGCACGGACCCACTCCATCTCCCCACAGTCTGGATGCCTCACTGTTTTGCAGCGACTCCTGCATAATGCTGTGATTTATATTTCTACAGGTTTATATTTCTGATTAGCTTTCTGTTTTATTTGCTAGATAACTATCCCATGTATCCAACAGTGAGTGCCAGCCCACAGTGAAATCAAAAGAGATGTCTGGAGACCTTATTCTGCACAGTCCTGCAATTCAGGACTGTATTCCCAGTTCTTAATGTTACAATAATGTAATACCTAGCCATAAAACTATATGGGATGTCAACTTAATATTGTGAAAAGACACTTACCTTTATCAAAAATTTCTTTCAGCACTCCTCGTTTTATAAGCTCCTCTCTGCTTTGCCTCATCGATATTTTTCTTTCCAAAGCTGTAAGCAAAGGAGAAAGGTCAATATAAATAGAAAAGAAGGGAAATGACTGTTTTATAAGGCTCTATGCCTTTCAAGGCATTTAAATAATGCTTTTTCTTCTCTTCAAGTCATTGGCAAGTTAGCATCTCAAATTAAAGGCTACTGGCAGTCCAGAGAATCTGCCTGCTGCTGTAGCATGGTTGTTATTGACAGAAATGGTTATAGACTGACTGATCTGAGGGCATGCCTCCACTCCTATTGCTCAATTTTGACACATGACCAAAGCATTGCTGTGGAGAATTAGAGATAGCGAAGGGAGAAAAAGGCAATTAGTGCAGAAACTGGAGGGGGAAGGTAAGAAAGGTGGCAATGTGAAGGATCACATCAATGAAAGACGTGGCCAAAAACTGTCCCCTGGCGTCTGCTGCCCTGAAGCCAAGGCTTGTTTCCCACTAACACCAGTGAGAACAGAGCAAGGCATTCAGAACAGTGCAAAATAGGAGCCGTTTAATGGAGTCTTATCCTCCCTGGAGGGGTGTAGTCCCCTAAAAAGGTGTAAATGAGGGGAACTCCACAAGAGCCACTGCAATTTACACCAGATCTGAACAGCTCCTGTATTGCCTGCTTGGAGACTGTGGTCACTGGGGCAGCAAAGCGACAGACAGAAATTCCATGTTTGTTTAGTTCAGCAGTAATTAAAACAATGTCCAATTAACCAAAACACCCCAAAGGACATGCATTCAGGCAAAGAGCTGAAAGCCAGCAACCAAAGGGCGCAAGAAGTGCTGTGCAGGAGTGGCTGCGACTGCAGGCGCTCTGTGAGAAACAAGCCTCCGCCTGCCAAAAAAGAGGCACAGTCAAGGGCGAATCGCTGCTGCCATATGCTCCCCTATCAGGCCCGGCTCAGACACACGCACGCACCAACGAACAGGGACTTAGCATCTTCTGTCTGCCCAAGGCAGATTTAAAGCAAAAAAAAAAAAAAAAGAGGCTCTGAAACCCTCTCTCCCTCCCTGACAACGGGAGGATGTAACCTTTTCTGGCACTGCTGCACGCCGGCTGCTCCCCAGGGGCACGGTATACTTGGTGAATTAGCTATGCTTATACTGACACACTGCACTCACTGCAACTTATTTGCTGTCAGATATGTACAGCTTGGTAGGCACAGGGCCGGCTCTGCTTCACCTTTTCCCGTAGGATAAATTTAGGTTTCCCCATTTTTAGAATCAGTTTTGAACATGCATTCTGCAGGACAGAGAAGGTCAGTAGGTACAGTCAGTAGCTAATAAAACCCCTGGTCTCCCCTAAACACACCCTCAGCTTCAGCATCGATCAGAATTAATGGCAGGTCCCTTTGCTAAGGCACAAGACCCCATACCCATTAGCCAGTGACCTAAATAAAATAGTACAGTTTTGGTTTTGAGGCCATTGACATAACAGCCACAGCATTTTCCAGAGTGCTTTAGCCCCATTTGATGAAGCTCTTCAGGCACCTCACTGACTTTCAATGAAACTTCAATTTCTAAGTTTCCAATAGGATTTTGAAATGAAAGGCCCAACAATCAGACTCCGGAGTCACGTTGCAGACTGCTCCCCAACTTGTCTTTTCCCTGCACTGGAGGGGCCCTGTTCTGGACAGTATTTAAACTTTGCCCCCCTTCCTCCTTAATAGCTGCCCCCACCAACTCCAAAAAAAGCCCAAACAAGCAACAGACAACTCCCAAGCTTTCTTCCATCAAAGAAATTGTTAAAACCTTGACTAACTTTAAAGAGCGACTCGGTGGCACCCAACACATTTTCCAATAGTTCTGAGAAAGCATAATTTTCTGGTAGTGTGAACAGCAAAGAGCACCAAGTCCATCAAGTTCTTCAATGGGAAACCAAGTTGAGTGAAACCTCAGCAAAGCAGCAGTTTCTGCATATAAGTAGCAGTACTGCTCACAAAATAAAATATGGACAAATACTGCTTTTTCAGTACTTCATCTTAAATAGCTAAGTAACAGATCCTTATTTTACACACACATTCGCTGGCACCCACCCAGGTTCACCATCTTACTTTCCTGCCTGGCCAACAGCTGGCTATGCAAGGTAGCAACATTACTATCTAGTTCATAGCTAGGAAGTCCCATCACATTATTGAAGTAGTGCTAAGAAACACAGTAATTTTGGGGACTGGAGATAAGACTTCAGGGGGACCAAGTGCTAAACTGGGCTAGCAGGACATTTTTAAGAAATGCAGGAGTGCCACTCTCAAAACTGTTGCTGGGGAAGACAACTCAAGTATTGACCAAGACTTCTCAAAGTCATGGACTATTTTTGCAGTATAGCAGAATTTCAAAAGTAGAATATGTATTTTTGGAAGACTGTGTATACACAGGCTTTTCAGATACTCCCTTTTAGTTGTAATCTGCTTCTGCTCAAGAATGAAAAAAACCCCACAACCCTCCAGTTTGAAGCTCAGACTAAAACAATTTTTTCAGTTTCTAAATCCTCTCTAAGTAGGTACAGGACTTAAAGTATTAATTATTTTCCTACTAAGCCAGTTTAATTAATAAGATATTTAGAGGAAGGGCATGCTGGGCTAAGAGCAGCACTGAATGATAATAACAGATGTTATACTAAAACTATGGAACATGCTGCCTTCCTTTAATACAAATCTTCCTCCCAAACAAGTCTCGAACATTTAAGTGCATGAACTGCTATGCTACTGCTAGATCAGATGGAAAAAAAACACAAGTGCTTAGATGCAGAACTCATTAGGATCTAACAGCCTGAACAATGAAATGTTTCACTCAGTCTGGATTTCTCTGGCAAAGATTGCCAGTTCTTTTACGAAGGATTTTCTTTTCAATCAGAAAGCTGATACAAAATAAATTCATTCACTCTCGACTGAGAAGGGATCCATTCGCAGCAGAGGATAAATAAAACCCTCTGAATTAATCCTTGATTCATGTGAACCTTGTAAATTCTGCGATGGGGAAAAATGAAATATTATTAATATTTAACAAAAGATGTATTACTTCACTGGCAATTTTCCTTGGTGATTAACCTCATTTTTTTTTCATTTGTACAATCTTCCAGGAGATTAGAAATAAGCATTAAGCCCTCTTTATGGGGTCTAGTTATGCCAGAAACTGGTTATCTTAACAAATTCATCCATTCTCTAAGCAACTCTCAGTTACTAGTTCATAGAAACGAGAACATGTGTATTTTATGCTATAAGTGTACAGATTTTGCCAGTGTGCTCTGCAGTATGCTGTTTCTTTTAAGATCTGATGAAGAAACAGTGGGAAATGTTTTTATTAGTGTTTCTGAGCTGGTGTTTTTGAACTCGTCCCTCAGGAGCAGCACCCCTCCGCTTTTCAAGCAGAGATTTTCTCTGTGGCAGACCCATTAAGATCAGTAAAGCCTTGACAGGGTTAGGAGGACTTCCTGCCCCTCTGTTCTGGAAATCAAGTACAGTTTTGTCTTTATTCCTTTAATAAGCTGTTGCGTTCCATGATGGCAGTGATTGTGGGCCGCTCCTCCAGCTGAGAAGGTGAAGCTCACCACTGCTTCTGTGCCAAGTGCTTCTGCTGCTCCATTAGCCAGCCAGAGAGGCATTTACATAGTCAGGACTTGTAACCTCTCTGTCCTTTCCAGCCTTTCCTCCAAGACCAAAACATCTCATATGAACTCTTCCAATCTGCATTTATACAAGAATAAACCTCTGTGTAACTCATCATGTTGCTGCTTAAACCAAGGGACAGACTAGATAAACAAGTCCTTCCCTTTCTTCTCATCTGACAATCGAAACTAAACCCCTGTTTAGTGCTAGCCAGTCGAATCTTAACCTTCTTTCCTTCTGAGGCTGCCCTTGGCCTTCGTCTTAAAAAGCACTGGGGGTTGCTTTCCATGAATTCTTCCTTTCAAAGTCCACTACAACTTTCATTATGATTTTAGGAAGCAAAAGTTGTTATAGGAATGGAGCTTAGAGCAGGAGCTTTCTGGTGTACCAATTATATTTGGATTCAATAGGCAGAAATTTGTTTTGCTAATAATTCAGATCTGAATAATTACAACCAAGTCAACCAATTGCTTTGCACCATGTTAAGATAAACAACCATCAACATTTCCTTTAGACATCTAAGGAAGGAGAGATTTTCAGGTGTGATGGATTACGTATCAAAACATGTTACATCATATTGAAATTCTTTCAATTATGTAGACTTTCTTTATAATCAAATGGAGTAGGATTCAGCTGATACAAATTTTTACAGTGTGGGCTTCTGCCTCCTTATTTATTAAGAGCAATTCTTGGGTATCATTGACTTCAGCCTAATTTAAGCATCTAAACCAGTCTGAACTGCACCTTGGAAGTGCCTGTTAGTCTACTGACTGTAAAAGGAAGCTAAGGGTGAGTAGCTGAGATAAAGATGCATAAAATTAGGGCTGAATCCACTCCTGAAATCCACGGACTGAAGAGGACAGTTTTAAGAAAATAAATACTGCTGTAGATTAAAGTCTCAGACAGAGCTGAGGAAAATGTAGATGTGTCAGAGCTCCATTAATTTTGGGATTGTTCCAATAGCTGTGGCATGATACCCAGCATCGCTGCTGTGAGCTTGGGGTTTGACCAATACCAAAACATAGTTGGTTTGAAATAACTGTTTTGCTTTATTCAGTGTTAAATATGAATTTTGCTTGACTTCAAACCCTCCTAAGTCCCTTGAAGCCAGAGGGAAGAAAAAACATTCCAATAGAGTTTTGAATCTTGGAAATTTAAAATTCCTTACAGAAGGAAGGAATTCTCTCTAATCTCAGCCTGGGTTTTCCTATAACAGTACCATGTACAAAATCTGACTCAAATTACTACCTAGAAAGGACAAGAAATGTCCCTTTTTGTCTGCGATGTCCACACATCACATTTCTTGTTCTGACTGTAGCCTAGCACTCGTGTTCTATGAGATTACAAAATAAGTGAACATCAGCAGGGAAAGTATGTGCGGGTATTAAAAGTTAAGCTTGATTAAAAAAAATAATAATATTGCAAATACCACTTCAAATCAGGTGCTGCTAGAGTAGTTGACCAAATATATCCCTTGCAGTGCATGAATATTTTGGAAAACTTCTGTAGCATGTGGTATGAGACAAACTACTAAAACAGGAACAATACTCAGCATTGATGTCCCACGGGAGGACTAACTCAAAATACTCAGTATCCTTACAACCAGTATCATTAAAGAGGTGGAAAAGTGAGGTATGGACAAGTTGAAACAGCTTGGCTCATCACCTCCTACATCAGCATTAACAAAGCATTAACAGCAGCTGTTCTGCAGACAGTGGCCAACTGCTAGGCAAAGAAATGATCCTTCTAGACTTAAAATGTGTTAATTTATAATGAAGACAAATAAAATAATAGGAAAAGAGGCCAAAATAATAATACCCCCCCTTATTTTATTTTATTTCCAGTCTTTTAAGTCTTTAAAAAAAACAAATTTATTTTAGATTATGGCTATTAAAAACACAGAGAAGATATTAGGGCATCTTGCTTCTAGTCAAATTCAGATCAACTTGGGACACCGGCCCATCTCCAGTTAGAAGTACCGGACTAGGAGCATGGTAAATCTTCATTAGGGACAGGCAAGTCTATGACATCACACAATAAAAACAGACATGTTCCTTTGACAACACATGATCAAATCTCAAGTCCCTAGTTACTAACCAGAACAGTTTAGGAGGTATAACAGTTACCATGCCTGGTAATTATGCAGAAAAAATGAATTCTCCGTTTCTTACTGATGGTGAAAGAAAGTAAAACTGGGGAAGAAGCTGAAATCAGCCTTAAGAAAACCCTGGATTTACACTGTTCATAACTATATGTAAACTGCCAGCGGACAGACTCAGTAGGAAAATGGATGCAAAGTCAAATATGTAAATATAGAATTGCAGGAGCTAATAAAAATACTAAGCAAAGAAGATCATAGTACAGTAACACCACCTAGAAATGCAGCATACAACCAAGAATTCAGCAAACAGCGAAAGGCAGACAAATAAAATCTGAACACTTCTAGCATAATTAACAGAAGGAACTGAACTAAAGAAATCAGAAATCTAATCCAAGAGCAGATGGTCTGTAATTTTTTTCATATAGAAGGATTGAAAAAAAAAAAACCAAAGAAGCTGCCTTCCTAGGGAAAGAACTAAACTTCAAACTAGATCCAAAGAAACCCAACAGAACTAATTTCACAGGCCAAGCAAAGCAACCCTGGAAGATGAATACATGAAAAGAGGAGATAAAACAAGAAGTCTTGACAAATACAACAAAAGGTGTGTGTTTGAAAAAATCGAAGAAAATGGAGTGAAAAGAAAATGAGACTGTAGACGCCCTTAAGAAAAATATTATCACCCTCAACTGCCCAGCTAATAAACAGCAAAGCAGAACTCTACCGTATCAATGAGCTGTGATAGCCTTTTGGAAAGACTCACATTTTCATCCCCTTTCTACATAATTGCTTTTCTTGTCACACTTGAGAAGTATTGTACAGCAGGTTAGGGAGAAACTCAGCTGACAAGAATATTGAAAACATGAAGAAAATACATTCCCCTTGTTCTTCCCTCTGAACTGTAGCACAACATTTTCATGAATTCCTAGGTAATACTAGGTCAAAAACTGGAAAGCTGAGCCACCAACAGGTATTGCTCTCCACAACTTAATGAAATATGAGGCTGTGTACCTTAATTAAAGAAATTTGTAACAAGGTAGCATAGAGTACCCCTGCTCTGCAATTATAGTGTGATTGCAGTACAGAAAACCATGCCTTGGCCATTCTGAATATATGTAATTTAGGCATCAAAAACAGTAATGAGGGGGTGGTACTGACTTATTTGAAGGCTTTCATCCAAGTAAAAAACCTGGCAGGCTTGAACAGCCCATGCTGAAGTCCATACCGCTACCAGCACCCTAAATAACTATAGCTAGATTAAAGATACTTTGAGCATAGCTATTACCACCACAGTTCTTACTGCAATGAATCCATGTCCTAAATGCCAGCAGAAGGCAGCTGATGCAATCCTTATGACAGGAGATCCATTCATGTTTTCACAGGGATCGCTAGCAGATGAAATGACGATTTCTCCTATGGGCCTTCTGCATTACAACATGCAGAAGTTGTAGCGTCAAAGTAACAGTAAGAATATGGGTTCTACTCACCAGGCCTTTGCAACAAGGCAAGACAAGTAATGCCATCTGAAATTACTTTAAAGAAAGAAATATATAGGAACATCATCATCTGCACATTCCAAAGAACGGTTGCTTTGTATAAATGAGTCAAATTGCTTTCGGCACCTTGCTGTACGTACAACAAACAACAACTATTGCTAAAAGCAAATCGGCAAAGCACTGGGTGAGGTATCTGCAGTGTGTTTCCCTTACCCTGACAAGATGGTACTCAGACAGACGATACTGCAGTAGGGTTCTGCAGTGTCATCTGCAATGGCAGAAATGTCTATTTGCAATATTCTGCTACATAACAGTTCAAGGGACCTTCCTCAAAGCATAAACCAAAGCATCAGCATGGTGGGCATCACTAGAATAAGATAACGACTCCTGTGACTCTCTGCAGCTGAACAGAATTCTCTCCAGAACAGAGTTTACACATGGAATATAAATAACCAGGCAAGCTGCTGCCTTTGGATTTGCTCCTCATCAGACAACGCATCCAGATGGCAAAATACAGAGCCCAGTTTACAGAAACAAGTCTAGCAGATGTCAGGAAACTGGATTCTCCGGTGTAACTTTTAGAGGGTGAAGTAGTCAGTTTTCCTGGGACAGAAAAGGGGTGAAAAATACTAAGACAGAACCAAAACAATGGCCAATGATAAGAAGGGAGGAGGACTCCTTGGACAGACCACCAGGAGATCACAGCAAAACTACTAGCAAGTATTTGGTCCCTTCGTTTGGCAGCTGGGAGGACCACCTTGCTGACAGAAGAGAGCTGTGCTCAGTAAGACAAGCAGCACAACTCTTTCTAGAGTAGCAACAAAGTGCTGTGCAGATTGTTTTACAGCTTGAGTTTACCTTACAGCTGTAACTTTACAAACATAAATTGCCTGGTACCCACAGCCAGAAGATGTGTAAGAACAGTGCTTTCCTCCCTAACGGAATCTTATCTTGGGTACAGTGAAGAATGCTTCCATTTCCTCAGTTGGGGATTTGGAACAACTTAAAAAACAGCTGCCTGTTACCCAAAGTGTGTCTTTATACATACAACAGTAAATTACAGTTTTAGGAAACAGTTCTTCCTCCCGGACTGGAACAATTAGTATACAGTAGCCTCCCAAATAGACACACAAAGCAGATGGATAGTTGTATATCTGTGTCCGTATGTACACCTATTTAAGATAAATGTCACAAAGCACAGCTTGCAACTAAGAAATACCTACTTAATTCTGAAGTTGGCTTAGGACCTTTTTGAGAGAGAAGCTATTAAGATTTCAAATACTTCTTGGAAACCATCATTACTATATACAACCAGAAAATCTCAGCTAAGCACACACAGATTAAAAATGCATTTATTATCAGAATGAACTGGCATCAACCCTTCAACACAAACCTCTGTTAGAAGCCAAACAGGAAATCATTCATTTAGTACTTGATTATAAGAATGACAGAATCACAAAGCAACAGACGCTTCCTCCCAAATAAAAAGATTCCTGAATTGCAGCTGTCACATCAGCCAGCATTTATCTTGGGATGACATTTCCAGCTTGTGCAATGGCAGTAGCTGGTTTGTATATAATAGACTTAACGCTGAAAAAACTCAGAAGTGTCTTTAACACCATTGTCTCATCACCCAAAATAGCACAGTCTGCTTTCTGGTTTGGAAGCTGATAATAGTTCAAGCTACAGTAAAGCCACATGTGCAATTTCAGTGTGTTTTATGCATTTAGAATTTTGGTGTGATATTTTTCTTTTTTTGGCTAAAAAGATAACTTTCCCAGATAGAGAGAAACTTTTCACTATGCATGGCAGTCCTCTGGAATCATCAGACCGAAAAACGATGGGATCTCAGTTACAGTAACAGGACTGCAGAATAGCTTCATGAGAATTTGGCATGCACCTTCCTGCCTCATAGTATGAATTATTCCATTATTTCACTAGGAGTTTTTTTTTTAATTGAAAATCACAAAATGGTTTTATCCTCCTCTCTGGGAAATACAGTGCTGAAGTTATGTGAGAAAATAAGGCATTTTACCCTTAGTATTATATGTTATTTTAGTGCTTTGTTATGTGTGCAGAAACATAGTTATGATTCTTGTGGAGACAGAGTTTAAGACACCAAACATCTTTAGACATTAACAGTTTTGAAATGAAGTACTGTTATAAGCAGCATGTTCAGAAAAGGACAGGCAGGAAAATCAGTGAAGTGAAGGAGATATGATAATAGCCTGACACATTTCTCACAGTGTAATCATATTATAAATGTCAGTAATATCATATAAAATAAAAGTATAATGGCACTCTGATATCTCAGAATTCAAGTGTAAGTGTTTCTACTGTCCAGAACTGAATAAAGTTTACCAGTTAAATGTGTCAAAAAACAAACAGAAAATTGGTAGATTCATAGATGATCTGAGGTTAAAAAAGTAATGGTCCAGAAGGCTAAAGGCCGTGGTAAACAATCCAAATATTTTTCACAACAGTGCTAATCTTGAAGAGCTTCAGCAGAATTGCAGAGTGAATCCCTTCTTTATGAGAAACTGTGGAAGTCTTTCTAAGTGAAGTGTCACTCGGAGAACTTTTCAAATAAACCAACCAAATGAAGAGTAGTGAACTGCCTAGATCAGGCAGTTTTCTTCCCAGAGTTCCTCAGGAAATAATATATGACCTATTAAGCGTGGCATATAACCTAGATAAGATAGAAAAGTGGGAGGCAGCAAATAGAAGTTTGATATTTTTAAGAGTCAAAAAGTCACCTGGGAATTACAGACCAGTAAGCTTGGTTTCCGTATCACCAGCCTAGGAAAAGCTATATAGAATAGAGCTAGAAATAGCACACCTAGAACAGAAGAGGGATGGGAGAAGAATCATCCTGGGTTTGAGGTGGGAGGTTCATAGAAGTCAATGAATGAAGATGTTCTGTTACACATTACTGTCTTTAGAGGTTCAAAACCCCTTCCTTGAATAGACTAGTCTAGACCAGAGTAGAGTATTTCAGAGTGGAAGGTATCTACAACAATCACCTAGTTCAACTGCCTGACCAATTCAGGGCTGACCAAGTTAAAGCACATTGTTAAGGGCATTGTCCAAATGCCTCTTAAACACTGACAAGCTTGGGGCATCAAGTGTCTCTCTAGGAAGCCTGTTTCAACGTTTGGCCACCTTGCTAAGGTCATTGAAACAATTAAAATCGCGTGAGATAAGAGTGAGTGTTCTTTAGTGGATTAATAACATGTAGAAAGCGAGGAGGAATGCCCCATACACAAACAGAGGGATAAGGTAGGACTGGCTCTTTTCTTCAAAAAGACAAGTTCTAGAAAGGCTGGTAACAGGGAGACAACAAAAAAATTGCTGACTGCAGTCAAAACTAAGGCTGGCTGCAAAGAGCTACACAAGATCTTAGATACCAAATAACACCTGACAAATTTCAACATTGATAGAAGCAAAAAAAAAACATTTGGGAAAAGGTAGCCCCAAACTATACATATATAATAACAGACAAATTAGTCATTCCCAGTCAAAAGACAGCATGTGGAAACTCTGTGGAGAATTCTCTGAAAATATCATCTTAATGCTTGAGGCAGTAAAAAAGGAAACAGAAATTAGGCATTATTAGGAAATAAATACAGCATCTTTGTGCTAGTGTACTAGTCTACAGCTAACACAAGTCTGGTTACCCATATCCAAAAAGAGTAGAACCAAAAAAACTATGGAAAATAGAAAAAGAATTATTAAAGGGATGGGGTATCTTGTACAGGAGTAAAGAGTAATAGTAAAACTGCAATTTTTTGTCATCTTTCATACCAAGGTCCTGATATTCACAAAAATACATGGTTAACCATCACTTAGGCTGTGCTCTGCATGAACAAGGTAGTTCCCTTGAAGGAAAATAAAGGCACAAAAGAGGGTAGCCACCAGCATTACACATATTCTACATACCCTCTGGTGGGAGTTGCACCAGACAGGGCTCCTTGGAGCCTCAGCCTTTCGAAGCATCCCCACAGGCCTTGCATTCTTCTGGGCCCAGTGATGAGGGGAAACTCATGCCAGAAGGCCTTCTGCCTTCTGAATACGTGGGGTGGCCTTTGACAGCAGTGTGAGCTCCTGCTCTCATGCAGCATGGTCACGACCCATTGCTCCAGATCTGGGGCCGTAACAACATAGAGAGGTGTGAGTCAGTCTGCATCACCTGCCCTTGAGACCATGGGCCACACTAGAGCAAACACCCTGACAGAAAACTACAAAACAGAAGTCTTCACGCTGGGAAAGAGGCAACCAGCAGGAAATACAACAGAAGTCTATAACACGAGAAAAAGCTTCTTTACTTTGAGGGTGGCAGAGCACTGGAACAGGCTGCCCAGAGAGGGTGTGGAGTCCCCTTCTCTGGAGACATTCAAAACCTGCCTGGATGTGTTCCTGTCCAGCCTGCTCTTGGTGACCCTGCGTTGGCAAGGGTGGTGGACTAGATGATCTCTGAAGGTACTTTCCAGCCCCTACCATTCTATGATTCTGTAATAACATCAATAGTCATTAACTCATTTATAAAATGCAAAAAATAAAGAGCACCCAATGAAATGATAAGGGTGCATCTGAAAAAAAAAAGGTGCTCTTGTGTACAATGCCAATAATAATAATAATAATAATAATGTCTTATTAAGATATATGCATCCAGGCCAAAAGTGTAATTGCGTTCAAATGACACAAAGTGATGGGAGGATAAATCCACTCATGGCTCCTTAATTTGGATGGACCTTTTGGTTTATGAATTTCCAAGCGCCGGAATCCGATTTGTTATGTGAGGGGACAGATAACTACATACTTACTCCACTTCTTACTTATGCTTTTACTAAACATAACTGCAAAAATAGATACTGGGTGACATGGACTTTGGTTTGTCCTGCTATGTCTGCGCTTGAGTGTATTTATCTTTAAAGGACACGTTTAATGGATCAGAGGAAAACACCCTCGATCGCAACACGCAAAAATACACACTGTATTCAATTACCTAATTGTTGGGAAATGTGCAAAGGCATCTAATTTGCCTTTGAAAGGAACTTGGATTTTATCTCCTTAGCGTGCATGGCAGGAGATTTTTCTTGCATGATTAAATAAGATCTGTTAAGTAATACAGTGTTCAACAAATTGGCATCTAGAATTCCAAAAATGGGTTGAGGTTTCATTGCCTGTGTAGGACTGGTTGCAAAGGTAGCTTGCTAGCTAGTGTGGCATCCAGGCTTAGAACCCTTTTTCATCATGGGCTTCAGTATTTCTCATTCATGAAGTCCAGAAAAAGACTTTTTTTTTTTAAACATTTTTTCTTTCAGATCTAGGAAATACAAGAGTGTGTGCTACATTTCACGTTGGACAAATCTTAATTAGTATTGATTGCTTTCTGACAGCACAGTATGTGAAGTGCCAATGGAACGCGAACCTGAAATCTGAAATTCTGCCCAGTATCAGGTAAAGACCTCACTGTAGATGCTTTTTTAACAAAGAGAACAAAGTCAAGCTGTTCTGCAGATTTTAACTAACGCTTCACAGAAAAACCACAAAGAGGCTGCAAATCACTGTTCCATGTAAAATTACATGTTTGATTAAAGTTGGCACTACCTTGAAATATTTTTCTGAAGATTATCAAATTACCATTATGTTGTTATAAATACATTAATTAAAATATTCATGAAGTAGCTTTGAAATTCAGATGCAAAGGAAGAAATAATACAACTTAATGATTAAATCTACCTAAATATTCTTCTGTTCCAACTTTATCCTGGTCTTTTTTATATTAGTAAGATTTGGATGATTTATTTTTGTGAAAGTTCACTTATTTCTGTTGCATAATAGCAATAGATGTCAGTCTATTTCTGCCATCATAATTAGTTGCTGTGGAGATGGCTGAAATATCATGGATTATAATTGCAAATGAGGAATAAGCAACAGGAAAAGATGACACTGATAATCTGCAAATATTGCAAGGTTACTTGAAACTAGTTAAGTACAAGATATTTGAATTTGCCATAGTAAAGAGCAGGTTCACAGAATGTGGGGGTGGTGTACATTTCAGATGAATACACGGTGAATAACCACGACAGTTACACGTGATGGCATCTTAAATTTAGCTTAATGTTAAAGTAAAATTATCATACAACGCATGCATCTTATGACTTTGTTACATATAATTTTGCTTCAGGCCTACAGAAAAAACACTTATTGTACTCACCTTTATTACTGTGAGGTAAAAACCCCATAGCTGTAGTACATAAAATCAGTAGGTGTTATCCTGAACTAATATTCTTTGGCAGATAAATGAAGGAGAAACAGGTGCTCAAGTGTCTGCATGAAGAGTGCCTGGAATTATCCCCTTGACATAGTTCTTTAAAAGGCAAGAATCAAACTGTATCTTTCATTGGAGACTAATGAACCTCTCGGAGGGAGGAAGGACAAAGTAGACAAAAATAAAATTCCTGATGTACTATTTTACAACAGAAGTCCTTTGCATTATGTCATATTTTGCTGCAGGGCTGGCTGACACTCCAATCTACACCTCAACTGTCTAACAAGAACTGCGTAATTGGTTGTGTCTAATGATGCTGCCTTCATACAGCCACTGTGTGCACTTCCAAAACGACAGCATTATCAAATTTTTGCCATTCCTGCCTCAGTAGCATAAAGCAATTGGCCTGCATTAGAAAAAATAAATATATATATATATTCCCCAAATTACGCTTTTATGAAGAAGCAAACTCTTTAAAGCTTGACTGAGCTAAATACTGAGCTAAATATTCTCTTATGTACTGCTGTTTAGAGCAAAGTTGCTGTATTCTAAAATGTGAAGGGAAAGTGAGAAGCATTAAGGGAAAGTGAGAAGCAGCTGCTTGTAAAACAAGATTTCTTCCCCTCTCTGAGCATAGCTGAGTGACTGATACCAAAAATATACTCCCAAGATTTCCATGCCATTATTTAGATAGCTTTTTAAACACCAAACAAGTATCCTGGCACCTTATTAAGATGGTAAAGATAATTTAGGTGAACTGACCTATGGATGGTAGAGCCTCAGAATATCAGTGGATTTATACTGACTGAGCAACCAAACACTGAGTGTTTTTAGTATCAACAGGACTTTTGTGTTCAAAGATACTGGAATGGAAAGATCTCCTGTTTGTGTGAACACTCCGTTCTGACCCATGCCCATGTTCAGAGAGGACTTCGCATTTGTCACTTAACAAAGCAAAACCCAAAACACACACACCTGCTGTCTTACTGTACCTTTTCAAGCCACTTTTGCTGATACGGTAGCCTGATAATTAGGCTAATTTGATGTGAACCCTCTTGCTTTCAAACTGATCTGTTCGTATGTATTAAAGGGCTTGGCTTAGCAGGCAATTCAGCAAATACATCTAAAACTGAAAATGCATCTGGTTTGGAAATTTTCTTCTCTATATTCTCTCTCTCTATATTCAAACTAGAGACTGTGTATCTCCCAACCTCTCATAAAAGCTGGGCAGGATCTGCAGCATCTCTTTTACTTCTGCATGATAAATAAAACCATGATGCACAGCTGCAGCTTCACACATCAGTACAGCTCTGAGGGATGCTCTAATAACCCCAAGAAAAGATCAAGTTTTACAAAGAAGTTTTTATACCTCCAGCTTCTTGAATTTCTTTCTGCAGCAATGAAGGAGTAACACTGTCTGCACTGAAATCTCCTAGAATGGCTGAGACTTGGTACAGGCTGGCTACTGTAAATAGTTAATTGGGATCACATCACTTCTTCTTATGGGTGAGCTATTTCTTTGTCATAAGAGAGATGTGGCCTTTAAAAGCTGCACAGGCTCCTGCAGTGAGTTCTCCCCACACTGACTTCTCCTTTGCACTGCAGTTTTCCACTGGATTTGTGTTATTGATATATACTTTCTTTTATTTTTCATTTTAACTAATTTGTGATATTATTTAGCCCAGCAATTCTCACTGCCACTACCACATGAAAATGTATTTGCATTATGCAGCTGTAGGCTGCAGCTACATTATGATGTTAAGTCTCTGAATGATGGTCGCCTGAAGGCCAATTCCTTGAGAATCAATGACCTAGATACTTCTAGGCTGGGTGCAACCACGCTCTCGCAAATCATGAACCCCAAAGTTTAGGCAATTCCACTCCAAATTACAGATACAGTAATTAACACAGCTGATAACTGACTGAGGTTAGAACTTGAAAAGGAGATGATTTCAGTCCCTCCTAAGATTTCAGGCATCCTTGAGTGACTGAAGAAGGAAATGGGACCAGGAAGCACAGAGAGTCTCTAAGAAGAAAACATCCCAAGACATATGTTATTTCACCTTCTTTAAATGAAATGCAAAGGTTTGTTAAGCTTTAAGTTTAGGGAAACATTCAGGAAATCTTTTTTTTTTTTTTTTTAAAAAAAAGTATTCCCATTCATACTGTAAACCATGTAGATTAACATGAATTTACTGTGAACTCAGGTCTCAATCCTGACATACTTCTTCAGAACTTTCCCACTGACATCTATTAAAGCTTCAAAAGCCCAGAGATGTGATCCTTCGGATATAACTGCAGCCTTTAAGAACTACTTTAAGAAACAAAGGAAAGCTCAAGAGCATCAGACTTTTATGGAGTTTCTCTTGCCTTTGGGATGTGATTTATTTGCTGAACAGTAGCAGGTAGTTGCCTTTCTCTTTCCTGTTTTGTTGTTTATTTAATAGGTACTGGCTGAAAATAATTGAGATGTCAATGCCATAGCATTTCTAAACTTCAAAGGTACTAGCTCTGTCAAGCAGTCCATACATGCCTATGAGTATGGGCAGGATTTCTGGACTGCTCTGGGGTATCTGACATAATAGTAACAACTATACGTAATAATAATTATGCAAACTGACACCAACCACAGAAGTATATGATTATCCATGAAGCCACTAAATAAAATAACGCAGAATGAAAAGTTACCTCCAAAAAACCCAGAGAAAAGTAGGAATCTAAAAAAAGATATTTATTTTTTTACCCTGGGATTCAGATGACATATTAGGCTTTTGAAAGCTGTATCTGAGAAAAAGCCAAGGGCTAATCACAGTGGAGATGATGAATGTATGAAAACCACTGAGCGGTTACTGGGCGGGTTCTTCCTGCAAGCATCTCTTGTGTCATGCTTAAGAAGTAAAACCCTGCAGGACTTAAAAATCTGCTTAGCATTATCTTGAATATTTTGGAGTTCAAATAGCCTTTTATCTTGTCATTTGGGCATCAAGGGGGAGTCAGGCAGGTGTGATTGTTGAGTATCACTGCAGGAATGTAGTCAGTCAGTATTATATATGGAGTGGAATGAGGCATATTCACAACAGGCTTGCTGCCTTGGCGAAGAACAGAACATAATTAAATAATTATGATTTTATATTTCCAGAAAATTATTTAATGACACTGTATTTATTTAGTCAATGGATAGATAGGGACATGCCAGCTGGCTTCCCTTCATCTCAGCATATTATAGTGTGATCTGACTTTTTTTCAAGAATAAAAATAAAGGATGAATTTAGGTAACTAATTACTACAATCTGAGAACCAAATCCTGCTCTCATTATACCTTTTTAAATCTTAGATGAAATTTCACTAGTGTTCATGTACTTATTACGGATATAAATTGATTCAGCAGAGTGCACATGTTTTTGCATTACTTAAATTACTCTAAACAATGGTATAAGTTGACAGTTCAAAAAATAATTTAAAAGGGGAGAATCTCTTTTTTTTCAAACAATTACTGTTGCTTGCCTTATTTTTTTCTTGCTACATAAAAAAAAGACTGAAGAGAGACAGAGGTGATCAGTATTTCCATAGTGTTGTTTTCATTTTACCTCAGAAACATCAAATGAGAAATGCTTGGTTACCTCTGGTTTTGTTAATGAACTTTTGAGGGACTGAAATTGTATTTGTTGTGTAATGCTACCAGACTTTGTAAAACTGTTCTCTTTACATAAAGAGTTAATCATACACGTTTAATTGATGCTACAAAGAACAAACGTTTGAACAGATTTAGTAAACATTTTTTGCTGCTCTGTTCTTTTGCAGTCTCTATTCAGGACATAAGTTGAACTACTCAGGGTGAATGTCTTCCAGGGCAGGTAAAATCTGTATTTTAATACAGGAGAAAATGAAAATGCAAATATAAATGTGCAATAATCTCAATCTTCCTTGTAAATGGAAGAAAATGGCAACAAAATTCCTCTTCCCATTGTAGGCTGCTTTCACCAAAGATCAGACAGCAGAGCTCAAAGGAAAATCTATGATGCATTTGATTTCCCACATTCTTTATAAAGAAGAGGCAATTTTTTTTTCAAGTGACTTTTTGATTGTGTTCTGCTCCATCCCTTTATTTTGGCCTGGCATGCTGTAAGAAGAGCAATCACAGTAACATAAGCATTAGGTACAGGCTCTGGCAACCAAATCAAACTTTAAAAAAAAATCAATTGTCACATTAAAATTGCTTTTGGTATTACATCTTTCATCAGAAAGACAGTAATACATCCTCAGCTTACATAAATAGATTACTCAACCACCCCTGAAGTGCAGCCAGTACTGGGGTGGGAAGCAGTAATTGCCATGTGCCAGCAACACAGCACAGAGACTCTTGAGGGAATGCAAGAAAATCATCATCAGTTAAAATTGCATGGGCAAAGCATGAAAGAGGGAGACTGAAATAATTGTCCAAGGTGGAAGTTGATCCAAAGGCTAAGATAGAGGCCTTGTTATTGTGAAAATTCCTAAGGTATCTTCTATGACTGCAAGCAGGTGATAATGCCTGCCTTCCTCCGAAACATAATCCTCAGCAGTATGACTTTCCTTAGTGACATAGTTAAGCTATAGTTTAAGTTTAGAGAATACAGTAAATCCTATAGCCAATTAGTAGCACTTTCTACAGCTTTCCTGGCTTCCATAGAAAGGAGGTAAATCCCAAGGGACAAATCAATATAAAGAACCTAAGCTTCTCTGCAACAGGAGCAAAACCTGTATGCTACCTCAGAGAAGCACAGACCCTGCACCATAATAGCACTGTGCCTGAGAAGGTGACCATGCTACTCTTCCCTATGACTTGGCCCTCAACAAAACTGCTCTAGGACTGAACTGTTGCATTGACAGCATCTGCAAGGAAAATTTTCATAGCAGCTCTCATGATGTGCAAACGCAATTGCACAGAACAGACAGCAGAAGTTGGGAAAATATAAAAAATGACCACTTCTAGCTTAGATATTTTTAAGACCTTTCCAAAATAAAAGCTGTACATGAATTTTCATGAAGAAAAGAGATGAGCTAAGCTTACTTGATGAAATCTTTATAATTTATGAATTTGCCCTTGATGGAATTCATTAGCTTACCATCTTTGCAAAATAAATAGCTTGATAATGCAAGAAAGTTTTCCTAGCTTTTCCCAAAGTGTGTGTGTGTAGGAAAATATGACATAATTCAGCTTTCTAGAAACTATGAATAAAGACATATATAATTATGGGAATGTTCCTTTCTGGCCAATTTTGCTGACAGCAATATTTCACTTTTTGCACTGCTATAGTCCCCTAAACATAGTCTCATATTCTCATAGAACTGTGTGCTGCAGTGTTATTTCAAGTGATGAATGAAAAGCACCACCATCAGTGGGTGTTCATTGACTGTGGACTACTGGCAACTCTCAAGTTCTTATACAAAAGAGAAACAAGAGTCTGTTTATTTTAAAGAAGTGATGCAAAAAGAATATGAAATGGTTGCTCACATTACATTAACTTACCCAGAAAGGTATGGTGTGCAGCCAGCCTTCCTCATAGCATCAACACTGGCAGCCTTTTAACCATGCTTCCTAAGGTGGAGAGGTGATGTTTTCCATAGTATCACAATAGTTTTGTGTGGGTTTTTTTTTTTTTTTTCGTTTGATGTTTCTCTGAAAAATACTTCCTTGAGCCAGTTTTTATGAATACAATAAGATAATTCTTTCAAACTGTAAAATCCTGCAGCTTTGGAATCTGACAAGGGGATGAGTCTGGCTCAAAGGCTAATTGTATGGGAAAAAAAATATTGAATCCCAGGAGAGCTAGTCTCTTCTTACTAGGAGAGACAATCATAGCCAAGAAGAATCACTGCTGCTTTTGTCTTTGCTGAATTTGTATTTTTTTTAGGAAGATTTTCCTTTCCCATTCTCTGATTCTTTTCCTCTCCTTTAGTCTCTAGAAACACGAAATAACTTCACAGATGGAGAAGAGGGGGGGCAATTGCTTTGCCAAGCTGATAAAGTAGGTGCTTAATTGCTCTGCTAAATCTGGGCTTGAGTATTCACTTTTTTCCCAGGTTCCTCAGTTTTTGTAAAGTTTCACGAGGTTGTCTTGCTGGACTCATAAATTACAGCACAACCCAATTCTCCTGCTCTGTGAGGCACCGTGCTGTAATTAATAAATCATTTGCATTTCAACAGCAGCTTCTGCCAAAGCAGATCAAAGAGCTCAAATATTGGAGTAGTATCTTAACATCCTCTCTCTTAGGTATTATTCCTATTGGAAATCTAAGGCAAACTCCACATCTGTGCTTGGTGCTTGATCCACAGACGGAGCATCACTGCCCTTCTGCCCCACAATTCTTGTAGCAATGTACCATATTGAAGGGCTAATTCCATATACATCCCAGAAATTTAGGGATTGCAAGATTAACTCTTTTGAAATGAAACATTGTTTCCTTTGAAAGTAATCCAATTTTGGTAAATTAGCCCCATCCCTGGAGGTGTTCAAGGCCAGGCTGGATGTGGCTTTGAGCAACCTGCTCTAGTGGGGAGGTGTCCCTGCCCACGGCAGGGGGGTTGGAACTAGATGATCTTTAAGGTCCCTTCCAACTCAAACGATTCTATGATTCTAAGTAAAAATATCAAGATCACTCTGAAAACATTACATATGCCACCTTAAATGTACAAGTAAAATACAAAGCTTGCTAGGAGAACTGAAACACGAAGTTTTTCATATGGATACACATTTAAGCAAGGAAAATAAATCTGTAACCTTAATAAGTCCTGTTTCAGCTAGCTGGAAACCACCATCTTTCCTACACACTCTAACATTTGCGATGCCTCTTCTTTCTCCAATAGAATTTAAATGAGGAACAAATGGTTTCAACATAAATAAATAAAAAGTTTAAAATGTCTAAGAAGCCTTTATGACCAAAGACAGTTGATTTAAAAATGCCATAGCAAGCCTCTTTCTAATTAGAAGTATTAACCTTTCTGCCTGGAAATAAGTACACATGCCATAGTGATTTCCTCAGACAGGTTTGTAATGAGAGGTTCAGTTAAGAGGACCCCAGTTCAAATGAGACAAGATATAAGGCAGACTATTGTCTGAATATGAATTCCTTTCCCTTAAGATGACATTGCCTTCATATAACATTTTATTTAAAAAGACCACATCATGTATCTCTGTCCGAGGATGAATGCTCCGGGTAAATGCTCCCACAATGTAATTTACTACTGAACTTCAGGAACTGAATAATGACAGATTTTATTACCCCAGATGAACAACCTTTAGACAGGTTTAGTTATCTGAACTCTGTTCATCAAGGACATTTTGTAAAGCGATAGAAGGTCAAACTCCTTAAAGGCAACCTCCTTTCACTGGGAAGAAAGCACTGATTATTTCCCTGTCTGTAGGGGTATTAGTGGGGTGTTAACTGCAATGCTCTGCAGCATTACAACCGAGTTCAACTGGACCAGGATCCAAGTACACCACAACAAAAATAACCAAGCCCAGCTTTCAGCTGACATTCTCTTCACTTAGAAACAGCAGAACTTGCTGATTATTAGCTGTAGCCCTTAGCCTTAATTTACTACCTATTAGTAAAAACATCTTAAACTTATTATCAACTATTCTATCTTGAATTCTACCCTGAATTACTTCATTATTATCCTTCCTAATGGAGTGGAGTCACACAATTCACATCAACACAACTGTTGCAGTCCCTCTATTCTGCTGAAGTAAAGGAATTCAGGAAAACAGAATGTTTTGAGATTCCATAGAGAACATTTCCCAAAATCTAACCAAAACCATTTCTGGAACAGAGGCATTTAAGGGCTCAGGAGCACAGTTTCACATTTCAATTATAAATGGCATCTTTGAGTCAAACACCATAGCATTTATCTTCTGGACCAAGCTGCGTAGGTCAGAACTACATTTTGGAAAATAGGAAGACAGCACTAAAGAGAGCAAGAAAAATTTGAAACTTTGTCAGCCAGGTTAAGCTGTCCTAAGCAGCAAAGCTTGAACGCTATCTTTATACGAAGATGCTCCTTTTGCCTTTTCCCTGCTAGCAGGTGACTGCCAGAGCATGTCTGTCCAGCTGCGTCCTTTTCTCTAGACATTTATCCCTTAGGGGTGAGGAGGAAAGAAACTGTGTGTGCACTGCCTGCAGGAGGGAGGTCACAGATCTGACTTCTCTCTAGGGCTTTGTGGTGGTACAGACTCAGGGTGGAAAGAAGTGGCTACATCCTGCACAGTTGCCTTGGCAAAGCACAGAAATCCTAATAATCTTCTCCACAGTCCCCATCAGGAATCTGCTGCTAAGAAAGTGGAGATGAGCTCTGTCCCATACTCTCGAGGGTCTCAGAGAAGTAGCTGAAAGGTGAACAGTGCCAATTACAACAAAGCTCAGTAAGATACTTTTGACTCCATTACTGGACCATGATGGGACAGGAGGGCTGGAATTTTGAGGCTCCAATGCTTGCACTAGGAATTTGGAGTGTGCAGCCCTGAAATGGCTAATAAATTTGCTTATTAGCAACATAACATCACATAGTGAGCAGGAATACGTTTCAACAGAAAGCGTACTGCACTGGTGACCCCAGCCATTGGGTTGACTGATCACGGATTTGATGACTTACTAGAAACACTACTAGACTTACTATTTTTCAAATGTTTTCCATGGGTCTTGAGGAAAACAGGATTAAATTGGGATGAAAGGGTGATAGTTACTGACAAAGCAACTTTAGAGGCAATCTGGACTTTTATGAGACTGTGCTTACATGTGAGACCTCCCCCCTCCCTATCTTGGTATGCCTTCCTGAAACAATCTGTCTTTAAAATGTGACAAACAGCTAAGCAAGCATTACATAAAAAGATGTTGGCAGATTGCTTTCCCCCTCCCCCTGTAAACTTTTGCCTCACAATATTAAATATAATTATAAAGCATTCTCCAGATTAAATGTTAAAGAGGTCTAACGCTCCATCTCTTACTTCTGGCAATGAAGAGCTTAATCTAATTAAAGCCATGAGCTGAATGTGTCTGCTGGTTCTAATCCTCAGCAGTTTTATTGTTAGGTTATGCAATCCTAACTAAAGATAATTTTAGACAACAGGAAAGGTCTCATTTTAATGAGAGAAAAATACATACAATGTCCTTGCGGGTCTATTTAAGAATTATTTTTAAGGTTTATTTTTAGCTAATAGTTTTCCATATATGAGATACAACTACGCGTTCCCTCAGAGAAATCTCTAATATTTGCTATTGTAATACTGTCACTGTGTGCTTGCATTTTGAATGCTACCAACTAAAATCAAGGCTCACTTCAGTGCTGTTCAGTACATTAAAATACAGTGATGTAATATGTAGCCTGTGCTTCTTGGTTCTAATGTTCAGCTTAAAAGGTCTTAACTTTCAGAAAAATACTAAGTATCTATACAGTCGCATTAAGATCTCTGATTAGCCATCTCACAAAATGTGCGTGCTCAAAAATCGCTATTTCAAAAAACCTAAACCACAACACTCCCACACAAAATACATTTCAGTTTTTTTAGGATGTGAAGAAAAATGCTGTGAAATTACATCCAAAGGCAACTCTCAACACCACAATCTCCCTGTGGGGTACTGCAGAAACAGTCATTTTGGTAAGAGTGACAGAATTATCATAACTGTCAGGGAAACCCTTTCGTCCCCTACAGATGTCTCAGGGTACTCAGGAAGACCTAGCTCTTCTGCTGCCACCGTCTAAGACCAAGGCCAGAACAGAACCAGTGAGAATGAAGCAGGAGATGCATCCTTTCTCTTTCAGTATACCAGTTTTTAATTATAAACTAAACATGACTTAAAAACTTAAAACATGACTTGAACTGGATGTTGTTATTCTGTGAATGATAGTAACAGCTGGAGGCACGGATCTACCAAAAGAGGTTCAGGATGGCTGCAGTGGGGAGTAAGGAGGGGATATTTGCCTGTTTTTATTGTGTATTACTGTCTGGAAAAGTAGCTGCAGGGGCTGCGTCCAGCCCTTTGAATTCAAAAATATAAGAGTTACTGCCTGTAAGGGGGAAGAGTGCTATATGAGCACAAAACTGTCATCTTGAATTCACTTTGCCCTTCTACAGACGCAGGGCAAAAACTGTCCCCTAAGACCACATCCAAAGCAGCCAAGTTTCCCCCGCTCTCTAAACTCGACTCACATGGAGGTTATTCGCATTCTTATTAATCTCCACTTCTGGGCATTCGGGGCTCAGCTGTGAGACTCACCAATTTGGGAGGTGCCCCCAGGGCACAGGCACAGAGGGGTGACCCAGCTGCAGCCCTGATCCCGGGCTGGCACCCCCCCTCTGCTGCTGCTGCTGCTGCTGCTGCTGCTTTAACGCTTTCTGTGGCAAAGGAGAAGCGGGGGTTCAGGCATCTTTGTGTCCGAAGGAGGAAAGGGAGAAGCTGCACAGGAGGAAATGGAGAGGAGAAAGCGAGCAAGAGCCAAAGGGAAATTTGTGGCCCAGTTTGGAACGGTGAGGCAATACGCAGTTAACTCACCCGCTGGCATGAGCCCCTGCCCAACACGCTGTTCTGCTCTAAGCTTTAGACAAGGGCTCCACAGGAAACCTCTGAGCTTGCACGGGCTTTTAATGTAATTTTTTAAGCTCGGCTAGGCTAACTATGAAATGAAGAAAAGGCTTCTCAGGTTAGTTTCAGTAACATGAAACTTTTGTGGTTTTTGTGTACAAATTTCTAATCCCAATATGCCTGCATTTTACATTAAGGAAGAGGACACATTGCTGCCACGCTGAGAATTTCCTGGAGAAGTGATGAATAAAGGCATGGAAATTGGTGAGGTGCCTAAGGAAAAGGTTCTCCAGTCAGGCAGCTAAGGAACCTGAGCCATTACAGTGGAAGAAGTAAGGCATTTCAAAACATTATTTTTTTACTATGTATTTCTACAAGTCACATCCTTGTAGGGGTGCTGGTCCCTGCTGTCACAACCAATGCCTATAATATTAATGTTATTTTTAGAGAAAGGAAAGCCTCGAGATATAGTAAACACAACTTCTCTATTTAAGATCGATACTTCAAAAAAACAACAACAAAGTTCCAATTGCTTTTTGTGTTTTTACTCTTCCACCTGGTCATTTTCTTTATGACTATCTCTGGCTGCCAACCTCAAGATGGGGGAGAGAATTGCCTGGCTTGAATTTGAAGTCAAAATAAAATTGGAGTCTGATTCTTGTCAGATGGTAGACAAGAATAGAGTCTGCAAATCTGAATTTGAAAGTCAAGTCCATTTTATGTGATAAACATATTGAACAGTGGGCTTTATCTTATCACAGTTTTTAATTTATCTTTTGTGACTACCTAAGAATGCTCTGCCAGTTTATTTTGCCGTTATGGGATCACAGCAAATAAAAGTCCTCTCTTTGTAAGACTTAGCAAGCACAAGAAAAGATACAGGTGGGTTGCAAATAACGGTCTAAATTTAATTGCATTAAAGTTACTATAATGATAGAGACTAGACTCCTTAAAACAAATAGCACAACCAGACTGTTACAAGAAATCTGCTTGACCTTTCATATGCTTTACTAATAAAACTGGGCTGGGGGAAATTAACCGAGGTTTTTGCTGACAAAGTGCCCAGAGCCTGCGTGCTCTTTCTGTCAGGGGCTCAAGCACTGAATATCGTTATGCCAAATATTTCAGTCTTAACTGATTTTATATTCATATTTTGACATAATTTTTTTCAGTTCAAAAACATCTATATTTAAATTACTTACAAATGGGACCAAGTAGAAATAACTTCTGATTTAACAGGCATGTTCTTCACTTTTTTTATGGCCAGCTGCTTATAGCTAGTTTGTATTTTTTATTTTTTATTTTTTTACCAATAGTAATTCCAGCACGGAGAAGACCTTGGGCCTTCAAAGAGCTGCTCAATGACCGAGAACCAGCTTCAACAGAGCCTGACCAGGTTTTGCAGTTCTGACAAGGGAGGTTACCTGGCTGCTTTCAGCTTCAGGCAGGTTGAAATCACTGGGTGAAGGCTTACGTTTATGTTCAGGGCAGAGAGGCTGAGGAGCAAAGTTCACTTAGCAAGTCCTGAGAGGCCAGGAAGGATAAGGTGAAGGATAAGGTGGGGATGGCACGGCAATCTCCAACCAGATGCGGTACACGACACTGGAAGCTGTGAGCGTGCCGTCCCGGGATGGTATCCCACTGATAACCCGCATGGTACGGCTGCTCCCACGCCAGGCACTTCGCATGCACGGAGGTCTGCAGAAACGAAGAGGTCCCTCTGCATTGCACAGCAGATTTGGCACCAGAGCTCAGAGCATAACGGGGTTTTCTGATTCCCAGACCAGCTGCTGAGTCAGCACTCCATCTTTCATCAGCTTCCAAGTGCAATGGGTGAACAAAATTCAGAAATAAGTTCCACCCCCTTGCTGCAATTTCTGACTAAACTGAACTTCAGCTGCAAATCTAAGTAGTTGTCTAATAGCGAGAAAAAGCCTTTGGGGCAGAGAGTGAAAACCCTGCAGAAAGAGGGAAATGACAGGGGAAAGACCCCTCTTACTGTTTCGTTTGACAAGAGCCCAGCCTGGGAGCAAACAAATACATTTCACTGCCAAAGCTGCCCCTCATGAATCCCAGGCCCTGGAGACAAGGGGGAAGGTCTGGAGAGAGGAAGACTTTCCCTCTGTTGGGGAGGACTGGGTTAGAGACCACTTGGCCAAACGAGACATCCCTAAGTCTATGGGCCCTGATGGGATGCACCCATGAGTGCTGAGAGAACTGGCAGATGTTATTGCTCCATCATTTATGAGAGGTCTTGGAGAACAGCAGAAGTGCCTGAGGACTGAAGGAAGACAAATATCACACCAGTCTACAAAAAATGCAAGAAGGAGGATCCAGGGAACTACAGGCCAATTAGTCTCACCTCTGTCCCTGGGAAAATAATGGAGCGACTCATTCTTGATATCATCTCCAAACACTCTGAAGGTCAAGAAGTTATTGGAAGTGGTCAACATGGATTTACCAAGGGTAAATCATGCTCGACCAAGGGTAAAACCACCTTTTCTTTATGCATGAGAATAACTGAGCTCAGCTTAAGGGGAAAGAGAGTTTTCAGATAACATCATAGGAGGCATGTGGTGTCCTGACCACCCTCCGTTTGCCACTAGCAGGGTCCCCACCTCTGCCTTTGACTGCTTTTTCTCATCTGCTTGTCTCCTGGGTTCCCTTATGAACTAGCGATATTAATGACTAGCTTAAGCACCTGAGGGAGATTTCCTTGCTGAATTTCATCTACATGAAATACATCTGTTTAAGACAAATGGTTTCTCAAGAGCTATATTCTGTGCTGAGCACTTCCTAAACACAGAAAGCTGTACACTTATCATGTACTGCCTAGCTAAAACCGGTAGAAGAAAATGTATCTGGAAAATGGCAGTAAAAATAATCTCCAGTGATTTAGAAAGTCTTACTTGTCACTGTTAAGAGTTATTTCCATGGCTTCCATATATTTCCTATATATTCAAACATAGCAAACAAAATATATACTCGTATCTTGAAATAAATTTACAGAAGCACTCTAACATCCTTGAACTGGTATGATTTGAGCTCAATAAGCTTTCCTGCTTCCACCACTGTCTTCATTCTCTGTTCAGGCAAATTATGGAGGAGCTGACCCAGAGCAGTGTGTACCCATGCTGGACAGTCTGTGCTGGTGTAGACAGCTGTGGTTGGTCCCCACCAGCCAAATGTTGATGGGTCACACAATCATTCGCAAAAGGGCCATTACAAAAAGGAGGCTGAGCTATGAATTATGTTGGTAGCATACAGTTAAAACTTAATTTTGTTTCAAATGGCCTCCATTATATTAGGTGAGGATCAGATTTTTTTTGATCTGGCTAGGCTCTGGTGACTGGATTTGGTAAAAGCTGTCATGTTATTTCAGTCATCTCTTCCTATATAAAAGTCCTATATAAAAGTAGGGACATCTCACACCTCATCCAGCCAGCTGCTTTTTATGGGTAATCATGAGTGAAACTGGATTGTGCAAATATTTATGAAAAGAATAAACCAACAGGCATATACGCATGACTGAAATTCAAAATTAAATTCAGAGATGTTTTTCCAGACTAATATTTATGAAAGTTAGATATGCTAAATTTTAATGCTAAAGTAACATATCTATGCTTCTGCTTCAGGAAAATATGCTAGTAGGAGAACAGGCTAAAGGATGGGCAGTTTGTGACACAAGGTGCTTTTTTTTTTTTTTTCCTGCTCATTAGAAATCACTAATAGATACAGGTGAGTTCAACAAGGCAGGCTTAGCTGCTACTTGCAATAAGCAGTTCAATGCTCCAGCCACTTCAGAGGAATCAGAATGGAGGCACCTGGAGTTTTCCAGGACTTTTATATGGCATAATATAATGATACAGATGGGCAGTGTCAGAAAGCCCAGCCAGCTGTGCTGAAGAAGTAGCAGAGCAGATGCAGAAGTTTTGGAAACAAAACAAAACAGCAGAAAGCAGTTTCTAAAGTACCTGCTTTACTTTAAATTCACCTTACAGCTACTCGATTTATTGTGTCCAGCAAAATGACTGCAGATACCAAATTTATTCCAAAAATTTGTAGATTACGTACTCTGATATCCCTCATGCCTTCTGTCAAGTAACAATATGATTATCAGAGTTAAAATAAAACACTAAAAGCAAGTCCCTCTTTATAACACAGAGGCATCTACTGTACAGATGAGCTATAGCAAACCTGGCAAAACCAGGGAGGATCTTGCATTACAACCTCTGAAGCCTCTTCACCCTCATATCGATATTAGTTCTGACTGTCTTACAAAGTACAATTTACTACATAAACAATCTCAGATTTTTTTCCTCCAGGTTGTAATAACATTGTGCAAATAGTCTTGGAAATGGCACCCAACAGACAGTATGTTCTGTGCAAAACTCTTTTTCAAGTTTACAGACTACTCTGTGTCATTCATGTACAACCTAGTGTCAGGTAAGCTCCTATGCCAGTTGTAACACCAAAATAACATCAAAAACCACTGATAAGAGTGGATCAAAAGTTTTTCCTCTGTGCAGAAACGCTTCTCCCCTCATCATGCAACTTTGCTCCATTTATGTCTCTGAGCTCTGAGTCTCCCAATAGATGAAGTATCTCATTTGATAAATGTCTAGTATCATGCAGTATTAATGCAGTATAATTTGTACCTATGAAAATATGTGGAAAAGATTAACCCATATACAGAGAACATTTTAACACCTGTCTTTATGGCTTCAACCATGTCCAAGCTTCCACCAGAAATGTCTGAAAAAAACCAGCAACTTGAGCGAGGCTGCCCATCCCCAAACTGGCAACTTATATGGAGAAAGGACATCTGAAGCATGAGACTTCACTAATGAGAAGTCTCCACAGAGGACTTTCACTTAGAAATGAACAGCAAGAGGGAGAAGTGTCCACCAATTGTAACAGTTTTCCCAGTCAATTTATTCTTTGAGAAAGGCCAGTTCTGCAAGGCTGGTGCTCCTGGCTCTGAATTTCACAGAGGTTTCTCCACAGAAGATTCAGAGCAGTTTTAATATGCAAGTGCCCATGAGCTTTCAGAAGCTTAGATGAAAATATTAAAAACTCCAATCCTGGTACTGCTGCTATGTTTTCAGTCACTGTTTATCTGAAAATATGCTTAGATGGATAAGTGCCGAGTATATGAATTTATGAGTATTTGCTTTTCAGGTTTGTTCAGTACCACTTTCTGCATGGTCATGAGTTACATACTTCAAGAAAATAATAGGACTACAATTTTCTTTGCAGTATCAGCATTATACTGACTATCAAAGAAATGAATGATGGGCATAGTTGCAACACAAGCACCAGAAGTTCCAGTAATATTCAATCGGGTATGAAAACTTCATGGTAACTGAATATCCAGTATTTTTGTACATTCCAGACCTAGTTGAAATATTGTACATATTTCATTGTTCTGAATTTAGATGTGAACTCCACCAGAGTTCAAGGAATATTTGTACCTAAACATGTGATCTAGGCACATTTGTAGCTAACAGCATTATTAAAAATTAATCTTTATAAATACATAATCATATTTCTGCAGCATGGAAACTTTAAGTGGTTTGTGATCTCCTGCTGTTCTTCATAAAATGCTGCAATAATATGTTTTGTCCTTTTCTCAAACAACCCTAATACTGCTGGGCTACGGAATACTATTGACTAATACTAAAATAACACAGTTAAGAGGTAAGAGTTGTAAAGTGTGTGCATACACAAGTAGAGAGAGAGGTGGAGAGAACCATGTGTCCCAGGTGAGACGTGTGCTCTGTTTTTTCCTTATAAAGAACTGTGGCTTTTGTCTTTCTGATGCCAGTCTGTTGTGTTAACAAGGAGTTATTTGCCTGCCCTGATGCAAGCCTTCTGTATATCCCCCAAGCTGAAGAAGAATTACAGAGTCTAAGAGTACTTTTCTAATTTAAGTAGAAAATTGCAATTATTTTGCCAAATCCTCTAATTAGCTGATGGTATTACAGCCATTGTCGGTCAGATACTGCTCTTAGTACACCACAGCAATCCCTTTATTCTCAAGCAGGACACGGAGATGTAAACAAAGACAGTATTTCCACTTTACTCTCCTGTAATTAAGTGGAACAGAGTAGGGAAAGGACACGACAAATGCAAAATCCCCATTACAACGTTTGAAACCCTGACAGTGTTTTGCTAGCATTGTTATAAACCTAACTCAGAAAAATCATGATGAATTTTTAGACGGATCATCAAATTTACCTATTCTCATCTTAATACATTTTACCAAGATTCAGGTACGAGTGGTACACATATAACTTTAACCAGAACTGTCATAGGTGAAGCTCTCCAAGAATTTCCCAAGCGTTTCATTAACACTGAAGTAATCTAATTAATTATACCTACATTATATACCTCTAAAAACTGATGCCACAAAAGTACACCTATATGTATTTTTAAAGACCTGCTATTCTCAAACAGGAAGGCAGTCTGAATGTTAAAAATGCCAGAGGGATGGCAGCTCCCAAAATCCTGTCTACCTTTGTGCTCACTGAGTCAATGGCAGATTGTTAATTTATTCCCCCCCTCTGGAGTCACTGGGAACAGGCTGAGATAGCCACAGTGTCACTACCAACAGAATCGCTCCAAACTGGCCCTCTGCTGTAAGCTGGCACACAATAGCCAGCAGAAGTGGGACATGTAAACACACACACATCCGCAAAATATCCGAGATGCACTAAAATAGGTTCATTGGGATTTATATTTCCCAGGAAGCCACCATTCAGCGCACAAGTGTCTTTTCTGTCTGTAACAGATTGGTGCTGGCAGGACTAAAAATGGTGCCTGCCGTTTTTTTTATACTGACTCTTTTGCACGGGTTTCCACCATGCCGCTCCACGCTACGAAGCCTCCTTAAGCTTAAAGCAGCATGCAAGTCTGACAAGCCATTCTGTCAGATCCAGTTTGTGTGGTTTCACCTGCCTGCATATTCCCATGAAGGTCTGAAGCCATTCACAACCTGATTCGTCTGCATTGCTCTGGCACTTCACTCAGTCATGCTCGAAAATGCCTGGGAGTGTCCTGGGCATCTCTGCAGGCTGCAGCGTGAAGCAACATCCACGTACGCAAAATGCGAGGAATTGTGGTGCAAATTTTCACTCCTCCTCAGCTTTCTGGCCATTTCAGCATTTCAGTTGCAGTTAATTCCAATAGGAATCGTGCATCTGAAACTCTTGATGGGCTTTGACAATATCCTAGAGAGGAGGAAAGAGCATATATGCCTGCGCATACTAATACACGGTGTCTGTGCTGAAGCACATACTGAAATATGAGGAGACTGGAAGAATTAGGCACTATCTTATAAGGACCCAGACAATACACAAGCACTTTACATCTTGTTATTATTAAATCTATTTATATACCACTAGGAGCCCTGCAAATCTAGCAAAACATTTAACTTGTTGGAAACTTCGCATTGCCGATATTTTTGGGGAGCAATAATTGGTAAGAAGAAAAGGACTAAATTACTCATGTCTCATCTGAAAGCTAGAAAAAGCTGAAAACAGAAACCTACTACAATTATGTGCTGCATTGCCTTTACTTCTACTCAGTGGCATCCAATCCATAAATTCAATTTAAAAGTTATATAAAATATGCATGTGTTTACATAACCAAGGTTAAAACTGTTCTACAAATGGCCAAGAACAGGAATAACTTTTATACTGTATTGCAAAAATAACAAATTAAAATAAAACATGGCTAGTAAGAGCTAGAACATACACCATTTTATGCCTGTCTGACTTGTTCCAGCTTACTGAGCTACGCAGTATCCTTATTTATATATATAGCGCCCTTGAATAAGCTGTTCTGGATGGTCCACTCCTTAAGTTGAATAGTTAAACGTTTCTTAATACACTTAACCTCATAGAGTAATTGCATCAACCCACATCTGCTGTGTGCTGCCAAAACACAATTTATGAACTCCAAATCTTCAGTATACGGATTTTGACTAGGTTTTTAAAACTAGAAAGAGGAAAGTAAGAATGAGTACATGTGAGCATGTGTGAGTATGCAATAATCACACAAATACACAACAGGTATCTAGTCATGCCTTGTTTGTCTTCCTTTTGTCTTGATTCAGCCACTAACTTTGTTACTCATTTGCAACTATTATATAGTCTGCCCCATGCTTCTTACCTTCAAGCACTGAGCACAGGTTCACTTTAATTTAGGAGTTAGCTTGACAATTAAAAAACACGTAACTAACAGACTAAAATGGACTGGAAGAACAATGTAGTTTCAGGCAAAACTTACAATGCCAATGTTACCTGATGGATATAACAGGAAATACCTTGAACATATCTGCAAGCAAAATTTGACCTGCGATATGTGGAATAAAGGTGCAAAGCAAAGTACAACTTGATCTTATGTAAGCAAAAGTCAATTGGTATTTGCTGCTTTGTGTTATCCATGTGGCATTGGTACTGACTATTAAAAAAATTGGGAAAGATCACACATGGCTCTCATAAAAGACATCGCAAAATAAAATGAAGTGAAACCCTAGCCTAGCACTGCTTTGAGGCTAGCATGACTTGAAGGCACTCTGTCCTTTCTTTATCCTCTCCTAGCCTGCCCACTGGGCTGCAGGACAGAAGACAAGCTGAGAAAATGTCATGAGCATGTTCAACCTGGCCTGGCTGCCTGCTTGAATACCCAAAGGCAAGTGCTTGCATTCACAGCTTCGGAGGAGGCCCTGCTGGTTGTCTCTTCCAGTTTATTCACCATGGGAGTTATTCTCTGGGCAGATCCAGGACTCCTGTAGCCATTTTTCCTGATGTAAAAGGGCTGAAATGTGAGTGATGAACCACCCCACATCTCTCGTGCGTGCTCTGTTCCTGCCATGGGTAAGGTCTTCTCCTACTGTCTATTTCTGCAGTGAACAGAATACCACCACCATCTGCCTGGGGCATCTCTGGCAGGAAGAACTGGAGACCCAACTTGCATTGTGTTGAGGAAGCTGCTATCTGACTTACGGATTTTCCCATGATATGGAGTATGGAAAAAAAAAACAACCAAAATCCTCCAGGGCAAACTTTGAGCAATCCCAAAACAGACAGTATAGGAAGAACAGAAAACAGCCAAGGTTTTAGTCAAATACAGTGGCCACTGGCTGGAAAGGATATCCTAAGGCACGAAAATGATCTCAGGCAGATGGCAAGAAGACAGAGGTCAGTGTGCTCACATCAGTCCAGAACTGGTTCCAATTTTTTTAAATCTTGTCAACTGCTTAATTTATATTTCCTAGACCTAATACTTAGTGAAATTTAATTAAAGTGGTGTTTGGATTTAAGCATTCCACCATAGTATTAGCTACCCACTCAGTACAGCACTGCTCTCGTCAGAGATACACTGATTGTGGTTTGCACAGCACTTGCTGTTTCTCCACAGAGAGACGAGAGCAGTGCTGTACTGAGTCCCATGACACTCGTGCTCTTCCTGATTTCCAGCTGTTACATTTCATTAAGAGACAGCTAAAATTGCCTCAGTGGTTTCCTCATATTACTTTTCCACATAAGCAGTTGGTTCGTTTACCATGGGGTTGCTACAAAGTCAGGAACAGGATGAGAGGTGGCTCTTGAGACTGTCTTCCTACACTGAGGTAGTCCCACTTCAAAAGACTTTGGGAAACACTCACATGAGCAACTAACAAATGGAAATGACTAAAGATTTTCTGGAGGCTAATGGGAACGATGCATTTTCATTATTCAAGCAAAGCAGAAGAGGAAAAATTAAGCAAATGATGACCCAGAAATCAGCATTTTGTAAACAATTTCCACTTTGTTATTCAACAATGTAATTTTGTTCCACAGTTATCTCCTCTAATAAATTGTGTATGCATTTTTTGTGTTGTTCTTTCCTTGAAAGCATTATATAAAATGGTCTTCTCACTAACTAGAGTGTTCTAGATACGTAGAAGAAAGCCTCCTGCCTTCACCACATTTTTACATAGGGTCAGGCCTGTTGTCACTCAAGGCAATGAGATTTTACCACCAAGTTTAACAGACAAAAAAAGTGCACATCATCCGCTGCGGCAAGGCAAGATGGTGAGGGACAGCACTCAAACACATGTATAGATTCTAGGGATATAAGTAGGACATAAGCATATATACATAAAGGTTTTACAGAACTAGCAGGTGTTAGATGAATAGGGAGGCTGTTTACCCCACTTGCTACATATCAACTATAATATGGATCTAGGGTTCCTGACTATTAGTCCTCTTTTTATCCAGCTTCTCTGCAGCACAAGAGACATCATTAGACCAGCAGCAGAAGTACTCCACTTAGCCCATACCTCGTCACAAGCTCTTGGAATAGCTATCACTTTGTTCACCTTAATCTATGGGGAGTTTCAGACTGAGTATGTACACCAATTTATTCATAATATGCATACTAGTACCATGTTTGCTCTAACACTGGCTAAGAGAAAGCTCTGCTCTTCTGGAGACACTGCTGGGTTTTATTAGATAGCCTCAAAACCTGTCTCCTGTTTCACTCATTTATCTGTGCAGTGAACTATGATTTGGCATATTTTCAATTAGCACAGAAGGGGAGCATCTCAGCTCTCTTCCCCTGTGGCTTTTCTATCCTGTGTATTCACAGCATTCACTTTTATGATTACCCCTTCTAGGGATGTAAGGGAAGAAAACAGACAGACCAATATAACTCTTATTGCAGCTTGGGGTATCAAGGGTGCTCAAATACACACTGTATTCCTTGATGAAACCCGGTTACCAAGACAACAGATACCACACACAAAAGCCATTCTCAGGGCGCATAATTCCAGTGATAAATCCTGAAGATCCTGGTCAAATACAACTTCTTTTTATCAGCGGTCATTTTGATGATCAGGACCTCAGGAGGAAGATGTCCCGACTACCCTGAATAGCTCAGAGGCAGCTCAGTTCAGCAAATGAAACTGTGCCAGAAGACAAGGAAGAAACAGTAAGATTTCTACCTCTTCACTGGCAGTAGAGGCTCAGGTCCTCTGGAAACCCAGGGTCAGATGCCATCTGCAAGATAGCCCAAGGAGTACTGTCAATGGTTCCCATCAGGTGGGAGGTAGTGGTGGAAAGCTGGCTCATGACCTTCTGCAAGAGAAGCTCAGCAAACCCCCTCTCAACAGATGCAAGAATCCTGAATAAAATGCCTTGACCAAAATGTGAATTAGCTTTAAATATGTTAATTCAATGGCACCAACTCAGTCTCAGCTGTGTGAGTTCAAAAGGTATGACTCTATGACACAGCTGAGGCTGGCCTTGATTTAAATGCCACTCAAACCAGGGCAGCTGAGTTAAGCCAGTCTCACAACTCTTACAAGTGAATTCAGAAAATGGACTAATCTGTTAGACTAACAAATGGGGGGATTTTGATTGGTTTTGTCAGCTATTTGCAGTGCGTTTTAGCCTGCAGGAATGTTGTCTGCACATTAATACCAGAGATGCCACAGCGTCACTGGCCTCTCGTTTCAGCACAATGCCTTTGCAGACTCAGATGCAAAAAGTCAACATAAATATTTAAAGGTAGCCACTCCAAACTACAGGCTTTCTGGGGTGCAAACATCACATCTAAATAAAAGATAGTATATGGACTTGGTTACTACAAGGGATGAGTATCTGTACTAGAGCTCCTGCATCAGTGCTGCCAACATGATAGACTCCTGTGTTATGGAGATTAACAATGGAAGGCTGACTAATTAGGGCCAGGTTGGAGCCATCCTTAATTAAGAAAAGTAGCTGTCACTAGTTGTATTTTCTTATTTTATAAACCAATATACATGAATCTTCTTCACTTTTGTCCTGAAATGGGTTCTGTGAACTACCAAGACATGTGCTGTATAGCAGTGCATACATACACCAAGAAATACTATAAGCACATGTAGTAGGGACTCAGATTCTACCTTCCTCTCCTATACCTCTGAAGTGAGACAGACGCAACAAGGAACAGATCCAGTGCATACTGCAGTGAATTATCCCATTAAGGTAGAAGAAAACCAGTCTCCTTAGCACTGAGCTCCCCTTCTAGGATGCATTGAGGCTGTTACAGTACACCCATTCCTGGCGACAGTGGTGGTCTAAGAGCTCGTCGTATATGAATTACTCCCATTCAGAGGCAAAAAGCAGCTGTAGCAAAAGCTAAATGAGATTACAGAGATAAACAATTATAATTATCCTCTGGTTAATAGGTAAATAAAAGCCAGAAAAGATTTACAGAGTCTTTCAATTATCACATCATGATCAGAGTGATGTAGTAGTAGGGGATCTGCAACTGGCAGAGGCTATGGTTGGCATTCACCTACCTTGTGAAAAACAAGCACACCAGTTATTTATTCTACAATCAAGATACCCCTCACCTTTGATGCTGTTCATTCCAAACTAATTGAAACATCCATGTGAAATTTTCAATACTATTAATTCAAGGGCTGAATGAGACATGATCCAAAGAGCAATTATTGAGGCTTGTGCCCTACTAGGATCAAATATTGCAAAATGTCATCTATCTGTAGAATTCACAATTTTAGATCTTGACTGATTTTCTGCTCTTCCTTCCCAAGAGGACAGGCTGAGAGTTCTTGAAAATAAACCACAGAACCATAAAAATATAACCATTGCCTGAGATACTGTCCCAGGTAACCAGGATGAGGACAACCAAAACCTGACTCCTTATGAAAGTACTGGAAGACTGAGGAAACACATTTTCACTTATCAGTAAGCAAGTGGTATCACACAAACAGTTCCAGCCTCTGTACAAACCTCAACTGGAGAATCAGAAGAAATAAGCAAGTTCCCATGACTCTGTTCCACCCTGGCTGACATCTGCCCTCTCACCAGGCTTCAGGGGGAACGCATGAAACTCACACAACAGTTCCGCACTCATTCGTCTGCAGAGAAACCTCCTCCTCTCTCTCTCAGGGGTCTGATCCAAACCGCACAAACGCCTGCAGTGCCATTCATGCCTTGGCTAACAAGGGCCTTGGGAAACTGTGTCCCAACTGGTTTACAACCTGCGTTGTGAGGTGGCACAGAGCTCTGTCATGCTGCGAGGAGCACAGAAATGCTCAACAGGAGAGCGCTAACGCACTGGGGTTTGACACCGCACCTCCAGAAGCAGCTGCTGTGGCTCTGCCTTTTCTTTTCCCTCCTTCTTTTGACTTGCTGCCCTCCCCTACTCCCCTGTAAGCGTGAGTGCATCTAACAAAGGTTCTTCCAACTCAAAAGAAAAAAAAGGGAGAAAAAGCACCTTGCATCCTCAGCTGTTCTGGTGAAAAGACTGTAACTATGATACAATTAGTTACAGGAAAACAATCTTTGCTAAATTTTGCTAATGCCTAATTCCTGTCCTCCAAATACTGACATGTCAATAATACCTTCTCCTTCCTACCTCCTTTTCAAAGTAAATGGAAGGCTGAGGACACACAAGGATTCTCCATTGATCATAAAATCCAAAATTATTTGCATAGACAATTTCTCAGCAGTTCCTTGTCCTGATCTGTGCCCTCCTTGCAGAAGTACATTAGTTCCACATATTTTGGAGTCAAGACTGAAGTCGTAAAAGGATGCCAGGTGCATTGCCACTCTCCCAAACTCATTGCTCAGTCTAAAACCCGAACAGCCAAAGTAGCCTTTTCTGTACCAGCCAGTCAACACCAGTTTTCTCTCATCCATTCCTGTGTATTTCTACCAGCAGTAGTGGCTTTCTTGTCTTTCTCTGCCCTGGTTAACAACTTCTCTACCCGTTTCCAACTTTGGTGGCAGGACAAAAGACTATATACTTCTTATGTTTCTAAAATTCAGAGAAACTAGGAGGCTGGTTAGGGAAAATGGATCCAAATTGCCATTCCTAGCCTTATGATTAAACAGCAAAAGATCCAGGAAGGAGCAACCCATACAAAATTGGGTTTCATAAGTTCTGTTGCTCATGGAACTATCAAATTGTTTTTCCCCAGAGTAAATGATGTACAAGAGGCTGCTGGTTGGTGAGAAAAAATATCACCACTCGGGCGTATTTAAACTTTAGTCCAAATGCCATCTGAATCTTTTGTCACAGGAAACTACATTTTTTTTTTAACTGATGTTTAATCTACCTATATGATATTTTCTCATTAGATACAAAATCAGGAGGAATGTCACAATGACTACTTAATATGGGCTTGATCCTGTGCCATGAAAACCAGAGAGAATCCAATGATCATTTTTACTGGGCTTTTGATCAGGTCCAAAGAGCACACAGGCTATTAGAGGTACGTGTACAGTTTTAAAAATTTAAGCGTCAGCATAGAAGTGTAAATGCAGTATTGATTCTGGATGATGGTGATAGAAAACTCATGGCCTTCAAAGTGTCTTGAGGCAGAACTTAAATATAAAAGGCTGCAAGGGTGCCTTTTTGAGTATATGTGCACATCCTGGAAACATTTTGGCCTGCGGACACAAAGCTTACTACTGCAAAGAGCTGAGCACCCACTAAGCTCCATGGTCTTCTTTTGGGAACAAAGCACCTCGAAGAAGGGAGACCATGAAGCTGCCGGAAGGCTTTGTGGCCTCTCTGTATAAGCAAAGGCTTTTGGTATTCAGCGAGTACCTGCCAGGCACCCTGTGCTCAGTGAAGATGAGGAGGGAATTCACCAGCTTCAGCAGGAAAAAAAAAATAAAAAAATCAAACCCACTGTCAACCATTTTCAGCACAAATACAGACCATTGCCTTCAGGTGGCAGCGTTTCTGGGTACTCTTTGGACCTTCCTCAGGGTAATGCTTATCTATGCACATTCAGCTGTCAGCCCCATGCTATTTCAAACTAAGAAATTAATGAAGAGCACATGGAGACCAAGAGCTTCCTGCAAAACGAAGGGAGATGAGGGACTGGTGTTTTCAGGGCTCAAGCAGTGGCTAGTGGCAAATGTAAATTCCCTAGCAACTTCTCTTTTAAAATAGGCAAATAATGCTGTTGGTTAAGTTGAAAAAGTGTTATCCGTCACAGCAAGATGACTTTTATTGCCTGCTTTGATAGACAGAATTGTTTGTGATTGCCTGATTAACCTGGAGAGATGTATATATAGAACTCTGAAGATATAAAGGACCAGGAGTGTTAATTATCAAATTAAAACTTTTTTAAGAGGAACAAAGGTCTGTTCCTTCAAAAGGCTACAAGCACATATTCACCTACAAAATACGAGACTGAGATACTCCATTTTTCAGCTTAGGAACATATACCTGCTACTCCAGCAAGAACATAAGGCGTAATGAGTGATGTTCAGCATCATGGATCTATTCTACCATTAGTGTATCTCAGAGTATGGGACATTCTGTAGATAATAAACAACTGAGATACAGTCAACAACAGATAGTATTATATCTTTGGCCTAGACAAATAAATGGAAACCAAAATAAGACTTATTTTTAACTACTTTAGTCTTCTTCATGCAGACATTACACTATGGAACAGAAACACTCCTCTGAAAATATAATTGGTATCAATAAAGCAAATTATAAATATTCAGAAAATCCATAAATTTCATCAAAACAGTGAATTTAATTTCTAGTAAGTGTTAGAGATTTTTTTTCCATGCTTTTGATTTTCAAGACTTTCTTCTATAGTCACACGGGGTTTTTAACAATGCTTTTTTTATTACTGTAATCCAAGATCCTCTCTGAATGACTTGACTTAGTGAACTGCAGTTCTGAAGAAACCGAATGCATGGACAGATTGACAAAAAAAGAGAGGAGACCCGGTGCAATTGTAATTAAGTCCTGCAATACTTGGAGTGTAATGATACGTAGGCATCGTTTGCAACAAGACTGGGATGGGTTAGCAGCAGAATTTTGAAGAGAGCAGCAACAGCTTTCTCTCTTTGTTAAACGCTGTAATCACCACTTCGGGCTTCTTTTGCCTAGTCCCTTGGTTCAGTCCAAGTAGCCACGTGTAGCTCTCACTGAACAGGGCCTCTAGATCCCATCTCTTGTGGCAGCTAAGGTAGTTATCTCATTGACTCTTTCCCGCAAACTAGCTCCTGTGGCTACTTATATGGGCACTCAGGAAAAGCAATGGAATTAAGTGATTCAAGGAGGATCACCAATGACACATTAAACACTTGCATGGACATTTTAATTCAGAACTGAATTGGCCTTAATGAATTAAAATAAAATGAATGAATTTATGAACTGAATAAACATCCATACCCAAGGGTCTATGGTGATGTAACTAATCTGTTTCATATTTATGGTTTAAATAATTCAAGTTACAATGTATAAACAAGCCATAGTATAAATAAGACTTAGACCAAGATTTCTAAGAAACTGCTCTTCATCAAGCTACCTTTGATTCCCAAACCATAATCTGATTCCCGATCCATAATTGATTTTTCCTATTAAACCTCTGTATACAGGGCAATTCAGTTTCTCTTTCTAGTAACTGCTTATTATTCCTCAACATATTAGCCCCAGCAGCCCTGGAAAGAGCTTGTGAAGGTAATGGTTTCGTCTGGATGACTGTCATCCATGTTTCAGATGCCCAAGGACCTGGGATTCTTATACCTGCTGCCAATACCCTACACATCTAGCTGTGTGTGCCTTTTTAATGCAGTTCACAGACGTGGAAATAAAAGGCAGCTACTGTGATTAAAATATCCCATCAGATTAGAGTCACTGGGCTGCATGTACCAACCCATTTCCCAATCACAACATGGGTCAGATGTCAATCAGGTCACTGATACAGTAGGGCTTAATCAAGGTAGCACCATGCTGGCCTCGGGCATTCCTGCTTCTAGTTCCCCTCCACAGGACATCCTGAGTAAGAGCAAAACAGTATTCTAGGAATAAAACTTCCTCTGTAGCACTTCTGAGTGAAGGCATCTAACAAATTTTGCTTTCAGAAGCTACCTGGCAGCAGTCTCTGAAAGGCAGGGGAGGTTTTCCTCTCCGTTGTTAGGAGAGTGAGAGGACCATGCTCACCTCGGACCAAAGCGCAAAGGAGCTGGTGGAGTAACCGAGCAGATTTCCCCACCTGAAGCACCTGGCTCTCTGCAGCCACCAATGGGCTCAAGACATGCATTGGCACAATATAGATCGCTGATTGATGACAAATTTGCATGGCAATATTCAGTGGCTGTTGCTTTGACAGAACAAGAAGAATGATCCGGGGCATAAGTTGCCTAAAAGCAGGATCCTGCAACCAGCCACATCCTGCCAGAAAGGACCTGCAGGTTTTTTTGGTCACTGGGATAACCTGGCGCTAGAGCTGACCGCTGTCGCTCAGGATTTGTTCTCGTCACAGACCGGATGCCTCACGGCTCCATGTCACCATGAAATGCTGCCTTTCCCCCCCCCCCCATCTTAAAAAAGGGTGGCAAAAAGCTAAAGAATGAAAGCCAACAATCTTGAGAAATTCTAACTAATTTCCATGCTTCAAATTCAATCTAAAAATAAAAAGCAGCTTTAATGCGTTTTGCTGTTAAATGAAAGCATTCTAAAATAATCTGCAAGGACCCAGCCCAATGAAGACTGTACTTTCACGAGTCACGGCAATAGCAGCTGAGGATATGCAATGATTTTTTACACAAGGATGAGCTTCTTCCAAACACCCTCATTCTCCCTCCCTCCCACCAGATATTCTATTATTGCTGATTTGTTGGTGAAACGCTTCTTAAAACATCTCCAACGAATGCATTCTCTAATCCACATACCACACAGAAGCTTATGCTGTTAACAGCATCTATTTTTCAATCCTCAAAATTTGCTGTAAATTCTCTAATGGAATAATTGTATTATTATATTATTTTAATAAAAGTGCATTGCTGTAGAATTATGTTGCAGCATTACAGTTTGGGCAGCCTCGTATGATCTTCACAGCAGCTGGAAAAGTAATTAGCATAAAACCCAAACAGCCTCATTAAACATCCCTTTCCTGTAAGAAGGGACACATTTAAGGGCCTCGTCTCCCATGTTCCATTAGAGCTGGCACGGGGCTAGAATGACCCCTAATTGCATTTTTCAGTCCAGCTAAGCAAAGTCCACTTCTTAAACCCCTGGAAATGTTCTACAGCAGATCTCAGGAAGACAAAATGATGCTTCCTGTAGTGGAATACAGGCTCCTGGGGGGAGTGATTATACCCCCTCCTCCCCATTTTTGAACCAGGAGCTTCCATTTGGCAGTTCAAATATGAAACTAGACTACTTTAACTGCCTTATATGTACAAATTAGATCCGCAACTTCTGAATGTATCTGAATTCTTTTAATCTGCTTAAAATGACAAATCTAAAACCACTGATAATTTATAAATCCAGCAATAAAGAAGCAAACATCACTCACTGATTTCCCATGCTATGAAGTGCCTTCTGTTACCGTAAGCCTTGGGCTGTTTATCTAATCGCATGGTTGCAAATGACCACTGGGTTTTAAAATCTCTGTGGATCTTCAATTCCACAGCAGCAAGCAGATACACAGGTTATTTTTGCTCTCTCTACAGAAAGGCAAAAGGTTCATTTTTTTAAAAGTTGCCTACAGTTTTGCATGAATTTGGGTGCAACTTCTAGCCAGCTTCTTGAAAGACATTAAGGAAACATTAGAGCATGCAAAGAGAAGCTATGGGCAACCTGCATTTAAACTTAGGAGGTTTGTTGTTTTTTTTTCCACTTCCCAAATTAAGAATACATCAAATGTGCAATTTTGGATTAATGGAAAAACTAAAACTGAAAATTAGTTTTAATGTTTTATTCAGTCCTTCAGCTCAAGCATTGTAATGTTTCAGCAGACATAAAATACAAGTGCTTTCCTGTCTGCCCAATCATTTTATATTTGTAATTCAAATTTTTAGCGATGCTTGTTAATATCTAATTCAAGTTTGAAACGGAAATGTGTATTTGAATAAAAAACTCTTCTAAAATTAATCTAGAATATACTGAAATAGAATGTGCTTATTTTCCGGAATTTCTTTCAGATAAAATATTTTCTTAAGTCAATGCGCATTCCTGAACAGCCCAAGTTCCTGCAAAATGACGCTTTCCTTCAGAGAAGGACAATTTGCACCCCCCTTAAAAAAACCCCACAAAACAGGGAACAAAGAATCACTGAGTAACTCCAAAAAGTGGTTGTACTCCTGGGTTTTTATAAAACTGGGGCTCCTTTTTGGAAGACTGGACTAAGTTTTATATCAGTGCCACTTCTTTCTCTTCTCCCACAATCTTGGGAATAATCAGTGATTTTCATCGCAGCATTATTGTTCTATGAGCTGCCCCAGCTGGGACCAGTGTCCATATTGTCTGCTCACTGTCTCACATCAAAAGGGCTACTGGAGGTTTTACACATTCTCACTGATGGACTTCATCAAGAATGAAAACAGGACTTTGGGATATTCCAGGCTTCAGGGTAACTTCAGCCCCAGGTACACTGCACGGGGGGAGACTCTGCTCTCTTTCTCAACGCCAATTCAGAATTACATTTCCAAATCATCAGAATAAGGGGGTGAAGCAAGAAAAAAAACATAATTAGCTCAGTTCTCCGTAACTAAACCTAGAGACAGTCTGGCCTAAAAGTTAAGAGGAATTGTAACTGAAATAGTAATACCTTTCACATGGGATAAGAATTGTTATTAAGTAAAACTCAGGAGAACGGAATGGTACCATAAACTACGTTGAAACACAGCCATCCTTGTTAGCCAATGATGCAACCAAGACCACTGCTTTCAAATACAGGCTGAAAATAGGACTTTTGTGGAGAGATTTCAATAACCTGGTAGGTGCTTGGGAAAAAAAACCCCAAATCTCTCCCCCCTTGGTCACTTCCCCAAAAGTACAGGCAGAGGTGAGGGCAGGCATGTCTGCAGGCTGCGTTTCTCCTTCGCTTTCCCAGGCAAAGGTCTCACCCAAATTGCACAACTGGTTTAACAGCCCAAGAGTTTTACATGAGAAAATACGAGAGGCAATCATTGGCAAAGCAGAAGGGAGTAGGAAGGTTTAAGAGAAGCTCTGGCAACACATTATTGAATTTCCACCGATTCGAATATTCTGGAAAGCAAAGTTCAAAATATTTACCTATTGTAGTTAGAAATAATCAGCAGTAGAAATAAAATGATCTGGGGATGGTTTATGAATAGCACTTCCTCTAATTACACAGATTTACCACATTTTGTTTTCTTCTTGTTATTCATCAGAAACATTGAAAGTCCTTGCCTATAAGTGTTGCCAATCTCTCTGCTGACTGGGAGACTTAACTTACATAAACACATTGGCATACAAATTTTTAGAGAGCACTTTTTAAAAAACTGTGGTTGGAAAAACCAAAGCACCAAGGCTTAGCAAGCGAAAAAAACAGCATTTGAACATCAAATGAATGGTTGTTTTAATACAGATTCAGGGAGTGGGCCTGCTAAAGGTTGCATGAGTGGATTTAAGTAATTTTCTTTAAACAGTTTGAGTGTGAATCAAAGTAAATGGAAGAGCATGCATGCCCTCCCTAAAACGCAAACTGAAAATATCCAGATGCTCCATTTGTGGCACTGTCCACACTATTGGGGTTTAATCTTTAGATCCTCAGTGCAGACCTCAGTTATTCCAGTTTAGCAGAGTAACTGCTAGCAAGAGAAGATTGTCAGGCAACTATTAAGAGAATCCTAAGGTCCTTGGGCAGCAGATCAACCCACAAACTTGCCCTGAAAGTCTTAGTCCCCCAACCCAACCTTCCCCAATGCAACTGATGATGCCTAGCTCACACTGATTTGCCTGAACTTTTTTGATATCCAGGTCTACTTTTCTCAGCTCCAGTCTTTAGCCCTACACCTTGAGACAAGTTCCTGAACAGCAATCTCTACAATTTTACACTAAGAAAACAAAGCTTCAAATGAAGTAGGAGTCGGACTTGACTCCTCCCAGGAGGGCACCCCAAGCATGAGGCTAAGAAGTCACTGTCACACCTTTGGCGGCAGAACAGGACATGGCTTGCTAGTTCAACCATGGGTTTTGGGGATGGCAGCTGTGGCACCAGAGGACTCATCCATCCCCACTGCCCCGTGGAAGAAGTTGTAAGTATTTTTGGAGGAGTACACGTTACACAAAGGAAGGGAGTTTTAGAGTACCTAGAAGGAGTAGAAATCCTGAGTTTAACAGATTTTCTTTTCTCTCTTCAGTATGACTGACTGTCTCAGACAATCCTCTACTTAGCAATAGAGCTGCTGTGGAGCTTTCTTCCAACACCGGACTTTCTCTGCTCATTCTACAGGGTGCCTATGTACCTAACCCAAACATTGCTGAATCCTTTGCCTCTCCTACTTACAACTGAGTTTCTTCCACATCCCTTAATTTCTCACCATCTCCTGCTTTCCTTTTATCAGTCAAACCAGTTTCCTCCAAGTACAAGTTACATGCTTCTCACTCCCCCTCTGCCTAAGCACTGCAACTCAAGAAACAAGGGTGAGGGAACACAGACACACCAGCTCTTTAAAATGAAGGTCACCAGAAATGTGAAACAGCAAAACAAGACATTTTTCCCCTACTCAGACTCCTGCAAGCAGCTGAAATACTTTTTTTCTGAAAGGTTGCAAGCAGTTGACTCTTGATGAATACAGTGATAAAAAACTTCAATAATATTTCAAGTAAGCCCAGAACCAATCTTCCCCCAGGCTTCTTTATTTCAGAAGCACCTCCTTTCTCCAAAACATCACCAGGAAATGACATTTCACCAGCAAATGTACGGCTCTGCAATAAAATAACAGCACACCCAGGAACTGTTTTCAAATTCACATCAAGGTGAGTAGAACAAGATGAAGGTATTAAAAACAATTACAAAGGTCTGGCTGAGGAGACAGTCAGCTTTCTTTTTTGATGTCTGCTTTGCTGGTTCCCAGAGAGCACAGTGTTACTTTAAAAACCTTGTGCATCCTCCTGAAGCCATCCCAGCTGCATCCAGCCAAGGAAACATGCTCAGGCATAGAAAATTCATTATTTCTTACTGAATTCTTCTGCCATAAGTGAGACTGCTCCTTATCAGTTAAAAGAAACTGTCCCATCAACTGATATAGTCTTGCCGTTCAGAAGTTTGCCTGTGCTCCCAAAGCTAGAGTTGTCAGCTGTATCACACTGTTCATTGCAGTGAGGGGTCCTCAGCCTTCCATGGTAATAAAGATTTCTGTGCTTTCTATGCAAGATGAAATTTTAGGCAAGTTAAAAAAAAAACAAACACACCACACTTTTGACTATAGCATGAATACCATTGTGGCTGAGTTTAATTTTTTTTGTCTAATTCCCTGTACATGCAACTTCACTGTCAGAAGCATTTATATTGTACTGTGGGAGTTTTGGTGTCCATCAAAGATGTTTCATTAGGACTTTCTGTCATAAAATGATTTGCAGTCCTGACACTGAAAATCGCTCTGTGCTGGAGGGAGTGTCACTTCTGTCCATAAAAAGGATTACAGTGAGAATTAACTTGTTTTTTGCCCCACTATGGTACACAGGCATCCCTCACACAGTATAATCTCCCTTTCCGTTTGCTCTGAGATTGAGCCTGTCCACAGATGGAGCCCATCTGTCACCCACAGTCCATGTCCTGAACAATCTTCTTAACACTCCACCTTCTAGCAGAAGAGGTTGCTCAAATCAAACCCCAGATGTGGGCTCATCTGTCGTCTACTATCTGCAACAACAGACCACCCTATCGCATGATCTTTTCTACCTGTTCTGTTTACTCTACAAAATACCTAATAACGATGCCCATGGACAGAGCAACTACAAGGCAAAGGCATTAGATGTCTGCATCAAAAGCTATGACTTTCACCTTCATGACTAAGTAAGTGCCAAGGCAATGCCAGACTTTGAACCTTCTGCATAGTCACTATAGGGATATCAGAATCAACATATTAAGTATATGAAACACATTCATTGTTTCAAACTTTGGCTTGTTAGTGAGAATACAATAATGAAGATAGAGGATGGGGGACTTGTTATGATCAAACATCATGATATGAGTATTGATGTGCTGAAAGGAACCATACATAATAAACATAATGTTAAGGTCCTTGATCAGTCAAACTATGGATTTTCTATCTCATCTTATGCAATTATCAGATGCCAGAAAATATTTTTTCCTACTACCCAAAAGGGGTTTTTGCCTACTGACCACTGAACTAAAGCATTCATCCCTGAATAAATAATCAGAGCTTTTAGTCTGATAAAGATACAAAATGTTAGTACTTGGAAATCTCAAGAAAAAGGCAACCTTTCAACCTTAAATATCAGCCTGCCTGACTCTCTGTTTCTTCCAGTCCTCTCCTAGAAAAAAAATCCCATTAATTTCAAAAGAAGTTTCAACAGATAAGGTCATGTGTTTGACCCTTACTGCTTTCGACATTTACAATAATTGAATCTATTGTTGCAGCAAATAAGAGACTAACAAAAAACTTGTATTACTATTTATTTTTTGAAAATTACTGATGTTCTATGCAGGTGGGAAAGTTTGGTTGCATGCATCTAGGACACTAATGGGAAACATTTTTTTTCCCAAGCATTTATCAGTGCACTAGAAGAAAATAAGCCTATATTAGGAAGTTTCATGCTGGCTCTCATTATGCCATCTCATAAGCTTGTCCTTTGATTTATTATAAAAATTAAATATATTTTCTCAGTGAAATGAGAAGTATTAGATGAGAGGTCAGGGAAATGCTGGCAGAAAAATGCTATTTCTACGGTGCAAAGTCTTTTGTATTACACATACTAGGTTCAACCAATGCTGCTGAATTGCCAGGGGAGTCTGGTAGGACCCTGGTGGATTCCTGTTCCCCAGGCTCATGGATGATGGCAACTGTGGGGTCCCCAGCTCTGGTACAGCCCAGAAGTAAATCTCTCCCAGTGCCTCCTGCAGGGCACTCAGCAAATTTGACATCCTTGTCAATTTTGCTGCAGTTAGAAGCAGGGTAGCTGACAGGAATACCAATTTTGCAGAGCAGCTGCAGGATACTGGTAGCTTACTAGAAATGAAAATTTAAAAAAAAAAAAGAAAAAAAGAAAAAATAAAGAAAGGATTTGTACTCAGCTGAGATCAAACCCAGTACTGCAATTGACAAACATTCCTTGCAACACGGAGACCCAGCTTTTAATTTTGTTCTTCAGACCCTGAAGTCCCCCTTACCAGGGGAGGAGATCTGATGGCATGTCTAGTTCAAGCTTCCTTCTCCTCTGAGAAAAAGAAATAAGTGTTTTTACTCTTGTAAAAGTATGTGTATACTTTCTAAGTGTGTACTTTCTAAACGTTTGGTAAATGGGGCACATCTATGTACCACTTCTTGTAATGCCCAGAGCAGACTATGCAGGCATATGCAAGCCAGCTTCAAACTGATCGGTCACAGCAGCATGCAACTCCACCCCACCTCCCAGAGCTGGATAAACCACACAAATAAACACCAGGCAGGCTTTGGCAAACCATGGTACATCCTGAACTGCCGTAGTTATCCTCCTAGTTGGAACCAACTATCCGAGCATGCTGGAACTAGCTTCAAAGTAGTTGTGACCACAGTCTCCATGTGTCCCTAAGGGCTGTACGGTTATCATGGAAATCCTGCTACGCTGCACTATGGTTATGACTGATACAGAACGTGGAGACAAGCCTTTTGTTTTGCAGAAACACGTCATTTTTGGTGACAATAGTTCTTAGCTGCAAAGTCAAAATATACGATCACCACTCAGAGTAATGCAGCCATCTATTCCAGTTCATTAGCCTCTGCCTGTCAGATTAGAAAGCAGTTTAAATTACACACAGTAAAGAGCACCTTTAGGTATGAACCCTGAAAACTCCTATTCTGCATTTAGCCTCATGCAAGAGGTTGCATTTAGATAAATGGGACTTCCCATGCAATTATGGGCCTTTTTCAGGAGCACAGGCATCAGGGTGCCAGAAGATGCAGTCAAGTCCTGCCTGAAATCTTCCACTGTGCAATAAACAGGTCAGAGAGCAACTGGGCTGTAACTCAAGCCTCTTCTGGCACGTAAAGCGGCAAGATCCTCACTGCTTGCTTTCTATTTCTAGTGAGAACAATAAAAAAAGCAGAAGAAAATTCATGTTTTCTCACAGACAATCCAGGCTAAAGACTTGCAAAACCACATGTAGTATTTATGAGTCATCATGGAAAAACAAAGCGAAGAGACCTTCTAAACAGATCACAAAGGTTGGAAACAAACATGCCAGGTACAAACTTCCACTGTGTGGAAGTCCAGTGCCTGGACTTGGGATTCTTCCACAGACCAATTTAAAATATTAAACCACAGTTTTGCAGTTTTCCATACCTATTTTTTAATTAAAAAGAGTCTTAAACCAGGAGTGTTAGAAAACAATGGCAGAAGAAGGGGTGTGGTGGGAAGAGAGATTTGTTTTTCTCAGAAAACAAGTGACACATCTTTCCTGCCCAGTGGAACAAATAATTTATGGTTATACAAGTTACTCAACACCATGTCAACTCCTTTGTCATGTCTTTTTCTCACTCCTCTATTAGCATTTACAGGAGTTTGAATGTGGCTAAATCCTCCACAAGTATTGTCTTTCCATACTGCCATTTCCTTTACCCATAATCTGCTAAATCAATGTAACAACATCTCTTCTGGGCTACCTTTTAGCTCTCATAGCAGAGCCTGAATATACAGCTTTGGCAAGCTGCTGCTTTAATTGTGCACCTGATGTGCTGCTTTGAGTTTTTTTAGAGAATAAAAGCTAGTACCAAAGTTAAAGATCTCTTAGAATCTAAGAAATACCTCCAAGACAGGCTTCCACAACCTTTAAAACCTGTAGAAACACGGGCTGCACTATAAATTTTTAGCCTTGTCTAGCAAACATCTCCAGGTTAACAAACCAACCCGACCGTGACTATTACCTGCTGAAGTGTGCTTGAATTTTTCACTCTTCTTCTTCCTCCATTTCCATGGTTTAAAAAGTCTTCCAAGAGTGGCAAATTTGCTTCTTCTTCTGATCGGAGGCGTGTGAGTCCCAGGTACTAAAGAATCTGAACGCATTGCAGCCAGTCTTTCCACTTCCTCAGCTGTAGTTTCAGCAAGAAAAGGAGAAAAAAAAGGGGTGGTAGAAATAAAATAAATGCTTTAATAAGTTATCAGAGAACCACACAGATGGTCAAAATTTTCCACAGTTACAGAGAACAGTAAAAAAGGGAAAAAACTGTAGTCATTATTTTAATATTATTTTCTTTCTTTTCAGTGGAATCCATAATTTACTGTAAAGATCAGTATTAATAATCAGATTCAACAGATAGCAAAGTTATAATCTTTAACAAATTGTTCTGCATCACTCTAGACAGCTGGCAGTCCATCCGCCAGCCATTCCTGGGGAAGCGTGACAGAGATTGGGGAAGAGAAAGCTCCAAAAAAAAAGATGCAATACTGCTTAAAAGAAATATTGCAAATTTTTTTTTTTGCAGTGGAAAGAGACATTTCCATGAACTAATATTTACCAGGAGCAAGGACCCTGATAAATAACAACCCTCTGGTGTCATTACTGTGTCCGCTAAAACTGCCTGGGTTACAAAAGGGGCTGCATTAGGAATTTCCTAATGACAGAAAGGGTGCTAAAAATTGAGGTAGTTTTTCCAGTCACAACTTTCCTGCCCACACATTCCCCTCCAATTCTTATACTTGTCTTTGAACGTAGGGACTTGGAGAATATTAATAGAATTCATACTTAGGGCTGAATTCCCATGGGGGTGTTCCAGGTTTCCACCGAGCTTCTGTTGTTAAAAAATTCAGCTTTCTGCAGTCTTTACAGTATAATACACTATAATAGTCTTAATACTTTAAAAAAAATTCTGAAGAATTTAAATTATCCTTCCTCCCTGATGAGACCATGAGAAGTGTGGGAATGGTGACTTGGTGCAGTTACATTGCATGGTCCTCCCCTCACATTTGCAGGGAAAAGAGGCTGATATTTGAGAAATAATGTCCCTGTCATTAGAGGCACAGAGGGAGGTAGGTCAGGACCACAAAGGAAAACGCCAACAGCGGGCCAGTACCAGTAGCCCAGAGTCTCCCCATGCCAGAGCTGCCAGAGCTGCAATAAGCTCTCCCAGCCCTGGGCTGAAGCACACGCTCTCTCTCCTTAAAAAAAAAAAAAAGCATCTGTGCAGTTCAGTCAGCATACAGGAGGGAGGTTTTGTGGTTTTCTGTTAAGTTGCTGGTATTGTTTTCTGTTTGGGTTTGGTTTTTTTTTTTTAATGGGATATAATTTCTCAGGCTTGTGTTGTAATGCGACACTGCCAGTAAAATCTATTTGTGTGGTTTGTACACACGGAGTCTGGATTCATAGACACAGATCATCACCTCTCCCGCTCTGAAGACAGCAGCCCGGGGTTTCTATTTCACCTCTAGTATATCAAGTACAAACCAAGCACAGGCTCGGGAACCTCAGCAGGAACATTTCTCTGAAGGGATGAGCACACCTACACCACACTGACAGAAACATCAGAGATTTTGGCTGGCAAATTCCCATATGTCTCAATGGAAAATTTTCCAAGGCTTTAAGTATGCCAAATTTAGGTGGGTTTTCATGGGAATCACATCTCTTATCACAAAGGAAGTTCCATTATCAGAACTCCAAACTGAAATGGTATTTGAGCTCCTTAGGTTTTTGCGAGAAGGTTTTTTGTTTGGTTTTTAACACTGGCAACACAATCCTTTTTCCTGTAAAATATCACTGCCAGATACATCTGTCTGTAACTTTCTGGAGAAGAAAAAGCTAGCCAGCAAGACACACAGAGCCCAGTTACTTCAGTGGAAATGGTTAAAAACAACTATTCTTTGGGGAAATGGAGAGAAAGACAGATATTTCCAAGAACAGCTTCTTTCCATTTAAAGCAGAGGTTTTTACCTTTTTTAAGGTAGTCTGGGCAAAGCAGTTAGTTCTGTTCAAGCTCTTTGTGCCTGACTGCCCAGAGCAAGACCTTCTTACAGAGAGAACCCATTTGAAGGCTCTGTCCTGTGCAGAGGCTGGGACATGCTGCATCAAGGCTGGAAATTGCCTGGTTATGTGGAACAAATTGAGAGGGTAAAAAGAAGAGGAAATCCAAAATTTCCTTACACTTTGTGATTTCACTGGAACCTGCTGGGCTTTGAAGACCAGCACAGGGTAGAGACCATCTCCCTTGATTTGCAGATCCAAAGGGGCCATGCCTTTTCTCCTTCCTCCATTTTTAAGATGCCTCTCATTAAAGCACATAACATCACATTGTGTTCCACTTCCGTGAGTTTTAGAGATGCTGCTAAAAGTAATGGGCTGGTATTGTCTTTGCTGTCTTACTTGAGGGATACAGGGTGCAGAAGCAGCTCATTGAGTAAATTGGGAATGGCAAAATACTGCTGCTGAATTAGGCTTCCTGCTGTATAAATCCACAGCTGAAACATAATGAAATTCCGCTTGCTGCTCACTCTCTCTCCTTCCCTCCCCCCCCCCCCCGTCACTAAGCCACCATTTCGGCTACACAGGTGCTTTAGTTACTGAGTCTCAGAGTTGGCAACAACCCCTCTTTGGGGAGCTGGTCCTCACTGGCACTGCTGAGGCCATTCCCTGGAGAACTGACATCCCTTAAAGATTCTTTCTTTCTATTTTGCAACATACTTCCCCTCTGTCCCATACCAGCTGAGCTCTCATTGCCCCCGGGAAGCTTTTCCTGTTCAGGATAAACGAGTACGGATTCACAGTCAGGCAAAACTAACACTGGAGTTAAAAGAAATTTACCCAAAGGGCAGGCTCATTAAAAGCCAAACACAGCATCAAAACCATTTCCATATTTTGACGCCTCGTCCCTGAATTTCAGTATAATCTCTCACATGGATCTGTGCCCCAGGAGTCCCGCTGTGCTTTCCATCAGCCATGAACGTGGCACTTCTTCATCCTCTCTAAACATACACAGCTTTAAGCTAATGCAAGTAACAGCTCTTTTTCCCCCTCTCGCTCCTATTTCTCAGAAGGACTACCTCATTTTTTTCATGAAAAATACTCTCAAGAGCACTGCTAATTCAAAAGATAATAATCACTGGCTAGGAATGAACCATATTAGCATAAAGCCATGACAGTTTTAATACAGCAAGAATAAAAGCAGGCCGCGACGTAAGAAGCAAACGCCAGATTTCTGCGCTCTTCTTTGCTGCTGCATCTTTTGCTCAAATTGGCCGGGTTTCTCTGCCTTTCTGGCTCCTAATGACTATTGACTGGCTGTGGGCTGTGACACCCACTGCTGACAGCAGGCTCCGTAGGCTGGTTTCACACCCTTGCTGTTCCCAAAAAAGGTGGTACTTGCGTGAAAGGAAACCAACCCAGGCCTTGCACTTTTTTTTTTTTTTGCCTTCCAAGAGGAAAGCAGTTCCAGCAGTCCCAGCTTGATCAGTCTGCTGAACTGGGAGCAGTTGAGACTGTTTAGAAAAAAAACACTCTTACCACATTCGGGTACACGGAGCAATCTCATTGAAGGCTGAAGCCCACCCATCCTATCCATGATCTTTAATATTACCGTCCTCACCGGTAATCACAGTAGGTTTCCTTTCTTAACACTCATAGTTCACAATCATGAACATGATTATCTTAACAGATTTTAAGCCTCCCTAGGAAACACCAATGGCTGTGTTCTGCTTTCTGTTATACCTTGGCCCTAAAGATGCAATTGACTAAATGTGCCATTTTATTTAATGACAATAACTTTGCATAAGTAAAAAAAAAATTAACAACATACTTCTTATTCCTTATCTACATCCAATCAGCCTTTTATTCTGCAGATTAGTTTCCAATAAACTCCTGTTGCAAGGTTTCATTGGAACCCTGCACTCCAAATATCCTCCACTTAAGACTGCACAGAACTTACTCCAGCAGCTTTGTTCAATCAAGATGCAGATGCATCATGTGCCTTTTTGAAATGACAGGAAACCTGAGTGACTACTCTAATTGCCAAACACTTATGTCTTCTCTTTACCTGAACAGGAACAGTTTCAATTAAAAAAGCACCTTGTTTTTCTTTCAGGAAAATGGTTCATTTTCTGCTCTTCTATTATCATCTGTTCAGTTATTTCCCTTTAATTTCCCTTTGCACCTGGAATTAATTTTCATCAGCCCTTCCTTTACTATTTGAATTGCCCATTTAAACTTTTCCTAACTTCTCAAAGGTGTGTTTTCCAACAAAACACGAGGCATGGCAAGCAGCAGTCTAAACTCAGTCTTGCCAAACAGGGATGATTACCTCCTCAGTTGACAACAGCTCCCACTGGATGTGTGCATTTGCAATGGCACACAGTGGCTTGTTGTAGTGGGTTTATGAGCCATGAAGAGCCTGTCAGTAGCTTTCCTTTGCATGCTAGGCAGCACACATATTTTCCAAACCCCTGCCAATTATTCCCACTCCCCAGGTGTGTCGCACTTTGCATTGTATCCGTAAACTGAATTTCTCACCCTTCACACCCCCCTGCTTCAGCACAGGTATCAGACTGTGGCATGGCTCTGCTCTCTCCTGCGATCTCTCAGTGTATTTATTTCTCTTGTTGGAAGAGAATTGCAAAGATCAGCTTTGGAAGTCAAATCCCTTTAGGACCTTGCTTTCATCTTCCCTACATTTTGACGTAAAACGTTAATTATTCATGCTGATTGCAATCTGAAAGCCATTTTTTAACCTCTGCAAACTATACTGCACTGTATGCATCGCTCTAAACATGTCTTTATTGCTATAAAATCTTGTAAAACACCAAGCACTTTCCGTAATTTAACACAGTACACAAGATTTTTTACTTGCAACAAAAGCACTTTATGAGGTTAAGCCATCAATAGCTACATAATCTCTTCCTATAAACCCTGCAATTATAGAAAATAAAGATTGGTAGATTTTGCTGATATCTGCTATTTTTTTATCCCTTATTGCTCTTACAACTCACTGAGTTTTCCATCTCTTAAGTGTTTATTACATACAGATTTGGTGCTAAATCCAATAAACAGTACTGCAGGTCCTCATTTCTGGGCACCTATACACTGGAGCAGTATCCACAGGTCTATCCTGGGCACCACACACACTAGGTGGAGACTCAGCAGTTACAAAACAGGACTCAGAGCAGCCACTACAAGTGGAGCACAACCAAAAGCCAACTGAGAGAAACAGGGCAAGCAGAAGCATTCCAGAGATCCTACCTTTCCTGGGGATACACGAAGGCAATTCTACAGGTACCAGGAATTGCTCTGGTAAGAAACTTCAGCTCGAAAGAAAAGAAAATTTTACTCTTCCTATAGGAAAGCAGGGAGGAGATGCAGTTTGCGCTTTTAAGAAAGCAGAGGAAGTAAGACTTTTCCATTAGATCAGCTAGAGCATTTACTTGGGAGACAGAAGAATCACAGGGTCGCTTTCATCCTCCTCTTGAGAAACTTCAAGCCCACACTCCCATTTTCCTTGGGAACATTACTGTGCTTCGTACTATGATGGATGGGGAGCACTCCCCATCTCTCCTACTAAAACTATTATTATGGACAAGAAGTCAAGACCCAGTGGGTCTTAAAGAAAGCACGAGTAGAAGCAAGGCTTCTACTTGGGCATTCACCTGTCAGCATGAAGACTCTTTTCCAAGACTAGGACTGGGATTTGCCCTGGATTAAATAACCCAAACCTCCTTCTTCTTCACTAATGGATTGAAAGAAAAGGCTAGTCACAGCTGTGATTTGTTGAGAGCCTGACCCTGTCCAGTTGTGCACAAAAGAAAACAAAGGGGACTGAAGATACTGCCTCTCGCTGTCCCTTTCTTTCCCTTCTGGTACGGAATCTTCTATACAAGTCCTGAGGGAGGAGAGAAGAGAGGTGAGGCACCGTCTCCTACATCCTCTCCCCAGAAAGGAGGAGAGGATGAATGGGTAGATGGATCCCCGTTATCAGAGCTGGCTGGACACCCAGAAAGGCGGAGATGTGTTTCAGCCTGTGGAGGGCTGCCATAAAAACCTCCTGTTCTGGGGTAAACAGCAGATAATAAGCAGAATTTCCCACCCAGAGCATAAGATCCCAAGGCATCCTCCTCATACTGTCATCATACCACCATACTAAAAACTCATCTACTGAACAAAGCTGGCCCTTTCTAAGTAACCATGACAGTAACAGGTTCTTGGAAAGCCCCAGCCCATTCTGCATGACCCAGAGTGGAGCAACCTTTTTACTAAAAATGTGCTGCTTAGAAGGCATATTTTTAGACTATTCAGAAATTTGAGAAGGGCATGTACTCTTATTAGAAGTAATCCCATTCAGGAAACAGCACTACAACCCTGAAACTTTCTAAACACAATGGTACCATCTCACCATTATCGTCTTAAACATAAAAAATTTAAGATTTTAATTACTTTAACGGCCAGGAGAAAAGGAACAAAGTACCTCATTTAAGAGCTGGAAAGTTCAAACCATTCCCTTGTAAACTCTGTATTTCTTGTCTTGGGAAAAAGAAACTTCAATTTCTGTTCTTTAAAGAAGTTGATAGGAAGTTGGCCAAGAGGAAAAGAGTAATTATACCAAATGGCACATTTATATTGAGCATAAATGTAAGTTAAAAAAAATTAAAAATCAGTAACAGTCTAGCAAAAAAACAATCTTTACTGGACTCTGAAAAGAGACAGCTGGTATCCACATTCACAGATTTTAAAAAAGGACTAAATACTTCTGCTTTGAGTACCTAAGTGCAGCTACATAAGGTCTTCGCTGATTGTCAGTATAATGGGAATTCTTTTATTGATCCAAATGATGTTTAGTTTAGATCCTTGGCTGTGGTGAAATACCTGTTTAGGGCCTTATGGTAGAAGCTTGAGTTTCAGGGATGAGTACTCAGAGGGGAGAAGAATACCCACAACTCCTTTAAAGTCATGAATAAAGCATAGTGAGTTGCAGTTTAAAATATATGGAGCATTTCCATGTGGTTTTCATAGCTATGATTTAACTATTTTTCACCTTCTTTTTTTAGCATTAAGGTCTAGGGTGTCTCATGGCTGCTGAGCTTTGCAGGCTATTGCTCTTGCTCGGTAGATTTAGAGGAAAGCCTCTGATTTTAGAAACTGCTGCCTTTAAAAAAACATGGAGCCCATCAGGTAATCAAATTGCTGTATCTACCTAAGAAATGTTACAGCCAAAGGAAGGATCTACGCACGTAGCTTCAGGTTCATGAATAATTCTGAGTCCAGCAACCAGAAATAGCTCAGAAAATGAGAAAGAGCGTGGATCAGAGCTAAGGGAACAAAAATACTACAGGGAGCTAAGAAAACAGGATCACTGAAAAAGCTACTGAAATAGTTCCAGCAGCTTTATGCAAGGAAATTGTGTTAACAGAAAGAAAGAAATTAAATCCTGACTCCACCAAAGTGAATGGCAAAGGTCACAAGGAACAGGATTAGCTTACCCAAGCCATCTAGTGACTGGACGACCATCTTGGGAATTAGGGATACATTTTGTCCTTGGGGCTATCAAAACTTTGTAGATGAAGTTAAAACATGGCCCTCTGCTCTTTGCTGGTGACTAATGAGATGAGCAGGAAGAGCAAGGGGAGTTGAATTGTATTATGTGTGGTCCTTCTCACGTGGGGTTGAGACAGGCTGGTTGCATGTTAAAACAGGCTTCCTTACTGATGTCAGAGGACTTTATTGGCCGAAGCTGTAAAAAGGACCTTTCCAGCATGCTAAAATTCACCTACAGAAAAAGAAATTGGCAGAGAAGACATTACAGCAAGTGGGTTTAATGAATTATTTCCCCTGTATTGATGGGAATGACCCCTTTCTGTGGTGTTTCAGAGAGGAACCAGGGGCATGTTGTGAACTGCAAATGAAACTGGAGCGTTCCAGCAGCACCTCAGGATGTGCCTTTATGGAGCCACTTGATCATTATATTGGCAGTGAAGTTCATTTTGCAGCATTGTGAGATAGGCATCTGCATGAGATTTCATTTCAATACAGAAGTAGGATAAAACCCAACCAAACCCTGACATTTCTTACAATTAAAACAAAGTTATCTTTTTTCACCCCTTCTCTGCTTGCACTGAACAAAACAACTTCCCTAAATGCTGGAAGTTTTCTCTCAGAGTTATCAAGATTCTGCTACCAAGAAGATATAAAAAAACCAAACCACAACAACTACAACAGAAGCCTTTCTGAGCATGAAGTCTTCCTGAGCATTTTTGACACTACAAATTGCCTCTCTCTGTATAACCTATGGGGAACAGTGTTCTCAATTTTAAATATCAGAAAAGTATCTGTATAACATCCTACAAGTGTCACAGATCCCATTCTGTTAAGTCAAATGTCAAACCTGCATATATGCTCTTCAAACTGAACTGGAGTCTTTGCCACACAAACCTGATTTTCAAAAATCTCTTTACTTAAACAGCATTTGGTTTGAATCAGCAAGTCAGAGGCTGGCCTGAACCATGACATCTGGCTGGGTACCTCAAGCTTTACAAGGTTTGCAGTGGTGCTCAGAACGACAAATATCCCAAGCATTTTGCTACAAAGGAAGGAAAGAAGAAACAAAGAAATATGCTCACAGGTACACACAAACATATAAAAATGGAGGCTGATACACAACAAGTGCAAATAACAATGCAAAAATCTGAAATAAATGAATCAGAGGAGGTGAAGAGGTGAAGAACACCTTCATTTGTTCACTGGACACAGGGAATAGCTCTGCAAGCTTAGAGCAGCTGAATTCCAAAACTACCAACCACCTTGCAATTTTTATTTTTATTTTTTATTTATCACACAGACCCCAATGTCCAAAGAAGGCTAAGGGAAAGAAGAACAAATTAAAACAACCCCAAAGAAAAATATTGCCAAAAGTGTCTTTCTTGAGCCTCTGTACAATGCCAGAAAATGTATTAGTGAACTGACGCCTGTCTTGCTGCTGCTCAGTGAACTGGCTGTTCTGCCAACTTGAGATGAATAGGAGAAAGAAGGATCGGTTCACTGGAACTACAGGATCTCCCTGTTTTCTTTTAGGCTCATGGGTTTCCATGCACAGCACAAGTGTATTGAGTTCACAAGGAAAACGGTCTTTGACTCGGATGATAGAAAAGCATAGAAAGTCAAACCCACATTAGTAATGTGAGTACTCTCCTAGAGTCAAGCAATGCAGGCAAAATGCTGTCCTTGTTTTAATGAGACACACAAGAAAGAGAAAATAAAATGCTTCCTACATAACCAAGTCTCACAAGGCCCTCCTTACTCTCCCATGTAGGGACAGTCTAATTCTCTTTAATGGCTGCTAGAAGATCCAAAGACTGGCAGCCATAGAGAGTAGACAGTCAGAAGTTGCTCTTCTCAATTCAGATGCTGGAGCAGGCAGCAAATCCCATTTTAAGTGTCATAGCAGACCGCTAGAAGACAAGCCCTCACCCTTATGGCTACAAACCAACAGACAATTACTCAGGGGCTGTAAATACTAATGAAAGCTTTAGTCATCTTACTCTTCTATTTCTCAACAGAGTGTAATTCAGATTAAAACAGCCTAAATTCCACACAAGTTTCTGCACCTGGCTTTTCCTTCAGGCTGAACCCAAATTTCAGAGCTATTTATCAAATAAAACCACTGTGCTAGAAGGAGAGCATGCTGTTTTACTGGTGCATGGGAAGAGAGGGAAAAGGTCTTTTAATACTGTCTCAGCTTCTGGAAATAGCTTATATTGTCCAGCCATCCACGTGTCTGTGCACTTGCATTGCTGATGGTTTGGCCTGGCCGTCTGAACTTTTAGCAGTGCTGACATTTTAAGCAGATTGGAAATTAAAATGAGAAAGATAAGATGCTATAAAGCTCTATAGCAGCATGACACATAGACTCTTTCTATCAGTTCAATTTCAGCTGACGTAGAATAAATAAATAAATAAAATCAGTAGAAATGTTATTTACTTTAACAAAAGCAAGGCTGAAAATGCCTCCATGTTAAAAAAAAACGCGCACATGCTATGTCAGATAGTATCTAAATATTGGAAATGTCAAAGCAGCTGCACCCAATGGATGAGAGATAAAGCCAGTGCCATAATCCTTATGACATGGACTGCTGACATTAGGAACCACGGCTATGATCCATGTGGATGTGAATATATGGATCAGCAATACTCAGAGAAGCTTGCTAATACATTGACTGCAGATGCAGTAGACCACAGTGGCATTTCCAAGCCTGGCTCATTTGTCAGGATGTAGTTAATGAGTATTCTAATTATTTATCTTAAGATCCCCAATGCATTCAAGTCTGCTTACCAATATTTCCATCTGTTGATTCTTGAATCTGTGTTAAAAGGATAACTAACATTCAGGACAACGGTATTTGTGTTGCAGCTGTACATCCCTCAGCCCACTGCTGAAGACAAAGAATATCGTTATCACCTATTTCTAACAAAACTCAGACATGCCTTTCTTGAAATGACCTGATATTCTCAGTGTTACCATCATTACACTTTTGTGCTTCCAGACCTTCACAAGGAAAGATTTAAAATACCATTACTCTTGTTTTTTCAAACAGATAATCAACTTCTCTTAGGAGGCAAGGTGAAATAAAAATAATTCTCTCTTACCAAAATCTCCCAAGATAAATTAAATAATTGGATCCATTTTAATTTTATTCCCTGCACTCCTATTGCACAAAGCCATTAGACTAATGGCTTGAAAAATGTCATATGAAAGATGACAGAGGGCAAGATCCTTCTCTTAAGTAGTGCTAGGGGAGGGTGTCTGCTGAACTACAGCACTAAACCCATCATCCTAGTCTTGGGCTGCACAGCTCAGGGCAGGAGGACGGAAAGAGAAGATTTGAAGTACATCTTACATCCTTTCCAAAATGTCCCAAGCAACAGATACACTGGACCCTCCCTGCATAAAAGGTTGTATATCTTGAATTGCAACCACTGGCTTCAGAGATTCGGTAAGTACCTGAGACAGAAAGCCTCTCCTAGTTAGGGGCCAAGAAATAGGTACAACAGTAATCTCAGTTACACAAACCAAGGACTTGGAGCCTGTGTGTCTCACCCTGGTCCACGTCCTGACTAGCACACCACAAAGCATACATATGCAGAAACCTGTCCTCCACTTCTCTTCGGATATTTTGGGCACAATTTTACATTTTGGGGGAGGGGTCAGAACAGAGGAGGAAGCTGGGGAAATGTTTGGCTTTTATTCCTGAGTCATATTTTCAAACCTTCAAAACATTCACTGTCTATGCAGAAAAAATCTGCAGAGGCTGTCAGTTAGGTCTGGTCATCTCTTATTTGTGGTTTTTCCCACTTGAGATCCAGAGCTTTCCTTTGGGGAGGAACAGAGTTTGTCCATGACATCTCTCCCTACAGCATATCTTCATGATGGCTGATGGGTGCTATGATTCTGGGGATATCTTTTAGACAGGGAGGCTTGGGCACAAACCAAGCCAGAACAATATGTCTAGTGGTTCCACAAAAGCTACAGCAGGTGGTTTTATAATGACTGATTTTATCTTTTATTTGAATTATACTGTGTGTTCATTGTTTTTCAGAGCAAGAGAAATCATTCATCTTCTCTTAAATCTAAGAGTCTTATCCAAAGGCAGAGGCTCTGCTAGATCTGCATCATCTTCAGTAAGCTGGACCCAAAGCCAGGAAAGTCAGGGAGAGGTGACAGTGACAAGATCAGACATTACCTTATTCCTCTCTGCCCAAGCCTTCCTAAAACAAGGAGACTAAAAGCAACAGACCAGTGAAGATTCATGTCACTTCACAAGAGCCAAAAAGCTAAGGACAGTTTTTCAGCTCATAGAGATGGCAAGAACACCATTATTTTCCAAGAAGCATGCAAATCAAAGTCACAAAGGAAAAATGGGGCTTTTCAGTATGTCCCAGCTTCACACTTTTGCAGCTCTATCATATCCATCCAGATAATGGCAAACATCACAGTTTCTTAAGAAAGCCATCACAACATCCAGCCAGGGTTGGCTTAATCATTGTACATTCTGGTGCTGCCCTTCCATTGCCTCAGTGCCCTGATGCTGGGTTTTGGCTAATGGATTTAGGAAGATGGGTGAGAACTGGAATGATCAATTTAACAGACTACAAACATACACAATTAATCTTAGACATCCTAGCAGACTGTTGGTACCACATAAACTTATCCTGTGGTCCTGAAATTACATTCTGGCTAATTGGGGGCTGAGTAAGGTAATAAAAGGAAGCCAAGTTTGGTGATGTTGATTTCAATCAAGAGAATCTTAAGAGATACAAAGAAATAGCTATACATTTACTACCAGCCAATGAAACAGATCAAGAAATAAATTCAAAATACAATACAAAAATTAATGTAGAATATTTACCTCTTTTGCTGCAGTAGCAACAATGATAACATTATAAACAGTGTACTCAAAAGGACAGGCTTTGCTCATCAGTCAAGGAGCCATAAATGAACTCTGGCATTTTTAATGACATGATATTAACTCTTGTTTCTAAACAGAGGCAGAAGGTATTATAATAGCACAAACTGATATAAGTAGTAGAGGTTATAAACTACAAAAAAGAAAAAGTAAAACAAAAAGAAATGAAAAGAAGAGATGTCTCATGGCAGAATACCGAATCAGATTATCTCTTCCGATCTCTTCTCTACATACCCAGTCTTTTTCTGCTGCTTAGTTCTGACTAGCAGTGATGATATTAATGAATAAAATTCCAATAATTGATGTAAAGTACTTCCATATATTTTATTTTCTTCTGAAGAATCTCAATTTTTAGAAAAGAAACAGGCCAACTATGCCAACCATCTATCGTCTAAGAGAAACATCTCTAAGCAAATAAGGGAACTACTCAGAAAAGACAAACACTGAAATGGGAATTAACTGCCCACCTGGGCAGGGATCAAAGCTTAAAATAGGACACATGGATGATGCAAAAGGGCACAGAAAGCCAAGCTTGTTCAGCCAGGTCAGTATCAGATGGTTTGAAACACTCTGGTAATAGCAGAGTGAGAAGAGAACCTGCTTCTCCATGATCTATGACATCTTTTGCACCTTGCACCATTTTATGCACTTTACACATGGAAAACTTGGAGCCTTTCATAGTTTATCAAATAATTCTGTGTACATCTGATGTATCTAGGTTGATACAGAAGAATCAAAATTAGTCATACTACTCAGGATGACAACAAACACTTAAAGCAGAATATTATTGTCAAATACAGGAAGTATACCGTATTGCTTTTATCATACTTGATGGCATTTTCTTTGCTTTGTTGAACTTCCTAGGAGGGACTGATTTTTTCATCGTGTGTTCAGTGTTGCCCCAATCTTTGTACTTAAGAGGCTTACATACCCCAACACTTTAAACTTGGTTCTCAGAATAGAGAGCAGGATGCTAAGATGCTATCAAAAGATGACAACTGAGTTACAGCATTGAAAAGGATCTAAATCACTGAGAAGAGACAGGACCGAACCAGGCTGGCTGTCTGCTCTCTAAAGACCCGAAGAATTGAGGTGTTCTCTTATCAGTGTCCTTATGTCAACTCTGTATAATAAAAATGAGAGGGAGGCTGAGCCACTGTGACCAACTCCATCATTTTTTTGTTGGTTTTGTTCCTAAATCTCCTCAAATCAATGACACAGAAATACAGAATTCCAAGGAAAAATGGCTAACATTTCTCTGGTAGGGACACAGGAGTTTTCACTGGAAAACAAGGGACTGCGCTTGCGTAAACTGGACCCAATCTTGTGTATACCTTTTTCTCCTATACTATCCAATTTATCCAAGTGAAGACCAGACCCCGCTTACTACCTATATTTTTCCTGCAGTTTCAGTCAATAATGTAAATTATATTGCAGTTTTGGCCAAGGCATCTTCCAGGGCTTTTCAAAGTAAGCCCAGAGCTCTGCTAGGTGACAGCCTATGCAACCCTGGCAGTGAACTTCCCCTTGTCAGCACAGCCTCGCCTGGAATTGTATACATCTGGCTTATTTCATGGCCAGCCTGTAGTTTTTGCTACAGGCAGTTTAACCCGGTATGAGACACACACGAGCAGTTAATAACTTGCCCCAGGCTTAGTGGTGTTTCTTCAGCTGAATTTTGGGACATAAAAGTAGAAGATATCATCCCTCCTCTCCTCTCTTTCCTTTTACGGCAGACTAGCCAACTGACTAGCCAACTGAAATAACTACTAGTGTTTAAGGAAAGACTTGCATATCTCCGGGTAGCCGTTCACATTTGCTAGTCTTAGCATGTAAGCCAGAGGTACACCCTCTCATAGCCCAAACTGACCTCCTTCTTACTCTTCTTCTCCTTCCCCGTCTCCTCCCTGCCTGCAGGGCATGCCCAGCCATGACAGCAGAGTGCAGTCCTGTTAGTCTCTGATCTCAGGACAAAACAGAGGTAACTGATGAGTTTGTTAGTCCTTAACGTGCAAGGCACACTGATGGGAGTGGGGCACTGGGACTCTGCTCTCCCTGCTCTCTTGTAAAAGAAAGGTAAACAATCGTGTCCTGCCTGCCTTAGGATTTTGCCATCTGCAAGTTCCCATCACACCTTCTTCCCAGAAAAGCACATTTATTCTCAGGCCAGGCTCTTATCTTCCCAAGCAGAAAGCAATGCTGGTGGGAGCACAGTCCCGCCTGGTGCCCCAGCAGCCTGTTGGGATAATGGAGCACCTTCGCTCAACCTCATCAACTCCCTCTGGCATTGCACCGTATTCACCCAAATCAAACTCTACCGTGTCCAAATGACAAAAATAAACCAATTTGATTTTATGAACTGTGCTTTCAAGGAGACATATTTCACTCTGTAATGGAAGCCCATGCATTTCTCTCCCCCCTTCTTTAAGGTAACAATCCCTCAGAGACTGAAGACACACACTGAATAATTATACTAGCTGTTGAAACCTCAAACATGCTTTTCAGCTTCCCACACTTCACAGCAGGACCAGGTACGCTGGTGTTTTGCCTGCTTTTCCATTCCGTGTAGTCTAATTTTTTCCCTCCAAAATATTTTAGGATTTTTAACAGGTACAATTGTAAGTGACTGCAATGCCTCATAGCCACATACTGCGCTCACTCTAGAGATGGCAGTGGAAGAGCAACTACCATTTGAAATAATGTGAGAAGTAGTGGAGGAAAACTTATTTTTATACACAGCTCTTGCAGGGCTCATGCCTTATCTAGAAGATAACCATTTAATAATTACTTTTGTGGGAAGCAAAATAATCACCTCTAAGACAATTTCTTTAAGTGATGACACAGTAAATGTTCTCAAAGTTCTTTGTTAAAAACATAACAGTCTTCAATTCCAGGTGGGAATCACACACACACACACACACACACAGCTTCCTCTCACCACCCCAGTCCCCCTTTCCATTTGGAAAAAGATATTTATTTGAAACCTCTAAAAAAAGGAACAAATGTTGGAATTCCTACAGCAACAGCATCTCAGTCCATGCTGATTTTCATGAATATGTAAGATAATTAATAATTTCTGCTTAAACAGCAAAACCCTGAAGTATAGGGGCATACAATAAGCAGGCTACATTTAAGCTCTAAATGAAACCTTTTAGGGTACGGTTTATTCTTAAAATTATTTATATTTCCACTACACTTGTACCTAGAGACCCAAAAAACCTGAAGCCCCAGTCTTTGGTGGGACTGGTCCTCCCACAGTCCCCCTCACCCCAAAGACTCATAGTCTATTTACAGACCAGCAGGAAGGGGAAAGGAAATCCCGTTATCTCCATTTTACCGACAGGGAACTAAGGTATGGCATGCCACATGGATGGACATGTCCCCAGCCACCCACAGATCCTCTGCAGGGTTGGGAACTGAGCTGAGAACCTTTTCTCACTCTGGTAATACCCACTTTTCCCTGTGCAGTCTCTCTCTTCCAATGCACCGTTAGGTAAATGCTTTCCACTTAAGTTTTCTTGTCAGATTCACTGCATAAAAATCAAAAGTATCCCACTTCAATTGCTCCACTCACTCTTTCTCTTGGGTAATTTCTGGGTACCTTTGAAACCTCTACAGTTCTTTCTAGCCACACTAAAGTTGAGATGCGTCCAAACCATGTTCCACATCCAGGCTCAGACTTCTGCAAGAGACTGAGATTTGCAGTCAGCTTTTTTTTTGTGTATGGACACCTTAAATAAAACCCAGCTAAATCTCTTCTCCACGTATTTGTTCCTCTAGCTACTGTTCCCTTGCTCATCAGCCGTGTCATCAGCTATGAACCAGCACTCCCACAATCCTCCCAGAGGCCACTGAAATCAGTACATTGAGAAGTGCCTTGTACATACGAGGAGATGTTTAGCATCGCACAGTTGCAGCGCACCTGGATCTCTTGTAGTTCTAACTCCTTCTGCTTTACAACCTTCTCAGCCACTTTCACACATTTAAGTTGAAAAAGTATTTTCATTCCCCTTCATGCTTCTGGCAACTTTCAAAATACTTCCACTTGTGTTGTCTCCTCACTTCTTGTCTGCTTTTCCTTGGGACTTTTGCAACTCTTCACCATCCTGCTTCTCCCAACATCCCTCCCACAGCCCTCTGGTAGCATTGAGAGCTCAGTCCTGATTGCTCTTTTATTCCTGGAGGTGACTCACATCTTTCTACACTTGACCTCTCCCTCTTGGTTCAGCCTACCATGTCTGATTGCCTCTCTGGCATCCTGCCCTGGATGTGCTATGGCCACTCAAACTTCACAGGATGAAACCACAGCCCTCATTCTTCCCTCACATACACTTTCACTACTTTGTCATTTCCAAAACCATTTCTGCTATTCTGTCACCCAAATTCTGAGTTTTGGTGTTTTATACACCCCTCTCTCTGATTTCTAATTTCCAACTAAATTAGCATTAAATATATCCATTAGTTTCATTCCAATGGCTAAAGCATCTACTTCCATCTACATTACTGTAACATCCTGCTTCTCTTTCAGCTTCTCACTTTTTATTTTTCACCTCATCAAAATGCTGCATCCACATCAACTCCCTTTATCCTTACTTCAGTGAGCCCATCTGCATGTCCACATTCCTTCACTGACTTCTGAATTACATGACCTCCCTTCAAAGATATCATACGACTCAGTGCTTGCCTCCATCTTTTTCCTTCAGTTTCACAGCTCGCTCTCTCTCTCTCCTGATACTCTTCTAGTCATGACTTTTGCTAGACTACTTAGTGGTCTTTGAAGGATTTTCCTCTGTTTCAGCATGAATTTTCCTTCTCCAGTTCTTCCAGTACAGTATTAAAATGAGAATGGAGAGTAAGATGATGACTAGAATCCAGGACTCATAACTGGATTTGGAAGGTATTTCAGCACTAAATCAAAGTACTCTGCTGGCCTGCCTGTGCTATAAGGACTGAATCCTGATCTTTGTACACACTTCCAACAAATATTGTAGCTACTTGGGTCATATAATACTTTTGCATCCAATAGTGTAGTTTCAGGCCTGCAAGACCATGTATAAAATACATATAGATTTGAATAGGAGGGTGGGAGTGTCCACACTGCAAATTTATGTGCATTTCCCTTATAAAAAGTACTAAGTAGTCTTTCTGTGCTCATTAGGCTGTGCAACTGTGAGGATGCATGGACATTTCAAGATCCCTACAAGTTTCTCCCTGTGTGGGCTAGTCACACTTTTTAACCTCATCTGTCTTGCTAATATTATGATCACATCATAATTTCTGTTCATTGTATCATCTATTCCCTCCAAATCTCAAAAGGTCTAGAGCAGGTATTAACCAGGGAAATACTGGCATTTTTTAGTCCTGAAAAATGTACCAGAGCCAAGCCAGTGAGTGTGCTTAGCCAGCATAGCTGGGACTACAGTTTCTTTACTTTCTGAACGAAACTCAGCTGTGCATGCTGGTGGGAAAGAAAGGATTAAAGCCATACTAGTATTACATTTTAAATGATGACCGTAAAAGTTATTTGCACTGAGTGGAATGAAATCCTACCCCACAGAAGGAGAAGATGAAAGCAGACCGATGAGATGCTCTGGAAGCCCCTCTGCTCTATTCTTTGCCTCTCTAGGGTTACTAGATTATCCTGTCAAAAGGTGTACCCTCCCCTCAGTATCTAATGGTTTGAAACTAAATAATCAAACATGAAGAGGGAATTAAAGTCCTTCAATACATACCTATTGGTCTGTTAAGAGGTACAAGTAACCAGAAGTTACACATTCATAAGCATCCATGCATACGCATGTGTGCATTAAAAGGGAGGAAAGCAATGTTCTTCTCTTACTGTGCTAAGATTTCAAGTACAAGGCTGCAAAAAAAAACCCAGCAAAAGATGTTGATGCAATTGAGTTTTAGGTCAATTCAATTAATCTAGGAAAGCATATTTCTAACAAATGGCTCAATCTGCTTTTAAGGATAAATAAACCACAGTAATAGTGCAAAGCACCTGCTGCTGCTGCACATAGCCCTTCATTCGATATCTGTGGGGCTTGCTGTCCCAGCAGCACAGATGAGGAAAGAAAATGCTCAATGTTTTGCATAGCATTCATCAGATTCTTTCCTCTGTTACAGTGGCACAAGCAGTAAGCGTGCTTAACCCACTGTGGGTCTCCAGGCTTCTCAGGCTATCTTTTCCCTTTCCACTGAAAGCAATTCCAATCAGCTTTAGCTGCAGTTTAATCAAAAGAAACTATAATCACACTAGCAGGATGCTAATTCTGAGGAGACATTAGCAAAACCACAGTTACTTCATTAAACTGCAGACCTGTGGTTGACAAAGAACCATCACATCCCAAATAATATTTTGTTCTTTTGCTTACAGCAAATGAAAGCAGCTTTAGTTAATAATAACAACAATCAACCTTAGCAACAAAAGCTGAAGAATGAAGTGCCAACAACTACTGAGAACCTCAGCTCAGAAAATGATAACAATTTCATATTCACATTTATCACAAAAACCCTTTCCCTGACCTTCAGAAAACGAGATCAGTCTATCACATCAGTTAACAGGGAGTCCTAAGTTGAGTGCCTTCAGTCCTAACTAACATGTAAAACCACACAGCAAAACAAAGTAATACAACATTGAACAAGAATGCAGGCTAACATCTGTGAGGCTGTTTTTTGCCTGAATGCTTTTATGCTCCTTTTAGTTCTCAGCTTCTCCTAATTGCTGACTTTGGCAAAATCCAAATAATTTGTCATTGTTGCCTTCAAGTATTTGCATTCCCAGAAACATAAAAAGCATATACTTACCTGTAGCAACACCTGTGATTGATTACACCGTCACTCTCTGAATACCCTCTGGAGGTTTTGCTTAGTCCCAAAAGGAGAGGGGGAAGGGATGAGAACAGTTGTCTGATGAAGAGCACTATATTAATTCCAATAAAAATACAATTTCCCCCATGCATTTGACAACATGGTGAAAATTACACTAGCTGGATTCCAGGTAAACCAGTCCTTCCAAATACAGAGTTGAGTCAAGCAAACTCTACTGCAGCACGGCGAGGAAAAAGTTGATGTATAAAGGCAGAAAACCCTGATCTAAAATTCACACAAATGGTAACAAAACACAATCGATACACACAGCAATTTCTATAGCAACTGGGGGAAAAAAGGGGAAAAAAAAAAAAAGAAAAAGAGTTGGTTCCTTAACTGTTAGCACAAAGCTCCTGTGGCAAATGAGGGGACCTGTCCCTCTTGGCATCCCTCTGATCGACACGCTGAATCGATGCCCAGTGCATTCCTCCCGCGCTCCCTTTCCTCGTTCCCTGGGATCTGTGGAGGGGCAAGCCGAGCATCCCAGCCTCCGACGGGAGCGCACACATGTACACACACCCCCCATGCAAGCAAAACACGCTCCCCTGCCTCTCTCCTACACCCACAGGATCTCAGCACTCACCGTCACGGGCTTCCTCCCCGCGACTGCAGTTGCTGCAAATGTGTTTGATCTCCTTGCCTATGTGACAGTGTATCACAAAAGAGACATTGTTGTTAGTGGTGGTGGTGGGCTCCTTCAGTGGCTTCATCCTCACTAGATAGAAAGCTTTCTTTTTAGGTTTCTCTCCACTCATGTCTGAAACCGAGCCCTGCCTGCAGCCAGGAGAAGAAAAAGCCAGCATCCCAGGCTGCCTGGTGTGCGTGCAATCCGCCATCCGCTCCCTCAGCCTTTAGCTGCCACACACACAACAGGGATGAAGGGGAGGGCTGGGGGGGAGTGGGAAGGAGCGGGGGGAGCAGGCGGGAGGCAGAGCAGGCAGAAGCGCTGCCTGAGCCTCGCTGCCCTCGGCGACCCTGCTCCTTCCCCAATCCACCCAGGCTGGGCTGGAGGATGCTCAGCGTGTCCCTGCTCTGGCCATGCCCGTGGCAAGACTCACCCTCAGCCACAGGCGCTGGGCATCTTTGGTGGCAAAGATGAGCCTGGTACAGTTCTGACAACCTTGCTGGCTTTCATGCATCCCAGGAGCACACGGCACCCCTTCGTTGTTCCCCCCCTCCATCTCCTATGCATCCATCCCCCCTCTTCTGACAAGCCCACACACACCCACAGGAGCCCCACATTGAGCCCTTTGGGATGGTGGGCACTTGCCAGTGCTGTCGGCCCCTGGCTGGCAGGACATGCTGTGATTCTCCAGCCCATGCTTGGGCAGCATATAATTAGTACAGCAGCATGTCCCACCATAATTCGTATTTTACACAAAAAGGACAGGCTTCCAGCAGGCTGTCCCCCCGCCCCCCCCAGCACCTCCACAGGTCACAGGGCCCTTCTGCTTTGGGTGCCCCAGGAAAACCAACTGCTCCCCTGCAACACTCTCCTGCTTTTCATTCTTGCTTTTTCTCTCCCCATTTCTTTTAAAAGACAGAGGGGGTGCCTGTCCTGGCCTGTGCTGGGGCTCACAGTGCCAGCCACTGACAGCAGCTGGCACTGACTGGTGACTTCAGCCCCAGCCCCCCTGCAACTCCTAGGCTAAGGCTGTCCAGAGGCTCCCAAACAAGCGCAGACAGTTTGAGTTCATTTTGGATGCTTATCTGGAGAACGACTACCCCTTTCTTTGTTCCCTCTTGACTCCTGCCCAACACATAGCTGCTCTGGAGATCGGCCCCGCCATCCCCGGGTGCCCACAGCCTGAGCAGGGTGCTTCCACAGCTCCCCCAACCTGATGGGGATTAGAATCTCTGGCCAGACGCTCTGTCAATCCCTTGCTGCCCCGAAAATGTGCTGTCTTCTTCCACGGCACAGTAAACAGCCCAAGCTGCCGAAGCAGCAGCTCAGGACAGCGCCTGCAACAAAGCAAGAGGTGGGAGCAGGGGCAAGGATGCTTGCTTCTTGCAAGCTTTGGGAAGGAAAGCCATTAAGAAAGATAGAAGAAAGAAGATATGATAACCTCAGCTATTCTGGTAGCTATTATAGGAATGTAAGCATTGCTCCTTTAAATCTTCAGCAAGCTATCGGTTTGGCAGGCACAAAGCAGAGAGAGAGTGCAATTGGGGCAGATGAAACATGGCAAAGAATAACACCATTCTCCTTATTTTTAGCCAAAGCCCTTGCTTGCTGCTACAGGAAATCCACTCATTCTGCAGTTCTTCACCATTTCCACATATTGTTGCCACATGTTTTACTGCAACAAGAGGCCAAAACAGCCCCGATTATTCTGTTCAACTGCACATGGAACAGTCAGTAAGACTTCTGCCCTAAAGAAAGACGGAGCAGAAACTTAAGGATTCAGTGCCATGGTTTTCCATTTTCTCAGAGGCATGCACGCACACGCGCGCACAGACACACACAAGATGCATGCAACCACACCACTGACCTACTTCTTCTGCGTCATTCTGATGCAGGTCTGACTTCTCACCTGCTGCTCCTGAGAGCCGAAACCTTGAGATGTCACATATGGCAAAAATGGCTTCACTTTCATCAGCGGTGTTCACAAATCAGCCTAGGTGCTATCAGATCTCACGGAACTACGGGCTGAAGCATGCTCTCAGCACAATCACACTGTTCACTGAGCCACGCGAAGCATCCTGCACACCGGGCTGTGTATATAGGTTTATGTTGAACAGATTCGGTCACCTCAGGTTAAGCATTGCTCCAAAGGACTTGATTTTGCATGTGTTGCTCATCTAAAATTCTCATCCATTTCATTTAAGTGGTAGGAGAATAGGTAATGCAGAATTATTCAGGAACGAGCAGGTGAATTCCCCAAATGTGCATATCATGTGGTTAGGAGTTAATGCCCTGAAAAGCTGTCCCTTCGAGTGCCTGATGCTGAGACACCATTTGCTACCTTACATGCACAGAAAACAAAAGCTGAGAAGAGTTTGATCCCCCAGCAGTCCCACAGCAGATCAGGCACTCGCCATGGATTTCCCTCTAACTTACTCATTGCCTTTGAGAATACCTTCAGTTGGGTTGTGATTCAGAAAATAATTAGGTAAGCAGAAGACATGACCATAATTCACCCTCTGAGCTCACTGAGAGTTCACAGCTGTTTGGCACTGGTACCTGGCACTCCTGCATTACAGAAATGGGTCAGGAAAGGAAAGCACATTCAAATGCGAACTTCCCCAAATTTGGGAAATATGAGTATTAATGAAATCTGGGGTGAACTCAAAACTGGAATACGACATCTGCTGTCTCAGGGCAGTATTGGGGTGTTGTGCCTCACCTGTTATAGGAAAGGACACCAGAGTGATATATTTAGCAGAACTGAAGACCAGCAGATCTTGTCTTGTAAGGCAAACGTTCTTGTATTTCAGGAATGGGGTAGATCTTAGGACATGAAAAACTGGGTCAGGACCTCAGTCTTTTGCAGTCTCCCTCTGTGACCTTGGACAGATTACTTAAAATGTCTTCATAGCTCAGCTCCTTGGCTAAAGAACAGTGATGGTGATGTTTCTGGTTTTCAGATAAATTTTATGAAATTGTATTTCAAGGTGCTCTGAACGTGTTTGTGTATATCAGAGGGGGAACACTTACACTAACTGTTCAAATAAAGAATCTACTATTTATAGAAAAATGAGAGGGGAAAAGAAAAAACATGTTCCATCAGGCTTAGTCCAAATGGTTCACTCATACCAAACTTAAACTTTTTTGTTTCTCTGGATTTTGTTTCAACAGTGTTTATCCATCCTCTTCCAACTCTCTTGATTCTAAACCCATGAAATTCAACTCAGATCTGAAAACAGACTTGGTAGCCAAGCCCCTGCATTTTTAGTGACTCTGTTATTACCTCCCAACCCCAAACAACCCCCGCTTTAGAGACAGGCAGGAGCAACCCCTTTCTCAGGCAGGGGCTGGAAGGAGGCTGTGTAACTATTCCCACAGGTCAGGTAGAGAGCTCTTTAGTGACTCCAACCATCTTCACATGGGCTCTGTACTACAAAAGAAACACCAAACATTACCGGAACGGACAGTTTTTGCAAGCAGATCCCAGAAGACTGCAGAAGCCCAGCTGTTCTGACATGTTTGGAAAAGTCTGGGAATTAAATAACTGGTCCAGTAAGTAACACTGATTCTGTGTGGACAAGAACCCCAAATTATCATTGAGAAAGCCCAAGGCATTTTTGCTTGCAGGTGCTATGTATTTTTAATGCAAACAAGCCCTGAAGCCATCTGCTAGTATGTCTCTTGTAACATGCACTTCACTATAACATGCAAATTGCCTTCATTCCTAAGAGCTGCCTTACAGAGAATCTGAATTTGCCACAGCTCATAAAACAAAAATATGTTTAATTATGATCTGTGTAATTATGGTGAAAGCTGCTGCTGCTAATCAGTTCCAGGACAAATAATGTAAAATGAACGTACCAGAGTATTCCTGCAGAAAATTACTTGCGTTGCCTTGTTTTTAAAGATAAGTAAAAAAACCCCTCAAAACCATAAGAACTCTTTCACTGCCTCAATGCACGGCTACAAACCTTGGCATAATTTTATTGCACAGAGGACAACAAAATCAATGCAGAGGATGTCAGACAGTTGGTTATTTGACAGTGAATCAACCAACTTGCATCCTAGCCCCAGCCTGCATGCACTTCTTGTATAAGCTTGGAAAAATGTTTGTAACTTCAGTTTCTCCCTGCCGCAGCCTTTGCCATTATAAGAATGCCACTTCCATTGTCCATAAAGAAGAGATGAAAGTGAAAGCAGCATTCTCTTTAAACAGATGACTACTGAGATATAGATTCACATCTGCATCAAAATCTTTGAGGCTCCCGTCTTTCCATTTTTTTCCCTGAACCATGTCTCCCCCTGTCACCTGAGAGCCTTTTTGGGACACTGTGTCCTCAAATTATCTCTGTGAAAACAAAAATTGATGCTGGAACCAAACAGTCAAAAGCAGGCAAGCTTTGGGCTGCATCCTCCACACCACAGAAAGGAAGATTTCCTCTTCTTTCTCTAAGCTGTGGTACCATGCAAGTGCCCAGTGCCAGTCAGGACACCCATTAAGTCTGCCCTAAGCCCCTCAGCTGAATAACATAGAGTCTTCTATGTGGGCAGGTCAGGCTCCCTCCTGCTTCCAGCACAAATAGGTGGACCTCATCAGACATTGCATGGGAGGCTTTCAATGTTCTTCAATAAAAAGGTTGTCTTAGAGAGCTGTAGCATTTCCCTGAAGCAGCTGTGGCTAACAGAATGGCACTGTCCAGGTGAAAATGCTAGACAAATACAAGTTTAACAAGGCAGCATCCCTTCTTGTTAGCAGTTTAGTCTCGCTAACCAAAACACCATGATTCATTTGTTTTACAGTCTACTTAGACAGTGATGTTTTTGCAGGGATGCCCCTGTACTTGGCAATTTTTTCTAAATATTTTCCTTTCCTTCCTGTTTCCTCTGCCCACTGTACTATGAATCCCAGTGAGAATAAAAAAAGAGATAAAAGATAAATTAACTAATTACCAGCTGCTCTAGTGATTAATGCATACATTGATGCTGTATTACACATACTGAAACAAACTGATCAATTTGCAGTGAAGAAGAAAATACGTACAATTTGATCCACTGACTACGACCGAGGAATCAGCCACTGACACAGTACCCCCTTCAGTAGTATCTTCTATTCACTGACAAAAAATGCCCCAAAAGCCACCTTAGGACAACTAATATTTGCCAAAGGAGTTTGTTACCAGTTGGAGCATAGAATCATAGAATAGTTTGGGTTGGAAGGGACCTGTAAAGGTCATCTAGTCCAACCCTCCTGTAATGAGCAGGGAGACCTTCAACTAGATCCTGTTGCTCAGAACTCCATCCAATCTGACCTTGAATGTTTCCAGATGGGGCATCTACCACCTTTCTGGGCAAACTGTTCCAGTGTTTCACCACCCTCATTGTAAAAAATTTCTTTCTTCTATCTAGTCTGAATCTTCTCTTAGTTTAAAAGCCATTACCCCTTATCCTATCACAACAGGTCCTGCTAAAAAGTTTGTCTCTCTCTTTCCTGCAGGCCCCATTTAGGTACTGAAAGACTACAAATTAGGTCTCCCTGGAGCCTTCTCTTCTCCAGACTGAAAAACCCCAGCTCTCTCAGCCTGTCCTCATAGGAGAGGTGCTCCATCCCTCTGATTATTTTTGTAGCCCTCTTCTGGACCAGCTCCAACCCAGCATCCTTCTACTTGCAAGCCACAACTCACACCTGGATACCCAAGTATTTTCTGTTTGCCAGGCAGTTAGTGCAGCACAGCTCTGGTCCATGGCGGGGGCTCCAGGGGACAGTATTTCCGTGGATTTCTGCTTACTGCATGGCACATCAGCAAAAGTGAGAGGGCATGAATGAGGGAGAATCAGCCTGAGACTTCTGCAGGCCAAAATAGAATGTGACCTTTTTAGATCTGCAGCTATAAACATATTCTTAAGCAACAATCCCAGCTACTTCTTGCAGTCATCAGCCCAAGAGAGCCAGGTGATGAGTGCCGCACAAACACAAGCAAACTGAACGGCGAAGAAAGGAAAGAAAACGCTCTGTCCTGGCCTTCCTACATCCAGCAATGCTGCTGAAGCATCACACAGCTCATTCTTGCTCTACTTGCAGGTCTCTCCATACCCTATGTTCACGCCTTGCTATGATGGTGTTCTCTCCTTATTTAGGAGAAGCCCTGCTTTATTTCAGTGTGATACCATATGGTGTGACAAAAACGAACAGAAAAGGTTACACACAAAAAAACCACATAAGCTTACAAACCACCTGTTAGCTGCAAGTATGAAGCATTGCTGATGGTAAAGGACTTCTAAGGATAAAAGGAAGGTATCATCCTACCCAGCAGGACAGACAGAAAGTTGCTGAGCTGCCATTTGAATGGCCAAACATGTATGTGTAATTAATGTACAAAGTCCTGATGAAGCTAAGGCTAAACATCAGAAATGAACCAATGTGGAGTCTGGATTTGTAAAATAGCTGGGCAAGCAACCATTAGCATTAGGTGATGCTTAAAGAAAGAAACAATCTTGATGCTGAAATTATAGATGAAGTTCTAGCTCTAGCAAAGTCATTGCAAGTCCTTGCACCAGAGCCACTAGCCATTACAGTCCTAACAAGTCATCAGCTTCCATCTTGGAAAACACACTCTGAAATTTTGTATCAAGTTTAGATGTGGCATGCCCTGGGGTTTTAGTGATCTCTTCAGAGCATTTTGCAGATCCTGCATAACTGGCTTTCCAGGGGAACCGAAGTCCACAATATTTTTACCTTAATAGATACAGAATAGCGCAGAAGCACGAATTTAGACTCTGCAGGACTCCTGCACCCTCGGTTTAGATATAGCTGCAATCTTGAAGTTAACAAAAAGTAGTTCCAAAAACCTCAGTGCAATTACAAGACTGAAATCAAGGAGGAACCTGAATCAAGTTCTGCGCATCATAACATATACCAAAACACAACGGTACTGGTGACTTGGAGACTCACAAGACGTAGCAGCTTCCTTGCTAGTTACTCCCTGCTTGACATTGAAAGAATAAAGTCCCATATACACTGTGGATTTTCACACCCCACCACCTCCCAAATACTTTTTTCCTTCTGCTCATAAATAAACAGCTTTATACCTTCTGCTTTCCTCCCACCAAAAACAGACCTGTCTTAAAAAAAAAAAAGCATACAAAAAAACCCAACACAAAACCAAACCCACAATCAGGTATCTGGTTGCATCTATAATTCCTCACTAGGTTACATTCCCCCACAGCACACTAAAAAAGGCTCAGTGAGGGGAGAAGGCAGAGCTTTGCCTGTGTGCATGTCTGTATGTCTAGCAAGCCCCTGCAGGAAAGACTCAATGTGACTTATACTTGTCAGAAATGCTCCTAGCCATGAAAAAGAGAGGGATAAGGTCCACAGGAGTACTCCAAGCTCTTGAAGTAAATAAAGTCAAGTACTGGCCACCTCTGGGGGGCAAACAGACAGAACTGCTCCCACATCATGGGTTAGTTTTATACCTCTTCCTACAGATACAGAAATTAGGTACTTGTGGTTTTGTTAGCTCTAAGTAAAACTACATGTCTGAAAAAGCAAAACAAAGAAGGTAATCGGAGGGTCCCAGAGATGTCCCTTACTGTGAGAACCTGACATCTCTGGAATGAGAATTCATGATTCATCTGTTTTCTGTGTGTGACAAACCAATGGCTTGGAAGAGCCTTTCCTGAAGACTCTTGCACGCAAAGAAAGCTCAGTAAAGCAGGCCACAGTCATCATCTTTCAGGGTGCCACTATGGTTTTCTCTCTGCTGAAGAACTGCACATTTCAAGGTGGGAGTAAAAGAAACACTGCTGAGGAATCTACTTGTAATTGCTAGTGCGTGCAAATCTATGGTGATCAGCTTGAGAAATCCAAGAAAAACCTAAGTCTTTCAAGATCTGCCACTTGGGATATCCTGAAACTCTATTCCTTTTACAATGTGTGGGACAGACATAAGTATCATGAAATCCCAGATGTACAAGACTTTCCATTCCCTGTCACAGGCACTCAAGGACTGAGCCATACACAGTGCTCTGTCTGCATCGCCAGAAAGGTCTGAGTCATCTGGCTTTAAGGAAAATTTAAGAAAATAGGTCAAACTGAACTTTCCATCACAGGCAATTACAATGAAGTCAGTCAGCTTGCACAAGCACTGCTCTCAGCATAAATTGCCCCCGTACGTCTGTCTATATGACTAATCAAATTAATTCCCAATGATGTCAAGTAGCATGGCTTCCCTAAGAATATACACATGCTAACATTTCCTACTGATAATCTTTACTTTTATTGTTGCTTCTCAAGCCAAAATTATGGAGAAGGATCAGACTGTGGGAATCTTTGGTAAAGTAATACATCCAAAATAAGTAGGAGCATGGCTTGAAATTGCGAGACAGACCAAAAGATTTATTTCAAAACAATTAAATGGATAGTTATTTCCTCAGAAAGTCTCTACTGGCTACTGAGATCACCAGCCTACAGTGGACAAAGTTACAATCAGCACGTAATAGCGATGCTTTTTGCCTTTATAAATGACTCATATTAACTCTGTTGCTTCTAGTTCAGAACAGTCTACTTGAAGGTCAAGGATATGACTGTGCATGAAGCACACAGTTTCAGGAGTACTTTCACACACAAAAAAGAAAAGGCAAATGAAGAAGAGTAAGTTTTGCAGACTTAGCCCCAAAGAGCTCACCGGCAGTAACATGGTTCTACACTTACGTAAAATTTCCAGGGCAATGGCCTCGGACTTGCCATGTCTCCTGTAGGCCACAGGTTCTGCCACAAAGGACTAGCAAGATTTTATTTCAGTTTAAGGGCTTGCTATGGTTCGTATGGTTTCCAGCACTATTGTGTTTCAGGCAATCTGAGAAAGTCCTAAAATGTAAAAGCTTTGGAAGATGGACATGTGGGGAAAGGCAGACAGCAAGTCCAGTAAAGTCAAACCCTGACTAAGCTCAGACTGAGCATGACCGGCTGAGCTGAAGAAGCAAGCTAAATATTTGTGGGGTCTAATAGAGGTACAAATGAGTAGGCAGGTAGGCAGAGATTCAGGAGGGAACATGAGGTGAAGGGAAGCAACATTCAGCAGCAAGAGAAAGCAGATAAATGGAAGAAGAAGGAAAAGAGAAGATGAGGAAAGCTGTGAATAGATGTTCAAACTTTCAGGGTGCCTTTGAACTGACAGACTCTCCCAATCTTCAGAGGCTTCCTCACTGCTGAAAAGTACTTTGTAATTACACACAAACAGTGCAGGAGCCAGGAGTACCAGGGCAGCTGCAAAGCCTGATTAAGGTACATACGCTGGCAAAGCTGTAGGGAGAAGCTTTCACAAGCACCTGCCACCACTGGACCTGACAGCAGCATGCTTTGTCAATCTCCCCACTTCAGTAAGCCCTCACATTTTTCTCAAATTAGAAGAAAAAAGACAACACAAATCCCTAGGAATAGCATGCAGTTTCTATACATATCTCCCAGTGAGCTAGCAGCTCACAGTACTGAAAGGAAGCAAGCAGCTTCTGACAATATAATGAGCATCATTTTCAGTCTTTTCCTCCTTCAGCATAAACACAGGCTCCTCCGAACAGCACAGAAATCTGCATGAGGAGCCTTTCCCTTTCTCCAAAGAAAAGCAGCAAGAAAGGATTCTTCCTCTCCCCCTTTTAGCCCCTATTATCTCTGCTGCAGCCCGGCTATTTTTCATCGTCAGACTCCTATCTCTTAGCCGCTGCTTGTACTTTCACTGTGGACTGGTGTGAGGCACAAAGCATTGAGGGAAAAGTTTGGCTTTGCATCAGTCTCACGTCATCATTCCCTTAAAGTCCCCAGAGCGTAACATAACCAGGCTCCTCTCTACAACACCAACAAACAATACACTGGTCATCAACAGATCTTGTTGGCAAAAGGCCATATGAAGCATTGTTTGCCTCTTTAAATCCTTCAATAGCAGTCAACAAAAGAAGCTGCAGTGTGCTAAAGGATCTGAAGGAATAGCAGTGTAATCAGTTTTTGCTGAAATCTTGGAACATATTGTAATGTGAAATTTGCTGAGCTCTTTAACATCTACCTATTGGATAATTATAAAGCCTCAAGATCTAGACTAGATTTTTGTAATTTTTCAGCACCTTTTCTAAAAGGAGCTAAAACCTAATGCAGCGATTGTCACAATGATTACACAATTAAAACCTAATGATGCATTGTCACAATGTATAACACATACCTATACTAGTCTTTGAAATCTTAGCCATCATGCATGTAAGTTATTGATAAGAAATAAGAACTTACTTCTAACATTCGTTATTTTTCGAGGTTTTATGGATCCAGCTGCTTCACCTGCGTAACCCGTAATGCCTATCTATCAAAACCTAAGTCTTTAGGGTTCAAAAGTGAAGGCAGCACAAAAAGCAAGATTTTGTTTCTACCACAGGTTTGAAGCAGAGCAGAACATATGACTGAAGGCTGAAGTAGAAAGTCTGCAGTACAATATGCATTTCATTCACAGTGGAGGAAATGCAGCAAAATAGTGGTAAAACCCACTGCAGACCTTTTTTATTATTATTTTGTATTACAGAAATTCCAAGGGGCCCCAGCAGAGTTCAGGACTGCAGTATACAGTGCACTCTAACATTTCAACAGACTTTTTGTCCTAATGATCTTCTAAGTTTTCTGTAGTGCAGTAATCCTCTGAGCTTAAAGCATCCCAGCTTCAAGTCTTTCATAAGGCTCTAAGAGTTCCACGAGGCCAATAGTAGACAAAAGCTTTCAATCATTTTATGGGTTATGACTGGAAATCAATCAACAAAATGTATACTGAGGCAAAACACATTTATGTTCCTTATGTCACCGTGAACAACCAAGAATACTGTTCCTAAGCAGCATTTAAAGACCACACTGAGAGAAGATACAAGAGAGAACACAGTTTGCATTCTCTTGTGATGCCTGCACTGAAGCAAAGCCTTCTGCATAAAAAGATATTTTCCCCTCCCCACAACAGGTGAAGGCTTAAAAGTAAGACTACTAATTACTTGCAACCAAGCATAAGACCAAGTTGCCCAGGGAGGCTGTAAAATCTCCACCTCTGTTGGTTTTCAAGGCTGGAATGGCCAAGCCCCCAAGCAATCTGATCTATCTAGACCTGTTTTGAGCTGTGGAGATCCCATCCAACCTAAATTGTTCTATGAATCTGAACCATTTGATCAGCAATGTCCTCCTCTGACTTGTGCACCTCTGCGCTAACAACCAAAGGCAGTGTAGTGCCAGAGACTAGCTCATAGGGGGTTGCGAGTGTATTTGTGCACTCTGCAACTGTAGTGACCAAGCTGGCTGGTCAAAGTAACAGCTTTCAGCCACTAAGATATTTGAGTGGGATGTAACCAAGATACAGCCCTTGGATAATAAGCTGTCGAGTTGCGCTCGTGGGAATGTACACAGCTTTTCAGTTTTCTCCAGGAAAGCCTTTTGGCTTTCTTCCTCATGGGACCTGCAGCTTCTCTTCTTGAGAGATCTCATGCACTATAAACTGGAAATAAGCTTTTCATATCAAGGCACCGCATTGGCCCCCCCCCCCCNNNTTTTTTCCTGGCCATATTTTGCTTTGAGAAATCTTGAACTACATACATTTTGCAATTAGGGCTTGTAACCTTTCCTGATAGAGGTGGTTCCCCCATCACTTCCTAACCACCTTCATCTGAAGGAATGTCACCTCCACACTCTGGTTGCCAGAAGACAAATACTTTGGGAAACACATCAAGTATCACTCCACAAAGGGCTGCCCGAAGCACCACTCTGTTGATGTCTGCACAGAAACACACTAAGGGAAACCAAAAGGCTTCCAGCTGCCAACAATATAGTGGCACTACCTGAGTCTGTGCATGGGAGAGGAGCAGGAATCTTGTGAAGCCAGTCTGGCCTCTGAGTGGAAGTGCAGGGAGCAGTAATAAAGAATAAGTGTTTGCTTTGCTCTTTCTCTTGTTCTTCTGACCGAAGCAGGGCTTAAAAGCAAAGAAGGTGAGAAAACAAAGAATATGGGTTGTAGAGAACGAAGCAGCATATTATAAAGCTATTATGAATAGTTGGCTTGCTGCTTAGCTAGGGGATAACACAGTTAGCAATTAGACATGATGAATGTTTGAAGGGGTTTTATAATGATATGGAAAGATTATCATCTTTATATCAGACAGGTTGAATTCAGGTCAAGTCAGAACCAACTGAACATGAATGCCATCTGATTTACTTCATCAGGCTATGTGGAATAAGCTTGGTCTCTTGTAAGTTCTTTGGGACAAAGGCTTATGAATAAGTAATTATCCATAATAAGCACCTCAACTTGCATGAGGAGGTGCTTTATACAAGGTACTGTTCAAACAGCCCAGCCTTGAAAAGGTTAGGATTCAACTAGATCCAACTGTAAAAGTATAATTTAAATATGACAAAGAGAAAGATGGCATCACTTGTCCAATACCTTACAGAAAGTATGTGCCAGAGCTTTATTTGAATCTACATTTAATTACAAGCCAGTTCTTCCTGCCTGGGCATTTAGAAATTGCACAGTGCCCGTTGGGCAAAACTGTGGTCTTTATAAAGAAGCAAAGAACATAAGGTGCCCTTTACTAGTCACCATGTTCATCGGCACCTTTCAAGAGTCTGCTTCTGCTCTCACAAATCCCCTCAGTGAGAAAGAGAAGGCGTGTTAGTTAGTACCAAGTAACAGTGTCAGCTTCTGGCTTGCTAGCAAGAGCTATAAACAACATTATCTTCACAGAATGGACAACTGCCTCTTCTACTTGGTTACTCTCAGAGAAGCACTGCTATTTGCAAACCGCAACCGTACCAGAAATTTGTAGCAACTCAGAATTATGAATCTTCTGGGTTTGAGATTTTGGTAATAGTAAATGAAGTGCATGAGAAGAAGTTAGAGGTAGTGGAAATGGAGACTTAGTTAAGGGGCCAAAATGAGGTAGGAAAGGTGGAGGAGAAATTATAGGAAATTAAATTGAACCTGGAGAAGAAAAGAAATAAATCAAGGACAAGAGACAGGGAGTTAATACACAGAGACCCCAGAGAAACTGCAGTGACCTGACCCATCAGTGGGGTTATAACTGATGCAGTCCATTGTCATTGCCACTGATCCAGCACGGATTTAAAATACCACACACCACAGTGCTTCATCTAGCCTACTCCTGTGCAATGGGACCACATTAGGCATTTGCAGCAGCATAATCATGTTGAGTAACTGGACTTTGTAAACTTTTTGAATGTGAATTCCCTTGGGTCCCTAGAATGACTACCACAAAACCAACGGTGTGGAAGAGAGTGAATGGGAGGTTAACCAGTCTTCAGTTCCCCATTCTAGGCTGCACAGTCCCTACAATCAGATTTTGTATTTTAACAATTCTCCCAAAGTCAAAACAGTTACAATTATAAGAAGTTTGAAGCATGGAGTTTAGGAGTAGACTTCAGGACTTGTGAACGTGTCCAAGGCAACTGAAGGAGGAGATGGAATGAAATGTTTCCATAGCTAGAAAGAAAGAAGCACAGCTTTGTAAGGAGAGACAAAGGGAATCTAGCTTTGGATGGCACAGGAGAAAGTGATCCTCTTTTTCTTAATATCTTTCTGTCTTCTTCCCATCCTCTGAGGAGAGCGGAGAAAAGCAGGCATTTTGGACAACAAACTAAGGGGGAAAGATTGCAGCTTGATTCAGGAGAAAAAATTAGGGGTTAGCTGACGTGCTACAGCAGTTGAGAAACTTCTTTACTTTCACATATACTATTGTGTTCTGTTCCCTTATCTTTCTGATGTTTTATTCCATTGTTAAAAGCCCATGGATTGAATAAATCTATTATCTTTACATTCTGGCTCCTGACATATTTGAGCATTTTTACTGCACAGTAATTATGACACTGGGACCCTTCTGCAAACATCAAGATTTCTAATGCATTGCCCCAGGATGTCCCAAGGCTTACAGCTGTCCAGTTTCTGAGCTGGTGATGCTAGGTTTGACAATATGACGTATCATCCGGGGACAACCCATTACTAAGAGAACGCTAGTTTTGGGGAAAATAGCAAGAAAGATTCATGGTCCTGAGGATCTTGAGGCATGAAGCACAATGTCCATGACCTTTAGTTTTGTTCACAGGTTTTAAAATTGAATTTGATCATTTCAGATCTAGAACAAAGAGCTCAATTGCTTCACAGAAGCAACTCAGAAAATATACTTTGCCTGTGCATAACAGATACTTGTAAAATTTAGGGTGGGTCTTCCAAGCATCAGTAGGCACAGGAGATGCTGCAAGCCTGACTCATTTGCCTCTGCATGGCACCGTTTTAGATGAGAGATGCTGTAATATCAATATCTCTTAGTCATAAGAGTCTAAAACTGCCATATTCTGTAAATGAGTAACGTCCAATTCTCTATGGTTAGGGGGATGAACAGTAACAAAAGTACACAGGGTGAACACAAAATATTATTTAATTATCATTTTAATGATGGTTACAGAAGTTTTTTTTGCAATTTTTCAATTGTTTCAGGCATTGCCTTCTGCTATCTTTGGCTAAAAAAGGTGGCTGGATGACAGATCAGATAAGACACAGGCCTTTTAAAAATGTGAAAACATTCTTCAAACATAGTTATCCTAATAAAGATTGTTGATAATGCAAGCCTTGCAAAAATAGGTTTTCAGGAAATAATGGATCTACACACTTGACGTGACTTAGTTAAAACCAAAACAGAGTAGGGAAGTGTCACAACGCAAAGCTTTGTGTTTGGATGTTTGGTATACCTTTATCATTTTAATCTTAATCTCTGTAGAACAAACATTCTCTGTAGATTCCCAAAATGAAATACATTGAAATTCAAACTAAAAATCCTGAAACAAACCCAACCAGAGTCATTAACAATGCTCCAGTGAGTATGCTGGCACACTTTCGCATTCCAGGTCAATGAAGCTTATTCTAAGCAAAACATCTGGAGCACTCTAAATCCAGCTTTCTTTAGAAGCTAAATCTACCCTCAGCTTCTCTTCATTTCTTTAAGATGTCATTTAATTACAGTCCTGATCAATGCCATTTTGAAAAAGCATCTCCTGCACTACTTCCCTGGTTAACGATTTAATTACTTTTCCCCTCTCATTCTACTCAAGGTAGTTTCTCAGAGCAAAGCATTAAAATCTTAATTTCTAGTCACTAGCACTGATTTTTGATCCAAATATGGCATTTAAACATTGGTATATGGTCAGAAAGATCTAGAATTTATTCGTACCTTCCTCCGCTTTTGTCTTTTCAGAGCTGGATTGAAACAAACATGGCATTTTTAAGGCTAGATTCAGATCTAGACTAAGGAAATGCATCTTTATTGCTTCTTCAGCTTTTTAACAGCAGTCATTGATAATGAAATTGAAACGGAAATGGGAGGAGTACTTCCAACCCACTAAACTGGTGAAAAATTATTTAAGTAAACATTCAACAGATTTTGTCTTTTAGATGCATTCAACTAAGTCAAACTGGACATCTTTGGAGAATATACTTTCTTGGCAAAAACTTAATACTACCAAATTCTGGCCATAATTATCCAAGCAATACACCCCAGCTCCGCCTTCCTTTCATGGAAAAAACACAACCAAAGAACACATTTCTCCTGTGCCTAATAGGTCCCATCTGCTGCTGCATTCTCAGCCTCAAGGTTTGAGAATGCAAAGGCTCTGAGGCTACAACCAGAGTCCATTCACCCTGAAAAGCAAATAAACAAGCCAGGCATACTTCATTCCTCAAAAATCTGTTCCTTTACCACAGTACTTTGAGGCTTTTCCTAAAACAGATGCCCCAGACTGATTTCTGTTTGATACCTCTCCTCCTGTATACACTGAGATTTCACTTTTGCCTTGTCTTATGGGAAGAACATCCTGCTGAATCTGTGTCAACTCTTCAGCAGCTTTGCCTTCCCCCATAAAGCTATGAAATAACTACAATAAAGTTAATACCCAGATTAATGCAGAATTAAACTCCCCTGCCGAGTTAAGCTGGATGCAAATAGATGCAAATATTGCTATGTAATGTCTTTTGCATTGCTCAGTATGAGGCAAGTGAACCCATGACTACAAATGTGATTTTCAAAAACCAAAACCACTCATAACCTCTCCAGCCACACTATGGGAAGTTCAATTCAAAGAGAATGTTTGACTTCCTTGAGGTTTATGTCATGTAAAGAAGGCCTTGCGTTAGACATCAGTATTATTTTATGGATGAAGAGTGAGGAAAATACACTACTCAGTTCTAGCAAGGGTAGCTGAATTCAGTCCTTAAGTAGCACGAGCCCATTACAGTGGTGATTATCAGGCCATCACTGGAATGGCAAGATCTCTCAATATACACCAAACCACTAAACTGTAGCTACACTGCATAAACAAACACAGAGCCCCTGAAGAAAATATTATTATTTATAATTGTACCATAATATGTCCTGGAAAGCCTCAGGAAAGATATGAGGGCTAGTCACTATAGTAAAGACCCCAAAAGAGTCCCATTACAGATTGACAAATTGACAAATTTTGTAGATAAATAACTGAGATCCAGAAATGATTCATACAAATTGACAGGATGTCTGAGACAGAGCTGCAAGACACACATCAGAAGAGAGTACCATGCTTATTATGGTGGGTCCAGTAAGTTCTTGTGGATGCATTCACTTAAGAAGTCTCTCCACATCTTTGGATGAAGGGGCTTCAAGCTGCTACTCCTCCCTCCAAGGGCTAGAACCTGCATTTGCCTTAAAAGAGACATATCCACAGAGAGCAATGCATTGCTGCACAGGGATGCATGAAGCATAACATATTATCTGGAAGAAGTACTGCACTAACACGTTGTGCCATGCAGACGTACTGTTAACTGGCTATGAGTAGCAGAAGATGAAAAAGCTGACATTTGCCAGCTTCCCAAGGATTTGTGGTAATGGCTAGCAACTGCACTGCCTATTGAAAAAAAATACTGAATGTGCGTGGGTTGTGGAAGGCTGTGTACAGGCTCTTATGCCAAGATGCAAAAGCAGCATCTCAGAGGTGGCTTTCCAGGGTATTTGTTTTCTTTCTTTCTTTCCTTTTCTAAAAAAGAACAACTGAACCATATTCTGGCACTTAGAACAAGCCTCCCAAAGATGATGTTTCCAGTGGCATACAGACTTTTTTTGCTATTGCACAGACCTTTATTTTTTTCACAGCTTTGTAGTAGCCTCCATGCATTACATATAAAAATGAATACATTTTTTGCCTAGAGCGTCCCTAAGGGAGCAGAGTTATTGAGGTCTGAAATATCTTCATCCCTTTTGCTGCCCCAGGGCTGATTGCTAGCCTGCATCTGCCATTCATGGGAACGGAAAGTTAGCTGGTCAGAAAGAAAAGCTCCTGCAAAGAAAACATGTTTTACAGAAAAAAACATGAAAAGAAAAATCTATAATTATCCAGTCACATTAGTGACAGTGAGATCCTCCCAGCTTTCCAGCCAGGTACAATTAGGAATTGTTTTAAACAATCAATGAGTTAATTACAGCAGTAACTTTCCATTACATTTCACAGGGAATGTATTATGTGGTGGGGCACATTAGAAACAGTAAAGCAGTACTTTCACTTGAAAGACAAGCAGACACAATACCAGGGTAAGCAGCCTATGCCTGAGTCCTGCACGACTTCCCAGCAGCACTTCTCCTGGCAGTGCCAGTGGCTGCCAAGCCCCTCCAGAGCAGGCTTGGCACTGTTTTGCTCACAAAAAGACCTGAAGCCCCAGTAAGGCCCAAAATACGTCTCTTCCAGAGAAGAGACACCTAACACACAGAATCTCACCTAATGCACCAAAAGGATGCTCGGCAGTACAGCAGATGCAGTCTAGCAAGGTAACTGCCATCCACCGCTCTCTTACTCTAGCTAACACACTTTGAAGTGGCTTAAATAAGACACGACTTCTGTCAGTAACCACTTTTCACTTTGGAGACTTGATTGTTGATACCTCCCTCAGCTTTTTTGTGTCTTTTATTAAAGCTTCTTACGCACAAAGATTAATGACTTGACTGTCCCTGTGAAACAGGGAAAAATAGAGGGAAGCATTGCTAAGCATAGCTACGATTTATGTACCTGTACATGAATCCTGCTGTTTAGCTGTGAGTTGCTGCAGAGGCACAATTTTAGCATGGTATGAGATACTCATTTATATCAAGACAATTGATAAATTGATGCCTACCATAAGAGCTGGCATCATAATCTAGTACCTCAAGCTTTTGTGGTTGATTATCCTCTCAAGAGTGCTCAGTTCTGCATTCAATTATATGTTGCCAGAACTCAATTTCAGTTTCAAGTAATGATTGTAGACTTCTAGATCCTGCCCAGTAAAGCCAACAAATTCCGATTGAGTTTCAACTGGTACCCAGTTCCTTATTGCTCTGGCAACTGGGCATTTCATTACTAGAGATAGAGACCTATGTTGTTGGGACACATGCAAAAGGGCCAACCTATAGCTGCCAGAAAGCCACAGCTGCTTTGGTAAAAATGCAACAGCTTACATGCATTCTGGACTCTCCTTTCCCAGGCTGGGTGAAGTGAAGGCCTTCACTGAGGGAACAGCCACTCCATTCAGATGCAGGGAACGTGCCCTATTTTGGCACCCCAAATGGCAAGCACGTTGCTCAGAGAACACATAGTCTCTTAAGTCTCTCAAAAAAAGACAAGCCAGCATATCAAAAAGAATAGGCATGTATTAGGATAAATACAGTATTTCTCTCTCCCTAGCCCCAAGTAAGGTTGTGTGATGGTGTGTTATCTCTCTCCTTTGGAGATGGCTGTCAGCAATACTACTGTCTGCTTGGGGGAATGCAATGGAAGCAAGCCAGCAGCAACCTGTCCCCTCCCTTCAGACACTCTGAGCACCAGCCACGCTCACTACCTCCTTGCTATCCTTCAGTGCCAAACTCAATGCAGAACTCAGTATCCCATTCCCTGAGCTACTGGTTTCAGTTTCCAACATCAGTTGTAATGAGTTAGCTTCTCCACTGCTATGCTGATTACACCCTACAGATGCTGGGAGCACAAGGAAGGCCCCATACCTACACTCTTATGCAAACATGGACAAGCACTTAGGGACATGGTTTAGTGGTGGACTTGGTAGTGTTAAGTTTACGGTTGAAACTTGATGATCTTGAGGGTCTTTTCTAACCTAAATGATTCTATGATTCACATAATGCAGAAAGTTGGCCTGAGAAACAGATACACACTTTTTCTCTACTGATGCAATAGCCCATCTTGGATATTTTGCATCAGTTTTAAGAAGAAAGTATTTTGCAAACTAGTTCACAGCACAAATTTAGTATTTTATTGCATTCTTGAAATGGATATTGGTTTTCACTGTCTTACACATTTAATGTCTGAGGTTTTGACACAATTGAAGTTTCCCTGTAACAACTGCACAGAGACTTCACTAAGAATTTTGTTTCCCTAATGGAATGTCACCAGATTATGATTAATTTGCCCTTCCCTTGAGGTCTCAAAGAAAGATGATTTAAAAATGAAAACAAACAAAAAAGTTCAATATGAAGGTGTAGGTTTTCAAATGACTAGCAACTATAGGAGCCTAGCTTAAAGTGCACTAAAGATTTTCAAAAGCAAGCGGTGAAAAATTTTAAAAGGCAGCCCTCTTTAAGATGTGTCCAGCTGGCCACATCAGCAAACAAACAAAACAGCTTTTTTTTTGGGAAAAGTAAGCCTAAACCCCATTTATTTTAACCCCATCTTTAAATACAATTTCTGAAATGACACCATGGATTTTACAGCCAGACAGCACAGAATCAGCTCTGTTTCAGCAAAGCGTGACTCCCAGGGACACAGAACCACGTAAGCCACAGAAGCAAGGTTGCAAGTTGCAAGTGCAGCAATTATAACAACACTTCTTTGGGGAAAAGCAGCTTGTAAGCAAGAAAGTTCAGATACAAAACAGGTCAAAACCACTCTAAAACGACTCAGAGGTCATCAAGAGTTAGAAACAACAGGTCATTTTAATGGCTGTGAAAAAACCCAGCACTGTGCTCCTGAAAAGTTATGCATCAGAAATAAAAAGATGAACATGCGCAGGGTTGACTGGCAGTTAATCACTTCTACAAAACAAATCCCTGGGGACCCTACGTGAGGGATGGACACAATCCTGATCAAACTAGGAAAGAGTCTGGCATTATAGCACAGCCTCTGCCCCATCCAAGTACGAATTTGCTGCTCCCGCTTTGCAGTCCATCCCTTAGGGCAGCCTGGGTCAGCCTGTTCACTTGGTAAGAAGTTTCTGGGAAGACCACAATGAAGACTGGCAGAGATTCAAAACATGTTTTCTTCAAACTTGTTTGATCCCTGCAAGAAATGTCTCATGTTCTTGCCCCTGTAACTGCTGGCACTCCTTGCCCTGCTTCGCCTGCCAGTTCTCCAGGGCCCACTCTAGGTTGGTGGTGGGTTCATTTTCTTAATTTTTTTTAAAATTTATTTTTTTTTAAGCAAAAAACCCAACAGATCACTGTTTAACACTAGGGCGTCCAAACTGAATGCCTCTCATTGCTTCTGCTATTTAAGGCATCTGTAAATAACTGATAAAGACACCAGCACTTGCTTACCTCTTCAAATGGCTTGCCGTTTTGGCAGAAGGGAGAAAACCCCGACTTCAGGCCTAAAGGAAGCTTCTTAAGCAGAGGTTCATCACTCCTGCTGCTCATTACTATATACTCAGACGTTGGAGCTACCGCATCTACATGATGGGCTTCTCAATGGGACAAAGCTTCTTTCCCACTGAGATAAACACTCATAACACCATGCTAATTAGCTAGATACACTGCTAGTGCAGGACAGCATAAATCTATTGAGTTCAGCAAGGCTATACCATTTACTCTCAATTGAGATCTGAGTAATAAAAAAAAAGTCATCTGCACATCCATCTCTCCTCAAAGAACTATACTCACTTTGTAGCCTAAGCACAAACATGTCTGTATAGATGGAACCTCCCTGGATCATTTTCTCACTGTGAGGTGAGAAGTTAGATTATGTCCAGGAAAAATTAGAGCAAAACAGGTAAATTCAAAGTATGGGTGGTCATGCCTTGCGAGCAGTGGCAGTCTTGACTGGCCTCTCAATGCTAAGGATTCCACCAGCCTTCCTTCAATGCTTATTTCAAGACCTGAAGATTTCCCCGGGGAGATGTAACTCTCATCTGGGTCAGGTCTCCAGTGAGCAGATTAGCCTAGCCTTTGGGAAATAAAGAAAGTACATTTGGGTAGTTATATTGTTATATTACTGGAATCTTTTCACTCTACTCTGTATAACTGCTTACAGTAGCAGAAATTAAAGAAGAAAAGCCACTGCAGGGTTTTGGGTTGTTTTTTTCCTTCTCTAAAAATGTGATCCTCCTCAACACCTCTCTCCCTTCCCATCCCCCCACCAATCCTTATTCCCAGCCACTTTTTTTATTTTGGATATTTATCAAAGATAAGACGCTGTTTTCAGGACCTGATTAGTCTTTGTTAATTAAAACTAAGATGCCTCAGAAACCTCATATGCTTAAACACACACCTTTCCTATTCATTTCAGATACATATAAAGTATTCAACAGAGAAGTCATCTACTGTTCCTGATTTACCTTCTCTCCTCCTGCTTAAGAAGAAAGACTAGCCAGTAAGGCATAGCTGAACATAAAATAATACCAAAACTCTTGGCTGTCTGGATCAGCAGCATGCAGGCAGTAAAACTGAAAGAAATCTCATTAGCATGACATAACAGTCAATTATAATAAGCAAGATTTAGTGTTAAGTACCACAGCCTGATTAATCTGCAGATCTTTCTATTAGTGGGAACGTTGCTCTACAAGTTTCAAGTTTTAGTTCATTCCACCACAGTAAGCAAAAGTTGGGAAAAGTACAAGGGGAGATAGACTCATCCCCTGTGTAATTGCACTGGCTCCAAAAGCAGATCCCTTTCATTCCTGGAAAGGCTCGGAGTTGATGTCAAATCCATACAGGCTCTGAGGGCTCCTCCTGACCACCATTTTCCAGCAGGATATTGACAGGGTTTTGCTTTTTGTTTTTTAAGTGTTTTCCCAGTACATTTCTAAGTGTACTTAAACTATCAAAAAGACAAATGCTACACACTTCAAAACATTTTGTGTTGGATTCACACTTGAACAGTCAGACCTGAGTGCCTGAGGGCATGGAAAGTACGGCTCTCAGCCCAGCCTCCCATTACATCCAAAAAAGGTGAAGTATTTTGGAAATACATCATTTCTCTAGGAACATCTGGCCTTGCAGTACTCAGCAAAACTGAGCTCCCCACTCTGTAAGTTAAAAAAAAAAAGAAGAAAAAAAAAAAACAAACCTCAAAGCTTTTGCAGAAAGTCCCTCTTCACAGGGAATCTTGCAAATTTCTTCTTCAGCTTTAAAGACTCACAATGTAAATTTCCCAAAGAGTTCAGTCTTGCCTGCTTTTACACAGAATGGAGCACCATTTTAACATTAAACTATTAAATTGAGTGATCTGACATCCTGAAGTCCCTTCTGACCTAAATTATTCTGTGATGCTAAGCAGCGTTGGTTTACTCAAAACTGAATTTTGGTGTGTTGGAAAAGAATTTTGGGAAAAGCTTTCTAACTCAAATTGAAGATCCCTAAAAAACTAGATTGAGAAAAACAGCATGAAAAATTGAGAGTAATGCTTGATTTGCTCTGGTACTGAGTAAAATCTGAGAAAACACATGGGACTTTTTCCTGTTTCACTGTTCTGAAACAACTTGAAGTGTGACAAAAATTATTTTCAATATTACTTATTTCATAGTGTCGGCTTCTGCTATGTGGCAAACAACTACTAAAGAGCACTTGTCTCTCAAAAAATGCTCTCACTTCCTGCAAACAAGAGATTTTTTTCACTGTAGCTGCACTCAAAAGAATTCCTAGCATTCTCTTAAACTGTCAACAACATGGTGAATCTACGGAGATCTGACAACTGGTTAAGAGTACTAGACAACCAGGTACATTTTGCCATTTCTTACATTTTACGCACCTCTATCAGACCAAGACTGGGTGAAACAAGAATTACTCAGAGGCAGAAATACTGCAATGCTGGTCAGAGTCAGAGCTACAGCTACGGTTTTGCTCTGTGCTTCACCTGTAAGTGGATTTTGAGACTCCTCTACTCATTTTACTTTATAAATACAGCTCTGCACAGATTTTTCTGGTTTGGGTTGGTGTTTTTTTTGTTTTTTTGGGTGTTTTTTTTTTTTTTTTGGTTGGCTTCTTTGTTTTTGACCCTAGGGTTAATACTAAACCACAGACTTTCTAACAGGCACATTTGCTCTTTTACCAGCTTGATAGCCTGTTAAAAATGCTAAAGACACCTTCTGTTCCACTACTTGATACTCACAGGATTAGAATGTTTGAGGACTCTGGACTTCACTCACATACCTATACAGTCTATTGCTTGAAGATCAAGGCAAAAATGAATAAATTCGAGTTTGTTTCTCAATCTATCAGATCCTAGCTTCTGCTGAGCCAGAATTTTTCCTTTAATCAACTTATGAAAGATTGTTTTGGACCATTCTTTTCATTTGTCATGTACCACAGTTAGTTTCCTTGGAAGAGTTCTCATGTGACGATCGCTTACCCAATGAACCATGATGGTTCCTTAGAGATTAACAGTTTCATCTTCAGTTTGACTGACTAATCCTTATGAAAATCAACTGGTCTGTGCTTTCCTAGCTATTTACTCCTAACTCTTACTGTCATCAATGGAGGTAATGCATGGAAATAAGCACGACCATGCTGAAAGTAGTATCAGATCATTCAAATTCTGATCCTTAGGAGTGGGGAGCATTGAGAAACAGTTTGTAAGGAATTGGTGAAATTATCCTTTTCTTCTTCAAAAGATACTGTAGCGATATGCTGATGGCTACCTATAGCACTAGCTAAATAGCTTCTTTCATAGTTGTGAACATATTTCACTACACAGATGCATCCTGTAACTTCACCGAACAGCACCATTATGCAAGTGACGAACATATCCTCAAGTGTCTACCTGGGGAGATTCCCCTGCAGAGTGATGCCTTTCAGTGGTCTAGATCACAGGAAACGAGATGTTCTCCAGTAGCTGCACCCCAAGAAGACAAAACAAAAGATGAGAGCAACTGCTTCTCAATTTCAACTCACCATGGTCTCTATTTTGGGAGCGGAAGAACCAGGGTTGCAGTTTCAGTAAAAGAGATGAAGTCTACAAAGGCCTAACAGCGTTTCTTAGGAAGGCCAGTATAGTAAGTGTTGCTTCACTAACAAACCCATCAGCAAGAGCAGTAGAGTTTGGTCACAGCACCACTACATATCTGTTGTGTGATGCAGTGACAGCTGCAGTTATGAAAGATGCCTTCTACTTATCACAGTTTTACCTGAAGCCTTTTTACTGTTAATGTCTCCACTGAGAAATAAATTCAGGGAAAAGATCTGGCAAATATTAACACTGATAAAGCTCTGAACACACAGCACAGTTAGCAATACCACTGTTAGGAAGAACTAATAATCATTTTATTCTCTGCTCTCACATTTCTTTACAAACTCGCTTATATGTAGTTCAGGGATGGCATCACCTGCCACCAAAATCTTTATAATGTGGAAGCTTCCTACCCAGCAATTCCATAAAACACATACTAGAATCACCTCTTAAAACTAGAGGCTAGAATAGCACAGAAGGACAATGCAACTATCCATGCTAACATAAGGTCAGACCACGCCCTGCCAAGAAAAAAAAAAAAGAGAGAGAAAAACTGTTATTTTGCTTTACTGGAATGGTTTAGTGCATTTATGCACAGTGGGGAATTTGGTTTGCATTTTCAGTTCTTTTCTAAAATTCTTCAACACTGGCTAAGTTGTTTAGTCTTTCTAGGTTCCAGATGTTACTATTTTCCTACTTAGATGTCTAGCGTGGTTATGGATGGCTGAGTGTCAACATCTGGATTTGTCCATGACAAGAGGCAGCAGAGAAGTATATAAAGTAGAATTTCCATTTTGCTCCATATCACGGACATGTATCTATTTACCTGACTGTTACGTAAGTCTATAACCATGGCATTCTGTGTCAGCAACCACCTTCTCCATTCCTGGCCATATTTTAGAACAGCTTGACCAGGAACCCATAGGACACTCTCATACCTCAGTTTCTTCATGAGAAGTAAAACGGGCAAGTATCACTACTTATCACTGAGAAAGAATGATAGACTATTTCCATACTTCCTATCCATGCTGAAAGATGCTACAGAGACTATGAATCCACTGCCTTCTTCACCTACGGTAGAAGATTGTTTCTGCACATTTTATTTCCAGTCTCAGATCTGGGTTTGTCCCTAGCTCCTCTTTGCAGCCTGACAGCTGCTGTAGTTTTGCATAATCACAGAGCACAGAATAAGCATAAAACTGACTCGAAACCTAAACTCAATTTCTAAGTACATCTTCTGCTCTCTTTCTGAATGAGCCTTTTTTCCTCTCTCCATGTGCATTCTCCCTCTCCTCCCTTTAGTTACAGGCTTGCCCAGCTTGCATGCAGATGTAAAAGAGATTGACTTTGGTAGCCACCAGGTACTGGTAAAATACATCTGCATTTTCTATCATCCTGTGGTATGTTCAAAATCACGTCAACAATAGGGTTACAAAATATCAGCAACAGAACACAATTTCCCCCTGCCTCAACATTTTCTCACCCTTTCCTGAGATTCTTTGCAACCGTGGGCTGAGAATAGTGCCACTAGGCCATTTCAGCTCTTCTACACAACCTTCTATGCTACCTCCATCGCGTGTGCTGTTATTCAGCAGTTACTGCAGATCTCAATTTCAGTAGGATTTGCAAGTCAATCCTCTGTCTGTAAATCCCAGATGGCTCAGTGATTTTTAGCACAGCTATTGATCCCCTCATTCATACATACCGGCTTCTGGGCAAACACACCCAGCTGCTCTCATCACCTCCCTCTGACTGCCACCAGCAGGAAAAAGGACTTTGTGAGCCCAAGCTCTACCTGCTAATAACACCACCACTTTCGGAAAGAAAATTAGGCAGGAATAAGCATATGGCTTGCACGTTTGCCTACCTGATAGAGATTACAAGGCTGCTGCCAGGCTCCCTCCCTTGTTCTGCCACAGCTGCGCTTTCGGCAACTGAGCAACAGCCTCCCTAAGTGTTCCGCTCTGAAAACGCACAGGCTCGACTCACACCCATCCAGCCTGGCCGTGCCAGACAGCCCCTTCTCCTCCACCGCCAGCCAGCCGAAAAACAAGTTACAATTCAATGACCAGCTCCCCTATGAAAGGAAGATACAGAGGTCGGAACAATCAATGCAATTAACCGTCCTGGAAACAGCGCGAGGCTTTTTGTAAAATGGGAACAATCGGGGTTTATCTCTGCCCCTTCCCCTCCTCCCACATATTACCTATAAACGAAGAAGGTCTTTAGCAGATCCCTGCATGTTTTATGCCAGCTGCTCTCTGTTTCTCCTGCTGTCTTACACCACTGCAGAACAGCAAGAACGGATTTAGGCTCCCAGGCGGTGGGGAAGGCGACTGCTCCTTACCTCCGCGAGGCAGGGATTTCAGCCTCCTCACTGAGACCTCCAAGGAAACCTTTGTTCCGATAAACGATAGATTAAATTGGTTTTGGAGACAGTGGGATACTGAAGGGGAAAAGAAACAAGCCAAAGGTCCAGCTAGCCTTGCCTCCCCACCCAGGCTCTTCCCCTCAGATCATTAAGCTTACTACCATAAGTCAAGCCTTCACACAGCTGCAGCAGCAGTAGAGAGATTTCAAAGGCAAAGTGGCATGGGTATCAGATACTACTGCCACACGTTCATGTTTTAAATACTATTTGTTGAGCTTTTTAACATGCAGTTTGTCTCCTTCTGCAGGGAATTACTCAGCCAGGCAGTCACATGGCTGCAGCAGCACAATTAGAGGATTCAAACTGTGCTAAGGCTCTTTAGGGTTTTGATCTGGAAATCATACAGGGTAGGGAGATAAATAAAACCAAATGATGACAAGGAACCACTATCTTTGTACAATTAGCAGCTTGTAACTCTCTCAGGCTGCACTCACCCAGGGTTTGCTGTCACAGAAAAACTCTGTTTTATAGTAGTATAAACCTCACCTAAGTTACAAAGCAAACTGGTAGTACCTGAAGTTGAAAATAAGCAGGGAAACAGGCTGCAACATGTCCTCAATAGAATGACTACCAGGGAGAAGAGAATATGTATGAATGTGAGCTTATCAGATCTGGGGGGTCAGAACTTTCAATAATATACAAATAGTACAAACTTTTAAATTCCAATTAAAGTCCTATACAAGCCTTCTCCAAGGTTCAAAGTTGTTCAAAATTAAGTGAACATTTCGGGGTTTCATAAAGTCCACAGTAATCTGATAAAAATATTTTGAGACTTTTGGTTAGACCAGCTCCATCATAATGTTCTGGAAAGTCTTTATCATGCAGACCACAATAAAAATTAGCATGGAGGTGTTTATGAATGCAAGTGTACCACAGAGACCTCTTAGCCCTTGTCATGGTGGAATCAGCCATGGAGTTTGTTTCTGATTTAAAACCGAGCCCAAGCCATTTCTTCCTCCTCCCTGCCCACACTTAAGGCATTTGGTTCATTGCTGTGGCACATCTGACTATAATGACAGACTCCTTTAGCTATGGGTTGGATATCCCATCAGCATGGCCAGGTGTGGCATTAGGATGTGAGCTCCAGTAAAAGGGTCTGCGGCTCTGGTGGATACTATCATGCCCTTCTATCCACACATGGTTAGGCATATTCCTTAGGTTCCCCTCGCCCCCTCTGGGACAATGTTTGCTTCAGCTATCAGACTGTTTCTAGTTGACTTTCAACTTTTTTCACAAATTGCTTGTAATATTTCTTCTCTGATCACAGTCCTGCTTATTAATTGTTTTCTATTTGTTTAATGAGGTAGTCAGTTTCCTTTTTAACCAATTCACTGATTTCACAGACTACTTTATACAATTGTTCCTTCTCTATATCCAAGATGTCCCTTTCCCTATTCACCACACCAAATAAGTATTGCTCCTCTGCGTTCAAGTCCCCACACAACACAACTTCTAGAAGACACAACACAATTCTCCTTATGATCAGCAGCATAATACAAAATGCATCCAAGAGACAGCCAAAGACCAGAATCTTGCTGGAGGAGGCACTAACAGAGATGCACAGACCCACAGGGGGAATAGGCAGCTCCTGAGCACCTCGCTCCTCCTCTGATCCGTAATGATCCCTCTGAAACTTTCCTTCTGATCTGCTTCAGCCCAGAGCACTTTTAAATCTTTCAGCCTTTCCAAAGTGCCCCCCCCAACACTATGTACTGCATCTTCTTCCTCTCCAAAAACCTTCACGCTTTGCATACGGTTGGATGGGGCTTTGAGCAACCTGGTCTAGTGGGAGGTGTCACTGCCCATAGCAGGGGGTTGGAAGTTGATGATCTTTATGGTCCCTTCCAATTATAACCATTCTATGGCATCACCCTGACATCCTCGTCTCTCCAGCAAGCTGCCCTTTCCTTACACATCCCACTTAACCCCTGCAAAGCACACACAGGGAGATGCACAAGAAGTTAACATTCACAATTAAAATGGAAAACCTTACTGCTGGAAAAAAAGGAAGAAGAAGAAAAAAAATTATCCAGTTGGGTTGCTGGAAATTTGGGTGTGGAAGTGAGGCCCCCAAAGTCAGGGGGGGACTCAGTGACGGGATGGATTTGGTGCTGGACTTTAATGCAAATGAAAACTGGCATGTATGAAAAGGGTTAAAGCAGAAAGCTGACAGAATATACTGATTTCTGTGATTTTACTGTCCTAAAACTATCGACGTCTGGAAGGAACACATAGCACTTGTTTAACTTTGTGTCTCACTTTGGCACAGGAGCCTTTATAATAAAGAGAAAAAGGGGAGCTTAAAACCATAGTAGAGTCCATACAATGGGGATCTGAATCAAAATCTATTACCTGTCTTGTGAAAAAGACAGCAGGTTGTAGCACAGTTGCCCCCTATAAATCACTGGCTGAACAAGCAAGTCAAAGGGACTAGTGGTACTGAGCCATTTCTGCAGAGTCAGGAAAGCAACATCATGAACACCTTTGGTGGCCTGACACACAGCATTGTCCAGTTTCATCTTGAGAGGCCTATGCTTGCATAATCCAGTAGAAGTTCTCCCCTCAACCCAATTTTTCAGTCTCCAGCCTCATTTACTTTGCTGCTTTTAACAACTGCTTAGAAATGCAAGGCATACTTTCATTAAGGGGATCAACATTTACTGAAGAATCAGATGTTTCCTCTTGCCAGTTTCATCATGTGCGGCCTAAAAACCCCTCAGATCTTAAATCTTAATATTTTAAAAACAGTAATAAATACACACAAGCACTCTGTGCATCTGCACTTTGATTTACTTTGTGTGGTTCATCTATTTTTGTTTTACTTTCTGCACTTTAAAAATAAACCTCATCAAACAGTTATGATTCTGGCATGTTCACATGACTGGTGGAGCTGGGGTTCCATGAGAAACTGCAGCATGAAGTCATGTGCTGTGCTCCACACAGAAAGGCTGAACACTTGGGAAAGCAATCATCCTTGGTGCAGCTCCACCGGGTTCACTGAACTCAGCACAGAGTGTCCAAACCAACTGTCTTTTGTTTCTGCATGGTGGAGATAAACATGAAAAAATAAAACCCATTTCATCAAAATTGTAAAAAAAAAACCAACAACTTTTAGACATTTCAAAGTGGAAAATGGGCAAAACAATCTGGTGTCAAGCAGAACGTATATGTGAAACAGAGACAGCAATACTTTCTCCTAGTTTTGCTAGACAGAATTATTTGTAATGGGTTATCTCTGTGAAGCAAGCCCCTTGAATTATTTTTCCTTTCCTCAGTATACCATGTTTAAAAAAAATAAATCCAAAACCTTGTCTAGTTCAAACTCCCTAGAAATAATGTCAAAGTAATGCCTAGCAGAATTTTAATGACACAGAGATATTTACTGCAGATTAAATTCGATTAAGTATCGCTAAGTAATGAGGCATTTCAGGGGACTATAAGATAGTGAGGGAGTTTCTGAAGTCAGTCTTTTGTCTGTAATACTTTGAGTAATTTCCTAATATAGGTCACATTATGTAGTGTTTCACACAAGCAACTTAATGCATGCGGTTGTGGTTTTTTTAAAAAAATTAGTCCATAATACGAATATTCCTAGCATAAAAGTGCAGTATTTCAGAGAAAACTCATAAAAAAAAGATGCTTTGGAAACAATAGCAATACTTATCTTTCATTTGCCAAAACATTCAACAGAAAGAGTAACCAATTAATCCTTATAACATTCCTTTGAAAGTCACAGGTTACTAATTCTCCTTTCACAGATAGGCCCATTGAGGTAGAATAGTAAAGTTATTTGGCTAGAGCCATAGGGAAAGGTAGGGCTAAAAATCAAATGAGTATTGACAGCTAACATGTTTCCAGGCATCTTAAATCATTCTAAATTAATAACCTCTCATTTAAGAAGACTGTCTACTGAAGTCCTATTACAGGTCTAGTGTTTAGAATAGGTTTTGGTGGTGTTCCCTTCTTGCTGGTTCCCTGCGCAGCACCTACCGCACTGCAGCCCCATTCCCACCTGGCTGTTAGACACTACTTTAGTACAACTAATTTAGCAAAGACCTTTAGGTAGGATAAATGAATACAAATGAAACTTTCCACAGTCCTGCACCATACACGGTTTAGGCTGTCCACTCAGAGACACGATACTGTAGAGAAGGTATTTGGATGCTGTGCCGCATCAGAAGCGTTAATTCCATAGAGCACATACCCTTTACAAAAGCAGTCTTATTTTTAGAATAGTTACCTTCATTATCACATATCCCAGTAGTTCTTAAAAATTCAAGCTTGGTCCAAATCCTTCCCAATGAGGAGGGCAGTAGCCCTCTATATATTGAAGGACCACATTATTCTGGGAGAAGAGAAATGGCTATGCATCTATGTGAGGAATAAGTACATAGTTCAACCGTAAATGCCCATGACATCCTTTTTAATACACAGACAGCTATACTAAGGCAAAAGTACAGGCACAGTTGCTTGGCTTGACGATATACGAGTCTCCCCCATCCAATCAATCTGGATGCTGCAGCCAGAGCCATAACAAAAGCAGGAGAATGAAAATTGCTGGTCCTCAGTATCCTTTGAGAGAGGGGCGTCCAATGTGACCAATAGCTCTGTCGACTGCTATAAAAAGACAGGCTGTAGACTCAAAAGTGGCATTCGGAAAGAACATGAGGAAGAAGCAAACATGATGAGACTTGGCTTCAAGGTCAAATCTAAAAGTAATGGTAGAAGAGTAGCTTGAGCCACGGGGAGAATTCATTGGTCTGTGGGTATCTCCATACCACAGCTAGGAATTCCAGCCAGCACCTGGGAGCCAAATTTAACACTTTGTCGATCTACTGACTTGCGCAGTGTTTGCTGAAAACATTTCTTAAAAAACTCTGGGAAGCTTACCTAAAGCTGTTTGTAATGAGAAGAAGTTCAAGAAAATCCATATTACCCTAACAGTGAATCTAAATATAGACCAGACTGATTTGTTCTTGTCTCATTGCAGATCTGGATCTGCCTATGCAAAAACCTGGGTTAAATTCTCTCATCTTAGCTTGCACATCGTTCCACTGAATTTTAGGCTGTTAAGGTAGTGAGTGAGTGAGAGAGGGAGAGAGAATGGCAAAGCAGGATTACCATGACAAAGCTATTATCTGGTTTTGAAGTGGAGGTGGATTTAGGGGTCATCTGAAGCATCTGAAATGCCAGTACTGGTGGTTTTCACAAACAGCCATATGTCTCACATCCTTTCAAGATATGTGTATTTTTAGAACTTGCTGCATGTTAAACAAGAGAGGTCTTAAATGGGATCAAGGGTAAAACAAAGCAGCTGAAGAGAGGTGGTCTTTTGGATAGCAGCAGTATAACCCAGGTGAAAACAGTCTTCTTCAGAACACAAAGTTCTGGGAACAGGTGAGAATGGGAAATGAATGGCCAATAAGGAGTAGGGAAAATATCATGCAGGGCCCATGTTTTCCCTAATACAGCTCCCCTGAAGTCAAATAGAATAGAATAGACTTACATGCTATTCCTAGTATTAGAATAGAGTATTTCAGTTGGAAGTGTTCTACAACGATCACTTAGTCCAACTGCCTGAACAATTCAGGGCTGACTAAATTAAAGGATGTTTAGGGCATTGTCCAAATGCCTCTTAAACATTGCAGGCTTGGGGCATCAACCACCTCTCCAGGAAGCTTGTCCCAGTGTTCGATTACACTCGTGGTAAAGAAATGCTTCCTAATGTCCAGTATAAACCTTCCCACATGTCCTGTTACTGCATCCCAGAGAGAAGAGATCAGCACCTCCCTCTTCACTTCCCCTCCTCAGTAAGCTGGAGATAGCAACATGGTTACCCCTTTAGCCTCCTTCTCTCCAAATAATACAAGCCCAAAGTCCTTAGCCACTCTTCAGAGGACAAGCTCTCCATCCCTGCCACCAGCTTTGTTGCCCTCCTCTGGACACATTCAAGGACCTTCACACCCTTCTTAAATTGTGGAGCCCAGAACTGCACACAATACCCAAGGTGAGGCCACAGCAATGCTAAATACAGCAGGATAATAATTTCTTTTCACTGGCTGGTTATGCTGTGTTTGATGCCCCCCAGGATGCGGTTTGCCCTTTTGGCTGCCAGGGCACACTGTTGACACCTATTGAGCCTGCTGTCAACCAGTACCCCCAGATCCCTTTCTGCAGGGCTGCTTGCCAGCTACTCTTCTCCCAATTTATACTTGTGCCCAGTGTTACTCCATCCCAGGTGCAGAATTCGACATTTGAACTTGTTAAATTTCATCCCATTATTCAGAGCCCACCACCCCAATCTATCTAGATTCTTCTGCAAGGCCTCCTGTCCCTCAAGAGAGTCAACAGCACCTCCCAGTTTGCTGGTGCATTCAACTTGCTAATGGTGCATTCAACTTCTGCATCCAGATGGTTGATAAATATATTGAACAGCACTGGCCCTAGAATTGAGCCCTGAGGAACACCGCTGGTGACTGGCCACCAGCCAGATGTAGCCCCACTCACCGTAACCCTTTGACCTCTGCTGTTCTGCCAGTTCTTCACCCAGAGCACCGTGAACGTGCTTATCCCACAGTTGGACAAGTTGTCCATAAGGATGCTGTGAGGGACAGTATCAAAAGCCTTACTAAAATCCAGAAAACTACATCTGCCACCTTCTCTTCACCCACTAGGCAGGTGACCCTAGAAGGGTATCAAATTAGTTAAACAGGACTTTCCTTTTGTGAACGCACGGTGACTGTGACTGATGACTGCATTATTCTTTAAAGCCTTTCAGTAGTATCCAGTATAATCTTTTTCGTATATTTTCCAGGAACTGAGGTTAGACTAACTGATCTGTATTTCCCTAGGTCTTCTAGGTCTTCCCTCACACCCTTATTGCATATAGGGCAACTTCTATACCAGGCAAGATTGGGGAAAAAGCTGCACAAAACACGTGTCTGTGAAGCACACAGCTTTGTCTGTTAGAGAAAGAGCCCATTCCTGGGGGCTTATGAAGCTGCAGAGACAAAAATATCTCCAAATACAGGTTTTAAGTTCTGTGCTCAGTATGGCGCTCAGGAAAACCCTTAATATTCAGTGTCTGCGTACATCTCATGTCCTGGGGAGAATTAAGTGCTTGTGAATTGTGGCCTGAGCAACCTGACAAAGAGTTGTGAACACTGAGAGGGTCAGCGTTTCACAGAGCTGGAATGCCTTCAAAATTATTATTCTCTGTTTTTAAGGACTGAAAGAGACCAAAGGAATAATCTTTTCTGACCACCACTTAAGAAGATTGTCAGAAGACACATGCAGAAGATGCCTCACTCCAACCACTCTAAGCTTCTTAAACAAGGAAAGTACTCAGGGACATCCAGATTGCTGGTGAGAAATGTTTATGCAAACAATTTATTTTTCTCCTTTCTGGCAAATTCATGAACAGAAGCTTCTTTTTTTTCCAGTACCAAAAGCCAGCAGCCATCAACTGGACAAAAATAGTCATCTGAGCACTACAAAAGGGAGATTTTGGAGACCCAGTCTGTGGCAATGTCTTGCTTTTGGAATAGATGTAACCAATGGAAACGCAATTGAGCACTGCACTGTCCGAGTTTGTTGTTACAAACAAACCTGAAAGGCTGGATCTAACTCCAGAATTCAGGAGGTGTGGATTTGACTCTCACTCTAATTCCACAGCCTGGGGCTGATCCCAGGCATGAATCCATACACAGAAGAGGAAGGGAGGTAGGTGGGGTTTTGAAATAAGCCTGCAGTCTCCTCTGCCATCTAACTCAGCTTCAATTCCTTCAATCTCCTAGTACAGGCCTTGCTATTTTCTGTTTATGCACCTCTTAAACTGTAGGGATCACGCTTAAGAAAAAACAGTAACACACTCATAATTAATCTCCCCTACATTCAGTATAACATCAAACAGACACTTTTCATCACAACACCCACCAAAGGGCCATCTGAAAGACTCATCTATGAAATGAATAATCACACAGCCACTTACAATAGTTTACCATATCAGCAAAGAAGAAAAAGTAGGAAACTATTAAATTTCCTTAAATTACCGTAAGGACATAAAAACTAATAATAATTTAAAAAAATGCTCAGTTTTGTGCCATGGGTTGTGGAAAAGATGGGAAAAAAAGGTTTAAAAAGAGAGTAAACCTTGAGACAACAGGTGAAAGAGGCTGAACCAGCAATTGCCAGTACTGAGGAGAAAATTAAACTTTTGATCTTACGGAAAGAAGATCCAAACTGAGTTCCTACTGTGGCATTTTAATACATCTTTGCTTTCTAAATTTTCAGAGAAATGCTTTTATTCTCTTATTTAACGTTTGAGAGAGCACAGATTGCAGTACTTGCACAGTTAATGAAAAAAAACATTTTTACGCTTCAAAAGTAATGTTCAAAAGAACCCACAGAATTTTTTCTCCAGTAAATACAAACCCCTGACACAACACCAAAAGCTCACTTAAGATAAATGCAAGGTAAATGATGCAATCCATGCTGGAGGTATCAACTTTAGAAAGAAATTATTTCCTCCCACGTATTTGTGGACCATGTCTAGGGCATGGACTACTGCTTTGGGAAACCTCACTGAACTAATGGGAGATGAGGTTCCTCTTTTGTCCTGCTACAATATGTTCCCCTTTGGTCTGTAGACCTTCGATATGTGCAGTCACACTCTCAAGTTGCATAAACCCCCAGTATCAATACAGGCTGGGGGATGAAGGGATTGACAGACCCTCTGTTAAGAAGGATTGGGGGTACTGGTGGATGAAAAGCTGGACAAGAACCAGCAATGTGCACTCACAGCCCAGAAGGCCAACCATATCCTGGGCTGCATCAAAAGAAGCGTGGCCAGCAGGTTGAGGGAGGTGATTCTACCCCTGTACTTCACTCTAGCAAGACCCTACCTGGAGTACTGCATTCAGTCAGCTCTGAAGTTCTCAGTACAGGAAAGACATGGACCTATTGGAGCATGTCCAGAAGAAGGCCACAAAAGTGATCAGAGGGATGGAACACTTCTACGATGACAGGTGGAGAGAGTTGGGGTTGTTCAGCCTGGAGAAGAGAAGGCTCCAGGGAAACCCAACCACAGCCTTTCAATACTTAAAGGAGCTTACAAGAAGGATGGGTACAGACTGTTTAGCAGGGCATGTAGTGATAGGACAAGGGCTAATGGTTTTAAACTAAAAAAGGAATGATTCAGACTAGATAGAGGGAAGAAATTTTTTACAATGAGGGTGGTGAAACACTGGAACACATTGCCCAGAAAGGTGGTAGATGCCCCATCCCTGGAAACATTCAAGGTAAGATTGGACGGGCCTCTGAGCAACAGGATCTAGTTGAAAACGTCCCTGCTCATTGCAGGGTGGTTAGACTAGATGACCTTTACAGGTCCCTTCCAACGGAAACTATTCTATGATTTGATGATTCTGTGGACCCTTGTTCAAGTATTGAAAGCCACCCAACTTCCCTTATCTGCTATGTACAATCAAACAGAGCACAATCCACAGCCTACTACTGTGACTTTTTTGAAAAAGCACTTATTGCTCCAGCATCAGTGGGCCTGTGCTCATCACATCAAGGATCACCCTCATGATTAGCACAACAGTTGGGAAAATATCCAAGCTGACTAACTTGATCAATACACAGAATTTGTTCAAAAAGCTACCTTTACAATGCAATGAGACCATCTTGCCTTCGGTATCCTGACAATTAGCAGCCTTTTTGCTACTCTAATGTCAAATTCAAAGAAATAATGTTCCTGCTCCAAAAAAAGAGGAAAATTTTCTCTTATTGGTAACAGTTTCTTAATTTTATTCAGTTTCTTAAGTTTATTTTAATCAGTTTCTTAAATTTATTCCAAGAAATCAAACAAGAAATCCAAACCTAAATTGAACTCACACCAAAAAAAAAGCCACTCAGCTAAATTCAGCTCGCAAATCAATGACAACAAATACAAACAATTCCCAATTGTCAATGAAAAAAGGTCACACCTCCACAGGAGATGCAAGGAGATGCTGTAGGAACCTCCCTGCAGGGATCTCAATAGGATTTGATTCTACTCTGAGAGGGGGGTTTCACACAATGCGGAACTGTGGGATGCACCAGTAGCTGCTACAGAACAGATCAAAGCTCCTTGCGCATCAACTATCCCAGGTTAAATCCATCTCTGACCGAAGAAAAAAGCCACAATCATTAATGGCAAGAGGGAAGTCAAAGCAAACCAAGCAACCAGGCAAATCAATCAAAACAAGAATTTTAGATGTTGCTGTTTTTTTAAACAGGGATTTTGTACATCTCTGACCACAAACATAAGGACTTTGGCCTTTGAGGTCTTGTCTTAGAGAAGGATCTTACCTGGCAACCTTGACATAAATACTCACATCCAGCCACAACAGGAAAACGGACTCTCAAAACCTTTAGAGAAGTCCCTAAGAAACACTTAAAAATCAAAGAAGAGTAGTGGGTTATTTGTTCTTTTAGCAAAACATGAACGAGTTTATGGGCCTGGCTGCCAATCACCATCCTCTTCTATATATTCACTACTAAGAACCTGGAGCTCTGTACTCAATGAGGTTGCTTCTGCAGCCATGTCAACCCAAAGAGCCACCTCCCTTCCCTCACTGCAGAACTTCAGCCTTATGAATTTCTGTACTCATCTTATTGCTACAAAATCACTTTGTTACTAATAAAACAGATTTGGTTTTTTAACAGCAGAAGTGATGCATACTCCAAGGTGATTGCCAAAACCGTGAAACAGAAAATTATCATACCACAGTACCTGGGGGAGGAAAAATATATGAAGCAAAAAAAATGCCTCTACATTTTCATTCAGAAAGAAATAAAATTAAAGACTACAAAGAAAATCACATCAAAAAGGCTTATGGTTCTATAGAATCATAGAATCATCTAGGTTAGAAGGGACCTTAAAGATCATCTAGTCCAACCATCAACCTAACCCTGACAAAAAAAAATAAGAAGAAATAAAAATCACTAAACCGTATTTCTGAGGACCATGTGAACCCTTCTTTTGAACACCTCCAGGAACACCCTGGGCAGCCTATTCCAATGTTTGATAACCCTTTTGGTGAAGAAATGTTTCCTAATATCCAATCTAAACCTCCCC
>JAOTQQ010000012.1:63644878-63785880 GCA_026546715.1 Gallinago undulata
TCCTCATAAGACTTACTCTCCAGACCCCTCACCAGCTTCGTTGCCCTTCTCTGGACCTGCTCCAGCACCTCAATGTCCAAAATTGGACACAGTACTCAAGGTGAGGCCTCACCAGTGCTGAGTACAGAGGGATGATCACCTCTCGGGCCCCACTCACCACACTGTTCTTGATACAAGCCAGGATGCTGTTGGCCGCCTTGGCCACCTGGGCACAGTGCTGGCTCATGGCCAGCTGACAGTCAACCAACACCCCCAGGTCCTTTTCTGTCAGGCAGCTCTCCAGCCATTCTTTCCCAAGCCTATAGTGCTGCATAGGGTTGTTGTGACCCAAGTCCAGGACCCGACACTTGGCCTTGTTGAACCTCATCCTATACTATGCCTCAGAGAGGTACAAGGTAGATGGTCCAGTTAAGAAAGAAGAGAGGTTAAAGTACCTCCATAGCAGGGAATGGAGAGCTCACAGCAGTAGCAACTTCATTTTTTTTAATCTTGAAATCTCTACACCACTGCAAGCTGTAGCCTTAGTCTCAGCAAGCCTCTGTGGTCTTTTCGTCAGGACTCCAGATAAGGCTCATTAGGACATATCACTATAGCTGTGCTCCACAGTGCCTGTATTTCAGGAAAGCCTCCTTCCGCAGCTAGCATCAAACATCTGGGCCTTACCCTGGAGACTTTGGGTTCTTCAGAAGTCTGCATTGTTCTGTGGTTGACAGCAAGTCCCAGACCTTCCTACTGCTGGGCATCTTTCACACTGAAAATCTTCCCCTAGCCAACACTTACCAGAATTACATCTGAGTGAGGAATATTGGAGTATCATCTCTTTTTTCTAATGTGTAAATATATGACTGAGATAGGCTCTGGGGGGACAGGGAGCGAAAGGTAATTTCAGCTTATGAAGGTTTCTTATATATACCTTTGTTGTGCCATGAACGAAAAGAAAAACAAAACAGTATTTCATTCTCCCAAACCCCAATTCTCCACCAAAAAGCTACATTAAATGTGTTCTGCATTAGTGAATGCAGGCAACTCAGGGGGAAAAAAAAGATCACGAGGCAGAATTTTGGTGCACACATCTATATCACCTTGTCTACAGATATGTATATAGGCAAGTGACACCCCTTTTCTTCCTATCAGGTGGGTCAAGGGGTCCACTCCTCTCCTGTGCGCTCTTCATCCCTGTCCTAAGCTGAGAGGATAACCTGTGGCCTGAGCAAGCGGTACTCACAGAGGAGGTGCCTGCTTTGGAGCTGGGGAACCAGCACAGCCAGTGTTCCATACTCATGGCTCAGGATGCTGAGAAACCAGAGAGATTTCCAGCAGAAGTTTGCTTGCTTTCTTGTCTGTTTTGAATTCTCTCCAAAGAACATTGTAATTTCTTGTCTGTTTTGAATTCTTTCCAAACAACATTGTAATTCTGATGAATCAGCATTTGCAGGTAGAAGGAAAGAAACCATTTTGCTGGAGAGCCTCTCACTAGTCTATTGTGAAGTCATGAACCTGAGATGCTTTAACTGTGTATTTCTTTTAACAAAAGTCAGTAAAACATTTAGCCCACAGGCATACCAGCATGTACTGGATATTTCACACATACAGAAAACATAAAGTGGCTTCAGAGTTTTTTTGGGGGAAATGACTCATTCTACTTTATGTACTAGGTAGAGAATTAACTGATACAATTTTAAAGGCACCTAAAAGCTACCCAGTGCAGCTTCCCCATATATAAGACTCCGGCAGTTTTCAGGTCTGATACCTTAAGTCCTTCCAGGGGTAGAAGCAATAACTATAAATTTTACTGTGATGTTATGAATCCTAAGACTAGATCAGACAGACTGCAAGACAGCAAACCTTAAATCTGTCACTGGCTAGAAAAACCCCACCTAGTTCTGAGGGCACCAAGAAGTACACTTTTAGCTCTCTTATAAATGAGTTGGGTGACTTTGTGCAAGTCACTTTACCTTTCTCTCAGCAAGCACTTCCCATCATCTCTTTAACCATCTCATCTATTTAGATTATAAACTTTTAAGGGAAGGACCATGCTTGCACCAGTGCTACTTAAAGAGGCGACAGAGTGCCAGAACGTCTACATTTTGTCATAACATTACCCCTGCAATTAATAAAGACTGAAGGCTGCTAACCATACATCATTTCAAAGTACTTAGGCATGGAGATCCTATCTATCAGGTAAAGAAAAACAGTTGACTCTTGTGTTCTTTTACACACAGTGCAGACTCTTTAAAACTAATTCACTTTTTAGAATTGTTATAAACATGAAGGAAAAAAAACCCTACTTTTTAAAACCACAAGACCCCATGCTTCAAAATTTCATGGCACTCATTTTTTTATCAAGGAAAGACTTCCCTGAAAGACTCTTCCTGGAATCCACTATAAAAACCTTTTGTGAAAAAGACAGATTAAGTGATTTTTAAGATGAGCTCAATGCTTGCTAAAAAAGAGGAGAACATCAAATCTGACCTCAAATGTCTAATCCCTTTTCTTGAGTCTGTGACCAGCACATTGCCTCTTAGAGGCACTAAGAAACATGACTTGTCCAGATCATTTGAATAAGAGGTTATTTCCAGGATACAGAGCTGCCCCAAGGGATGCCGCACAGGAGGGCTGAAGCTAAGGAAGGTGGCCAGCAGGTCTGCAGGGCTCTCGCCTACTTGTCTCCACACAGCTGCAGTCTAATCTTCAACACAGAACGTGCTCCAGATCCTCTTGCATCTGGCAGGAATGGTGGTAGAGAGCCTCCAGCAGAGTCCTTGCATCCAAATAAGAATCAGGCTTCAACCCACTGGCTTTTTAGCATCAGCAAAGCTCAAACCTGCTAAACACAGCAAAGAATACAGCCCAAACCAGCTTCTTTGCTTGCGTGTTGCTTCCACGCAGAATGTCGTGAAACCTGTAATTTATTTCTTCTCCTTTGCGTTTAATAAAAAAATCACAAATCAGTGAGAATCTTCATCCTTCTCTTTTCTTCACTTTAAATTGATCAAAACTGATTTAGTACCACTGTAAGAGGCTAAGACATCATTATTTTGCTCTGATAATTGCTCAATGAATTAAGTTATAAAAATGTAAACCAAACATTTCAGTTGTCCCATAACAACTCTGACTCAAAAATTTGTTCAGCAAAATGAAATTAATTGTTATGGGTATATTTCCTTTATTTTTTGCCTTCTGTTCCCTCATGCCTTTTGGAGCTCCTTATCATAGGGATAAATGGAATGAACTCTGACTGCTTTGTAGATGAACCATATCCCAATTAAAATTTTAGCTCATAAATGTCCAATGGCTCTTCCTTCTTGTAAGCTGAGTTTAAGGTTTGACTTTGAGAATAACCATTTCTTTTAGAGCACAGAGATGTGAATTAAATAGATTTGTTTCACACTGAATCTAGAGCTCCAAACTCTCATAAACTACTAATGATAAAAAGATCTGAACCAGCCTTCCTAGAAGTAGTATGAATGTAGCAGTTTAAAAATGCACAGTGCTTGATTAAATATGATGGTTTAAAACTAATTAAACCACTCATCACACTCCCCAGGGCCCATATCCTGAAAGAATTCAATTGGACTACTCGGGTAAGTAAAAGAATCCACTTATGTCTGTGCCTGTTTTGTCTTTTATAAAATTCATGCTCTGCTAAATGCACCCACACTTGTATATTAGTTTTAAAAGGATATGGTGGTGATAAATGTTTTTTAATAAAAGAAACTGAATTATTTCTACCATTTCTCTCTTGAATTATTTCCACAGTGTCTTTCTTTCTTTCTTGCAGTTTAGTGCTCATAAAATATATGTTCCCGGTGGGTATACTAACTATCTGCCAGCATATGAGCATGTCCTAGAACAAATACGTGAATCTGTGTTCCCGATTTTCATAAATGATCAAATATTATAAAAGCAATGCTATCTAATGACTTCAAAGAAATTTCTCATCAATGAGTTTCTCCTAAGTGAAATGCACTGGAACTCAGTGGGAGTATGAAGGCAATATGACATACTGTAACTGCTACAATCACCTGAATGTAAGAATAAGCCTGGCATAAGACAAGAGTCGCTAATAAAGATAGAAAATTAAGTGCTTTACCTAACACACACCTGTTGCACCCCGCTGCGTATAAAGTTTATGAATTGTGGAGACTTGCAGTCTTTTTTATTTCTTTGATCTTAAATTTGTGATCAGACCTATGCTAATGTTAAACATGGGTACAGATCCTCTTTCTCTATATGGCTTGGTCAATAAACAGGAAACATCTTTTTACTTGCACAGAACAGGTGTTTTCTGGTGTCCTACTTTAATCACTAGAACGAATGATCTTACGCCTTCAAATACCTACAAGACCCAGGACAAAGAGACTGAATTTCTGCAAAAGACTTAGCTATTTAGTCACCAGACTTCCCCAAGCAGCAGCACCACAGTAGCGTTTACTGCAATGCCCATGGTAAGGAGACTACATTTGTGCAGAATTTCACTAAACTGCATTGTCTGTTTGCACTCTGTAAGACAAATTTAAACACTTGCCTGTGCATGTATCTGCCAGATGAATACGTGCTTATGTGAAGCTATAAGCTAACATCTTCTCATCTAAATACAAGCAGAATCTCTTGTCTTTGCTGTTCTTTCACTTTCTATGCATCTCGGGGTTATTATTTACCCCCTACAAGCACAGACATTCTGTAATTATTACACGCTTCCTCCTCACTGTCTCACTATTACAGATCTTAGCATTAGTCACACAGAAAAGGATGATATTATTTAACAGATGTTGCCCCCTAGCAGATATCAAAGAATTACAAGCTCTGCCTGTCAGGAAATAGCTTTTGCCTTATAAGAATCTGGCAAGTTCACAGAGAGTTTAAGCTTTTGCTTATTGAGAGTAATAATAAGAACAATTATGCTGTGAATAATTTATCTGAAGATCTTTCAATCGAGAAAAGTGATATGCTATTAAGGGTCACTTATTTGGGGTCGTTAAGTGATGTGTCTCTTAACAGGCATCCAAGGATCTGGTTAAACCCTTAGGTACAGACACAGAGAGGGTTTAGGTGTGCAGGGACTTGCATTTCTTGCAGCTCTCATGTGACTCTCCCAGGAGCTGGCAGCTCTCTGGAGGTCCCAGCTCATGGAACCAGGTGAGTGCATCAGGACCAACTTTTATTGAGGAAAAAAAAAAAAAAAAAAAAAAAAAAGAAAGTACAGAAAACAAAGACTTAGCCCTTAGAACTATATGGATAGTCCTGAAAATGTGAGCCCTCACATCTCAAACTCCAAAGGGCGAATAGAAAGCATGGCAAATTTAATTTAAAAATACCTCAGGAAGTTTAAGTGTCTTTTGGGGGGTGTCCCAAGATTTTCAGCTCTTAGTTTTGGCACTACTATTGAAATAATCTGAGCTCTCTGAGGACAGCCAGCTGCACGCCTGAGAATCTGACTGAGGGCAGTGTGGCAGAAGAGAGGAGGGGGGGCAAAAAAGGGGTAGGAAAGCAAAATTATGAACTCCTTTTAGGATATTTTTTAATCCTAACTAGAATAGGAAGAGAGAAAAGAATTCTCCCTTTCAGCATTTCTAAGTTGCACTAGTGAGTGTTTAATAATTTTATTAGGACATACATAACATTTTGTTCTTGAAAATTACTTTGAAAAGACAAAAGAGATGAAAGGAATATAAATACCTTTGATTTCCATCTTCATCTTTATTTTAGTTCTTTCCCCCCTCAACTTTAATTACCACTTAACAGCTGATACTTGGGTTTTGTTATCATCAGCTCTTAATTACTACTTTATCCTGTGGCAGCATTAATAAGCCCCAAATCTTCTCCGATTGTTTAATTTTCAAATATGCTGCATTTCTTGGAAAACACATGAAAATACTGCAAGTGAGAAGAGCATGCAGATTGTTGCAGCTTTGTTTGCTGGACTGCAACTGGGGGTTCATATTGCCTCTTGCCACCAGATGTCAGTGCTACATAAATATATGTCACACCAGCACACAGTGGCACTTCCAAACCACTCAAGAGCCGGGCAATAACCTATCTAGGCTTGAAATCTCATCACCAACATAAAAAATCACCATAGATCACACTGCAAGCAGGTCTCCTTTCATGCATCATGGAGGTGGTGCTATGTTTGCCCATATTTTATGGGTTTTGCTGAGTTTGGCTTACTTTGCTGCTTTGAAGTTTCAGTTCAATGTTGCTATAAAATGATATTAATCCAAGGAAATTTGCTTATCTTTTTAAAACTTCTTGCTTTTATGTATTTTGGGCAAGAGAAATAAAACATACGCAACATAAAGCTCACGAAAGCTTAGAGATGGTGGTTCCCTTTGGGGAGGAAAAAAAAGAATTTCTATGAAGTGCTTAGTTTCTAGCAACTAACCCTGGAGGTGGGAATTACAGGAACCATCCTTCTTGAAGCAGGATGACTGAATATGAGAGGGAGAGGCACTAGTGTGCCCCAAGCACTGCCTTTTGGTGGGGAAGCACTCTGAATACCCAATTAATGGAACTAGTGGCCACAAAAATATCAATAAAAAGTTTAAAAAAACATGATCAGCCCCTGAACACTGGGCTTATCTGTCATCCCGTGTCCTGAGCATCCAGTCAGGTCTCTTTCCTGCTGATCACCACTCTCTACCACTGAGGGACTTGTAACAGCAGCATCCTTGCGAATAAATCCATAAAAACATCTGAACACTCAACCAACTTGCTTGGGGTGACGCTGGCAGAGTCGCTGCCTGCCTTTCCATAGCTCAGCAGAGGATGCTGCCTCTCCCGTCATCCCTGTCTTCAGCACTGAGCAAGGATGAAGTCAGCCCCGAGTGAAACCCCTTTCTGCAGCCAGGGTTAGCACTAGCTGGGCTGGAGGCAGGGGGACCCCAGAGGTTACAGCACAGTAGCCCTGATGGGGAGAAGACCGCCAGCACAGCTTTCTCTCTCACACCCAGCTGAGCCCCCGGGTCCAACCCTTCTGGTCCTGCTCAAAGTTCAGAGCATCTTCTCCCTGGAGAGACAGTCAGTCTAGTCCAAAGGTCTGATCTGAGACAATTCAAGTGCATGTACTTTCAACAGACCGAGATTTTTGTGATATTAATAATCTGATGCATGGAAGAATGAACATTTTCTTCCACACCAAGCTCTTCAGCAATTTCTTCCAAATAATGTGTTTACTTCCATTAAGAAGCTCTTTTATATGCACAATGGCTACTAAGACATTATATCTATTTATTATCTATTTTATAGGCCTCTCAATTTTTAGCAATAAAATGTATTGCTAATAATAATGCTACCAATAATGCCTGTATTTACAGGAACTAATGTACTACATAAAATATATTACTGGGAGAAATAACTGTGGTAAATTGTCAACGCACTAGACCAATCCAAAGTTATTCTGGATGTGCACATAGCTGAATAACTTTGAAAATCTGACTATCCCTGACTGTAAGCAAGGCAAGCTACTGTTGAACTCATGAAGTGGGGTTTTTGTTTATATTTAAATCACTACCAATACGAAGCTCTTTCTTAACTGATAATCATCTCTCTAATCTACTAATTATTCCAACTCCACAATAGACAGAATACTTTTAGTCTGATATTCTGAAATTGCTTTCATGTTCAATTACTTGTAATTACACAAACAAGTCTAAAATTGATGATCCGTGCATATAATTATAGATTCTGCGACTCAGCATAAGCAAATAAAGGAAAACTACCCTTATTATGACAACACAGTTTCTAATAGTCAGGCACTGCAAATTTAATTGCAGTAAAGAGTGGATGGTACTATTATGTAATTAGTAACAAAACTGTTATTTCAGGATAATTAAACGGTAATGTGGGCACTGGAGCACACTTTTAGAGCAATCTTTTTCTAAGTTATGGTGAAGGGGCCCTTTCAGATTCAAAACCTGAGCTTGTTAACTTGTACAGTGTTTTCTTCCTTAAGGATGGTTAAAAATATGTTGACAAAATGATGTGTAAGACAGTATTGATAAAATGACTACTAGTGGCATCTGCACTACAGATAATTTTCAGAAATCCATTTCAGATTCTTTCCTCTTATTTTTCACATTTTACCAGAAAAAGGCCAGGTTTGCACTAACAAAGGTCCAAAGAATGAACCAAATACTCTGTTGTCTTTCTCAGAAATAGAGCTGCATCGTATAAGGAAGAAAATTACCTCAAATTTGCAATAAAATAAGATATGACTAGGGGGACTTAAAACCACAAGTGAAAGAACAGAACAGGTATTGCAGAAGGTACATGCAGATGGTACTAGAAGGATAAATTCCCAGACCATTATGAGGAGATTCCAAGTTCAACACAACCGCTCACAGGCATCTTCACAATGATTGTTTCTTTAACAGAATTTACATTCTAGGATATAAACTGGGATATGACATGCAATCTTCCAGGAAATAAAACTATCATAATAGAAATGTTTAACAATTGTGACTAGATTAATGAGACTTGATATGAGTAATTTGGTGAGTTGTCCACAGTGTTAATATCCTTTTATAAGGAATCCTTTCACATTTAAGTTTTAAGTTGCATGTCCTTAAGACAGTAACAAAACTGCCATTGACTATTATGATGCAGAATCAGAGCCCATGGACAAGATGAATTGACTTGATTAAACCTTATTTTCTGGATCATTAAAGCATCAGGAAACTAATTGATCCTTTCTTTTCCTATATTATCAAGTTTTCTGATGAGAAAAAAATTGTTTTTTAAACTTGAGATGCAAATTAATGACTACACCATCTTACTATAGGGAGAGGCATACTTTTTCTTTTATCTGAACAGAATGGTAACAGAAATTAGATTCTCATTGACACTAACTCATCTGCTAATGAAAAAAATACACCCCCTTGTAGGTTTTCATGGCTACCATGTAGGTAATTCTTTAAAATGAAGGCTCTTTAGTCACAAGATATAAACTTTTTTGTTCCCCTCTTCATTATTGAACACCAATTTCCTAACCCATGTATTAGTTGTGAAATAGTGACAGACTGAATGGTTCCAAGTGAGGGAAAGTGAGTTTCCCTCTGCTTTCAGAAATTTTCAGAGGGCTCACTGGCTTCTACAGAAGCAGAGGGGTGTGCTGGAGGAAGCCAAACACTGGAGAGTGGCGACTGAAGGAGAGATGCTATGATAACTGAGACCTCATTTAGCAGTTGAACTCATACAAAGGCTTTCTGGTACCAAAAGGCATCCATCTCCCTCCTCCTTTGCACAGGCAGCTCACTTATGCTGCTTCCCTTGCATTTCTCAGTAATCTGGAAAAAATTAGGTGTACCATAACAAAAATGAATAGCTTACGAATACTCAAGATATCACAAAGGAAGCGGGCAGGGCCTTGTGTCTGAGAGCTAGCAATAAGGAAGAGTGGGAATGCTGCTTGGGTGGGAAAGATTCATTAGGTTAGTTCTGCTGCACCATGAAACCTCCCTCTGCTGCATCATGCTCTGCCTCAATCTGCAAAAAAAAAGAACAGCAACAATACACGTTTAAAATAGATATAGTTACACCACGATACAAGGTGTGTGGTGAGGTGGCCTGAAAAATTGGAGCTTAAGAGCTGCCAAGACAGCAAGCAATCCCTTCCTCTTGCATGCAATGCCTAGCCTGACCGCAAGATGGAGGTGAAGCTTAAAAATTAAACTAAGATCTGACCAGAGCGGAATTGTACAAATATGTAGTCATTGCTAATGCCATCTAATTGACAAGTGAGGTTTATTATCAGCATGGGGATTTCTTAGCTCCTTGCTCGGCAGCCTGGGATGCAATCAGTACAAAGTAAACATTGTACTGACATGCCACAGTGGGATTTCATTTGGGGTGAAATAAAGGACTATAGTGCTGCGTCAGGAGCAGCCTTTCGATTCCTGCCTTGGATTCTGGACCAATACAGCACAACAAGCTGTGATCAGTTATGTTTCTCCCCTCCCGGCTCTGGGGGATGATTATTCTCAAAATAATTAATTGGTAGACAAGAAAAGCAAAGATCTCCTTATTCATGAATGTTCTAAATCTGTGCACTAGAAATGTCAAAGTAGTTCAGGAGTAATTAGTCAACAAGTTGCCCTGCACAGAATTGGAGTTGGACACAATAAAGATTATTACCGTGCACAACCCCATAGAGCTGTGGATGCTGATGCACCTTTAGCAAACAGAAAGGATCTGCAGTGGGAATAGGTTTCCCCTTTTTTGTATCCTTTTTGTGCAAGATGAAAGCTTAACGTTAGCACAGGAACAGCCCACGGTTCTGTAGGTTAGTTCTTTCAGAAACATTGCAAGATTTTTTTGTTAGACAGAGGATCTAAAGACTCCACAGTCTACTCAGTGAGGTACCCTCACACGGATTCACAGATTTGACAGAGTTGGAAGGGACCTGTAGAGACCATCTAGTCCAACTCCCCTGCTAAAGCAGGAACGCCTAGAGCATGTCACTCAGGACTGCATCCAGGTGGGTCTTGAAAATCTCCAGAGAACGGGACTCCACAACCTCTCTTGGCAGCCTCTTCCAGGGCTCTGTCACCCTCACTGTAACACACGTAGGAAAGAGGTGTTAGTGCCCATACTGAACAGGCAGGGAAACCAGTGCTCTAATGCATCAGGGTGATTTCCCAAGGCTGTATACGCTGCATCTAAAACCACACAACCCATGAGTGTTTCCTTGGTGTCAGGTTTGCACCTGCACATAATCCTAATTCCATGGTGGGATGAGACATTCCTTGGTTTCTTGTGATTCCTTGAGAGGGAAACCCAGGCATGCAGGCTCTGGTAATACCCAACCACATCCTGCATGGAAGAACCAGGAGTCTGGAGCAAATGTTTCTAGCATAGAGATGCAGAAAACACAGTGAAAACTCCCCCTGCACAATATATGATGTGTGTTTACAATCACCTTTTAAATCCAAGATTATTCTGGTTCACTATAAATATCAAAGGCTGGACACAAGGCAGGGCAGGCACCCATAAGAAGTCTGCTGCTCACACGTTAAAATCTCTATACATGATAACCTGGTTACATTTATCAAAACTCAGACCAAAATTGCAATATGCTTTGGAAACCGGGCAGAGAATTGTTTTCCTCATTCTAAGTGAAACTGAGCGGTACAGCAACCAGATCAAGTTGCTTTTGGACACACATAGCTTTTCCTTTTGGGACAGCTGAGTTGTAATCCTAAATATTTCTCTAAGATGGCAGGTGACATAGATGCTAGCAGAAAGTTGGTAAATAATTTCCTCACATAATTTCCTTCCAGCTATCACTGAAAATAAACATAAAGAGCAAATAGTTTGGAAGTCATAAAGGATGACAATTCTTTTGCATATTAAATACTTACTCTGCATTTTTTCCCCTATAAATGCCGAGATAGCTATGAGCACAAGAAACACAGAATATCCAGAATGCTCTGAAATAATTTTAGTTCCTGGAGCAGAGAGATGTATGCAAGTCCTGAGTAGTTCTAGAAAACAAACAGGGCTCCCCAAATTTGAAGCCAGATCTTAAACCCACAGATGGCTTAGAACCGTACACACTGCTGTACCTCAGAGAGTAAAGGGTGCTCACTTTTTTCAGGTGAGAGATGACAACAGCTCCCTGGTAATTTCCATTATGGATGGGTCTTGGCTCAGTTTTGAGGATCAATTTTGAACTCAGATAAACTGGCTCCGGCATCCTCCCTCAGCACTCTGTGCTGCCTCACCTCCAGCTGGGGATGCTGACTCTTCTGCAACCCTTTGGCAAGTGCTGCCCTACTGCTGGTCCCATGAAAAGCTAAGCTGAAATTGTTTGCAAGCTTTTTTGTCTTACGGTCTTCCTGGTGAGAAGAGGTACGCCATAGCACTACCACCAGCTGAAGATCTGGCTAAAAGAGTCTGCTGGCTGCTACTTGAAGCCATCTAAAACACTAATGCATACTCCCTTTTTCAGAGAGAAAAATTACTTTGAAACTTCACACAGCTACATCATCCTGTTAAAATCATGTTTACTGTGACAATGCAGGCTCTCCTTTGCTATTTAAAGCAAATGCAAGTTTTTGCATATAGGTGCAGATAATAACACAGACTGAGACACATCAATCATGCGTCACAATAACCACATTACTTGACATGCCTGAATCAGCCATCACTCACAGTGGGGGGAGAAAAAAAAATGTACGTCTTCCCCCCCTGCCCAAATCTAATGCCTGATTGATTCATTTCAGTCATTTTAAAACATAACTATGCCTTGACAGAAGGCTTTAAGTTTGAAGGTGTCTCAAGTAAGAAAGTAAAAAATGTATGAAATGCTCGATTTTGAGTAAACACCTGAAAGCCTGAGCCTACTCTCCAAACCATCCAAATCTCCCATGTGCAAAAAGAAGGACTACAGGCTGTTTCTTTTTTTTTTCTTCCTTTTTTTAACAAAATCACAACATTAAAATAATTTTTAAAAGATTCAGTTTAAATCTTAGCTAACACTTTGAGTTGAGTCTTCTGTAACTCATTTTCCTACTCATTATGCAGAAACTAAGAGTTGATCATCATTATAGCTGTTCTAATTGTAAGTTACAATCTTTAATCTCTGAGCTCTTCAAAAGATGTTTGATGTATTGCATTTAAGAGCCAGGTGCTAAAACAGGCAAAAGGTGAGGGGGAGAGAAAGGGGTAGAGGAGAGAATCCAATCTTTTTTAACCAAAAGCATAAGTCTGAAAACCATGACTATGAAAATAATGCTGGAATTGATTCACAAGTTTTATGGAGAATCGAAATCATCAGAAGTCTGTTTCCATTCAACTCAGCTCCTTGCCAAGCCACAGCTCACGTTTTACATGGAAGTTGTGTTTCTCTATCACAGATAAGGTCAACTTGCACTCATGCAACAGGCAATGGCGATTTTGTTATGGATGAAACAGATGCAGAATGGAGCCATTACTGAACTGAAAGACTAGGGGGGGAAAAAAGCACGTTAGCTACAGCCAGCATTCAGGCAAGCCAGGTGCATACCCAATTTAGGACCAAGACTTTTGTGCATTTTTAAAAAATTTATTTATTTTTACAAGCATGGCAGGTTGTTGGATACTGTAAATACACTAGCCCAGGTTTTACAAAAACCATAAAAGTATGAAAGTTTTTCAGGACTAAAAAGTATTGTGTATCTGCAAAAATAACACGAGTGCTAGTCTGCTGGGCAAGGAGCTTGAGCTAGAAAGTTCCCATTTAGCTGTGAATGCCTTCACATTTCAAGAATTTTTAAATCTGGTTTCTTGCTTTGATTCTTAGAAATACAGCTTTAATTTCACAGGACAGATCATTGCAAAAAAAAACAAAACACCAACCAAAAACACATTAGTGGAAAAGTACTCAATTCAAAGTTAATCTGATCAAGAAGTACCGTATACTTTTAAACATGCAAATCAAAGTCCTGTGCAAGCTAATGATCCTTTTATTTATTGTAATCCCCCAGAAATATTTATCACAACTCAGTAACAGGATGAACAACAGCGTGACTTTATGTGACCTCTTAGTGACTGCATATAAGTACTAATGAAATGCATATAAACCAAGTCTTGATTTAGACTTTACTATCTTGCTTTCCATTTCTTCCAATATGTAACAAATGTAGAGCACTTACTAGATACAGATGTCATAGCTCATTATATTTAAGCTTCGTGCCCTAGGTCTATTTGTTGATAGGTTACCTACCCCTGAAGCTGCAATTTCAGTCCTTGATATAAGACTTTATGTCAGGAAAGGCTCATATTTTTCTTTTGTGAGGATACCTGAAGCTAGAGATAGAATTTGTATAAGGAAGATTTTTTTTTTTTTTTTTTTTTTACTTTTGACAGACTCTTTTACCTAGTTTAACTGATTTTATTTCCCAGTAAAAACCAACACTGGGAATTGCTGTACACTGCATTCAAAACAAAAATAAAGCTGTCCTCAAAGTCAATATTAACAACCTAAGGAGGATTTAAGCACCAAGAATAGACTCACTGGATCATCTGAAATTCCTGGTTTGTTTCATTTGGTTAAGAACACAATGTAATTGACGTAGTTATTATTTATCCCTTTCTCCCACAAAATGGGTCACATCCCATGAAATCACCAGAATTACAGTAGTATAAAACTGCACGAGGGGGAAAATCTGACTTTGGGGGGGATTTTAGGGAGAAGCCCCAAACCCCAAGATTTCATCTATTTTAAGAACTGATTCCTTTTTATTCGGAGTAATGAAGAATAGAGAACTGAGTCATACACAAAGGCCTGCTGTTCACATATTTTGTAAACTTCCACTGTCAAGCCATATAAACATATGTTGAAACCTAAGCGTTCTTGGATTGCTTGCTTTTTCCCCCAAAATACTTGTATTTTGCCCCTTCTTTATTTGTCCTAATCATACCTGTTGGTGGTAATTTGCATGTCAAGATTTAAACTAAAATACTTTCTAAAATAGGACTGATATTTAAGTCCTTCATGCTATTGATTTTTCTGAAAAAGACTTTATGAGACTACTCTGTAAGCAAGACAACTGACTCTCTAGCATTGCACACTACTGTGTAGTTGTAAAAATAGTCTCCAATTATTGCACTGCAATTGCAGAAGCAAACTACAGGACCCTATGGACCAGATGAGGCTGAGGAGCACAACACACGCTGTGAAGACTGCACAGCTCTGCAGTCACAGATGATGCCAGCATTCAATGGGGATGAAATTAAAGGAGACCCTGAACCAATAGAATTTGAGTAATCACTGATTTTCCTTGCTTCTTGCCAAAAGCAGGGAGGGCTTATTCACTTAATCTTTGTAAGATAAGACATCACACAGTGAAGATGGTTTTATAAAATTGAGTTTCAAATGCAAAAAAATGTGATTTAATAGCAAGATTTCATATATTGAAGGTTCTTTTATCACAAAGAGATACATGGACTAACCCTAAGGAAGGCATCTAGTTAAAATGAGAACAGCATGGAATGATAGCCTAAGCAAATACATTCATTAGCAATTGAGCAATTTGAAAGAGATTTTCATAGATAGGAAAAAAACATCGCGGAATTCTCATATAAAGCCTTTAAAACCCAACACACACACATATGAAAGGCCTTGCTAGCGAGGGATGAACAGACTAGTCAGCTATCCTCCTTCTCGGGATGCGAAGGATAACATGGACAAGCACCACTAGAACTTCAATGAATACAGGCAGAAGTGGGTAGCACACAGATAGTCTCTCTGACACTGTTGTATCAAAGATACAGAGGTACCACTAAAATGGGACTCAATCTGGTGTCGGAGACTCATGAACCTGCAGGTAGGGGGCTGGTGCGAATGGAAGAGTGAAAACTAAAAAAAAAAAACCGGAACAGATTTATCTCAGAAGAGCTTCCCAACCACTCTAAGAAAATGTCTCCCTCAAATCCAGAAGGTTGCAGTGAGGGGAAAGAGGGTTAAAGCATGAAGTGGGAGAAATAAAATTAAAAATAAGAAGAAAAGAGAAAAAAAAGCTGTGCAGTAAAAACAGGAAAATGAGGGATTATTTGCCTCTGCAGAGAATAAATAAGGAGCTCAACCCACAGCACTCAAGTATTAGCTATGCTGCATAATATAATAGGACTATGAAAGCACTGGAGATCTTTCCTACTTGTTTTATTGGGGACAAAAAATGTACTAATTTTTAGCTCTTAGAGGTATGACAGTATGTTGGTTATAGAGGGACTCTGAGGAGCACTGCAGAGATGCATTATAACACTGTCTGTCCACACAAGTGTTCACAGTACAACTGTAAAGCTGAGATACAACATGCAGATACAGAAAGCAACTGCGGGCAACGTGCCTGAAATAAACACCATTAATTTCATACCCGGAAAAGACCATGTTCCCCCAATGCACACACATGTGCACACACGCGCAGCCTCAAATGCCTGATAATCAGCAAGAATTTTGTGGGCCCCAAGCAACAGGTAAGTTTGAGAGAGAAATGCAAGGGAGCCAAGCGCTAATAGTTTTGCAAAGCTTTGTGGAAAGCCCTCCTATGCGTAAGGGAGAGTGGAGGAGAAAGCGTGGAGGCGTTTGACAGGAGATGGGACAGACGAGAGAGGAAATCTGGCTGCAGATGGCAGCTATAGGAAGAGCAGTAGCGAAAGCAGCCAGGCAGGGAGGGTGGAAATTCAGAGTGATTCCCCCAGGTCCGCCTGCACGTCTCCTTCACTCCTGTCTCCTTCTCCCTCTCCATTTCCCTTCCTCCCGTTGCTCTCCTTTCCTTACTTCTCCAAAGCAGGGGAGCTGGCTGCTAAACCTAAGAAGCCCTACTTAACACGAAATACCTCAAAACCACCTCCATTAGTGCCATCATGTTGTTCACTGTGCTTGCCCATTCCTCCTCTCTGTACCCATCTTCCCATTTGCCCTCCATGCTCTTTCGGTTATTCTGCTTTGCAAGTGCTGACCGTACATTAGACCCCTTTTTCACAGCTCTTGGGCATATGTTATAAGCATGACTAATAACATATGAAAGAGTTTTTCTGACAGAGGTCAATGGCTCAATAGCACATGAAAGGTAGCTCCAAAATGTGATAAATAAATTGCTGAGCAGGAAGGATCCAAAGAGTGCAACGGTAGCATAGGAAACCTGAGCTAGGAAGGAACCTTGTTTGCTTCGTTAAAACTAAGAAGCAGTGGATGGTCAAGACAGCATTTTAAAGGATGAAGGTGACATAGCAAAGACAGAAGACAGGACAGAATTTTATTGGTGCAAAAATTAAAAACCCACGTGGAAGAAATACTCTTGGGTCACATTCATCATGACGTAAACAAAAAAATTTAGGACTAAACTCTTTCTGCACACCTCTGCAAAAAAAAGATTCTCTGGAATGAATTTCTTTTTAATAGAGGAATAATTCAATAAAATGCAACCTCTCCGTATACTAACTAAATTATATGAAAATTTGCTGGTTTGCTCCCCGTTTCCAGAATGGGAAGAAAACAATAGAGGAATAGAGGAAAAATAATAAATCAGAGAGTTGAGTACAGACAAATCTGAGTCAGTTTTAACTTGTGGCATAAAACCGTGGTGACTTGCCAGGGTAGTTGTTGTGGTGAGTGCTTGGCAGGATGTCCAGGCAAACCAGAGGCCATTACTCCTGACATGAGCCAACTTAACCCCTTAAAATGTTCTGTGGGGGTCTAATGAATTAAACATACTTCAAAACAAAACAACAACAAAACAACTAGGGGAAAACATCTGATTCAATTTACCAGAAAAAAAAAAAAGTGGTTACTTTATCTTGTGGGTCATGACTATTGCATTACAGAGGCATCACAAGGCAGACAAGAGAGTGGTGTCATAAAAAAGAAGAATTACTAAGACTCCTGCAATTGCCTCTGGCTTTAAACTAGACACTGTGCTTCAACTACTTCTTCCATAAACTGGCACTCCTAAAAACCTGTGATGTTTAAAGAGGAAAAAAAACCCCACCCTAATGACTCTGGGCATAAACCCCAAAAGCTTATGCTTGTACCCAGAACGTCTCAGCCCTCCCCTAAGTCCAATGACCCTGGTGGCACGGCAGGGAGGAAAACCAAACAGGCTTCGAATGCCAGGCATGGGAGGTAAAAATAGCAGCAGCCTTTCACACTTTAAGATACAATCAATTTTTACGAACTTTCAGCTCTCGTGAACAGTCATTCTGCCATACAGGCTTCTAAAGAAAGCAAACAAGATCCAATCATTACATTTTTCGACTTCGTGATCAAATTCTTTGCACACTCAAATGCCCTCATAATATTGTTAGATCTAAAACTGATAAAGACTGCAGTTGGAAAGACATTAACAGGAAAGTTTTTACGATGCTATCACCTTGCAAGGTGATCATGTTCTGAAGGACAGGACCATAGACAATGTGTAGTTATGGGTTTCAACAAGTTTTAACTATGTCTTTTTATCTCTCTCTTTACCCGTAATCCTGTACTCCCAATTTCAATTCTGGATTGCAGTTAAGTGTACATTTGTATTTATAAATAAAGATTATCTAAATCACTCATGTAACTGCTGTAGAAGTGCCAGAGTCTCTCCCACCCTCTTTTCATAAGGAGCAAAAATCCCTTAAACATCATCACAGCCGGCATTTTTATCACATTTTGGCAGCAGTTTCAATAGGGAAATTAAAACTCAGAAGAAGCAGGAAGAATAAATCTTCAACTCCAGGAAATCCTTCATTTGAGCACCTCAGAAAACAGCCAAAAAAGTCTGTGTTGCTGTTTCCCAGAAAGGCTTTTGATTTCCAGGCTGGGATGCCATTAGCTTTTCACATTCACTCAAAAATGGTTAATACTTCTGATAAAAACAGTTTCCTCTGTTAACAGGGGAGAAAGTTCCACAGCCTTCAGTACTTTTTGAAGATGCCGTACAGGCTATATGTATTTTTTTAATTAGAAAGAAACACATCTATTTTGCTTGTCAAGGCTGGGTGCAAGCCCCCCTACATTTCCTACTTTTATTTAATCAGGTATCTTAAATTTGCACTGTATTTAGTAGTAAGCTACAGAACAGGATAATTGAAGCCCTCATGAATGATGAAGAGTGGGTGTAATAAGGAAGAACTGAGACCTGAGATGTTACAGGTATTGTACAAATTAGACTTCTGACTGAAAAACAGGAGTAGGAGGAAAAACCAGAAACACTACTGGTATTTTTTAGACCTAGGAGGCCACAGAAGTCTCACAGTTATTGAAAACTGTGTTTTCTGTGAAAATATTACCTTCTAAGCTGTTTATGTGCGTGCAGACTGCTCATTCATGTTTTCCTTCAGTTGGCACATGACTTGACATCTAAATATATGTGGAGTTGATTCCGTTCTCTAGCAACTGGATATCTACATTTACAGAGGTGTCTGAGATTGCCAGGCACACGTGCTGAGAGTAAGAAGCAAGTTCCTGCTGTGACAGTCAGTATGCTGGACACTTGTACACAGTGGAAGGACACAGCAGTTTCCCTGTTAGGAGGCTACAATGAGGTAGTGTTTCTTCTTATTGCTCTAAGACTGATCGTGAGAAGAATAAATCTCTAATTACACACCCTGAAGTGCCCTGTGCACCTCCTTACAACCCATCAATGTTGGCTACAGCCCAGCACTAAATTAGATGGAGAATAAGGGACTGTTGGGGATGAAGGAAGGTATTCAAGATGTGGATCTTGGGATTGATCACTGAGGGATAAGTTACTCAAGTTCTGCAAAAGCAGCTGTTCTGCAGAATACTATTTTTGATATTTCATAGAACCTTTAGTTCCTTGTGATGGCACTGAAGTGACTACAGTACTGGCAAAGTCTTAAACCCTGAGCTTATGCTGATGGTCTTAAATATGCCTTCTTATTAATTGCTAAAAAGTTCTGATAACTTTTTAACTCCTATTTTGCTGTATTACCAAACTTTAATATAGCTGCTAAGCCTGCATTACGTGAAAGCAAACATATTATAAAGGTAAAATAATCTCCACATCTCAGCACTTTCTTAAGAGGAATTTGACAGGCTTTATAATACAAAGAAAACAGACCAATAGAAACACTATTGCAATTCTTTAACAGATAGGGCTTGGTTATTTGATGTACCCATTCAGAAATGGGCAGTTTGGTAAAGACAACATGTACACATGATTATCAACTTTGGTACAGACAATGGTAGAGCAATTAAGCAGTAGGGATGAGAAATCTTGAAAGATTCAGCTGTTTAGGCCAGATGAACATCAAGCAGTTTATTTCAGCCCACCCACACTTTTTTGTGCAAGTGCATTATGCAAGAACGAAGGAGGAGTGTGCGCGCAAGGACGAGAGGAAAAAGTGTGGATGTGGGTGTGTGTGTGCTAGTTCTTCTTAGTTTTACTTGGGTGTGAAGGAATGCAAAAATAGTTCTTTTCTCATGACACGTTCGTGCATTTGCACTCTAGCCTAGAAAACTGAAAGGAACGGGGAAATTAAGTACTTGGAGAACTTCACCAAATAGTGGGTTGGTGCAGAGCTGAAACTTCGCATCATATGGCCAACAGTAAAGCAACTTTGCAATACCAACTGCAGCAAGGAGGCCATGCAGAACAGAGACAGCAAGTGGCACGTAACTAATGCAACATCTGGTGCAGCTTACAACAGCCTAAGGAGACATGGTAAAACATACATCACTTACACACAGCTGACAGCATGTGCTACATGCACCATGTATTTCACAAGCAAGCATCTGTCCAGCACATTAACCTGAAATTTAAAGCTGTCTTATGTCCAAAATATGAGTAAATGTTATCAGAAGAAGAGAGTTGCTCTCCCCTTTCACTTAGTTTTTGGCTTCTGGTTACAATTCCAGCAAGAGCAACAGATAAAATAAATCTGTGAGGAGACAACACGGGTCTCTTAAATAGGTTCGCAAATTAACTTTGAGAGTGGCCTTCTGATAGATCAAATGTCAACAATTACTGTCCCCAGTAGCCACCATTAGAGTCAGGGTAGAAAGAATCTTAAGCTGATGGGGTTTCGTCGGTGAATTCTTTATCCCTGCAATTTACTTGGCTTGCTGGGCTCTGCTACACCCATACTTTCTCAAGTTTTACAGTGGCCTAATTTTCCTCCTTGGCTGTATGAGAAATGCATGCCTCAGGGAAAAAAACAACACACAAACCCACAAATGTTAAGCTTTATAGTTTTCTCAGGATGTGGGAAGTTGTACGTATCTTTTGACTTTAGTCTGCAAGTTTATTACATCTTCGTTGCATTGCTTTTTCAGGACTATATGAAAGGTCCAGAAAGGCGACAGTCTCAACTGAAGCAGAAATAAGTAAATGTGTATACATAACCTCACAATTATTTCACTAATCCTCCCTCTTGCAGGCAACAGGCTGTTGTCTAGTAACCTGTATCCTTAGATTCAGGGGTATGTTGGCTCCTTTACTTCACATACCCTTGTGAAGAGGATGTGCAACACTTTGATTACAGTCCATTTGCAGTGAGCCCCTGCAAACTGGCATTACTTACTACATGCTGTCGATTAATACTGCTCAGCTGGACAAAAAAAAAAAGAGCAAGATTTACACTTAAGTAGGATATCTTGTACAACAGGAAATATGTGTTTTATATAATGAATTTAATATACCTGCATTGAGATGAACAGACAGTTTTCCTAACTTAACTAATTGATACAATCTGTATTATCTGGAGCATGTTATCACTTTCATAATAATCTGGAAAATGTGGTGAAAGCACCTATTGTTTCAATGGTGTAGAGTACTAACTTGAAATTTTTTGAAAGTGGCAATGAAGACAAAGAAATGGTCCAAGTGAACCTATAGCAGAGAGAAACATGGGTAAGAAATAACAGCATGGGATCAGTCTTGGAGAAAGAGTTTGCTACGGGGTATTCTGCAATAGCATTACTGAACTGTAGTTGAAACTCTTCCAATTCAACAGCCTTGTTAGATACCGGTTGTGGAAAAGGAAGAGTAAGCATGTCACCCTCCAGCCACAGCAGTCACTTAGGCAACTAACCTTTAAGCATTTTATGTGAAAGAATTTGGTAAAACAAGAACTGTGGTGCATCTCATTCTCAGGTGCCAAAAGTTCCTTGTGCAGAGCAGATAGAAAAGAGACACTTAAGTCAGGGCTGTGATTTCTGCCTGGCAGTGTGGCGCACATACACACTGCAGTAGCAATTCCAGACTCCTATTAGATTTTTCCTGAAAAGCTTGACTGAGGGGGAACTCTGCAAAGATCCACATCCATACTGAGACCTGTTATGGCATCACAACTCTAATTTATATTCTGCCCATACAAACTTAACACAATTCTTCTACATCCCTTTAATTGTACCCTGTGACCGCCCCGCTCATTTGTCATCATCATTTTGTTTTGAAAGTCTTGAAGGTGCTAAGCAAAATTATAAATCCTTACTATCCAGCTTTCAAACAACAATGATCATTCGGGTAGTTAATTAATGTGTTCCTTTCCTCTTATTTCTCTTTTCACTTTCAATGCACAAGATTGTTAATTATTGACATCCTTTGTGTGGGCAATAGGACCCGGCCTTCTCTTTAGTACTTGCCAATGATTCATTGATGTAAGGGGAAGAAAATACCACTGCAATGGTTAATAGCAGAGACATTGGCAGCCCCTGGGCAACAGCTGCTGACTTTACATGCAAAGGGCCGAATTCATTCCCTCTGAGCCCAGAGGGAAAACAGGGATAAACCTGGCCCATTAAATAGCTTGGAACATATCACTGCCCATTTCCCAAACTGGGTAACACACGGCTTAGTTAACCTCTTGGGCAAAAGCAACACCCTGATTGTGGGGCAGCATCACAAGGTAACCAGGACAGGCCACTCTGCTTGGGAAACAGCATTCAATGTGTGAGTGCATAGCATAGGTACCGTGACAGAAAATAGCCTAACTCGGATCTTAAAGACATACCCATCATCTCTCACATCCTGCTGCTTATGCTCCAAGGGCTAGAGCAGAACAAGAATGGGAAAAATCTAAGGGGGAAGGACAGATTTAGAGAAGGGAGAGACTTTTATTTCAGGCAGTTCTGGGCAATACCGTAAGCCAAATTTATTCAGACCACTAGGATCCATGTTACTCTCCTTATTGATCAGACCCCTATTTCAACAGAGTCTTCTTGAAATGTGGTTCATTACTTAAGAGAGCAAGACTGACTGAGCAAGGTACTTCAAAGCAGGTGTCTACAGATTTCAGAAGCGTGTGGTTATGGCTTTCTTTACTTGCTGTTGCCTGCCAGTCATTCTTAACAACTGTAAACAGTCATATTATAAGTAATAACATCTAGATTTCATATTATTAATACCTAGCTCTCATGCCATACCAAGCTTCTCTAATATGCTTAAAAAGATGCATCAGCTTGTTTTGAAAATAGGCAGCTTCTCTACACAATGCCCAGGGATCTAATTACGAAGATCAGCAATGGGAAAGAACTGAAACAAAATCAGACATTTAATCTGTTATATCATGTAGCTGCAGCCTTTAACTGTAAAACCTTTTCATCAGGATATAAAACACTGCATGTTCTTATAATCATAGTTCTTAAGAAAACAATCATAAAACATTTGATATTTATTTGCGGTCTGATTCAATAGGTTAGTGAAGTTGCTTTCCATTGTATCCCATGTCTATTCACCCTCCAGCTAAATGCCCTCATTACAAAGGGTGACCTAGAGCTGATGAAATTTAGATCCCAGCTCACTCCACAGTTACAATCAAAGCTTGAATCCCCAGCTGAGGCTAACACATACAACACAATCTAAATAGGAAGAAAGGCAAGCATTAAAAGAGAATGTTAGTTAAATACAGTACAGCGCAGGTTTGCCCCAAGGATAAAAATTCATGGCCAGATGTTACAAATTTTTTGCCTTGGAAAAGAAATGCATCGCTAAAATTTTATTTAAGAAAACATAGAAAAAAAACATTTCATTGATTGGTTTTAATTTTATACATGCCCATTGGCAAGATAACTTGTAATACGTCTTTCTGCGTGAGATTTTTGGAGCGATTGGTTCTTATATTGATAAAAGAGGAGAGAAAGCTCATGGGCCTGAAAGCTTTCCTGCTTCTTCCAACTATTTCTGTTCATCTAACAAAAATATTTTCTCTCCATGAAAATCTTACCTTGCTTACAGTCAAACAAAATTGAGTGTTGATTTTATGTTTTCTACTGCTTGACTGCAGCAAATTTGTACTTGCACTGTTGTGTTTAGAGTAATGGACATACTCATAAGAAACCAAGGATTTGGGGTGTTAGCTGTGTATGATGGAATGCTGCACAATGCAAAAAAATCCAGAAACATGATGTAAATTACACAGTTCCACTGAAATAAACCATTACATCAAGGACTTAGCTGCCAAAGGCTTAGCTGACACCTATCAATGGTACAAAACTATTATTGAAACGTTACAGTACGAAGAAATTAAATCAAGTGGCTGTCATGGCTGTCACTACTTAACCTCAGCAGTAACTTAAAAAAAAAAATACAACTGGCACCCTCCTTTCATTAGGTGTAGAGGCAATCACACCATCACTGATTACACCAATTGGAGCAAAGGGTTCCTTAAGGACCCAAACCAGAAAGCAATTAGACCCGTACGCACTGGAGCTCTCAGTGTGCAAGAGACCAGGTGCTATTAATGACAGACCATACATGGATTATAGCTCAGTCAATATGAAGTCATGTCAAAACCAATGACACTGCTAAGATTTCACCAACAGTCAAAAAAGTTGAGAAAAGACAGCTGAACCTATTGTGAATCTTTGCAAAATACGTTGTGGCAATACAACTGAATGTAACCTCATTGTCAAGGGGAACAGCAGATTATGCCACTATTTCTTTTTCTTTTTAGTAAGACTGACTATTGAAGGCAAAAATTTTTCACGTGTGTACTGTTATATTTAAACTGTGCCCAAGCAACAATGACTTTTATATTAATTAAAACTTAAAAATAATTACATGTAATGTTTTATTAATACTGACACGCATATCAAATTTTAATGCTATAAAGAATAAATTAAAAGGAACAAAATTAATAAAGATATGTTAACATTGTTCTGTTAAGCCTAGAGACCCATCAGGGTTGAGCTAGAATAAATTCTCATACTATTAACCTTTATATCAAAAGTGTGTGCAAATAAGTCTATAAGAAATTAGTAGTAAGAAAAGTGTCATTTTATTTGATAGTATGATTCTTACTACCCTGGCATCTTGTCTCCAAGGGTACCAGGCATCATTTGTTTCCCAGAAAGATCAGGAGAAGAAAGTCCATCCTGACACAAATCCCTGTAATAAAATCGTATACGTTTATTGGTGTCAAGCTAACTTATTCTATTTTGAATAAAATCAACTAGGATTAGGAGAAATAAAAAAACCCATATAAAAATAACAGCAGAAGTTTCTTTTCTAGAACTTTTAGTTCTAAAAATATGAGCAGTTCATGACCATAAACTGCTAGTTCAATTCACTAACTATAGTTACACTCTTCTTGAATGGATTAGTTTTGAACATGAAATACATTTTGACAAACTTATTTTTCCCCTCTGTCTGTAAAACACTGCAATAATTCCCAGCACTATAATATTAAATAAAGCTACCTCTAAAGAAGAGTAGAGAACTAGAGAAAAGGCTTTTGGTACAAACACACAGTACACTCACATCTTTAAGAGTGGCCAAACTGGTTCCCTCTGTGGGATAACAAATGTAGCATCATTAAAAAAGGTACAGAAAAATACAAAAGGAGAATCAAAGTCACAGAGCAGAACCCAAATAAAGAACAATTAAACAGACCAAGACTCATCAGGAACTATAGAGATGGGCGAGGGAGAGATGACAGGCATCCATAAAATCCTCATTAGCTTGCAGAAAGTGAATAGGAAGTGACTGTTCTCTGTTTCTTCTAATGGAAATAAAATGAAATCAATAAGACCAGCATGTGGCAGGATAAAAACAGTGAAAGGAGGCTTTTTTTCCATGCAATGCACAATTCAGCAGTGGAACTACTTGCTATAGGAAGAGATGCTAAAAATCTTACCAAATTCACAAGACATTCAGACAAATAAATGGAAGGAAAAAATACATCTCTCAGGTATATTAAACACAGAAAAGCTTATTTGGCTCACACAGTCCATAAGCTACAGATCTCTAGAGACCAGTAGAGCACACCGGGGAAATATTACTATATGCCTACCTCATTATTATATTCTTTCCTGAGCATGAGCTATTAGGTGGTACTAAAAAGAGACTAGGCCAAATGGACTTTCTGTCTGTGGCAGTATGCATGTTAAGTTCATAAAATAAAAACAATTCAAAATGTTGACATGAATCTCAATTGCACTTTCATTAGTTCCCACTCATAGACTGTCTGACACAAGACAGAAGTTAAAAACATCCAGTATATCTCACCAATTAAAAAATTACTAAAAATTAAAAATAAGTATTTGTAAATGAAATTATGTAGACAATTATATAATTGCCACTTTACCAAAGTAACATTAGCTTTTAGTTCAAAAGTTTTATTGAGTTGTAAAACAACATGTTTTGAGTGGTCACATGTGCCCTAGTAATGCATGCTGATTAGGAAAATAACTACCAAGTACAAATGTAACAAAAATTTACAATTTATGTAAAAGATTTCTGCTGGCTAATTAAATAATCTAATTTGATCACAATTTCAAATCCATCAACTCTGACTATAAATACATTCCTTCTGTTTAGAAGCTATTTGCAAGAAATATCAATTCAAGAACTTCGGCAGAGTGTCAAAAATAATACAATATTCTTAGGCACTAATTAATTATAGACAAAAAAACCCCACAAGTCGTGAGCACATTTTCTCCAGCAATTGTTATTGGAGTTTTTTTAAAGATAAATCAGCAGTATCAACTTTGCTGGTTTGATCAGTGGCCTCAGGAAATTAAGTTTACCTTGACACACTCTGTATGAGTTCCTTTCTCCTTCACAATAACTTAAAAATCCAATGGACAAAGCTGTCACTGGGTAGCAATATTAGTAGCATTAGTGCTTCTACAGGGAAGGAAAAATACCTGGATGGTTTGTTTGGCCTCAACTTTTCACGGACCTTGAGGCACCACCATGAGCTGCTGCCAAGCCTGTACTACTGGATAATGTGGACCCAAGAGGCTGAGGTTTATCTAACACAGCCAGGCCCGTTCCTGCAACATTGGTAAAGATAGAAAGGCTTTGGCTTTGCCATAGAGACACCATGAATGGGCTCCCCAGAGCAAGACAGCAGCCTACCCTCCAAAGGCACCATTGACAAGATGTGCCTGGGTCTCTTCTCTGAGACAGTCGGCAACAGGACAGCCTCCACTTGCACTGTTCAAATCCCTTATCCTTATAAGGGGGTTGCCCACAAGAAAACTGCCTAAGGGTAACGCTCCCTATCCTGCACTGACTCCTGAACAAGGTCCAGAGGTTGTCTGAGAGTGCTTTTGTTGGCCGTGGTCCAAAACATTCAACAGAATCTGTCCAAGGACAGTTGGGGTCAAAGTTCCCAGAAACACGCTATTTCACCCACTGCTATAGGTACAGCCCAAGGAAATGCCAGAGGTGGGATAGCTGCAGGGAAAATTTCTACTTTAAGTTTCGCATTCCTTCAAACAGCAAAACCTTCAGTGATAGGAAGCAAGTCTACAGAAAATCTGACTTGCCCTTTTTCTGCTTCGGGACCACATGTGATGATTAACAGCCCCTATCCCCTGCCCTGCTCAATTGCTGTCACCTGCAGCAAAATCCAGTAAGAATTACAACCTACAGGAAAGGATATAGAGGAGATCATTTAGCAAGAAGGAATATTTGCAAGGACAAAAAAGGCAGTCGGGTCCTTGGCTCTCTGGTGCTCAGCAAGAGCTAAGAACCTAAATCTCACTTGAGACCATGACCCAGCCATTAGCTACCAAGCCCCTGCACCCCAGAGGAAACAGTAGCAAATTCTGTCTGGAGAACATTTGTTGAAGAAAATAGGCAAACATAGTTGGCATGCTTGCTAGATGAAAAGTCAAGGGCAAACCGTGTGGCAAAGGGGCATGAGGCTGCCTCTCTGAGAGGAGAGCCTAGAAATGAGACTGACACCCTAAGTGTCTTTGTGAAGAGTATTACTCCGGGGAGCACACAAGGGACCGGCCTTGTATTTCTAGTCATTACCATTATTTTTCTCCTGCTCTCATTATTACCATTATTCAGAACAGCATCTGCACATGATCACAAAAAACGGAGTCAAGTGTGTTGCCCTCTGTTCCCATGCATGCTGTTAACTCCGATTTTTTAAACTACCATTCTCTGTTCACACAGCTCCACCAGCATGAAGAAATCTATTTCAGGACTGCACTAATCACTGGGCACTGACAGGGAGGCAGTGGCCTATGCACCTCCAGGCAGCACCATTCGCACAAAGTGGGAGAACACCAAAGCATGCATAAATACAGTCACAAAGATTTCTAACTCAAAGAAATTACTCTTCTTCCACCGTGGGAGTTCTTCCAATCAGAGGGAGATGTGAGGAAGAGGGTTCAGAGTGGTGTTAGCCAAGTGTTAAGTAACATGATGTGGAAAGAGGAAAGGGACATAGAAGCGTGATGAGCTACCTTCTCAAGAACTAAGTGACAAAGCATCCAGACAGAACATCAAAATAGGTATGAATAGTTGCATTTTTTCCAGTGCTTTGTAGAACCAAGTGAAACATTTGGTCAAAAGCAGCCCAGTAGACAAAAGCTCTCCAAGAGCTTATCTATTTTCTCAGGCCACTCAGCAGAAAACTACATTTTCATCCAAAAGGAGACTCTCAGGGAGTGCTCTCAGGGAGATGTGCCAGCACCTTTTGTAAGGCCAGAAAACGCGTTTTGTAGTAAGCCACATTAAAAGCACCTGATGGGTTTTGGTGCACTTGCCCTTTTACATTCACCTGTTATCAGCGCAGCCCCAATTGTTCCAGTGCAAGCACACCAATTCGCACCAGCATGGAGCTTATTTCCCTCAAACTGCTTTTCTCCTTTTCCTCCCACGACTGGCTGCCCAGAACGCCTGTAACATAAGGAACAGAGCTAGGCTCCTCTTTGGTGAATTCTGTGCTGGAGCAGCAGAAGGATAGTTTATGGACAGGCCTCTGAAAGCCTATTTCAGCTGGCTACATCGCAGACTGGCATCATTTATGCTGGTTTTATTCTCAGTAGGGTGCCAATCAACCTTTCAAAATCCAGTCGATGCAATGCTCCAAGCAAGTCTATTTGAACTCTTTAAAACCACTGAAATTAACTGTCTCCCGTAACAGCAAAAAGTGAGAAACCTGCATCTCACCAACTTGATAGCAAGCAACACTAGTGGCAATAAATACATCTTCAGCATCTCCTTCATCCCTAAATTTCATTTTGAGATGCCATCATAAGGATGTCAAAAATCCCAAACAAGCATGATCCAAGTTCCCTGATTTTATCTCTGTCCCTGCTGACTCTCCACTGTGCCAGCAAATAACAATTTCTGATGCGATCTACTAAGCTTATGGAGGGGAAGGTGCTGGGGGTGAGGGGAGGAAATCAAGCCTTGTTAGTAAATCAGTAACCACACACTTAGTTGATGTATAGATCAAGCTGTCAGACTGGCATAAATTGTGCCTGCTACTGTCACAGCAGCTCCTGCAGGATAAGCTATTTACCCCTGGCATCAGAAGGACTCTAAACCAAGGCATCCCATGATGAGAACTCTTCAGGAGATAAGCTAACAAGTAATGCCTACTCACGTCTTCACCTTGGTCATTATTGTTGTTTGGATTTACAGTTCAGGGCCATTCTAGTCACTCACTGTTACTGTTGATTACATAACATACAGAACAACATGTAATGTTTATTTTGTTATGCATACTCATAAATGAGAAATATTTAAAAGGAACATATTCGTACATGTTTTGATGAGAAGTGTCACTTGTCAAGTGCGCGCTTCAGTTGTACCTTCAGCTTGTGCAGATTGGGCCAAATACAGCTGTGCTGATCTAAACTAGCAATGCACCTGACCTTTTGTCTTCAGCAGACCACAATGCCACCAAGTTCACATTAGACAGCAGCAACATTCTTCTTGTTGGGTAAGAGAAATCATCAGATAATGCGTATTTAAATAGCAATGTGTCACAAAAAAATCTCAAATTACCTTCTCTGACTAGTACAGATGAACTTCTTTTTAGAGATTCCAATAAAAGAAACAATTCTGCTGAAAGACAGGTGTAAGATTTCTCACTGAGCTGAATAGCTAAAGGTTACTTAAAATTAAGTTTTTTGATCAACCCTTCCTGTTATCCTGAGTTTGATGTCAGGTTAAGATAATACTGCTTTAAAGTTGCAGCTTGGTATGCCTGTTAGTCAACTGCATATTCTTTCATATGAATTTCGGGAGAAAAAAAATAGTTGAATATGTTGCAGTCATTGATCTTGTTAATTATTTTAAATTCAGAATAGTTATCATGAGGAAAAACAAAAGCCTATTTATTGTCAGGGGAAAAGTATGAATGTCATGGTGCATTGGGAATTCAACATATCATAACAGTGGCCATCAACACCATCCCAAACTCCAGCTAATAGAGTCTCTTGCAACTTCTTCTCTGTCTACATTTCAGGAGAAGCAAGAAATTTTGCCTGCCACGAATGACACAGCTGAGCCTCAGAAGCTCTATACAATCTTCCGATCGGGCAAGATCACCCACCCACTAGAGGCTTCCAAGGTATAAGCAATAATTGCATATTCTCTTCTCCCTGAGGAAAGTAGGAAAATAAATAATCAAGTTGCTTTTGAGTTACAGCTGAGTAATGAATACAGCATAATACTGCACCACCCTCTCTGGCATTCATTCATTCAGACACTTCAGGATTTCTCAGTGCTGTCAAGAACCACAGAAGATAATTGTCTTCCATTTAAAAATCAGATCTAACAGCAGCATCCCAGATTACAAACCAGGATTCAAAATCTCTCAAATTTACTTCACAACAAGTATGTTGCTCTAGTCTTTTATTCTGTAAACGTTTTATTAACTTGTATGACAGGCTTTTTTGACCAGGGAAGGAAGTTGATTGGGCTAGAAAACTCACAGGGAAATCTTAGGATCAGGTTTTTAAATATCACTGTTGTCACATGCCTTTAAAAAGTGTTCTGTCAAGGACATCCAAGGATAAAAATCTGGTCCTACAGAATTTAGTGGAAGAAGCTTAGCCCTTGATTTAAATGTCAAGGAATTCACCCAAAATCTCTGGATAGACCTGGAACATTCAACATTAACTGATTTGTTCCTGGGAAAAGGGTTTGAATTATTTAATGAGCACAGATGCACACTCTAAGGAGCATGACTTCTTGAAGGACTTCCCTTCCCTGCATCAGGTCACATGGTGAGGGACATCTCCAAGTAAAGGTCAAGCATAATTTAGCAGGAACAAGCAGACATTTTACAATAGTCCTCTAAGACAGTAGCTTGCTTATAAGAACAGTACTTATGTTCGTGTTTTGTGACAGCAAATTGTACTTTGCAGGCACCTTGTCATTTAATAATGCAGATGAAACATTTCAGATGAAAATGCAACAGATTCTCTCACCAAATTTTTGTATGTGGGACATTGAACCTAGACATGCTGAAGAGGTGGAGATGCTGAAGAAACGATTACTTGAGATATTACTGGAGTGTATTGATGAAGTGGAAAATACAGTATGAGGAGGAGATGCATGGGAGGCATAATTACCATTTACCAGTGTCTGAATTTAATGCTACACTATTGTAATGTGAATAAAACCACAGCTTAAGTGCCAAGGTAGCTACACTGAAGAGGCTCTCAGGAAACCATTGTGCAAACCCAATACATACATGACTGCAAGGCCCTACCTTCGCCTAACTGAACCCACTGATTACCAGATGATTGCAGTACCTCTTCTAACCAACGTAGCTTAAAGATGATTAATGCAACAATATTCACCTACCTACAAGTACCATCATCTGCTCACTTCACTAAGACAATGGACTAAATGTGTATATAACACCCCAAAACATATCCGTACCCAGCATCATCTACAAGCAAGTGAAAAACTTCTGCTGGAAACACCAGGTACACCAATTCCTGACTAACAAAGCTGACCTATGATGCACATCTTTTTCTCTAACATGCAGAGCTGGACATGCATTTAATTCTCACTGTCTATTTACACCCAGAAAAATCACCTCTTCATACATACACAAGAGCTGCAGGTCTGTGCTTTTACAGCTGCTGCTTCTATATGCTCAAATTTTAGTGAAGTACTCATGAGAAGAATGCCTTCAGGTATTCAGAGAGATTAAAAATTACTTTTACCTTGCTGTTGCTCCAGGTTGTGAGCTACACCATTCTGCAACTAGTGGAAGAGAACATGTTGCAAGGTATTTTATTTAGCCACTCAGAAGCTGGATATTCCTCCATCCCTGCAGCGACCATTAGAGATCTTAAAACTGTTTGCCTATTTGCTCAAGAAAGCTTTGACTTGGAAGAATTGCAGTGGTGTTTCATAAGCTCCCATCCTGAGAAGTGACTGTCAAAGCTAAATGACGCTTCATTCAGAAAAACCATTTTAAAGAATGCAATGAAACAGCCAATTGTTTTAAACATGGTGTGAAATAAACATACACACTTTTTAGTTAATAAAGCCTGCCACATAGGCAGCATTCACTAAAGAACAGAAAAAAAGAAAAAAGTGTCCAGTAACACCTTCCATCATTACAGTCACTGAAGACCCACTCCAAAGTTCAGAAGAAAAACAATGCCATGACAAAGCCTCTCCTTTTTGTTCTTCTCATTTGGAAGATTCTGGGGTGGAGAAGCACCCCATGCAGTCCAGCTGAGGCCCGATAATCCCTCTTTTCATCACAGGAACATATGCAAACTTTTTGGTTGTCAGACTGAAGAAAACTTGGTACTTTAATCAACCTCAAGCAGCCTGAACTCTGACAGCTGCCCTTTCTCCTTTTATTTTATAACTTTCACAATAAAATGTTATCACTTGATTCAAAACAAATAGCTAAGAAAATCTAAGAGAATTCCTTGGAAGTGGTTTGAACTTGAAACACAAGCAAGGCATCTAATTCTGTGGTCACCTATTCTCAGTATGATTCAAAATGTAACATGGTTTTGTTTGTCTCAAAATAGAAAATAAACATTAAAAATATTTCATATAGAACTAGTAAACATTTGCCACAGTCAAGATTTTTGGAAGGTTGTTATCTCTGTTGTTAGACCACTAAATGAGCAGAGGCTCAAGTCACAGATTCAGACTGGGTTTGGTATATGCAGTAAGGAGAGAACGTTCTTACAACTATGAGTTTTAGCTAGAAGACCACATACTCTCACTGGAGTGCTATGAATCCAAAACAATGCAGTAGTAGCTGTAGAGTTACCAAGATTATAAAAAAAATAATATTACTTTGCATTATATCACAACACAAACACACTGTAGTATAAAATTTTACATCTGAGGTAGCTGCTCTAAGTTTGGTTAAAGTCAGTGGGGAAAAAGATGACAGCAGCTCATCTTCCCCTAAAGTACCCATCACAATATGGAAAATGAATTGCTCCTTTAAAGCCTTGAAGTGTCTGTTTAAATTCTTTTGTCTGCAAATGGGGCCCTAAGAGGATTAGCTCAGATTTAGATACCTCCCTTGAACATACCCCTTGTTAGGAGACATGAATCCTATCCAAACTGTCCTTTTGTTATGCATTTAGCTCTGCTGGGCCTTCCCCAGTTATCCTAGGAGCTGCTGAAAAATGAATGCAAATCCTTAATAAACCGAAGCAACAGCTCTGCATCTTTGCTAGGCTATTTAATGGAAATATCTGATCCTGAGGATTTCATCCTATCCCCCATTACAAAAATACTAATCAAAAGTAACTCTAATCAATAAATACTAATAAATAAATACTAATCAATAAATACTAATCAAAAATAACTCCTGGGGTTGCAAACATGATGTATTAAAGAAAGGGGGAGGGGTTAGTATTCAGGCTGTAAATGAAAAGGAATGAGTTAAAAATGCTGGCTTATGTCATCTGGAGTTTATTTTTCTGACTGTTGGTTGGAGTGGAAGAGGAGTCTTTTCAAGCTGTTCTCAGCAACAAGAAAGGCTTCCTACATTTTCGCAGGTACTTTGGGACACATGGAACATTTGGGCCTTCTGGTCAGCCCCCACAACCTTGTTTTGTTTCAGTGGCTACAGCACAGGTTCTCCACCCACAGTAGACAGTGGTCCGAAGGGGAGAACCAGTCTATTCCTTCCCAGCACACAGAAGGCCCTTCATGGGTCACCAGCAAGCTGGTAAACTACCAAACCACAGATTTCTGGTCTGAGGAGAAATTATGCAGGGATACAGCAATGCAGAGAAACAGAAGTTGTAAAAAGGTTCTCATCACTAAAAAGAGAAGGAAATTTTAAGAACTGTGGGGTTTGTGTCAGTAAGAGACTGCAGCAACTGCCAAATATTTTAAGAGCAGGAAACAAATATTTTCTATTAACTTTCTTTGCCTAATACCTGTAGCAGAAAGACAACGAGGTATCCTAACCGCCAATGGGCAGTCTCAAGAATACCCTACCTTATTCATAATAGAAGCAGAAATGAAAAAGCTATTGAACCTCTCCTGATCTTTCCCCTCCCTAGTTTATCCAGTCAAAATAATCCAAAAGGAGAAAAACACCAAAAAAAAAAGACCACCTAAAGATAGTGGCCACATGTGAAGTACTGCGTAAATGTGTGCTTTTGGGGAGAAAGAGAAGGGTGGGACTGTCTTCTTTTGTTCTTGGCTTTTTTTTTATTGGGTTAAGCTTTTAGGATTAGCACCATAACACAAGCAGCAGTTTAGACTGTCATGCTTTGTCTGTGATATTCTCAATAGACACAAACCTGGAGGATTCACTGCAACACATGGTGTCTGAGCACAAGTCACAGAGGGCAAACAGCTGCTCTGCAAAGACTGACATTCAGGGATGTAACTTCTGCCAAGGATGCTCCAGCTGTCTCCAGCTAGAGGAGCGAAGACCACTCACCTCAGGGAAAGTACTCCCAGTATTTATTTTAAACACTGATGGCATTCTATGAGGAACTCCCAGGAGTACATTCCAACCCATTCCTGCTCTGGTGAGAATTTGTAAAATCTGTCTCAGTAAAGCATTTACTGCTCCACTGGGAGGAAGCTTTACAACTTTTTTTTTCCTAAGCACTATATTATAGCAGTATTTTTCACGTTTCAAAAAGAAACTACTAGTGACTTTGATTCATAACATGTTTAATGTGTATGGCACTAGAGAGGCCAATTTCCCATGATTGGTTTTTGCTATAAATTTAAGAGGCCAATTTCTCCACAGTGTTCTGGGTTTTCTTTGGCAGGATTTGTCAAAAGTGAGGTTTTAATAGATTTTCCTATTTCACCAGTGCACCACTGAAAAATTAAGACCTGTTCCCTGTGAGAATGACAGAAATATTAATAATAGTATAGGATTTATATTTCAGCAATTCTGAAGCTCTGCGACAACTACCACAGAAGTTTCTCAATAACTCATTAAACTTAAGCCAATCTGTCATGCTGTGTTTTTTTTTTTTCTTTTGGTCTGACTGGTACATTCCCCATTTTTTTATTTCTCTTTGTTTTTTACCATTTAAGATGAGTTTCCACAGAAACACTGGAACACAGACAGCAGGCTTACCACACATGCTTAGAAAACTTTTAGGTGCTTTGTGTCCATCCCATTCCCCCCCAAAACCTATGTAGCCAGTTGATACAGACAGTGCTACTCTAGGACTTACCTGCCAACCTTATTTCTGCATTGAAGTGGGATTTGTTTTTTTCCCCTCCACAATTCCTAATCCCTGGCAGTTCTACCCAACCCTCAAGTAATTTCTAAAAATGTTCTAATAACTTTTTTTTTTAAACTAGAACATAAAGCATCCTTACCTTCTATTACTTGTGACAGTCATTACATTACTCTTTTATAGAGATGTAGCCAGAATGCTGGGCATCTGAATACTTTTGAGAGAGTAGACGGCACACTCCCATTTTCCTTCATCACATCACACACATCCTGTTAATAAAGACCACTTTTCAAGGCTTTGGTTGCTCTGGAATCAACATGGTGTGATGAAGTAGAATTATTTTTTATTAGTTTTATTGCAGACACAGCTCCCTTGTGCTCAGACAGCCTAAGCCTATCTACAGCTGGCAAGGCTGAGTAGCAAGCTTGTCTCCATGGATGTACATTAAAATTAGGTCTTACCTATTCAAGCATTTGTTTTGCTTTTTTTGCATAGCTATTATTGAAGTCTGTGCTAAGGTACTACAGTTTTCCCTAAAAGCAGGAATGGCTGGAATTTAGTCTCGTCTTATATAGGGCAAGAAAATCTCTCCTTTGGGGTCTATGATGCTAAAATTATTTTACATCTAACTAATAAAGCACACTGCTTCTTATCATCATAACTACAGATAAAAATCAACAAGGTACATTTCTTGAACAAATGCATTTCTTGCTGTTTACACAGAAAGAACTCCCACTTTGCTAAACAAAACTGTAAATGAATATAAAAAAGGTCTATACAGAAAATAAAAAAAATTCACATCCTTCTTATACAGAAGTATTACAAAATTATTTCATGTCAAGATTCAGAAACGAGTAATGAACCCAGCAGTCCAAGCATTACAATACAGACTTGAGAAATTATTTACTACATATGATTAACTTTTAATTGGTTTAGAGAAAAGTCAATGAACATGAACTAAACTATGACACAACACGAAGAAAACACCACTACTATCCAAGTCACTGCAATAACGCACAAATGAACTCTGTCCAGTAGATTTGATTAATATTAAACACAGTCCCTTATTAAATGTCACACTGAGATCAATACTTCTAGTAAAATTACGCTATTTCCTTCAGTCTAAAAACCAAATACATTTTCTCAGTAAAATGTCCAATTTAAGATGACCAATATGCGCTTATCCCTCTTCAGAGTTTTGTCCCTCTTCAGGACATGATTTAACTACATGCTAAGAAAGGATAGCTCTACAAGGCTTCATGAAGCACCTGGTGCAGCCATTGCCAGGCATGACACTGGCTGAGGTTGACTTCTGGTTTGAAGCAAGCCCAACTGTTACCCTATTTTAAATATGAAGGATTCCTAAAGTAGTAAGAAGGGAAAAAAAAAATTCTAGACTAAATGCTTCAGGAGTAGTTCAAGTCACAATCTCTTTTCAGAGGATGAGACTTCAAGAGCATCTCAGCAAAACAACTGGTTCTAATGGAGTTCTTTCACATCTGTAAAAAAGGCAATAAATGCCAAAGCCATCTGCAATGAACTCTAGCTTACTTAAGCCATAATGTCAGAAGAACACCACATTTGTACAAGACAATGATTCTCTACTAATAGAAGAATGGGGAGATAAGGCAGATCGTTTATCAAACAAAACATCGATACAAACCAGAGATGTTTCTCTTTGCACTTAGCTACATTCCAGAGAAATCTGTTTCCCTCCCACTTTGAGGTAGCATTCAATGACGCTGCTGCCTTAGATATCAAAATCCCAAAGGGATCCAGCATGCCAAAACAGCATTTTCCATTTTGGGGGTTGATTTTGTTTGTTTCATTGTTTTTGTTTTAAATGGGAAAAATCAAAGTTTCAGCAAACTTGTATTAACTCATGTAAAAGCAAGTCAGTTGAACCACTGCATCACCTATGTGCACCCAGTTTCCATGCAATTTTGGACTGGCCCCCGGGTCGAGCTTAAGTGGTGAGGAACAACCTGGACCTAAACTCAGCAGAAGGGTTTTTTAAATGGCAACAGAGCTTCTGCAGAAGACAGCTATGCACATTAAACTGCTCTATACCTATACGACAGCAAGCACAAACAAGCCCTGGTTTGAGACTCGGCGACACATAACATTAAGTGCAAACAAATAATAAAAGAATACATATCACATGTTTTGCAACAGAAAGCAGAAGTCTCTTCTCTAACCTCATGCTCTTCTGGGCCTGGTTCTACAAGGACCATACAAACAAATCAAACTCCCCTGCCCACATTCACATGGACGCATACAGAAAATATGCAAACAATACAGGATGCAGGACCAAGATTTGGATGACTGCACATTGCATTTATGAGATCAGGCATATATGAATGTAAAATAAATTATGCAGACCAGCGCAGAATCTGAATTCCCTTAAGTTTTCAGGCTTTGTATCTATTTCAGGTAGGAGTGCTATAAACTGATGTAATGCTTTTGGGCCCTGTACTGTACATGGTATAAATTCTTTCTCCAAGGAACTGAAAGTTGATGGGAAGAGTGGGTGAATATAGCATTATCTAGAAGTAATTTAAAACATGACCCTTACTGCTCCAGTAATTATTCTCAGATACTTTGCATCTCTAAGCCTTAACCAAGGTTAGAATTGTTCAAGTGAAAACAACATAACTTACTAAAGAGCTGAAGAAAAGTGTATCTTTTGTTGAAGTATTTTATTTTACTGAGCTCTGATTAATATGGGAATTTTTCCATAAAGCTGTATAAGGACATGAAAAGGGAAGCAAAATTAAGAATTTGGTACCTTTCTAGGTAAATCTATGCTGAGCAATATCTATATAGTAATACTTGATTTATTTGGCATCTCATTGTTCGTTTAATCATGGGTTTATTTGGAAAAACATTTTAATATTCTCAAGTTTCAAGAGGAACATAAATGAAAGCATTGTTTCTGGAGGTCCCCTCATAATAATAAAAACAGACGTATGAGAAACTGAGCCGGTCATTTCTAAATACTGTCTAGCAGATCCTTAAACTATTTTTCCTGCTCAGTAACTAGCATCTGCAAGCTAAATTCTGGTGTTTCTTCAAACTGAGTTCTGAGTGAAGTATTGGATGGCAATGAAACCTGAAATTGTACATTTGACCAATCTGATGAGAGTTACACAAATCAAAACCTTCAGAAAGCAGCCCACTGGATATAGATCTTAAATGTCTAACTTCAGGCAACGCAAATGGAACAATTTGGCAGGAACCCCTACCACTCTGTGTTTTAAAAATTTAGGTTTAAGAAAAAATACCACTGATTTATTTATAAAGACAGACTTCATGCTTGAAGCTATTTCTAAAGTATAGAAATTACAAAGTAACTCAAGAAGAACAAAGCATTCATGCTTGCTGATGTCCTCCTGTCACTTAGTATTTTATATCTCACAGATAAAAAGGTGAGACAGAAGTCATTGTTCTTTCTTTGTTTCTTCCTTTCCCCCCCTTTTTTTTTGGGTGTAATTATAATAAATGCAACAGGGAACTTTGCTCATTTACTCTTCCTAGTCACAGGTCTTAGATTTTTCCTCTCTCTTGTCAAACAAGAGGCTAAGAATAGCCACTGTGACACAGCTCTCAGCCAGGGCAGGAACAACCTGTGGAGAGCCTCTGCGCAGAAATCTCAGGATTGGAAACGCATTTACACCGCATCACTCAACAGCTTCCTTCCAGCCTGTATTTTCCCAGCTGTGTGAAGGGAACTGCCAGGGTTACATATAATGGTCTTTTTAAACACTGGGATATGTGAGAAATTGTAGCATTTCTAAATTTTCTAAACGAGAGAATTTTAAAATCCTAGGATTTGTTCTAGTATTTATTGTTTAGTATTACCAGTTTTCACTTCCCAGTCCCACCTAATAACCAGATGCAGCATGGATTTATGACTCTGTTCAGACTTGAAAATAAAACTTAATCTCTGCCAGCACCTCTTTCCACAAGTAGTGTACAAGAATTGTGGGGGAAGAAAGGTCCTGAGAAATATATAAAAAATGGATATTAAGAATATGTATGAGTACGCAACTATTTCCTCCAGTGAAATCTCAATTCCTCTTTTATGTTCTAGCTGCTATCACCAACATGGGACAGAAGTGTAGAATATATATGAAACAGTTGATATAAATTTTGACTGTAACCATACCAAATAATCTACTTGTGTTGTATAGCTATTTGCACTAATACTCTTGGAGTAATTTCCAACAGCATGATAAATCAAGCACTGGATAGGTGAGCACGTATGACCCGTGTTTGCTACTCTTACCAACATGCTAGCTGATTTCTTCTGCTACTTTTTGGTTTGGTTTTGAACTTAAATTCAGATAAGTTATGGGCAATTTGCAAATGTACTATTTGGAATTAGTTCAAATATAAGGAGACAATGGTTTCTAGATTTTCTAACTAAAATTATTATGCTTTGAACATAGATGTCTTTTCCTGAGCAAAACACATGCACATATTAATTCTTATTTTACCTTCTGCTCTGTTACCTTTTATTTTAACAATAAAATACTGGGCAGAAAGGAAAATGTCAGTAAATTTTGGTATATGACAGCAGTAGAAAAGAGGTCAATTATTTTCAGAATGATACCTGCAACTCAAGTTTCAAAATACCTAAGCTACAATTTGCAGTGACACCCTGAGGCTAGATACCAGCAATATATGTCTCTTTTGAATAGTACTGCAGAAATAAAAGGAATTCAAGATTCATCATCACTCTAATTCAACTTCACACATGTGCACTGAGTAAATAGAATAACAATCCCATACTGATACAGCATACATTTGTGCTCCAAGCTTGAGTAAGACCAGAACAAATTTATTGATACCAATCTTAAGAAACAATTTATATGACCAGAATTCTATGCAACATATTCTGAACTATTTCTCATTGTGTTGCAATTCCAGACATGCAAGATTTTAGCATGAAACTACAGCTGTGTCATTGCATCTTTTCTACATGCGCATAGCTTTATTTTCAACAGTAACTATGCACTCATCTTAACAATGCTTAAAAAAACCCCAAACAACAACAACAAAACCCTGCAATTCAGACTTTCCAGTGCCATCAATGGATTACAGTGATTGAAGTCAATGTGTTATTTAATGAAATACACATAGTAGGAAGAAAAAAAGTACTCACCAGTATCATACTAAAATTGGGTAAGCAAAACTTCAACTCTTTCCATTACTTTTAATACATAATAATTATTTCCATTTCTTCATATGAAAGTATTTTAAAATTATAGACCAGAGACCATCAGAAATTTTCGGTGAAATGATTCTGCCATTGGATCATGTAGTGAAGGTACAGCAGCTCTACAACTGGATAGTTCACGTTCTCCAGCTACATTTTCTGGAACAAGAGACAGTTACTAACACCTTCAAAACCAGCAGGAATGCTTTAAATCGATTTCCCTTTGCGGGGGAAAAAAAAGTAAAATTCTAAAGCCTTGAAACAGCCACTGAACAGAATTGCTGTCTTCTGATCAGCTCCATTTACAAGAAACCAAAAAAAGACCCCCACACACCACCAAAAAAACCGTCAAAAACCCCACAAACCATTTCTGGTCAAGGCTCCACTTAAATCAATATAAGCTTTCTCATTAGCATCAAAAGAAGCAATTTCTATCCTTTCAATTGATAAACTATGTTACAAGTCAAGGTATTTTCCATCTTCATAAGATGCCCTCTTTACCTGTTTAAAAACATACTGATTGCTGTTGGAAAGTAGGTGACCCCAGAAACTGCAGCCTCATTTATAACTTGTTTAGCAGCCACAAAGGGCAGCATCAGTGAGGCAATGGAGATTCTGCAAAACCAGATGGCTTTACAGACCTCAGAGTGGAAAGAAAGGAGAAAAAAGGGGCTCAAGAAGTCTTGGTTTTAATCCTAGTATAGCCACAAGCTTCTGAAGTCACCTAGATGATAACAATAGTCAGATGTTTTGTTTCTTTGCTTGTTTTTGTTTATTTGGGGTTTTTTGAGGCAGAGCTCATTTCCTATTATCAAGGCTTAACTGGAAGCAATCACAATCATGCTGCAATTTAGTTTAGCACCTATGAAGGGGTGGCAGGCAAATGACTCCTTATAACTGTGGCAGCTGAAATTGTGGAGGCAGGATTCCAGACTGACATCATGTTGTAAAGTGTATTATGACAAGATTATACACAAATGACCTTTGCAATTCTATTCAGTGCCTGCGGTTTTTAAATGCTAAGGTACAGAAGAACGTATGCATATAAAGGGCATAGATGCCTATGCTATTTAAAGCGTCAGCTGGATTATGAAGCAAGTTATCATTTTTAAAGAGTACTCCGAATTTGACTGAAGAAATTAAATGCCCTAAATGAGAATAATCTCCCGAGATAGTAATGAATGGTTGTGACAGATATATATATATTTTTAAAAAATTATCCCACATTATCATTTGTCAACTGCCATGTAGGAAGCCAACTCCTGTAAAAGAACTGCTTCAAATTTCACTCTTAACATTTTCTAAAATTAAAGTATTTCTTCATGGCAGGAAGTTCCAGATTACTAATGAACAGTAGAATAGCTAGCAATAAAATAATAATTTGCGACAACTCTAATAATTTCTCTAACTTGTCATAAGGAACACTGTGAAATGAGAAGTAGTCTGCTTACCTTACTTCCATCACCAGAAATTTATTTTAAGTGGATACCATCTACACTAAATAATTCTGAACCATTGAGTATTAATAATCTTATGAAACAACTACTTCTTGCTTTTTTTTCCCTCCATATTTAGTTCATATTGACCTCTTGCAGGACAATGGTTGATATTCAAAAATAACTTCCATCAGATTTCAAAGCAGTTTTACAAACATTGCAAAACTGCTATTATGCTAAGAAGATTGTATGGTACATGTACAGGTAAAACGGGGTTAGGAAAAATTAACAGCTAGATAAAATACTAAATGCTGAAAGTTACGTATGAACAGCAACTAAATATGTAAATATACACATATGAAGAAAATTAAAAGTGTGAGTAGATTCAGCTGCCACTTAAAACTATTCAAGACCTCATATTTAGTTTTAAACCTTAACCTTCTGTCGTGTTAGAACTGTCCACCCAGGTATATGGCAGTTCTCCACTCTCACTGACCCAAACCTTGATTATAAGCATCTTCCCACTAAAGTCTCCCATCTGGCAGATTCTTGCTCAAGCTACTCAAATACTGTAGTCTTTGACCCCTTAAAAAAAAAAGGGGGGGGGGAGGTGCTGCCCACCTCTCACATAGTATGGAAATGGGAAGAGCATTGAAGGATTTCAGCCTCATAGCTCCGGTCTATCAGGACAACATTGGACTCAGCAGACATTTATTTTAAATACTAAAACAGTCTCTGGTTTATAATACTACAAATTTAACTACACTGGGTGTGCATTTGCCATGATCCTGCAGAAAGACACCTTACATTTGCTCTGTTTCATAATTCCTGATGGTCACTGCATCAATGCCTCAGAACATAAGAAAAATTATACCAGGTCAGAACAAAAAGCAATCTTGCCTGGTATCTTGGCTTTGACATCAGTCAAAAAGAGAGGCTTTCGGGACAGCTCAAGAATAGGGCAAGCAAGAAATGATCCTTTCCCAGATTATTCTTCCAGGCTTGAGCGTATGCAGGCTCAGGGACTACTTGACCCAAAAGAAAATATTTTGGTAGTTTATATCCTTTGATCAATTTCTTCTTCATTAACACCTTCAATCTTCCCTTGAAAGTACATACTTTTTTTTTTACATCAACATTGTGTGTTGAGGAGTTCACTTTAAACCTGCAACCACTTGAACTTAACTCGCCCTCACCCTTGTATTGGAAGGAGTGCAGGACCGCTGATCTCTATTCCTCCCACCCCACTTCTGCTTTTATATAACTGTATCATACGTCTCCTCAGCTGTACCTTTTGCCGGTTGAAGACAACTAGCCTAAGCAGTTGTTTCTATGGAATCATTCCCATAGCTCCGATTACCCCCACCCTCCTGTGCCATTTTCATTCTACTATCTCTCTTGCCATACAGGCCAATCAGAACCACAAAGAGCACTCGTAAGGCAGGTGCAGCGTGCACTTATCCATTGGCATGCTGATTTCTTCAGCATTTATAAAACGACGGGAGATCCTGGCTGCAGAAAGTCTTCAGGACACTCCGTCAGGAGGAGAGGGAACAGAGCAGAGCCACAACATGGCTTAGGAAAGCAGCCGTGATAAAGCAAAGTCAGTCTTCAATTTTGCAAACAGGCAACATGAAGACGACAGTTTTCCAGCCAGCAAGCAACTAATCACTGTATTCTGAACAACCTCCAAATGATGACGAGTCAAGAAAACACAAGTAAAACAGATGAGGTACAAGCACTACGAGAGGAAGTTATGCATTACAGCTGCAAGGTTAAAAACAGTTAAGCAAAGAGTTCAATGTAGAAATGAAAACAAACATAGGAGGCCTCTCTGTTAGGCTTTTTCAATTTAACCTAAATCTGGACTGATCACAAGGTTACTTTTTTTTGGCAAAGCCAGACTGCTGTCCTAAGAAGTGTTAGTTTATTATCACCACTTCTGGTTTGTGGTTGTAAGCAAAGGTTCCCATCCCGCTCACAGAGGAACTGCGGCCAGATACAGCAACAAAGAACAACCGCTGAAAGCGACGGCACACTTCCTGGAGTGAGAAAGATCACTCCTGCCCAGAGGTACAATTGCTGCACAGTAGGGTGAATTTTACTGAACAGTATGAGGACCTGTAAAGCAAATATTCCCTTCCTTAGGAGAAGGGGACTGTACAACTTCAAGGCTACAATGCCTTTAAAACTCAGTGAGGACCATTTATTTACAAAAGGCAGACACTAATAAAATCATATTTTAATACATATATTTGCCACCCCAGAAATGAAAAGGGGACAGATACCAGGCACAGACTGACAACTCCCAGGAGCAGGAGGGATGCTGAAGGAGAAACAAACCAGAGCAAGCAACATTAAGTCAGCAGACGTTCTGATGGAGAAGGGACAGAGGACATCAGCCAGTTGGGCAGTGCTTGCCTCAGACTTCAGAGGTCACAGGGAGGAGAAACCTCAGCCTAGCACAATTAAATCCTGTTGGAAAACAAAACATCTCGTAGAAAGGAGAAAATTCCTCCCTCCTTCCCTAAATTTCAAGGTACTCCCGCCAATAAAAGTCTTGAAACTATCAGTGATCATGGCTAATTTAGCAGCAACCTATTTATTTACTGGCTTTAATCAGAGATGCTCTGTCATGAAACACAAAGAAACTGATTTAACTGTACTGCTATTAACAGAGCAAAGCGGCACACCATTTTATAAACTAGTATCAAAACAGATGTGGTGTAATGAAGACATTTTGTCTTTTGAGAAAAAGCCTTCTGATGAGTAGGTTTCAATGCAAAATTTTTAGAAAGCAAATAAACTCATGGGTTCAAGCACACTCTTGAAAGAGTGAACTCCACTCACATCTGCTTGCTTTTCAGGACACTATTGAGCATGTTTAAGGTGTCTGAAAAAGAAGTGAACCAGGAAAACAACTGTATTGCTATTTTGATGACCAGAGTTGTTCCTGTGATTTTGGCTAGCCACTGACTATTCCCTAAGAACCTTAATTCTCTTATTGCAAAGCAAGGTTAGTAATCCCACTGGGTGAACTACATGGTTCAGATAGGTGTCTAGTCTTTTTAATGAATGGAACTAAGTGATAAATTTAAGTGGAGGGAAAATAAAGCATGGAATATTAATTATCACTACATCAGGAAACATGTTCCACCAGTATCTTCAGAGTACCTTGATTTTCTCATTGGAATAAACTGATTAGTCTTCATTGTTTCAGTTTACCCACTTGGGAACCAGAGTCTGAGGCAGATTTCTTTCCAATTATATATTAAATATTGACAGCGAAATCAATTTTGCATGGCTACATAGCTGCTACACATTTCCTTACACTGCAAGAATTTCCTTCTCTCCTCTGGCCCCATAAAAGTCAAGAATCAAGCCCTGTCTTTGTGCCAAGCCAAACCTTCAGGCAGGAAAACTTTCACTAGAGCAAAGAATAGCGTCAAATCAAGTTAACTTCTATTTCTATTAGGAGCTTTGAAAACGCACAAGTAAATGCTTTGCCATACCATCTTCTCCTCATCATGCTGATCAAGCAGAACTCAAGTTCTTTAAGAGATGTAATCAATCAGGTGACCTGAATTTTTACGACGTGGTAGAAAAATACTGCCTCTTGCAAAACTGGGGGGGAAGAATGCTGCCAAGAAACATTTTAGCCACACTGTTGATCATTTTTCCTGGAGGTACCTTTTATGGATAAGATCCTCAGGGCAAAAATGAAAGAAAAGGATAGAATGAAATTACTGTAGGGGAACTGACAAATTATTTTAAAAATTCACTGGTTTGAATGGCAAGAGATGGTCCAATAGTATAGCTGAACATAAATTCAGCTTACACTGAACAAAAGAAGCAGATATCTACTCATACGATGTAACACAAAAGACTCATTCAATTCTGAACCTCCCATCTTTGCTAGCAGCACTACTAGTCTGCACTTGGCTGTATTGGATGGTTTAAACAACAAAAACCAGAACAGCACAACCTTATGGAAATGTTCCCACTCTCCTGAATTTTTCCAAGACTTTTACTAACAAACAGCATGAGACATTTCCACACTCATGCAGTCTCCCCTTTCACTGCTGATGCAGACTGGTGTATGCACACCTTGGTCTCTAGACAGCAGTTAAATTCCATTAAAGCTCACAATTATCTTCAGGAGTGCCACATCCAAAATAAGTTCATACCCAGCATTGCACTCAGTGTATAAAGACATATGGCCAGCCCGTATTACCTACTTGAAATATAATTGCATTGGACAATTATTAAACAAGCAGCAGCAATTTCTATTTGAACTCTGCAACTCAAGACAAGGCATTGAAACCTCTCTTCAGCCACCACCGCCAAATAAACTTCTGCCCCCACCTTTGCCGCAGCACCGTCACATCTAGTTGCAGTTGCCAGAAAGCCGCCCTGGCACTGCCAGCCCACTCAGCCCACCCTGATTGGAGAGGTTTAGTTAAGTAACCCCAACCCACAGCTCCCTCCTTTGTGCAGATAATTCTAGCTCTGAATAAACTGTCAATCACATCAGGCAATTGTTCCCCCTTTCGTAAGGAGAGGAAAATTAATGGTTGCTGAATCAAGAGAGGCGAATAACTTTTAACTGGTGTGGGTAGTTCACTTCCATGCTGAAAAGCATTGCAAAGGCGCTAACTACCATTCCTGCTGGTGATGGCTTGTCAATGCCCTAATGCCATTAAGAAGCAGCCCTTCTTCCCTCTCCAGTCCTCAAGCATTAAATAAAAATCCAAAAAAATCCCCAAACCCCACACCATCACTCACACTCACTTTCAGCTAAATTTCCCTTCACCTGTAAGCTGACATATCTTTACAGAGCTCAGACAGGCTGCAGAGGGACATAATTCTTGACGATGCTCATGCTCAGACAAGCAGCAGCTGACAGTTGTCTCCTGGCTTCTAATTCCATGAGCCCAGTGATAAAATTAAACAGCTTTAGAAATGTTTCAGCAGCGAGTGTGCTTTTTCAGCAGCCTTTCTGCTAAGGGTATCAAGCTGGATCAGCCGCTGTGGGGAGGATTTATTTCACATGAATGAAGAAAATCCCCTTACAGTCTTTCTTCCCTGATATTAATTCTCAATTTAACATCTTTTAAGTCTAGAGCTGGATTTGCGTTTGCAGCTTCCACACGGGGGATTAGGTGCATTGAAACAGCCCATCTAACTAATTCTACTCCCACTGACATGTAGCCTGGCCCAGGCAACCTACACCTGCTTTCCAATACCAATTTGTCCCCAAATGGCTACAATACCCCCTAATCGCACTGGGAAACCCAGTTCTTTTAAGAAAGCTTAGAGGCCTTGGATAACCAGAGAGAACAATTTAATATTGTATTATTTTACGATCCTTAAAGGCAGGCTACTGCTAAATAACTCTTAAAAAGAAACTGATAGCACCTGGGAAATGGGAACATAGTATTTAAATGCTCATGAGATATGAAAACACGTTCGTACTAGACACAGTGGTGAATTAAAAAAGGAAAGATATTCTTGCAGTGTTTAGATTACTGGATTTAGTTCTAAAATACATTGCTTTTATTACACAACTTTAAATTACATAGCACTTGGAGAGGTATCAGTTTCACTGTTGATACCTAAAAACACATTATTAAGAAATATGCCTGTCACAAAAGTTCTATTATACGAAGTGACACCCGATTTTGAAAAAAAATGCAGAAACTTGAATATTCACTCTTTCAACAGTAATCTAAATCTAAGGAAAATCATCTTTTGCACTGAAAACCCAGTAGACAAGTTATTAGCTATTCACAAAGTGACTGGAACAAATTTTTTGCCCCTGCCTCTTCATTTTCCTCCATAATAGCCACTTTCTTTTTTGTAGGATAGTTAGGCACCATAAATTAACTTATTTAGATTAATCCAAATTCTAGGGCATTGACACAAACATAAAGACAATTGTTTTCATTCATTCTACTTATTTCCATTTTTTTTTTTCTAAATGGGACAATTACATACATCTTGCTTCAACACAGCAAATTTATAGATCAGACCCAAACAGTACTGTTCAGGTTAGTCAAAACCTAGATAATGATCTTTTGGTTTGGTATTATGGGGCTTCGTGCAGCTTGACTATGAAGAAGCTTGAGCTGCGAAGATAGAAGCAGAAAAGAAAAAAAAGCACCAAGATAAATTAATCTTTTATCACCTAGAGAAGGGAGACTCAATTAAGTTAGAATGTGGCTGTACAGAATAGGTAGAAGTTACATCCCTTTGAAAAAGGGAAAGAGACTGTTCAATATTAACGTGGAGTCAGGTAAGCAATATAGTTAGCAACAGGACTGACTAATATGACCAGGACACAGGCTGAGATCCATCAGGATGAAGTGTAGGATTTACACTACTAATCCTATTATATTTTATTTAAGAACTTCAACTGTAAGTGTAGAATGTAAATTTGCAAATTATAGGGATAACAAAGCAATTTCAAGGTCATAACTGAAAAAGGGGAACTAAAGCATTGGGAACATCAGAAAACAAACTAAAAGGTGATGGAGTAACAATGTATGTTAGCCACCAATATGGTATTAAATAGTAAAAAAAAGTCATTATGTTAAAATAGCATTTTATTTTATAACTAGTGAAATTAAAAAAGCAGTCTCAGGGTCTGTTGCAGATGCAGGTCAAAGTCAGAGAGGGTCAGAAGTCTCTAAGATCACTGGGGAGAGACGTACTATTACTCCAGAGTAATAGGAGGCACTTCCTAAGTGTTCCTGGTTAATGTCATAGCTACTATTATTCTTATCATTTCAGGTTATTAGTACTGTCTTTCAAAACATAACTAATTTTTGGCTCAGAAAATAAAAAAAAGTGTGCTAAAAATGCAAACATTCAACTTGTTCCTTTCTCCTTAAGTGACTGCCACCCTTAAGAGAGGACACGCAAATAGTCAGCTTGACACTACTGGCAAAAAGGAAGAGGGATAACCCAGAGGAAGCTCCCTGCATGGCAGGGGAATTCTCTCAACCTCTCAATTCTTGTTGAAACTGCAGGGTTTTAGACAAAATTAGCTGTTTCTGAGCTCTGACCTCACCATAACAGCTGGGACTGGCTGGTGACAATAAGGTGGGTAATACTACTAAGCCACAGTGAACCAGATTGTTTAACCAAGCAAAATATGCATGTCACTAGTTGTCCAGTGTGCCCACTGTCTTTGAGTGGATAGAGCCAGGTTTAGCCATAGATGCCAAGTGTAAAGGCACTTTATCTTGTATTTCATTTACAATTTTGCTGCCAAGTCATCAAGCTTAGTTTTGTCCTAATGATGTTCCCCAAGGCCCAGGCTACTCCTATCAAGGCTAGATGTAAACAGAAATCTTAAAGTTTTGACTTTGGTGCCAAGTTATTTTTTTCCCAGGATATTACTACATAGAGGAGCAGTCTTTCTAGGGATCTCTGGGGCTGCCTTGTCCTATTCCCTTTCTGTTTCCCCTTGATTGATGCTCAATGTCAGCCACAGAGTCCTGCAGGAGGCTGTGATAGCTGCCCACATCTCATGCCCACAGAGCTCTAGCATCTCAGATCCTTGGGGTATCTTTACCCCAAGTATACACAGTGTTTTGCAATAATACCAGTGTTAGCCTCAAAAAACTGGTGATATACTAAAAGCTAATGAGCTTGGGTAATGTAGGGTTCAATCTACATTCTCCACGGGGTGATGCTTGCTCAGGTACCTCTCCTTTGTATTGTAGCATGCTTACAGAGACAGAGTCATTTTCACTGACCTTATTCCCCACACAATATTTTTAATTTTTTTTTTTAAATTTTAGAATCCCCATCTATTTCAACAGGTACATTCTATTTGGTTCTTTGCAATAAGGTAGATTGGAGGTGTGAGAAAATTAGTGTCTGTAAAGTGTTTGAGACTACAGAAAGGTGTTACACCTACAGGGTGCTATAGTTACATTACTGTCATTCCTTAACAGTGGGCAAAAAGACACTAAAATAAGCCTACATTACATATTGAAGCCAGATGAACAGGGTAAATACATTTATTAATGAGATAGATAAAAAGTTGGTTGTGTTTCTGTTGTTCTATTTTGGTTCTATATCTATTTTTGGTTTTTGTTTCTGTATCTATTTATATATTGTTCTGTTGTGCTATTTAACATGGCTTCTGCAGAGAAGGGAGAACCAACACTTATTGGTATATGACAAAAGCAGTTGACAAGTACACAAACCAAAAAGTGTATAATATCTTATTATGAAATGACTACTGCGACCACTCTAAGTTCAGTTGAAACATTACCTGGTGATGATTAATAAACTCCTAAAGACTTCACTGGGAATCTTTTTGAATCCATACACAAGCTAGGATTCCTTGATCTCTAATCACAGGTTTTCGGAGCCTGTAATACATACAATGCATTACATCATATGCCTCTTACACCTTCACAAGCAGCACCAACTCTAGCTACATCCCAATAGCAGCACAGTCCTGCTCTTTCCAAGACTGTAGTATAGCTTGGGGTACAGTGGAAACATACCTTGAGTTCACCAGCATGGCAAACTCAAACCATGAGTTCACTGACCTAGAAACACCTCTATGGCTTTTTCTCCTTTATGGATGAGCCTATATGCTACCAGCTGAGACACTGCCCATAGAATCATTGTGTGCTTCCTTTCCCAAAAGGATTTTCATCATCTTCCAAAATAGGTTGCAATAAACAGTGCTGAAGGACCACCAAAAGATGGAAATATGAATATGGATAATAACCTTAAACATTAACTGAGATTGTTCACATAATTATTTGTGATTAATTACTTGACCAGAGTACAAATGGGTTTTGTGGGTGTATGCACTGCACATCTTTTGCCAGCACTGAACAGCTCCTACTGCAATAACACACTGAGAAGGTTCCAAGGCACTTCTCTATATACTGCTAATCACTGGAACTCTTAAAATTACTTGGGAATAATAAAAAAGGGCAAATACTTATTTATATACATGTACACATGTATGCAGTTACACAGTAAATCCATAGATACATTTCAAGTTCAAGATAATTTTTCTACATCCTATGAAATTTGTTTGTAGTTTCTCCCTCCTCTACATCTCTGATCAAACAAATAATTTTACTGTTCCAAAAACGGAACATCAAAACCACAAAGTTCAGCACTTGCATTCTCTGTTTCACAGTCTGCTCCACAAAAAAAAAAAAATCTCAAACAACAAAAAATTTTGGTCTAAATATCAAACTGGAAGAGAGAAACTCCTTAATTCCTCATTCTTCAGCTTGGGAATACACCTAGTCTCAGTGTTTTATCTCTCTCGGACCTGGGAAAGCCGTTTGTGCAGAGACCCGTAATAAAATAGAGAGTATACCACAACTGTAGAAATAAATGAGAACAAGATATTGGCCCATCAAGGAGCTGTTAAGCAGTTCCCACACACTGTTACACAAGATACTAAAATCTGATGGCCAATAATCAGTTGGACTGTATGTGCTCAGACTCAAAATTGCTGCTTTTTATATTTTAAATGCAGCTATTTTTAAATTAGAAGAAAGGAACAGCTGGCAGATAGTTTTAATTGGTTGTCTTTCCTGCGGCTGTTTAATTTCCTTTCTTGAAGCTTTGTGAATAGCAAAAAGCTCTTTTTTCTTTTTGTGACTGTATGAATCATTTATCAGATTAAATAACTCTCTGCTACTGGACAAATGTCAGAGCTTTGCAAGTTCCCTTCAGTGCCTGAAAAAGCAAAAGGCTAGGTTCTCCTCCATACAAGATAAAAGTTACTTGAAAGCATTCATTTTGTATACAAAAGATTCCTTTTTGCCCCTTCAAAACTTTCCTAAAACAAGGGGTAGGCATTGACAGAAATACAGCCAAAATTCAAAGTGGCCTTCAGCTCATCACATTTCAAAGCAAAAGAGCAAGGTTCACCATTTGTGTTTAGACCCCAAACTTTCCTGAAGAGGCTTTAACACTTTTCTTAACCTGTATTCCTGATCCAGCTATTACAAACATGAAACATCTGCTATGCAAACATTACTAACCCCGGTACAGCCACAAAGTGCAGGACAAATTTATACAAAAGCAAGTTCTTGAGCCCTCCACTTGAATCTGACAGTGTCATAAGCTCCTGCTGTTTGTGAGGACAGCTTTGCTTGAAGCATTTAATTTTTCACATTTTATTAAAAGAAATAAAAAAATCAGAAAATTACAGAGACACTGACAATAAAACACGAGGAATGCTACAAACTCAGATGGCAATGAAGCACATTTTTCATGCCTTTCTATATGAAGCGCTCATTTGCCAGGAAAACTTTAGTGGCTGCCTTAAGCTTGTTTTCATCACAGAGTAAATATGAATAACCTCACAGAGACAGGATAACACTTTCACTGCTACAGAGCCAAGGATGGTACAAATAGATGTATTTTACATAGAAGTAACCTTTCCTACGTCTCATTACTTGGATAATGTGAATGATCTGGGATACTAATAGTTACACCAGTAGAACTTGACACATGACAAAGTATTTTTACTCATACCATAAAGCTGAGGAACCAGAGAACAGAGAGTCAATTCTGCTTGTATTGATCACAGATAAGATTTTGAACGCTGTCAAGGAGCAAAATGAAAACAGAGCATTAGTTTTGCTGTTTCAGAGAACAAACAAATGCATTTTTCTCCTTGAACATGGCATTTTGTAATTAAGGGCTACAGAACTAGGTCTACACTAATTTTCAAAAAATAAACTGCAGGAAATCAAAGTATTTTCCTGTTATAAGAGAAAAGCAAAGATTCAGAAAACAAACCTCCACTTGGGGGGTGCATTTTTTCGCCTTTTTTAATTTTAATACTACAACTCTACCATAGAGGATACACATTCCCTTTGGGTTGATGAAACACATTCTTTTCTAATCAAGCTTAAGCCTTAGGAAATCTTTGATTCCAAACCTGAAGAAACCCTCTTGCTAATAGATCTAGGAGAGAGTAACCTGCAGTCTCACCAGTTTTTCAGTTTTAATAAGCAAGAAAAATAAAGCAACTTTTACTCCAATTACTTTTTCAGGTAAGGAAATAAAAAGAAGAAAAATCTGTTGTCCGAAACCTTAGCCTGCCAGGACAGCAGTTAAGCATATGATTTAAAGAAAAGATTAAGCTCATTAGAACCAGTGGAAAACAAATGAGACTAAAGAGTAAGAAAGGACAAGAAAATACTCCTAAGGAAATTATCTTAAGAATATGCATAAATGGTAGCTATTTCTTGCTCTGCAAAATACTTCCTCAATGGCCTCTAAGAAGTCACTCAAGACAATAGGGTTCAAAGTATCAAATAACCAGGATATGAGTCAGAGACTTGGTTTTACTTCTTGCTCTGCCATTAACCCACTATGTCACCTTGGCAAGCCCTGTTGCTTCTCTAGACCTTAGTTACCTCACCACTGAAGCTAGGAGAGGGATATTTTTATCATTAAATATTTAGATAAAAAGTCAATCCTTTTCATAAGGTAGGGCTCTCTCCTCTTAGCTTCAATAGAGGTTTCACTTATTTAAGAGCAGATTTTGTTTTGGTGTCCCTCTACAGTGGAGACAATATCATTTGGCCACCACGCAAGGCGAAAGAATACACTGAAGATGGTTTGTTCCATTATAAATTCCTCAAGGTAGGATTAAAGATGTCATCTAATATGATTCAATCAATCCATTGGCTCTTGACTCATCAACTCATAAACGTTAAAGCCATTTAAAACAATCTGGTCCAGAATGGACATTTCAATGGACATATCTTTTCACGTGAGAGGTAGAAAACTTAAAAATAACACCCTGTTATTTGTCTGAAAGTTATTAAGGAGCAGGAAAGTAAACTTATTAGAATTGGTGGCTAAGGAATATGAAGTTTTAAGCTTGCTTACTATCCAACAAAGCCTCAAGAAGTACCATGCAGGCCCAGAAAGCCTACAGTGGCACGTGGTATGGGCTGTTCATCCATGCAACAACAGCTAGAGGAGTTAAGCTTTGTTTAACCCTGTTACTTAAACTTTGAAAGCAAGGGAAAAAAAGTTTTAAATGCAGACTAAAAGCCAAATAAGTTATTACTGAGCAAGAGGGATGACCTAAAACATTGTTGCAATATAATGCTTGAAGTCCCGAGCCAGCCACATATATTCTACATGCTTGGAACTACCTGCAGAAATGAGTTCACAAATATCCTATGTTGGAAAAGAAAGGTACTCACACATACCACACATACTCCAAATACACAATTTTACTTCTAAAATAAGCCAACAAGTTTGTATACTAGTGCAGTCCAGTGGACAGCCCTGGAGCAGGATCTGGCAGGCAGATTGCTTCCATCCAGTCCATTGCCTTTGACCCAGCAGCAGGCAACCACGTCTGAGGAGGAAACACAGCCCAAGCAGCAGAAAGCCTCCTCCCTTCTAAGCTGGCTTTGAGCATGTGCAGCTGAACTGAAAATGCTCATGCCTCTCTGCTAGGAAAGGAGTTTATTCCTCATCCCTCTGGTACAGGAACCTGGATCTTGTCCCAAGCTGCAACAGATGAGATGTCCATCCCTCTCCACAGAGCCAGCAGGATCTGTCCAGCTCTGTCAGATTGCAACAAGCCCTTTTCAGCAGCTAATGAATCCATGGAAAGAGAAAAGATGAGACTAGTTGATGCTTCAGGGAATAAGTGGAAACTGCTGATTCTGTGAAGGTGGTGAGGTGGGGCCTGTACTGTGGTCCTCCAACTGTAGCTACTGATGTTTGAACACCTTGGGCAAATACTAGGACAGCAGAACATGCACATATGTAACATTGAGCACAAAAAAACACATGCACTGCTCAAGCTATTAAACTGAGTAAGATGTCTGCAACCCCGTGCTATCTTTCTCTACCCATTTTTAAATCTTTCTACTATGCTACTATTAAGCAATAAACAGAAGCAAAGTAGTGTTCCCACAATGCTCTCTATAGCTAATGTAATCTCCCAGGTCTATTCTGAGATCTTTGAAATGCTTGACATACATAGGTTCCCCCACCTCACACAGATATGTTATTTCCTTTATTTAACAAAAATAAAAAATTCTGTAAGAATTAAGTATTAAGTTTACAGTATTAAGTTTACATACACACAATAGAAATACTGGAGAAAGGAGAGAAAATAGGTCCTAGAAGAGCGCTACACAAAAACGCTGGTTAATGATGCAGTTGCATTTGATGCCTCTCCAAATGACTAATTACAATCTTCTATAGATAACTGAAACTGGGGTGAGACAGGAACACTGTCTTGTCACTAACAGTTGCCAATGAAACAGTTGTCTGCTTCTACCTCCCAGCTGAAGTGCTGTGGAGAAAAGATGACCGCATATGAGGACAGATCTTTGACATGATGTCTATGATAGTGATTGGACTTGATGACCAGAAGTGACCAAGAGTCCTCTCAAGCCTGTGTACCTGAAAGAAGTCTGACCAGGTCCATTGAGCTCAGACCCAAATCGCACAGATATTTTTGTGACAACTAAAAAGCACCAAAACCCCAACAATAACATTTTCTAACAAAAGAAAATCCAGACATAATAATGCAAATGACAGTATCAGTCCTCCCAGCCACGTTATCTCTATGCCAAATATGCCTGTTAATCTCCAAAACTGCTGTAGTTTCATTAAATATTAGTCTCTGAAGTATTATACTAAACCATAGTACTTCAGAAATGTTTGCAGTGAGTGACAATCACAGCCTTAAGAGCACAAGGTGCCACAATCTTTAAGTGTCAAGCCATCATAGAATCACAAAAGGGTTGAGGTCAGCAGGGACCTCCAGAGGTCATCAGGTCCAACCCCCCTTCTCAAGCAGGGCCATCAAGAGCTGGTTGCCTACGACTATGTCCAGTTGGGGTTTGAGTGTCTCCAAGGATGGAGATTCCACAACCTTTCGGGTCACCCTCAAAGTGACCTGATGTTCAGAAGTGTTTCAGTTTGTGCCTGTTGCCTCTAGTCCTGTACTGGGCACCACTGAAAACAGCCAGGCTCCATCTTCTTTATGCCCTCCATTCGGGTATTTATATACATTGATGAAATTCCCCCTGAGCCCTCTCTTCTCCAAGCTCTCTCAGCCTTTCCTCATAGGAGAGATGCTCTAGCCCCTTACTCATTTTCAAGGCCCGTCATTGGGCTTCCTCCAGTATGTCCATGTTTCTTTTGTAGTCAGACAATACCACAACATGCCTTTAATGCATTGTCCAGTAGGAAATTGTCTGTAAAGCAAGAAACTGAAGTATCACCTTAAAAGAAATCCTAAGCAGGTGCTCTGGGATTTATCAATAAGAAAATAAATACAAAATAATGACAATTATATTTTATTTTTTAAAAAGCTGCAAACTGTTACATACTTCTGAGTTTGTAACTGTTACAAACAGGGACAAAGATATTTAGGAAAACTGCAGTTATTGAAAGGAGGAGAATAAAAGCACAGCAAACAACTACACTAATAAGAAGCAACAAGACACTTTAAAGACTTAAACAGAATAAAATATAGAAAACATGGTGGCAAAAACATATTTCACCATTCACATGAAGGAAAAATCAGGTAAAGTCAGAAAGGTAAAGAGGCAAAAGAAGTTACAACTGGTGTTGATTCTCCAAGTACACCAGGAACATGAGGAAAACCATTATCACAGCTAATTAACAGGTTCAGTAATCAAGGGGGAAGGAGAGCCTACAAAGACACTAAAGTATTCAAAACCTCTGCATCATAAAAAAGTTTGTTATAACTAAGTGCTTAAATTAGCTTTAACAATGGACAAGGAATACAGGTCAAAATACAGAAAGAACAGGTCAAGAAATATTTAGTTAAGTTAGTTTTATTCACGTCAACAGGATGATAATATTTACCCCAGTATTATTTAGGAACAAGTTAGAAAAAATCATGGAAAAAACAGCAAGTGTTATTTCTGAGGAAAAACCAAATACTGTTCAGACTTTGAAAAGGGGGAAGAAAAAAAACTTACAGACAAGTCAACTTGATTGCCTGGAATTATATTAAATTATTAAACAAACAGCTGCTTGACATCTCTCCTCCACCCCAACCCCCAAATGTCACATATTTGTCTAGAACAAGGTTAAGTCTAATGAATTTAATTTCCCTCTTGACCTCATGGGTCAGAGGGAAGGGCAGAAAGAAATGAGAATGGGAGCAGAAGACGTGATGTCGAGTGCTACATTTTATTAAGCCTGTTGACATTTTTCCCTTAAATGGCTGCTGGATTGATCAATCTCAACTAAGAGGTTGAGATCCTTTATCTAAAAAGTAGCTGTTAATCATGCAGCACAAACCAAGAACATATTTTAAGTAGGATCTCTGTGGAGAAGTCTTTCCTGGGCTTAGATGCATTCAATATTTTCAGCAGTTACTCTGACACAATTGGAGAAGACATCTAAAATCTGTGGATGGCTTTGGATTGGAGGAACAGCAAGCAGTTTCGTAAATGAAATTAGAAATGAGCTTGATAAGTATATGAAACAGCCCTGTATCAACAACGCAAAATAAAGACAAGCAAAAGCCCTAAGCTGCAGAAGGAGAAAACCAAAAGCAGGACATAAGCATTGGAATAACTGGCTAAACTGTGAAAAGTAAATATCTAATAGACATTTGAAATGGCATTTCTATATGAACAAGTCATGTAAGTGTGAGCACAAGCCAGGCAATAGTGCATGCCGAATCAGTGACAGTATTTACTAACAGATAGTTTTTATCAAAGGAACTATGTCCTGATGAAAGAAAAATCTCACTTTGGTCAATATATATGTAAGGTCCCACTGAAATTAACAAATCACCACTAATAAACAATATGTAGGTATTGAATATATGTCTTAAAAGCTTTAACATTTAAAAATATTAAAATCACATATTCAAGTGATAAACAAGCCTCAGTGATTGTTTTCATCTTCCTTTGTGTTTTCAGTGCTCCAGCACCATCAAGATTTTTTTCATTACTGAAATGATGAAGCTTTACAATATATTAGGGAAATAAATAACTCCCATGCATTAATTATTAAATCTGTCTCCGCTGCAGTTCCTCAGCAATACTCATGCATATTCCAAATAGTTTCTCAACAATAGTCTTCATGGGGGAGGGACTGGGGAGTGTTAAAAGAGGACTTTCCCCCCCCTTACTTACAGCAATTCTCAACATATATTTTGCTTTTGTTTTTAAAACAGAAATAATTTAAAAGGAAATTTAAAACAGGACAGCAAACATAAAAGAAGTCCCTTGGTGCTATCTTCATGTTTTATGTAAATAATTGCTGTGCTGTTTTGTAGAACAACTTGCAGTGCCTGCTAATGATATGTGAAAGATTCATCACAATGATATTGAAATAAAACACATAATTTGAAGTTTATTTTAAACTGATTTGATTCAATGAAAAGCTTGCAAAATTCTATAGGCTTTCTTTGCTCTTCTACTTTAAACACCAACAATTGAATCAAAGGGGCTCCCTTTCATGTGGATATTGTAGTCTTAAATCAACACAAACCAAACAAGCTGTCTTTCCCATCAACCAACCATTCTCACAGTGAACTCAACCTAGAATGTGGTAAAACACAACAAAAAGTTCACAGCCCAAACCCAACCAAAATCTTTGAGCCACTTTAGTAGAACCAGGCTGGAAATAAGCTTGTGTTCTACAAATGCTTACAGGGTGGAAGCCACCTGTGAAATTCCTCCCATCATGAGGAGACAAATTCAAAACTTTTAAAGGCTTTATCAGAGGAAAAGAAAAGTAATTAAGAAAGAAAAAAAATACTTGTATCACCATATAAAGACATTTATGTCCTACCAGGAAGACCATGGTTCAAGAATTTGTTTCTGCTCACTCAAGACCAGCTTGAATGCTCATCTCCATTGTCTCAGAACTGGTTTTGCTAATGGGATTCCCCACGCAAGTAAAAAAAAAAATAAATTAAGAAGTCCATGTCTACATATACTCCACATGCTCCTCCATACTACCCCCAAATCTTTTCTCCACACATCCAAACAGGAATTTTCAAAAATTTCTCAACTTTTTGATTCCAGATTTTTTCCCCAACCTTCTTATTCATTTTTAATCAATGCTTATGGATCTATGGATGAAAAATTGTCACTCATGCCACAATGCAAATAAAGTACTGTGCCTCAATTTCAGTACAGATGTTTTATTCCCTTCAGATTTCAGCATTGTAGCTAAATCTGACACACAGAAAAGTCAATTAAGCATCCTAATAACATTAGCTGAAGTCACTGCATAAGAAATTGCTCACAATTTATTTAAAGTATTTGTACAGCAATTACTCATGAGATACTGCACTTAGTTGGGATTTCCTGTTCAACTTGATCTGATTACAAGAAGTATTTTGTAATCAGGGCAATCTGAAAGCATTTCACAGAAGTAATGATGTGTACATGTTAAATCTAATTTGGGAAACCTGAAAAGCTAGCTAGCTTTAACTGTCTCTTGGACTAGAAATCTTGTCTAAAGGGCAGCCATTTTGAGAAAAGGAGAGCTCCATCATGTTCCTCTCAAAGTATTTGCAGTGTAGTTGCAAAAACTAGTTCTCATTCTCCATCAACAGCAGTAATTATTTTATTTAGCCTTCAATATTTATCTGCTCCAGAGAGTGCTGAAGCGTGGATACGCTACAGGGAAAAACTCCACCAAAGAACACTATTGGTCAGCAAAATGGAAAAAGCACACCACTGGAAATTCAGATATCTCTGATTCTGGGAATAGGCTTGAGATGAGATAGCAAAGGCACTGGAAGTTTTCCCATGACTAGTGCTAAACGTCACTCAGACGCAAGAGTGAGCACGCTTTCCAGAGATTCCCTGCATTCTGAAACCTTACAGTGTGACTACAAATGATACCAATGCAGAAGCTCTAACACAAACACCACACAAGTCTGTACCACAGAAATACATATAGTAGTTCTTTCTGTAACCATTCAGCCTAAACCCAGGAAAGGAGCACAACACATTGCTGCATGTGCTCCTGAAAGCAAACAGAAGTTACTTGACTATCGGGGCCCAGAAATGAAAGGTCAGCTAAATTGTCAGTAAATGTGCTTACGTTGTGAAGAACTGCTCACTGAGGAAAGACATCTGCATAAAGTGTTTCCCTTTGAGTACGATCATGTAAGATTATGATTTTTCTAATTTTGGAGACAGGTACACGACATAATTAAATGGGTATGAGAAAAAAAAAAGGTGATAAAGGAAGAATTTTAAGAGCTTTATTAATCTGTGTTGTGAAACAATTGCTCAGTTTCACATAGTGATGTTACCTGGGGATCAAGTAGCATCACAGACATGAGATGCACAGTGTCTTTCACTGTGTTATACTCCAGTGACCTCAATGGCTGTCTTTCACAAACAAGTCAGCACTCCTTCCTCTTCTGCTATCCATACCCAAAAATACTTTCTGTGCCCCTGTACTCCATCCGCCCTCCTCTGGTCTCTTTCAGATGTCCTCTGAAGACCCCAGTAAGAGCAGCCCCTAATGGGTGGAGCATGATAGATACTCTTGAGAGCACCCTTTGCTTTAGTTTGATCTGAGACGAGGTCAGCACCCATGATCACAGACCAGGGTGCTCAGAACTTTGTCCAGAGGGGTCTCCAATGATCAAGACCTTACAGCTTTTCTGGGCAACTTCGTCCAGGCCTTGACTGTAGTCATATTGACAGAATATTTTATTTTAACTTTTCTTCTCTTTGGCAAATCTGGTTTTCCCCCTACTCAGCTCATGACTGTTGTCTTTCATCCTGCCTTTGTGCAGCTCCACACAGACCATGGCCTACCCTCAGGCTCAGGACATCTGGACTTCCCAAGGCTGCCGTATCACACCAGCCAACTCACAGGAAGCAGGTACGAGGAGGGAATCTGTTTCAAAACTGCCTTCCTGATCTACACCAGCATCAATACATCTGCTAATTATGACCTAATTACAGGTGTAATTTTACACACCTGGAGAGACCCTACAGCAGAGGAACTAAATGTTCTAATTTTACACCAATCTACAACCAGTAGATTTAAATTAGTTAAAAATCCTGCAAGAATACCTAGCTGAGTTCAGATACATATTCTTCAGACTGGCCTATGCTTGCTAGTTTACAGGACAGAGTCTGTTTTAAAGTGAGATGATACATTCACACCGGATGCTTTAAACATTGCCACATTTGTATGACCTAAAGAAAGACATTCCAGCAAGAAAGACATTGTGCTTTGGGGGAGAGGAGAAACAAAAAACCACCAGAAAAACTCACACACACCAACAAAAAAACCCCTGCCACCACATTTTTGCCCTGATCTAAATAGTAACTATTCTTCATGCTATAAATACCCACTTTTCTGTTCTAGTATAATTTTTTGCACAAGTTTTCCCAGCAACTGAACTTTGTAAAAAGTATAGCTTGTTCTGAACTCTGTGGAAGACAAAAACAAGATCACAGGTAAATTTATATTGAATGCTTCTTCCCCAATGTTGTTGCCAGCAGGGCAACTTTTGGCTAAGACAGACAAGGTTTCTGGCACTATCTGACACTTCAACTAATGTTTAATTCCTTCTGTAGCAGGCCTAAATGGCACAGCGGTTGAAATACCATAGCTTGCTATGCCATACCAACACTTCCAGAAGCATCACCTCTTAACAACACAACCAGGACTTGGACCAGAGCCTTGCAAACCCAAAGGTGCATTGCCAAGGGAGGAGACTGCAAGCACTGCCTAAGTAGCTCTGGGGGATGATTGGAAGTGTAGACCTACAGACCCAAAGCATCGCCAGCACAGAAGGGTCATAGAAACACAAGCATGGCTGGCTCCATTCATCTCCTACATGAGGCTGAGAGAGTGCCATGAGACCCTCTCATGTGCTTGTAAGAGCAGGGGCATCAGGGGAAACCTAGATGAGAGCTTGATCCAGTGAGTTTCCAAGAAGAAGCATGGACCATACTCATGCACTGGAGAAAGGAACACGAAACAACAATCAATTTATAGAAGGGAGCAAAATTCAAAACTGGACAGGCAGCAGCAGTTAGAAGGTGAAATACAACAGTAGGAGCCACACACTTCAAAGACCACAGACTCCATGCCCTCATATTCACTGAGCTCATTCCATTGCTTTGCATCACATCACTTCAAAACAGGCCTTCTACAATTAAAATTGGCAGAATTTGAGCAGTACATTTTCCAGATACTATTTTTCTTTCCTTTTAGGAGTGTTTTAACTGAAAAAAAATCTCTGCTTTCTTTGTGTTCAGATGAATACTAGAGATCCAAGACAGGCCAGGGAAATCCTGTTATTTTCTTATTTCCAAGGTACTACCCTTAAACTGGACAAGAAACAAAAGACTGATATCTTGCCCATTTGCACCATTTAGCTACTGCTGATTCCTGGAAAGTCTCCAGTGCTCAATGTCACCTCTCAGATCTGGAGCATTCAATATGATTTGATTTATTATGTGGACTGAATGCATAGTGCTGTGATTTGTTGTTTTTCCAGTTTAAAGGAAATCGCTTTTATATCTTCTGCTGACAAATACTCTTTCTTTTTTTTAAGTCCCCCCATAGTTCCACTTTAAAAACAAACCATAGCAATGCTTACATAATTAGATTACAAAGGACCTTATTACACTAAATTCAGTATGTGTATCTAATTTCCATGGTATCTTTTACAATAGTATCTAAGAATAAGGCAGCATTTTTCCCCCCCTTTTTCTTTTAGCGCTTAATTTTTACATACTTTCTCCTTATTAAATAAAATGCATGTGTACGTTTGAATTAATAACTCTCTGCAAAATGTATTCCATTCAATTCCTGCTATTACCACAAACACATATGGGGCAGAACAAGTGCAGCTTATCACAAAACCTAAACATGGTCTACTTGCACCTGGTCAGACTACACAGCCATACAGATCTGCAAGTCCCCTTCATTCTACTCGAATTTTTGTTATAACCTTTACTAGATCTAATTTCTGCAGAAGGGCAACCAAGCATCAACAGCTATCTGAGAAGTGGGCCAACATATTCAGGCCTCAGCGCACAGAAACTTGGATACAGTAGGTCAAGGTAACCACCTCAGTATACAGCGCTTGTGCTTTAATTTAATCTTTTGAGTATCCAGTAGCAGTGAAAAACTATGTAAAAGAGAAGCTGGTATGGTATTTTAAGTTTATTTACTAAAAATGGTAACAGCTGTCTTACAGCTAATGGCAATTTTTTTGAAATACAGATGAAGTGCTTTGCTCTGGCCTTCCAAGCCTCTCCCCAGGCCACGCTCACTGCAAGAGCACTGCAACATGGAATTTTGCAATGGTGGTGTGTTAATCTAAAAGCATCTGTAACTGAACACTGGAAAACAGGCTTACAAATCTGTATATTCAAATTTCGCATATTTAAGGTTACTCATGAGTTGGAGGGGGTGGAATTAAAACAGAAGAATGTTAATTACTCATTAAAAAAACAAACCACAAAATCAAACCAAAAACCTTACTTGCATAGAGCAAAATCAGGCTTTCAGAAGTGACAGTGCAGAGGCCTAAACCTTTGCACGTATATAGCACAACCTCAACCCCATTCCAAGCCACATCCTGCATCTAATCCCTCCAGTCCTCCCCATTTAGGTGGGTGACTTACAGAGAGCGTTTTCCACCACTGCAAATTAAGTTCCACTCTGATGTGGTTTGGGGGGGGTTGGCCAAGGACAAGTCCCTTCCCTACCTCTTGCTCCAAAGAGAGGAAGAAGAGAGATAAAGAGATTTATGAGTTTAGGGAAAACTAAGCTACTTTAATAAAATATTACTAATAAAATAAAAAGGAAATAATGACATAGCTACAATACTTATATATATAAAAATAAATATAAACCTGCATCAAGCTCCCAGGGAGATGTCACCAGCAGGTAGTGGGAAAGTTCTAGGCTGGTCTCAGTGATGAACAGGAACTGGATTCCAGAACGCTTCAAGTCTTCTTCAGGCATCAAAGAAAGAGAGCCCTCAGAGAAGCAAGTGTTGAAGAAGAGCCAACCTGAACCCTTTGCTCCCTCACCTTTTATATCCTTCGTGGCGGAGGGGAGGGGACACCACACCCTATTGGTCAGTTCGGGTCACCTGACCTGCCCACTCCTCTCCACAGGTGAGACCCCTCCATGGGGTAAGTAACCAGGTGGGCTGACCCTGGTTGCCACGGCAACAAGGATAAGCAAGGGCCTCTCTCCACCCCGAACCAGGGCACGCTTTTTTTTTGGTTATCCAACTTGGCAAAAAAAAACCCAACCAAGCAAGCAAACCAAAACTGAATATAAAGTATGTGTTCCCAGAGAAGGGAGAAGCAGGGAGACGAGCTTTTTTAATTTAACTACAGGGTTCGTTACAGCTCACTTGGGCAGGGTGAGAATGAGCCCCAAGCGGTAGTTGCTCACAAAAATCCTGGAAGACCCCAAATATCACAAAAACATAAAGTCTTCCTTGAACTAAAATGTGTTAATCACTTTTGTTTTCCCCTATTAAAATAAAGGGGGGGGGGGAGAAGCACTGATAAGGTGAACAATTAAAAAAAAAGAAGTTATCAGATACCAAATTGTACCTTCTGAACCTGCCTACCTGATGACCACAGGCAGGTGGCATTGCTAGGCTGAGCTAGAAGACATTTGTAGAAGATCCCTAGGAAAGACAGAAAACTACTAATGTACAAATTATTCCTTTCTAACCAAGTAGTAACTTGAAGTGAAGTTACAGAACTAAGTGATGCCCCATTTTCTTATTTTGATCAGAAAATGATAAGGCCAGAACATATTATTGGCTATCTGGATGGGAGCACTGGGACAAGTTCAGAAGACTGTTTCCTTTCTCCCTTCTTTAACTTAAGGGACAGAACAGGGGACACATACTTTTTCAAGCATAAAATATATCCCACGCTCAGAGTGTGACACTACCTTGTGTGGCCTTTCACTGTATCCCCACACACACTGCATCTTCACAGTTCTCTCCCTTTTTCACTACACACAGCATAGGGGCTCCTCCAGCAAAAGAAACAAGAGCACCGCCACAGTGGGTCTTCCTGCCAGAAGGTGCATTTTTAGACAGATTAATTACATCTCCTCTTGTGCTGCAACACACCTAAGGATGGTTCTGACACATGACCTTGAGTGCAAGATAATTTGCTCCATGCTGCGCATCACCTCGGGCGTTAGCACTGAAATAAATGCTGGTGTAAAATCACCTCCCGTTGCCCTACCCATAAGGATTGTGGTAAATCCACAACATAATCTTGGAAAAGGTATGTAGACATTCTAAAATCTTAAAGTAAGTTGATGTACTGTGTTTCAGGAAAATGCTGTGTGCCAAATTAATAGAATCAGTTATTTCAACTGAGACCACTGATGATGTCAGCTTTAGTTCAGTCAGGTCTGTGCACAACAATAGCAATGGCAGACAAAACCCCATTATGTGGCTGACAATCACACACATCTTGATCAACAGCAAAGATAACACCATTGCTATCAAGAAACTGACAGTTCCTTGAATTGTTCAAGAATGGATTTTATGATAAGGATGCTTACAGCTGTACTAATATTAGTGGAACAACTATGTATCATTTAAACTAGGGTTTAAGTATGGTCACCCATGAAAATTCAGACTTGGAAACAAATGGCTGAAATCTGGAACTAAGAAGATCTACACTGAATTCAGATGCTACTGTAATCAAATTAATGCTCAAAATTATTCAAATTATTATTCTGATTACCATTTCATGCACATTCTTATTGTTCCCAGTGGGATTGCTCTCTTTTACAGTTGCAGCAGAGGAGAAATATTGTAAACTACGACACCAGAGAAAATCATTTAAGTATGAGGCCCCAACCATTTCCCCAGCACCTCATGCAGCCTTGCTTAAGCTGCCTTCAACCAGTCTGGAGCTCTGTGTGAATCCTGTTCTCGGGCACTCAGCTATACAATGAGTCCATCAATCAAGACTCAGGTATTAGGACTCTTGTTCAAAGCAGACTGCATGAAATGTTCCTTTGCAAAGGTATTGACAAGACCTCCAATGCCTATGCAGTGTTAAACAGCTTTATTTTTAACATATTTTTAATCTTTTACTTTTATGAACTTTCCCCAATACATTGTTGAAACCTCTGAAACGTTTTGTCTTTTGTACTAAAGGCCCCATAGTTTATCTGGGAGCATGCTGTAACTCTTGGTAGACCTGAACAAGATGCTCTCCTTTTCACTCTTTTTCTCTTTTCAATCTTTTCATCTCTATACAAGGTTATCATGGGACTTGAAACTTGTGAACTGCTTCAGGAGTTGAGCCCAATTTCCCTCCTGCCCGGTGCTCCAATGCAGTGGCAAGATCATGAGGATGAAGAAGAGAAAGAATGTTCAAAGACTGGCTCTTGGTGATACAGGATACAATCATGTTAAGAAGTGTTAGAATGCAATTATTAAAGAACTGTTTCTGGCTATGTTGAAGAACACTTGGAAAAACAAACAAACGAGGATTACTCAAACCAACTGCCTTCACAGCATTCAGGACTCCTATTTTGTTTTGCTTGTTTTATGAGGAGTTGGCACTGATCTCATTTGGTCCCCCTGATCTTGCTAAATGCATGCAGGGCAATGATACCGTGAATAAACTGCCCTTCCTGGGTAGGGTCCTAAAAGCATTGCCTGGTAAACAGCCACCTTACCCTCCCTTTCCATACAGAGCCAGGTTAGAGGGAAGAAAAAGAAAAAAGGGGGAAAAAAATCACTTTGAGACAAGAAAAAAGCCCAAATAACTGACACAGTAATAGGAATAAATGAAGACAACTGCCAGCAATAGAAAGAGTCTGTCAAAAGACAGCAGTTACACTTTGCAGTAGTTTTGCAGTTCCTCTGAAGGCTTAGTGTACCATTATTTCTCTGTAGAGACTGAGAGGTGCCAGAACAGGGACTGAAGCTCCCTCTCTTCCCCCTGCCTAAATACCACAGGGGTATAAGCCCAAATACACAGCAACAGGCCCAGCTGGTGCACCCTAAAGAGAAATACCACTAGGACAGGAGTCATGTAGAGCCCTGAATTCCCTTGATGGCCGGTAGCATTAGCTATATACCCTGCACCTGGTGACAGTTGCTTCCCAAGCAGATGCAGTTAAGAGAAAAACGTTGTTTTTTTCTATCCTCCTACACCTGACTACAAACCTGAGTGGCCTCTCTCTTAGCTGAACCATCCCAGCCTCCTCAACTCTTTGCCCCAACATCTGTACCATCTGCCTAGTGTTACACAAAACAAAGAAAATAAGAGATGGTCTCACTGTACAAAAATATAATAATAATACAGGGGAGAAATATTTACTTTTCAAAAGTTATCACATCTTTATGAAAATTTGAAAAGAATATTAATTTGGGGGGAGGGGCACGTCTGCTAACAGCTTGAGGCTGATGTTTTACTTTCATTTGAAAGAACTCTTAAAAATTAAATACCTATGCAGAAAAAGAAAAAAAAGAAGTCAGTGGTTGGTTCCTGTCTATGAGACTTTAAGCAAAGTTTTCAATCTAATTATAAATGGCATAAATTACAAATTTTTGTAAGTCAAGATTAATTCTCAAAGATGCACCCTATCAAATTTAGATGTAATTAAATAGCATTTTTTCATACACCAGAGAGAAATAAATTAAAATTTGGCATGAAATTACAACTTTCCGTGAGAAAAAAAAAAATACTACAGTGTTTGAGCCTCCAACTTTTCCCTAATGAAAGCTGTATTACATCATCTTTAAATTTAGACAGAGACAATCATGTTTTCCTGGCACTTCTGAGGTCATTCACATGACTATTTTACTTCTCCCATGTTATGTTAGACCTGCAGAAAATCCTTCAGTCTCTGAGGAAATCCAGGCAAGTGTTTCTGTTCCAGTATTTTGGCTTAAATGATCATATACCATTCAATAATTCTCATAGAGTAGATGATTCCTTCCACAGCCGTAGTAGACCACATGGTAGCAAAGGACTGGGTCCAGCAGAGATATATTGGTGTTAAAATGTGGCTGGTTTGGGTTTTTTAAAAGAGCTCAACCTCCCACTACAAGGACAGCCCTTGGGGCTGCTCTTGAGTTATTCAGAAAAAGCAGCACAAATATTTGTCATGGCATTCCGATTAAATTGCCCAACTGATGGATAAGGAGTGCATGGAAATTCCCTATCAACTACTCATCTGTATGCAACACCCACCTAAGAACACCACTCAAATGGGGAGGTGGAGACCACCAGTACTTCTAAAGCAACAGTGGGGACAGGTAGAGAAACTCTGAGTGACACTTCCACTTTGCAATCGGGGTCCACAGTATAAGCCCGTATTTTGGGGACAATTTCTGTGTACCAAAAAGCAGTACACAGCAATTAAGAGACATCTGAGCAATTAGAAACAATAGCTATGCTATAGGATATCCTGCTAGAGGGCAGCACATACACATATGCCTAAAAGCCAGCAAGAAAATACCATGGAAAAGGTAAAACTTGGTTATTAAAAATCATCTGAGCTTTATTTAATTTTTAATCACCTTTTCTGGAGATCGTACCAGGAATATAAACTGTTTCTTCATGATATGCCATATGTTGCTGGCCTATACCCTGATACAGTGGATCAGTATGAGAATCCAAGATGAGCAGATGAGCACTGAAAGGAAGACAGATTATAGCAGCCACCTCTCAGAACATGACATTATGAAGAGCAGGCAATTTTTGTTACAGGTAGCAAAAACATTAACTCTCAGGGGTAGGGGAACAGAAGATGAAAATATTAAGTTACAAAAATAAACCCAGCATGAAATAAACCAAAAAGATATTGTCAAGAAGCATCTAGCTTCTTTTTCGCTTTACAAAGCAGTGATTTTTCCTAATTTGCTTAAATTTCTCAAATATCCTGGGCAAACAATTTTCAGCATATAAATTCTGAGAGCTGCCTACCTATGTGATTTGGTTTTCTGTAGTGCCTCTCTGCTCCCTTGCTGAAACTTTTTATAAAATAGGTGGAAAATCTAAAGATTTATTTATATTATAAATTATTATTGTATTGAAAAGACTATCAAAGAACTGCTAGTCTTTTACTCCCATCACCCTGTGTGCTTAATCCCCTTTAACTCCAGTCTCTGAACTGCAAGCTGTGTACCTAGCTTAAAATTATCTGCACTGGACTTGCAAGCCTTTTGGCAAAGGTGCTTTTACCGACCTTCATCAAATGGATCTCACCTCTCAGCTCTTCCTCAAAGAGGGATCCTTGGCTGTGAAAGCCAAAGCACTGCTTGCAACACCAGCTGCAGAGCCAGTTGTTAATTCTCAACATGCCTCTACTCCTATCCAGGCCTTCCCCTTCATCTGCAGAATCAAGGAGGTCATCACCTGGGCTCTGATGTCCTCAACCTCTGCTCTCCAAGCTCTGTAGTCATTCTGGAAGTGGTATCTGTCCATTTTGTTCTAGTTACTCACAGTAGTCACACAGAAAAAAAAAAAAGAGATAAAAATTTATTTTGGAAATTGTGTTCCTTTGATATTTTACAACTTCACAATGTCTGTTCTCTGACTCTTCTAAAAAGACCAGACAGACTATACTAATAGTTCTGATTATTTCAAGTAAAGAATTTGCAGAGTGTTATTGCATAAAACATACAGAATTGATTATTGGCTTGAATCACCCTGATTTTCTGGAAATGTAAGATTTGCTTCGCAACAGAGTTGTCTCTCTATATTCACTTTTTTGGGGAAAAAAATTATGTATGTAGAACTGTATGGACCACTGTCAATCAGAAAAGATTTCAGGAAACAGGATTGAATCTGGATTGGAACACATACAAAATCTTTTTGAAAACAGGAGACAGAACACTTTGATGGTATTCATGAGCCCTTTCGTTTGTTTTTCACGAACAGTGACAGAAATGATGTTTTTTTCTGCAAAAATGTCTGCAGAACTCCACCTTACTGGCAAATTTCTCAAATATCCTGGGCAAACAACTTTCAGCATATAAATTCTGAGAGCTGCCTACCTATGTGATTTGGTTTTCTGTAGTGCCTCTCTGCTCCCTTGCTGAAACTTTTTATAAAATCAGGTGGAAAATCTCAAAATGATTAAGTTGGAAAGTGCACCTAGTGCTCTGCCTTTGCAATATATTCAAATTTGCACCCAGATATCTTGATACAGGCTCTCTTAATATGCAATCTTTGCAGCCAAATATTTATTTTCAAGTATTCACCCACATCTAATTCACCTTAGCAGTCATGAAAGTTCATCCCTATGCTTGACTTCATGCTGAACAGTTATCTTTTCTCCATTACTCTTTAGATTTTTGCTTTCAGGAGAGTTAGCTAATATACATGAATTCGCAAAGGCATGCTATCCCCAACTTCTGATTCAGACGAAGGAGGTGTTACTTCTGTGTTCATTAAACCATTTTTTTTATATATTTCAATTTTAATTAACATACACATGGTCTTCTGCTTTGGAATCCAAATGCCAGAATATAAATTGTGTCAAAATTCTGATTCAAGTGCTACTGGTAATGAAACACAAACAAAATTTAATGCCATAGGAAAAAAATGTCTGACATTTTACCCTGAGGGGATCCAAGCAAAGCAAGACCTTAATAAGAGAACGCTATATTCTTTCTTCCTGGAGAATACAGTTCTCCACGCACTTTGATGAATTAGTGAGAGTTTATGCATGGTGAAGGTATGGAGATGAGTTTGGAAACTAGATTAATAAATCCTCTGCAAAGGGAAAGCTCAGGCATCCTGAAAGTTTTACAATGTCAGTCAGGGAAGAAGCACAGCATCACACTGTACATATAATTCACACCCTTTTTGCTAAAACCCATATTGGCAGTTGCAGCAATTTTTTTTCTAGAATTGGAAATTAGAAACTCAGTAGGCTTTGCTGGCAGGTATTATATGAGCTCTGAGATGTTGCCACATGAGGTTTTTCTGGGTCATTTTTTCCCTTTAAAATAAATGCAGGTACCTTTTCTTTTTTTTTTTTTTTTTTTTTTTTCTGAAGGAATACTGGAAGCATCAGAGAAAGGATCACTCCAAATGAGCAGAAGAGATAATTCTAAAGCATTAGGAAATGCTTAACTTTTCAAGGTTTGCATTTTGGGGATGTGGGAGGCAAAGCAGGAGAAGAAAGGGGAAGGGGAATATGCTTACGTTTCAAGCTTAAAAATTACTGATTCAATGGAATAGCTAAATTTGGGGATTCTGAAGCATACTGTACAGACATATGTGCTGTCAGCTGCAAACTACTCCTACAGCACTGAGTTGAACGTAGCGCCATATGTTATACCAAGATTACTGATTTTCATTAGATATGAAAGAAGATTTCCAATTTTAATCTTCATTTTCAATTATTATTTTATTTGACAGTCTAAACACAATGATGACAGACAGTATCTTGATCTGATCTCTGAGCACCTGCTGCAGGTACATTCCCTCTCACTTTCTCCCTTTTCCTTTCAAGTTTGAAGGGAACAAAAAAAAAAGAGAGAAACCTGGGACTGAGCAAGCTTTAAAGATTTTGCTAGGCAAGAATACCAGTGCATCAATCCTTCTGCTTTCCTACAAGAAAGCTGTGACGGGTAGTAGGCTGTGACTTGTGGCCTCTAAAGAAAGAGGTCAGTCTATACAGTAAATTTGGGACCATGTTGGCACAGATTATTTCCCATACAAAACAGGGCAATCCTACAAAGGAGCTGGCTTCCCTGTCCCTTCTCACATTCTGACTCTGACAACAGGATGAGAAAGGAATGGGAAAACTGTCAACATTCATTGCCCACCTTGTATTATCCCAGAGACAGGTAAACAGGCAAAGAGGAACATGCAAGAGAAGAGTGCAATATCCCAACTCCAGGTCCATGTTGGCTGCCTAAAGTAACACCCTGTGTGCCAGCCCCATGAAACATGACAAAAATAATTTAATCCGATCCTTGCACAAATGGCAGAGGATGTAAAACAACAGTTGGAGGAGTTTACTTTGCTCCTGATATAGCACAGTGGGATGCTGTCCTTGGTTGGAACAGTGTGAGAAGTTGTAATCCCATTTAATTTTCAGAGACCAGACTAGTATCACCAGTCATATTTTCTCTTTATTACTTAAGGGAGACTGAGTTCCCTAAACTGTTAAAATAAGGAACAAAAATTATTAAAGCAGGTGAAGCCTTCATAATGACTTATTTTTCTTCAGCAAGGGTCTTACAATGAAAAAAGCAAACGCACAAGAGAGGAGTACCTAAGGCCACAGCAAAAAGGTCAGCCTTCTGGAAAGAGTCATCTGTGTAGAGACAAAGCAGCAAATATGTATCAATGGAAGCAGTGCAAGCAAGTAATGTTCCACTAAGAAACAAATGTGAAACACATCTGTAAACAATGAACACCATTTTTCCTGGGATGTGGAGGGTGATGCCCATTTTCTGGTCACTTTGACTTGTACAAGCAAAGAGGATATCCTTTCTCCAGGGATGGCTGTAAAAGAACTTCATGAACACTACACCTATCCCACAGCAAAATGCCAAGCTACCCATTACTTGTCCACAAGTACCTTTTCTGTACTTGCATGAATCCCTGTGGATCTACTTCCACATCTTCTGTGAGTGCCTTTTTTTCTTTTTTTTTTTTTTAGTAAGAGAATTTTTTTTAGTTTGCATTACAGATAACGTCTCCTAAGTACATAGAAAACAGCCAGGAATGTATGTAGCAGAGCAGCCGGCAGCGCAGGGCACAGAATGCCAAGGCAACGGTCGCGGAGACATTGGGTCTGACAAAGCTATTCCCTGCCCCTGCTTCAGTAACCGCTCTGTCCTCCCCATTTCCCACATATTTGATGTCTAAAGTAACCTCAAGCAACCAGCCACACCTAATTACATTTTGGTTTGTAACCAGCCCAGATAATTCATGTAGTCTTCTAATGCTACCAGACTAATAGCTTTCATTTTCCCCTCTCTTCACTCTTCGAGGTGAATAGTTTCTGCAGTTGGATGATCTATCTCCTCTAGTATAATTTTTTCCATCATTTAGCAGAAGATTTAATACATTCTCCATCTACAATTTCTTACAAAATGTTCTTTCAATTTACATAAAATAGTCTGCATTTCAGAATGTCAAGAACAGCAGCAAAAAGAGTACATTTTCCTCATGGAAATTACTCACGTAACAGCTGCTAGTAACAGTGGAGGCAGCAAAACGTATATATCTATGGACTTATTTCTTAATTTTCTTTCCAGCTTCTTAGGGTACCTTAGGTAATAATACCCTGACAGAGCAGCACCAGGTTATGAAACGTAATTGTATATCCCAGCCTACCTTTTGAATCAAAAGACACTTTGTGATATGGTTGGGGCATAACTCTACTGTAACTATCAGGGTCCTGTTTATAGTATAGCCAGGGTAATGTTAGCCAACATACAATAGCTGGCAGTGCAAGGTCAAATACAGTGAGCACTGGGCTGTGAAGAGGCATTTATTCCATTTGCTTAACGTCACGCTGAGCTTCTGGTACCTACTGGAAAGTGGCATCCCCTTTTCAGTACAGCTTGTGCTAGCTCTACCACTGTGCAACTTAATTAGAGAGTAATTTTGCATGAAATAGCTCTTGTGGCCCAGGCAAGGCTGGAGCACAGACAGGTAGGTCAGTAGCTGCTGTGGCACTGAAAACCAGTGATGACACAGCTACCACCAACCCAAAACCAACACCGCTGGGGCAGCACTGGCTCCTGGTGGGAGCTAAATAATTCCATGCTCTTATTTTATTTGCCATCAAGCAAAGCAAGGCAAATATTTATATTCAGCATCTCTGACTCTTAGATCATTAAGGTGCCTTCACACACTTGACATCTCAGATAGATGTCATTTCTAAGAAAGGTGCCGTTTTACACACAAATATATAAACTCTGTGTGTATGTACGTACACAGGCATAATGCAACCCATGATACACAGGAGTGACATACTAAAGCTCCTCCTGCTTTCTCAGTGTAGTGAGAAAACCCAGTGTCTTCTCAAAGCCTGACCAGCACAGAGGAAAGAGCCAGGAGAATGTTCACGGTTTTAATACTCGTAACGTAGTTGGACTGTTTTGTTGGGTTCTTTGTGGCAAGGTTGCGTGAGGAGACAAACAACTTTTTCAATGGCCTGGAAACACCATGTAGAGCCTTTGAGCTCCATACAGTCTAAATCAGATGCGTGCCACTTTGGTGGCTGTGACTAAAAGGCATTACTTTGCAACAGCTCATCAGTAGCCTGTGTGAAAGGGATTGGTGGCCACAGTCTATCTGCAAGCCTGAGGGACGGCTGCACCATGAAATCCATCCCAATCACTAGAGAGGTGCCTCAAACTGAATGAGCAAAGGCATGAAACAACCCTACAGGCAATTCTTTCAGGTCAGACCAGAAGCATCCCAGCAAGGAATTATGCAATAACTTCCTTGGTCTACTGAGAAAAAAAGTCTCCTTTTCTAGGTGTATGTTTTCAAACAACCACTCTGGTTTGGGGTTTTTTATTTGTTTCTAATAAAACACAGGCTACATGCTACTTCCTGATTTCTTCCAGGCATAAAAGCAGTCTAGTGGGATCAGATGCAGTAATTTTACATATATTAAAATCTTCTGAGAAGAATATGACTGGAATATTCATTTTAAGTAACAATTATATGGCACATTTTCTAACAGAGGTGACTGTAGAAGCAGACAACAAAAGCATTTCTCATTTTCTCAGCAGCGTCTGTTGAGTCACACATGGAGGGGGAAGGCTGTCAGATGTATTTTTAAGTAAACGATCACTGTCATATCCCCTGTGAGAAGGACTAAAAGTATGATATAATAATAATAGCAATAACAATAAAAAGAAGATGGGCTGACCCATAGGTTTATATGTCAGGCTGTAGTTATAGAGGCTTGAGCTCTGAAGAATTTGGTGAGTGATACACAAATATTTGTGCAGTGATCATTTGGTTTCACTGAGTGCTTTGATTTTAGAAGCAGGAGACAAATCTCTAAACACACTAACACCCACTGTATCTTTGTACTAAGATCTTCAAAGGACTCCAGCACGTTAGGTCTGCTCTGCTCAGTTCAATTCTAGCATTTTTTTAAACACTCTATGTTTTTCTGCATGGTTTCCCAGCTCATCAGTTAAACTCAGAGACAAAGATGCTTTTCAAACAGGCTGACCTACATGCAGAATACAGGCTATGGCTCTAGGCAGTGGTCCTTGGTTAAGCTTTTGACCACTTTAAAAAGAACAGAGACTTATCCCAAAATTTCAATAATCTCTCCAAACTAGAGCAGTATGTTGAATAAATCAACAGGGTAAAACTACTCTCTTCCCACCACTGCATTTCCCTCATTTCCTATTTACAGTCTCAGATTATGATTATCCAGTCAAAGGGCCTCTGCTCCCTACACAACTGAAGCTTTTTATCATCAACTGGAGTATTGTCCTACCAATCATCTCATTTTCACAGACTGTGTTTACTCTGTAGCATCATATGTATGACACCCACATTTCCTCATTCCTATTTTTAATCATATTTACTGCCACTTCAAGGTAAAACAGTAATCCAGGAGGAAACACTTAGACTGTCAGAAGAACAGCAGATGTTATACTCGTACCTGTTGTGTTCTGTATAACACTTTGCAAGTCAAAATTCACGGCAACAATTTGTTCTATGGCTTCTCCATTATCACTGCAGTCTGCTACTGTTTTTGCCTAATTACTTTACAATTAAAGTAGGTGACTATCACTTAACTCTCTCTCTCCAGTCTGAATTTCAAGACGATGGTTCCTCATTTGGGTCAAGTGAGAGCAGCCTCAAGACTTCCCTGACTTGGTTTGTACATAGTAATGTATGATCAGGGATGCACCCTCCCTCTGGAACTCATTTTAGCAAGGTCTGCTTTGCTCCTGCTGGGAGAGAATCAGCATAAATACCTTCAAAACATGCACTGACTGGGGCTTGGCACAGCAAAACTGTGGTTTATGTAGTTTTAACTGAGTGCTTACAATCAAAGACTGGCTGCTCCTCTGCACTATCAGAGTGGCAGAGAGGTCAGCACATATTTAAAAAATGATCCTTTCATAAATAATATTTGTATCACTATTTGTTAGTGGCAGGGAGGAAGGAAAAAAGGGGAGGGGGGGGAGATTGTATGTCTTCTGTAAACAGTCAGCTCCTTGCTATACATGATGCATTGAACTACCACCATTTCTGTTTCCATAGAAAAAAATCCTCTCTGATTTGTCTTCCTGAGTAACCATTACTCCTTGTCAAGAGTTCAAAAATATTCTGCTGCTGCAAAAAGTAAAATACAAGCATATTAAATGATTGCTTCCTCAGGGTCTGTGGTATTATGTGGCTACTATTCAAATCACAAGCTCTTTATATCTTGTTTAGTAGCAACCGTACACTAACCAATAATAAATGTCATTGTACCCTCTTCAGACCTGCTCCGGATGCTAAGGAAAAGGAACTTGGCAGCCAGCAGCACTGCTTTCATTCAGGAGGGATCAAGTTCCCTGGGGTTCCCTTGTCCAATTCGCTGCTTCTTCCATCTTCTGCTCATATATGCAGCCCTTTTTCTGTCCTACACAGGACCACTCTGTGCTAGTATCTTACAGGAGTATAATCATGAGTTATAAAAAAAAACCAAACAGCATTTATTAAATGAACAAAGTTCATTTCCTTAAACAGGGTGTTTTTTATTCTGCAGTCCGCTGTGTTTATTTGCTTGTTCATTGATGCATATTTTATTACTTCGGAACAGGCTTCCTAGTCATTGTTTCAGACTAAGCTCCAGGCCAGTAAAACATTTATGCAAGTGCAGGACAGAATTTTAGAAGTGTGGATAATCCTACTGAGAGAAATGAAACAGAATCAGCTGCACTAGCAACATCTGCCCCCAACACAGAGTAAGAATGAAATAGGAAAAAGTTCATTATCTACCCTCAAATGTTCACAAAATACAGCTTGTTTTTGAAGTACTTAACAATCACACCTTTCCCCAAAAAAGGAGGTTGTGCATTAATTGCCAGAAACTGTGTGTCTAAAAATAAAAGATGCAAAAATGGAGTCTTACGATATTGATGGAGTGAGAAGAATCTCAGAGCTTTGAGCTAGATTCTTGACGGCAATAGAGAGTGCACTAAGAATAGCAAATGAGTAGGAGTAGTCAAGGCTGAAAAGTTTCTGAAGTGCTTTGATTGCCAATTTCTTCATAGAAGCTTTTATTCAGGCTACCTGTTATGTGAGAAGGTTAAATATTTAGTGGAGTTTCAATGCCTTGAAAGGTAGTTGGGAAATGTCTATTTTTGGTTTGCACATCATTCAGTGGCATAGCCAAAATATCAGTAAGAACAGTATTTGTCTTAGGTTTGTTAGCAGATAATTGCTCTGGCTATAGCAACTAAGTTAACAAAAGGACACAGTGACACGTTAGAGCGGAGAACAAAAGACACGTGGGAAGTGTCTCTCTCTCCCCATGCACAGCAAGGCACAGTTAGAGTGGTACATAACAGAAGTATTAAAAAAAACAAACCAAACCCCCAAAAACTCAACCTTTACTAGGCAGGTGAAAAAAAAGGATGGTCGGGAAGAGTCAAAACCTATTCCGGCACAGTTCAACCTGAACCTCTGTTCTCCAGAAAAACATACCTATTCTTCCAGAAACTGAATTAGTGTTGTCAGCCAAATCCTGGAGATGAGAAAGCGACCAATAAACTTGTTCATGAAACTCTGGAGTGAGCAAATCTCAGAATTGGCCCTAAGAATTTAAGTAGGCCAGAAAGAACTATATCAGAGCTTCATACTCTTAGCATTGTTAAAGACAAGCCAAAGCTAACACCAGGACTCTCACGCTAACTTAAGTCTAGTGCCTCAGCCTCTTTTGAAAAGGCTTATTTTTACCTGGCCTGTCCGTAAGACTTGTTGTTGGATGCATTGAAGGCAGCTGTATACTGAAGGTATACCATCGTGACAGGAGGTTGGGGAGGGGAAACAAATGGACTTGATATAAAGTATCAAGTTATGCAATTGCGTAAGTAAGAATACTAAGGAATCACTTGTTCTTTGTAAGAAAAGGGCACTTATATGTACAAGGACTGCAAAAAATAAGTTTGCAAGGGCAGTTTTCACAGCTGTACTAAGACTGTGGTCTTGAATAGCTTAGGTCAGTGGGAGTAATCACTTGATAGCCAATAACATTAGATAAGTTGTAAAATTGTTTTATTTTAAAACTAGTACTGCTCTAAACACCAGCAGTTTTCCATCTGGAATAGATATCCTCCTTTTTTCTGTGGCTGAAATTTGCACTGCAAGCTAAATATGTAATATTATGGCTACTATTTGAAAACCTTTGTGAAGCTTCATCGCCTTAGGACTGTCATACAGCAACATCTGTCCTTCCTGAAGGCAAGCAAGTGCATTGTCTACATTATCCTGTTTCACACAATCCAGGAATAAAGAACCATGTTGAGGGACCCAAACCCTGCATGCCATACAACTGACTGCTGAACAGAGACTGTTCACCTGTTCGGAGATTTCAGCAGAACACAGGAAAGATAATTTTGTGAGGATTATTATTTTAGATTGGCAGCATCAACAAGAGCTGGAGTAGGCAGGCATTTCGCTTTCTTTTCATTCTGTATCACTCAGACCTTCTGCTCCCAAACCATAAAATGACCTTTGGGCGCAGGAATGGTGACACCCTGCTGAGCGGCTCTTGTTTCATGCCAGGCATAACCTGGTCTTCGAGGCTAGTGCTCAAGTATATTCATTAAAGTCTTCATTGTAGCAAGGCTGATACCTGGTCCTCTCTTTAAAGTGAGTTAAATCATTTATAAACACCTGAGTTAAATCAGAAGTATTGTATTAAACATCACTCTCCTTACTCTTATTCTTACTGACAGCCTTACATGAGAAGACTTAATAACATACTCCTGTACGATGTTTCAAGGCTGTGAAACTGGACAATTGGCAAAAGTCTTATCATTCTCTTTGTATCCCACTGTAATCTTAGATTTCACTTCATCTTACTGCTAATATTTAGTAAGCTCCTTTCTTGTCACCTAGAGACTTGCAGAACTGCTGCTGTGGGAGCCTGTCTTTTAACATTCCTCACAGAATTCATAGCAACAGCTTGAGTCATCCCCATTCTGGTGACTCACTCCTGCCACTTGATATACATCTCTTTAATTTTAAGTCACACAAAATCATCTGAGTGACAGCCAGAAGCAGCCCTATGATTTTCTGACTTCTGCATCATTACATCTCTCTTCTCAGCACTTCTTAGTGCTCACACGTCTTCATAATGAGAAAAATGTAATTAAATAAAGTAATTTCTATTAACATTACCAAAAAAAAATACAGATCCTCTATATTCATACAGAAAAACAAGCCTTTCTACCTGACGGTATCAAAGCACTGCACAAATGCTCATAAAAAGTTCTCATTGTTATTATAAGGGATCCAAAGCTAACGCTCGAGATCAGTCTTCAGAGACCAACAACAACCTAAGCCCTACAGGGGCACTTTAAAATACTGCAGAGGAGCACTGTAAGCTCTCCACTTATGACAAGTCCTACTGCCTCCTTGTCTGGTATCTTCAGGGCAAAACAGGGAAAGAAGTAAATATGTGGAACTGACATCTAAGCTGTATTTACTTCCATGTTAGGGAGACAGTCGCACCTTCCCAACTTGCAGCACACACCAAATGTTTGTCTTTGGTGATACCATGCCTTTTCTGCTATCTGAAACCAAGATAAGCAACTCCTTGCCCTGACTGCCGGGAGGCTCTTTAATCAGCAGAGGCTGAAAGACGCATCAAAGTGGCTGGGAAGTGCCAGCCACCCTTCTGCTTCCATCCACCTCCATGCAAGGAAGGCACAAGCACAAGGCATCGCAATTCTTATACACACCCAGTGTAACGGTAGGAGCTGGTCCTTAGATCAACCCAGATGCACCTGCTTGAGGAGCCAGCTGCCAGGATCAAGGTGGTCACCCAGAAACAAGCAGTGCATGAACTAAGTGGAGGGGCAGCTATGCATATTTAAGAGATGTGCTTTTAGCACCCTGAAACCTACTTCCATGCATCTTTGTGGTCAATGGCCAATACTCATGCACTTTGCAACCCCACATACTCAATCATAACTCCATTTTATTCCTTGCTATATTCTGGCAGAGTTTTAAGGCTTAGTTTTTGTTTCCCTCTGAGGATGATTTTGGCTCCAGGTACAAGACTTGTGGGAATAGACACCTTGCTCTGTCAACATACCAAGAGGTGACAGGGGAAACTGGACACGAGCAGATAAGGACTGTCTGCTTATGGGGTTCTAGAAAGTAGCAGGATTTACTTTTAAGGACAAGGGAAACATGATGGACTGGGATCCTTCATGTTTGCAAGAGAAAAATACAGCTATGAGGAATGTTGCATGCCTGAACCAGTACTGATGTGGCAGCAACCTGCTCCCTATGCATTAACACAGCACTCAAACCAAAGACCTTTGAGTTTCAGCACACAGGTGGTGAAGGTAAGAGACCATATCTGGACACTGCTGTGTCCAGTTCTAGGGTTCCCACGTTCTGGGCTCCCGAAGACACACATAGAAGTACTGGAGTGAAACAAGCAAAAAAAAGGGGCTTTGAGTATCTTTAAATTGAATAGAGGTTGGGATAGCTGGAAGCATTCAGCCTGGAGAAGAAAAGGCTCAAGGGAATCTCATCAATGGATATAAATATCTGATGGCAGGATGTACAGAAGGCAGAGCCAAGCTCTTCTCAGCAGTATTCAGTGAACAGCCAAGAGGGAATGAGAACAAACTGAAATAAATACATTCCACTTAAACGTAAGAAAAAACACTCTTTAACAGTGATAGCAGTCAAATGCTGGACCAAGCTGCCCACAGAGGTTGTGGAGCCTTCATCCATGGAGATATTCAAAACCCAACTGGACTGCCCTGAGCAACCTGCTGTAGTTGTGTAGTTGACCCTCCTTTGAACAAGGCTAGATGATCTCCAGGGGACCCTTCCCACCTCAACTATTCATACTATACGTGTGAATAATTTATTTAGTGCACAGAAGTAGATCATTGTCCCCGGTGTACCAATGCCTGGAGAATATGTCATACAAACACATTACACAGTCTTCAGAAGTGGTACTTATCTGTCCCAGATATTAACAACCACTGTCAGCTCCTCAGCAGGAATCTTCCAGCTCCCAACAAATAGCCAGTGTCACTCCCCAGTTCGGCAGCCCCCACTAAATAATAATTTGTATCTTTTACAGTCTCACAGCTTGATGCAGGATTTCGCAAAATCCAATAACAAACACACAAATATTTAAACGAAACATTGAGGAATCATTCCGTTTCGGTCATTAGCTGGCACTGCAGACTGTACTTGAATGCTATTGGACATATTTTGTGACATATTTCAAAACAGTCTGGCAAGATGGGACTTTCAGGATGTGTCTGCCTTTGGTCCTGTGGTCTTTCTCCTAGGCAAAAATGCACAATCACTCATTTCAGTGGACAGTTTATCCTTCCCAGGGATTTTTCCCTTAGCTTAAGATTGCCATAAGAATACACTAACCCTAAGTCTTTCCTTTCTCTTGCTGCTCATATCTAGTGATGGTGATGTTTGGGGACTGGGGAACTAACGGTTCCTATTTTTAAGTTATAACCCTATTACCCATTGAGAACTTCCAAAAGTTTCCCATAATCCTCTTATGGTTGTTTTCATTATGGTGTTAACACAAATTTAACATGGGCAATGATGCAAGGCTAACACTTGCATGTACAAGCAATAAAAAACATGCTATCAGACATTTGTCTGGGTTTATGACATAAAAATAGACTTGGAGGGAGATTATCACTCTCAAATGTTGGCAAGCCTGGGTCAGAACATATGTGCATGCACATGTAAGGAGGAGGAGACATGCCCAGAAGAAAAAGCAAGAGGTGAGGAAGGAGGAGAGAGGGATAGCTTATAGCCTTAGTTTTCAAACTGGCAGTTCCCGTATCATCAGCAGAGTACTAATTACTTCACAGGACTACTTCAATGGCTCTAAAACTGCAGAATAATGCCTCGTGTGTGTAGCCAGAGGCCATTACTCCCATCACTGGCAATGTGTGGGCAAACTGAGGGACCTCTGCCAACAGCAAAGGGAATGGATGTTTCTTACCCTTTCCTTTCTTGCCCTCAACAGAGAGGAGGAAGCAATACACAGCATTGTTGGAAGCCCCTCTGCACACACAAGCACATGCTTTGGTCTTCAGCTCACCTTCCACACCACAATAGCCACTAAAGCCCCACAACATCTCTGAACTACGGAAGCTTTACCACAAGTTAAATTCTCCATGTGAGTCACCTGGAAGACAGAATAGCAAACATCCTTTATCTTCACCTTCCTGCAGCTTGAAAAGAAAAGAGCTGATTAATATCTGGCTTGCTAATAACTATTCAAAATGTTTTAGAAAAGTTTATTTTCTACAGGTTTTCAACTTAAATCACTTTGCAGGCCAGAGAACGTACACAGAAACGAGAAAAAAAAGGTAAGTGATATGCCTTCACAATGGACTAATGAGGAGGCTGGAGCAGAAGAACAATGCCCACAGTTTTTAAAAGCACTGGGAACACATCCCCTACCACTGAAGAGAAGCTAGGCTGATCAGTAACTCCTATTTTGGACAGCATGTCTGGAGCACGTTTTCTGAACAACATCAAGTCACCTTTGCCAATTATATGAGTCCAAATACATATGAATAAAAATCGGATTTATCTACACTGCAGACTACTTAAAGAAATTTCAAATTGAGGTTTTATGTAAGTCATCTAACCTTACAACTCTGACAAACCAAGGAATAGTTCCTATTATGCCTTCTTTTGAGGATTTTCTAAACCACTAATCATTGACCTAACTGACACTACTGAAGTCAACAGAAGTTTCGTATGGCAGGCTCATGCCTACCATTGAAAACCATGAATGTGAAAACCCATCCCTTAATATAAAGAAAGTAATGGTATACATTCACAGCACATTGCTACAACACCATACCCAGAAGCCAAAATTATGGTTGGATGACTTTAAAACACATTGAAGTGACAGTTTAGCAAGCAAATGAAATAATGAATGCCTTAAGAGCTGATTTGAAGGACTTCCATTGCAGACTTACTGTTTGAACTTGTACTTGCACAGAAGAAATTGTTGCAATGGTTTAAATCTTGCTGCTGAATTCTCTAAACAAGTTGCTTTTACAGTCCAGAACACTCACAATTAACCGATGGACTGCTGTAAGAGCACTCCTTGGGTCTTATTTCACTGAAATACTTAAGTACAGGAAAGCTTTTAAGCTCACATTTAAGACTTTTATTGCTTTAACTAGGACAGAAAGAGGCAATGGTAAAAAGCAGCAAAATTCTCTAAGTGAGGATATGGTTGTATACTGGTATAAAAGCTGTAAATACAGCTTGTTTCAGTTTTGGGAACCAATGTTTTTACAGCAATAACAGTGTCCCACCATATGATTCATGCTTTTACATATGTTTTGCTAAACAAATGCATACAAACAAAGAAAAACATACACCTTTATCCAATGTAATGCTGCTAGTAGCGCTTCTGAAGTACAGAAAAGCTCAAAGCTCTTCAACCAGGCATAGAATGAACAGATCCACCCTCAGGCAAGCTACATGAGCAGAGAGTTGGACACAATGATGTCTTCAAAGCTCTTCCTACTCCTGTTTAATGCTTCTTTGTTGGTGCACACAAGCATGAATTTTGTTGATACTGGCACCTCCTTGAAATAGGATGTCAGAGCAACCATTCTCATGTTGTTAATCCTCCTTCCCAAATGGTAGGAAAAGAGAGTGTGCAAGGGTATTTGCCTTCTTCCCTCACCTGTTGAATAATACGCAAGTCATCATAACCAAGAAATCAGAGAAGTAAGGGGAGAAGGAAATAACCTGTTCTAGAAAAATAAGAGACATTGCACCATTCCTCAAAGAACTATAAGAAACCAATAAGAGACTTAACAATCCCTCTTCTGCTTCCACACTACAACTCCTTACTCAACTGTGATGTTTAACCTTAAACACAGGCTTAACTAAACAGAAGGCCCTCGAGTAATTTGAGATCTTTTTTACAGAGTACAACATGGAGACTCATTGAGTAAAACCCTCAACATATAGCAAGTATTTGAAATCAGTACTATTTCTACTATTAGACATAAGACATAGAGCAGCAATAACTGACAAAGGCTACATTAAGTAGCACAAGTTATACAGAATGGCTCTGTCGCTTACCATTATCATCAGAAATCTTTTCATCTATTGCACTACACTACTACCCATAAGATTAGTTAAAGGTATGACTTTAAATCCATCTTTTTACTTTTACTTTAGACCTGCATGACTCAGTTGAGTGTATTCAAATTGCATCCTTTTGGCATAATTCTCTTGAAAAAAAATACTATTGCATAAAGCACACATTTGACTACTATTGCCCAATCTTTATCAGGTAATCTGGTAAAACACAGCAAGAAAGAAAAAAAAAATCAGTGATGTTGCAATACATTCAAATTATCACACATGCTTAATACAGCTCCTACATCCAATTTTGCCAGACAGAGAGAAGAGTGTTCTGTATATGACCTAGTTAAATTAAAGCAATAAATATTTCTAAATACTTCTGGTGCCAACAATAGCTTATGGAGGAAGCAGGTAATTTACTGTCATTCCTATATATCCTGGGCCTGATTCTGCCATTAGTTGCATCAATGTAAAAGGGTATTATGTTCAACCAATTTAGTTTTAATCATTCTACACAGTTACCATACTCCAGAAGCCAGAATCCTATCTCTTTTTCTTCTTATAGGAAGGTACGTTAACAACAAATTATTAATACTATGAAGACATAATCGGGCAGTTGTGCTTCTCCCTGCTGCCCTTGCTGTGGCTTTTGGTGTGGTTCCACAGTAAGACAATCCAATTTAAATTCAAGCTGACAAAGGATTTTTCCCTCCCAGCTGTAAATGCCTGTGCCCTCCCTAGAGCTGGCCACTGCAGCTGTGTAGAGAGCTGGTCCAGACAGCTGATTCAGCCAAAATCTTTTTTTTGTGAGGGCCTGTTCTTTTACTACCTGTTTTTCCAGAGAAGTGCTAGTTCCAGCTGAAATAAGGAAATGGCCAGGGATAAAATAGATAATGGCATTTCACACACAGATTAGCCCAAACTGCCATGAAACTATTTGCTTATACATAACAGTAACTTCCAGGGTTTCATGTGTGAAACAACTAAATAGTGTTTGACTACAGAAGGCAGTTACGTTTCTAAAACCTTCTGCAATCTTCAAGGCTCCATAGACATCACCTTCTCTCAAATAACAACCTTTATCAGATATGAGCTTTTGGTCAGAGTACATCTTAAACCACAAACAGCTTTAGTTTTCAGTTAATTTGCCCTCTAAGTGAAAGGTTTTTCATTACAGCCTCATCCTATTTTGGCTATTCTGCTTTTTCCCCAAATAGAGGTTCAAAAATTTTCATGCATTTTAATCAAGCCATGAATAGGAAAAGTAGCATTTTACCAGATTTAAAGCAGTATGGGGAAACCAACTTCAGACAAGTTAATTTTCTGAAAGTATATAATAATAATTTATAAAGCTAGCCAACTGAGCATTCTGTGTTTGCTAAAAATAGACATCTCGCGACCAGTGATGGATGGCAGCAAAGTACTTGTGTAACACCATAGTGAAAACAGACACTGCAAGAGTAGCTGCTTCCATCACCAAGAACTTTCAAAATATAAGGAAGTCAGTTGACAGAGGGAGAAGAGGAGAGAGGAGAGAGGAGAGAGGAGAGGAGTCCAGAAACTGATAACATTGGATTTCAAAGCATATTGTTTTGATGAATCCAGAGCTGTCCAAAACCTGCAAAACACAAGCTGACTGAAGAGGTTTAAGAGTTTTAACTGTCTAAGCAAACTTCTTCGATTACACATTTCCAAAGCACAAAACCTCTGCCACTTCAAAGACTGGGATTCTGCAGGAAGAAATCCAATGAACCATTTGGGAAAAAGCAACCTCTGCTGCCCATAGAAGCAGCCTCAGCGTTATTTTTCAGCTTCCATTACTGGATCTTTCCTTAGACATTAGGAACACTACATTTATCCATTTAAAAAAGAATTTGTATCAAGATTTGTGCTTACAGTGCTGGCAGCTGTAGGAGAAACACATACACTGAGAAAAGCTTATTAAAGAAGACATTGGGATAAATCAATAACTGGGGACATTTCCCTGACCCTAGAACCTCTTTCCTGAGAGATACCACAGAAATGCACGTAGTGCTAGATCTAAATTTTTGTGAATAAAAAAATGGAAAAAAAAATCATCAGTTTATGAATCAGTTCAATTTTTTTGTGAACAGCATGTCTGCCCACCCTGTTAGGTCTTGTTCAAAGGTTGCTTCTCTGTCTTATGCTTGGAAATACACTGAAATTACAGCTGTATGCTGCATTTGCTTGCAAATGCAAACCAACTTCCTTTGGTTTTTTTCAGAAAATAAAATCTTTATCTAAAAAAACCCAAATGGTTAAATTAAAATTTTCAGCATAGTATATGGAATACTTCTAAAATGTATTGTTTCGGGAAGAAAGGAACAGATTTAAATGTATTCTCTTAGGCGAAAGGGAAGCCATCTGATAGAAAAGACTCAAGTATAAATAAAGCACAACTGATTTGTAGCAATTAAAATAACAGGCAAAATGTAGGCTCTTGTCACATTTGAGTGCGTTTTATTTGAGCTTCCCAATGGAAAGAATTTGAATAGAAAGAGTGGTGAGTTTTTGTTGGGGATTTTTTTGGTGGTGGTGGACTTCTTTTGTTTCATCAGGTGGTTTGTTTGTTTGTCTGCTTGGAGATTTCTAGTAACCAAACAAGAATACCTCTAGGAAATTTGACAAGTTGTTTTACTGAAAAGGTATAAAACATGCAACTACATTCATCACTACCCAGCAACTGGAGAAGTTATAAAAGACAACGGGAAAATAACAGCAAAGTTACTTGAAAAAGCACAGAAGCTCTTCTCGAGCTTTAGTGAGAACTGAGCCAACGAGAGCAAACGTGATACAGAAAGAACTCTGAAATGTATCTTAAAAACAGGACGATAAATTGACACTCATCTCTGGTCAGGAAACAGCATCGCAGCTGACATTCACCATATCTGAACTAGAGCTAGATGCAGCGCCACCGGTGCATAGTACGGTTTTGGCTGATGGAACATTTACTTTATCATCTCCTTTTCCTCTATCAACCTGTAGGCTACCTCAAGATTACCGACAGACTGAATTACCTTTAAAACTGAACTCTAAAACCACCTGAAAGAAGAAAAGTAAGGGATGCATAGAAGCCAGGTGTATTCTGTCAGATTAACAAAAAAATAAAGGGAGGGATTCAAAGATATTGTCGGAGGTCCAACAAGCACTAAAAAATAAATATAAAGAAATATATTTAAGGCACTCAACACTCATTTCATGAAAGATGCATCTGTTTTTTCTTTAGATGACTGGTTCACAAAATATCCATACAAGGACATCACACCAATTTTTAAATGACTACAGGCAAATTTATGTTTTGCCACATGGAAAGATTTGTCAGAAAATATTCATGTTGATATTTTCTGAGCTTACTGTCAGCGCACATTATAAGCAATACACATTACCAGAAACATTCAATTATACTAAATATATGACTAATTTATTATTTGACTGAATGGCCACACAGGCATCCTTAATACTGGTTTTGCTACACCTACAACACCTAAATTGTCTGCATTCAGTAACTTAGAAAAGTATTTCTTTTATATAAAGAGGATTTGCAAAGGGAAGTTGGTTCACCCTTCTGATGTCTATAAAAGTTCTCCAAAAATGATGCTCTCTTCCACTGGGGACACATCCAGGTGTGATTAATTCTACACAATGAAAATGATGAAATGGAGGACATCTGGCTTTAGTACTGATTTCCAGAATCTGGCCGTCAGAAAGAAAAAGAATTTCCTGAAAGTTTGTCCTTATGGCACTCTAAGTAAAACAAACCAAACCCCACAATAATGAAAAGTGAGGAAACTGCTCCACACTTCACCCAGGTAACTGAAGCAAGGCTGAAACACTGCAGTGAGCTGCTAGTGGACCCTGTCTAGCAAGGGCCCTTCAAAAGAAACCCTGATCAGACAGAGCAATGTCTCAACAACTCCATCCCTCTTACAAACTACAACTAAGGCTAGAAAAAACATTTCAAGATTATGGTCACAGATTAGGGGGGTGAGAATGTACTAATGAGGGCATGTTTTTTCACATACTTGGGATACACTTGTTCAGCAAAACAGCAGACTAAATCCCAGTTTTAAGAGACTCTTTCTGTGTTTCTGTTGTCTGGTTGAATAATACCTTCCCATGGCAATGGAGTGGAATACAACATTAGCCATCTGCCAAAGCAGCATCAAAAGAAAAGCATAAAATTAATAAAGTACAGGAATGGTTGGGTGATACTTTACCTATAATAAAAACACATAGGAAACAGCACCAAAACCAAAAGAAACCCCAAAAGGCAACAACCACTTTCATACAAATGCATACAGGATACCCTTAACCCTTTGAGGATTTTTTCAGCTGCTCCTTAGAGCAAATGCTCATTGACAAGGCTGTGGAAATACATGTAAAGGTAGCACTCTTAATTGGCAGTCCTACTGACCTGGGAGATAGTGAACTATGACTGATTTGCATTCCTGACTTTAGATTATCCTTGACCAAATCATCAAAACCTAAATCTACGTATGCACATTGAGGCTGCTCTAGAAGGTCATCACCAATCTCTGTGGTAAGACAAACCACCATGTTGTTCCAACCCTCTTGTAACACTGACCTTTTCCAGCAGAACAGCACCTCAATGGCTGTGGTTGGGGTCTTCACTGCTTCAAGTTTTATGCTTTAGCCTCCAGAGAAAGGAGTTGAAAGGTGGTAGAGCAAATGAAACTACATATGCAGTAGCTGAGAACTAGCAAGTAGAAAGAACAGCATAGGGCTGGCCAGGAATTAGTAATCAAATGCAATACAGAGAATTTAAATGATGTCCATAAGGATCGCTTACTGGACTTTCAGTCATTACTTGCTGAGAGGAAAAACAACTCCCTAGAGACTACTTAAGAATTCACTTAGAAGAAAGTCAGAGCAGATTCCTGCTGATGCCAAAATCTGTAGGACTCAGAAGGGCCACCGATATGCATTGGACAGTATTTAAATCAGGCTGCAAAACACATGACCTTGATCCTCTTTCAGCCTCAAGTACAACTGATGCATATCCCCCGTTCTGGATTACTGAGGAAAACCCCAACTAGATCTATCAACCATCTTACCCACTAACAAATCTTACCTACAGATCAGTGAGGCAGAGAGTGGAAAAAAGTAGATTATTTTAACAAGAAGGCTTACATTATTTACATCTCCTTCTCACTGGGTTTACAATAGCTTAGCTCATAGGCATTCTTTTTCATTGACACAGACCTAAACAAGAAAGGAAGTATTGGTGCTTTTGAAACAGATAAATACTGAGGGACAAATATTCTTGTTTCTTCAAGGGATAACTCCACACTGGCAGCAGCACAGAAGGGCATCTCAGCAGGGAAGCCCCAAAGGGCAGATTTCTTCCCTGACACAAGCAGAACACGGCTGGCGCTGAGACACATAAGTGACCTTAATGCTCCTTGGGCTAAACATCTACCCTGGCTGGACACACACCCCTGCAGGAGGACAACCGCTCAGCAGGGTCCAGACTGGCTACATGGGGGAAACAGGGCTTCCCATCCCATGAAGCAGAGATGAAACAGTGGCCTTCTGCTCTGGGAGGCATGTTGCTAAGTGCCTTTCCCTTCCACCTTCCCAAAGCCAGGACAGCAGTCTATCCCAGTTGAGTTTCAAGGCAGAGTTCAGTTCTGCAGCCCCTTCTCACTCGCGTAGTCCCAGGGAAATAAACAGGGCTGCTCACACAAGTAGCTGCTACTCAGAACCTGCCACCTTTGGACTCAGCATAAAATTTCAGACTTTGATGATTACCAGTTTTGTGATGATTCATTTAACAAACCAGTCTGTGCAGCAGCAATACAAAAATTCTTTTTTTTTTTCTTTTTTTTTAGGAATGCAGCAGTGAAGCAAGCCAAAACTCCTCAGTGTATGTTATCAACTCTAGGTGAGAGCTTTCTTCCCTCCTTTCCCCCCCACAAGTCTTTTTTTCCTTTTTTTCTTTTTTTTTTAAATGTTCAAGTTGCAGTAAATCAAGGTAACTAAATTACAACTAAATTACAAATCAGATCATAATAAGGTGATTATTTTTTTTCTTCTTTTTGATACTGTATCGGATCTTTAGAAGCTAAATTTTCTATGAACACCACAGCAGGAGCGCATCAAAAATTTAAAAGGTAGACAAAAAGAAACAAAGAATAAAAACACGCTTGTAATTTATTAATTAATAATAATTACTTAAGTTTAGAATCTGTCATGCTTCTTTAGCTGGAATATCACCTTACCCCTTCATATCCCACCATTAACTCTAGTCTCCATGCCTGTGAAAAAGGAACTCATGAATACGAAGGCAAAGCTTGGCTCGCCAGTTTCACCTTCATCTTCTTCCAGAGTGAAGAGTATTTGTTACAACATTTGGCTTTTTCATTTCTTGGCATTGAGACGCTAGTACTAGAACCCCTGCTACTCCACTAACTGCCAAATAATGCATCATCTGACAATCATTACTATTTTAAAGGAGACCTGTTAGAACCCTGACCTCAACTATTTTATTTATTTTTTATAATAAATACAGCTTTGGGAGTGCATTAATATTTGGAGCCTAAAAGCTTTGGAAGTACAGTTTGAACAGTGAAGAGCCTTAAGACAGAAGATATTCCATATTTCATAGCCTGAGTTTTTCATCAAATCCTTCAGGGACACAACCATTTGGGCTAGATTCCGCCCCCATCCCTCCAAGTCCTTCAACCCATAAAGTCCACACCCCAGTAGCCATCCCAGTTCAGATCCATGGCAGTGAACAGACAAGAGCTGGTTGTGAATAACATATGACTGTCATACTGTCTGCAGATTTTCTTTCAAATTTTGCCAAAAACCCCAATGGTGGCCATCCTGAAAACCCCTAGGCACTGGTATGCTTCCATAAAAGTATGCAATTAATAAAACTACATGCAGGTCACCCAGTGAAGCCCAGTGTTGAGTTAGGGAGTAGGGTGGGCTCTTTCATAGGATTTTCAAAGGCTATACACCAAAGTAAGGTCTCTGCCACAGTAAGGCTAGAACGGAGATTCCAAGTATTGTTAGTAAGCCCAGATCGAAGCAACCAACCACCTATCAGGAGATGAATTCAATAACTTTGCCTGTATTTCAAGTAAGTTTCTTCCTAGGAGATACTTATTTTTTGACATCACATGAGTCACACTATCCTAAAAAATACAGAAGCAGTGAAAACCGAATTCATCACTGCCTGGTAATCCTGGTCTAGAAGAATCCAAACCCTATTTGCACTGCTGTACGGGTTTAAGTTTCCAGGCTCTTGATTTCCCAGATTAAATGGACCCACCTGCTTGCATCCATTTCTCTTGCTCCCCTCCACCAATGCAGCAGATCCAATGTTTTAAAGATATGAATCAGCAATGAAATAATCATCCTGCATTTCAAATGACCAAAATGAAACAGTTCCCATGACTTCCATAAATAGTTCATCTATTATTTCTCTGACCTTCTGATAAGCACGACCAATGTTTTCTGCAACAATTAAAGAGCTGCAAAAGTCACAAACCCCTGAATTGTCTGTCCTTTAAATGCTACAGAGAACAAGAGCTCAAAGGCTCAGAATAAGATCTCAGAACTGGTTCAGTGCATCAGTCCCTCTGTATTAACAGAGGTTCCGTCTAACTCAGCAGTACCTATTAGTATTTCAATATAGTCAATTAATAATTATCTGCTAGCACCTCTAAGATGAGAAACACTGGAAAGCTGGGTTTTTTCACCTCTCTGGTGCACTAGTGTACTAATACAAGGAAGTAAAGGAAGTGTATAGCACAGCAGTTTCTTCATCAGGCCAGAATTCTCCTAGAGCAGGCACCATGAGGTCAGTTACTTCCTAGAGGGCATCCTGAGGACAGTAAGGCTGCGGTGGGTAGTTTTCCCTGGGATACAGTTTTTTCCTAGATAGAAATATATACATTTCTAGGATATGTCAGATTGGCCAAGCGTGCTCTGTGGAAATGCTCTTAATGCAGAGAATGCAGATACTTACAAGTATGCAGAGACAGGCTTATACTACTGCTCCAACTGGATTGCTTCAGATCTGGAAATCCCTGGCAATTTGGCAGACTTGGATACATCTTCCCCACAGAGAAACTGTGTTTGGGCCGAAACAACAAGCAGCCCAGCACATCTGGCAACCGTAAACCCGTCCAACTTGAAAGACATTACGAGGCTGTGTGGGCCAGCAGCACAAATGGAGTGGAAGAGGCTATGCAAAAATCAATGGTTTACTGTGATTAGGAACCTGAGGAACACTCCTGCATTCCTAAAACTGTGTGTGTGACCGAGGTACATCCCAGCTGCACATTAGGTTGCACATCAGACACATGCATCTTTGGCTCTGATTTCCAAGACATTGGTCTAACAAACACAGTTTGGCCCAACTGAAAGTGAGCGTACAAGCAGGGAAAGCACAAGGCTCTAAGGAACAGTTATGAGTCAGAGCAGCAGGAACCATTATTTGAATTGATGTGGTGAAGTCTTCCCCTTTCTCTCCAGTCTCTGTTCCCTGCACTATTCTGTGCATGGGCACAGCCTGGCTCTGAATATGACACTTCGCAGAATTGCAAACAGTTCTGAAGAGGTGTGACAGCACCTCGGGGTCTGTGCTGTGCCTCCAGAGTCAATGCAAGCATCCTAATGGGAATACACGAGAAGAACCTCATCTGTCCCAGCTCCTGCCAACACTTTTGTTTGGGATGGGTGCCAGTTTACTATCTCTTTTCTGAAACAAACACCAAAAAAAGAAAGTGCTGAGATGAAGATCTCCACAGAGTAGATTTTCATTTGCAACTTACAGACCAATTTAGGAACACACTTCTGATGTTTGCTAATGATGAACCTAGACACATCAGTGCTTTCCTGAACTGGCTCCTCCCACAGTCACAATAAGCCAAAGCAGGAGGTAGATAGGGAAGTCAGGATCATTGTGAGACAGTTTTTCTTCATTTCTCATGGCTAATAACAGAACTGTAATAGAATACATATTTATTTATTTGAAGAAGGATTCTGTAATGGTGATCTATCAGAAGCTGTTATCTGTGTAACAGAAGCTCACTTTGCAGCAAATTTAAATACTAACCACACTGATCATCACACTAAAGCTCCTGGAAGACATATTTCATTATCTTCTTCAAAGGGCATTTCAAATATGATGCAGCAATTCCACCTTACAGAGAGACTAACTAAATATAGACATCTACTTACCCTTCTACCAGTGAACTTTAATTACGCTGCAATCCTTTAAAGGTTGTTTGGGAAACTCATTCTGATACAGTGTAAAAAGTAAGGAGAGCTTCAGATAACTATTTCCTACCCAATGGGGAATAAAAACCACATTATATAAGAGGGCCTTTGGATAGACATGTAATTTAAATGAACAGGAAATCAGTCAGAGCTATCTTTCTAAACATTTTTGATTTGTTTTCAAGCCACCCTGAACTACTCCAAAACTGCATTAAAAGGAAACTTATTTTCTCATATTTTGTATCCTTTTCCTGAGGGGAGAGAGAGGAGAAAGAAGCCTGAAAAAACTTACAAAAAGCATCGCTTTTACATAACTATGAAGCTACCAGGTTTCTAGAAGGTAGCTAGGTTTCTAAGGTGAGGTGTGCATTGTAACAAACACATTGTCATAATCCTTACAGGGCAAATCATGCAAGTGCAGTGACAAGTGCACTGCAATGACCTAAGTAGCTTCTAAGCACAAGATGCATGCTTAGTTGTTTGCTCTGAGACCAATGTCCTTTCAGGGTACTGTTAAGTCAGTAGATAAAAGGTTGAAAAAGAATCTTTATTGGCTTTTATAGTCAACTCTTTAGCCAATATGAAGAACAATGCACAGAAGCTCTGCTACAAATAACTGCTAGTTCTCCAGCCTCAAAAGAAAGATGACTGTGATGCAGATTTCAGAAGGGACGACATATCCTTCAGAGAGAACATCCCCCTTACCACACAGAATGGGAAAGAATTAAGGAAGGGGATTCCTAAGGGAAAGCATCAGAGGACTTTGACAGAAGAAAGAGGTTAGCACTCAAGGTTCTCGTTTACAGACAAGAATAAAAACTTTTAAGGATACACATAAATACCTGTGCAGTTGTGTCACAAGGTACAAAAGATCTGGCAAGAAAAAATATCTTTGGCTCACATAAAACATTCTGCAGTAGACATTTATAGAAACTGTTTTGGTAATGTTGTATGGAAGTGAGATATTAAATTAAAAAAAAAAATAACACAGTCCTCTAAAATCCAATAAGCAGAAAAAAAAAACCAACCCAGCACATTGAATTCTAGCAGAGAGGAACATCTTTCTTCAGTCCAACAATCTTATTTTCAGGGAAATATATCTTAATGATCAAATCCACTTTGGCCTTTCTCCCGCTCCCTCCACACATATCAGTTCTGCCCAGAAAATGTCTTGATCCCTCCAAAAATTTGGAGAGGGAGAACTGTTAGCAAATACAATTATTAAGGCCACTGTGATTGGAAAAGACACAATACAGGTCATATCTCCACAACTCTAATCTGAAGGTTGGCGATGAGTTATCCTGGAGTCTTTAAGGCATGGTTAAAGGCAGGGGAAGGACAACAGATAAGTTCTTGGGTTTATTGCAGACATATTAGTTAAGGGGCCACACTGTGAGCAGCAACAATACCTCTCCCACCCAATAAAACAAATAGATGAGGAGCACCTTTATATACAGTCCTGGATCTTTTTCTAAGACAGCAACACCAGCTAAACCAAAATATGAAGTTAATCTAAGCTAGTAAGAACACCATCTTCAAGAGACAACCTGTATTTCCTTGCTTAATCCACTTTAAAACTGTGCCTTAAATTGAGTGTAAAAATCTAAAAGGGGTGTAGCATTCTGTTCCCAAAGGCAAACCACCCACAACATAACCGTGCAACAAGGAAAGGTGAATGTACACTAGTGGTTACGGTACACTAAAGCGCCATTGCACACGAAAACCTAATCCCATAGTTTGATACAAGTGAAAGAACAAGACCAAACTTATTCCAATGTTGTGATAAAAAGTTATATAGAAGGTCAGATATTTTGAATGATCTTTTGCTAAAACAACTCTGGATTTTACTATGGCTAATACTGTCACCATGTCCACTTCTTCAATATATCCCTCTATCTTTTGCTGACAATAATCTTTTTCTGTTATGAGCTTTAATGAAAGCTAAGTGCCTCCTTATTCACCACAGAGATATATAGCCAATGCAAAGTTTTATTTTAGTAGAGAGAAGAAATAAGTTTAAAAGCAGGATGTATCTCCAAAAACCTAAGCAAGCAGATCCTACATTTCTCTCCGATCCTACAATCCCCTCAACACTGGGCACACGTTAAATTGCAGTTGACTACAAATAACCGTAAGCATTGCCAACAGCCCCAGAGAGAAAGGTAACCTGAAACAGCTACAACAAAGGAAGAAAGACCCATAACTGCTGGTGACCTGTCTACCCACCACTGGCTCGGGCAACTGAAAGAACAAGCGCGCATCTTTTGGAGTTATCCCTCTGCTACCCACTTTAAGCCTCTTAAACTCATGCTGGTTAACAGATGGTCCCTGCACGATCCTAAGGCTGCTGACACATACCTCTAAGTATACACAGCCACTTTGGTGGGTACCTGCTAAAATCGTGTTTCTGCTGCCTTGGGCAGCATTAAGTGTGAGCAGCTACGTTTAGTAAGCCCTGCTATTTTTAATGACATCACGTGCCCTATGCTACCTTAATCTTGGTGACTCTTTCCCCCTGGTTTCCTACTATTATGTCATGAAGCCCGTTAACAAAAAGCTACATTCCATCTGTGTAATGATATTTCCCCACCAAACATTTTTGCCACTCTCCCCCTGGGTCTCCTTTAACACTGACGGAGCTGTTACACGCACTGCTTGCAGAGGGGAAGCTTGCAAGGTTAACCCCCAAGGTTATTCAGTGACGCCTACTGTGTTTTCTTTAAAAAAAAAAAAAAAGACATTATTTATAAATCAATTTGTCCCAAAAAATAGTATTTCAAGCAATCTTATCAAATTTATCTCACAGAATGGTTTGTTATTCTGAAGCTTGAGATAAGACTGAATTACAAATCAAGCCTTATTGATTTCTTTTTGCCTTATAATGACAGGCTATTATTTTACAGGTTATTAGTTACCCCCAGTTAATTTTTTATTATTAGCTTTGATATGCTCCAAGATTTTGCCATGCTTCCACATAGAGAAAATTAAAATGATCAATTGCTTTCCATTTATTTTTGGCTATTTCCCCTTTGTATGTAATTGTGCTAATTTTGAAACAAACTTTTGAAATTTTTTTTAAAAATGTTCATCACATTTGTGAAATCTAAAGAGCCTTCTTGTGTAGTGTAAGTCATAAGGAGTGATGAACAAAAAAGGTGATAAGACAAAATTAAATTGTTCATGAACGAATGAACATGCCAAACTGCTTTGAATATAAACAAGGACTACTCATTAGCACCTCAATGCAGTTTATTCCTAACTCTCCACCTCAGTATTTTCAATAAACCACTATGACCCAAAGAGCACTCACTACACAGAGAACAGGAGCAATCGTCACTCTGGGGAATGATTGTCTTAACTGGAACATGGAAACACCATTTGGATTACATAGCTCTTTATCGGAGGTCCTAAGGATACAGGGTGATCATTTAAAGCCACAGTTCCCAACTTACAGCTTGAACACTGGCATGGCAACTCACCCAACCCAGCAGGGACAGCCTTCAAGAAAGTGCAGGCCAACACATTGCTGCTGCCAGCAGACGTAGCCCTGATAAACACAGGAGAATGGAAAAGGCGGCAGGAAAAGAGAGATGACAACAACAACAACAACAACAAACAAACAAACAAAACCCCACAGAAGGCAGAAGCTGGGAGCATGGTGTGAGATATTTGACTGTAGCCCTCCCTCTTCACCAGCAATCTGCACAACATGACCTTTACGCCCACACGCTCCGGCAACTGAGGCTGAGCACGGGGAAGAGCCATTCTCCTCCAAACGTTACGGATGCCTCGTGCATCAAGCACAGCCACATCAAGGTCTCTGCATTTGTTTCTAGCACTTCTCTACTACAAGAAAACAGAGAATTATGCAGAAGAAAAAAAGTTATGTATGAAAACTGTACTATCAACATCTCAGCAAGGAAAACAGTTACATTACAGATGTCAGACAGGAATAATCTTTCTCAAAGAACACTATGATATAACTATTAATTTCTCACTTAACCCTAACCAAGGGCATATTTTCTGTTCTTAGAGAGATTCCTATGACTTAGTGCAAAACCGTAGTGAAATGGGACTAGCTTGAGACAGACTCTTTTAACTTAAGGCTGTTTCTGAGGGCTTAACACTGTCATAACACTTGACTGACTTCATTTTTCTGACTGACTGAGGGAACCTAGGAACATTATTCCCAAGGACCCCAGTCAGTTCTCAAAACTAACCATCAGTAGACTCCTTATCTTTTTATCCATAGAACAGAAATAAAGACATACAGACAGACAAGTGCCACACTGAAACCAGTTCCTCCTCAGTTTGGAGCATCAAGCTTGCATCAGGCTTCAACTATTTCTGACACTCTAGCAAAGAATTAGATTTAGGCTTGATGAAATTTCTCTTTCATTTTAATAATGCATCAAGTATTTAATTTGCTTATGAACTATTAACCAGATGTCTGTCTGTCCAAGTACTGTAAGCGCTAACTGTAAAAATGATATTGCACCATAAATTATGCATAGCAAGGATTTTCTGATTAACTGAAATATGTGCTGCAGTTGTTACCCATCGTAGTTGAAATGACGTGTTCATACAATATATCAGCATGCAAACACTTGTCACATATTTCCCCTCTCTTACATACTTCATAACCAGAACAAAACCACAATGAGTCTGGAGTGCAGAAGAAACACAGGAATTTATTTTTTCATGATGAATTTGCCACTTATTTAAGTTGTTCTTTGGACATCATCTTCGTTTCTTATAGGTTGGACTGTAATTTCAAGATACGAAAATTATTACGAAGTCTGCATAACTATCTTCTTTTAAATATTCAGTAACACTGACTCTGCAAACCTAGGAAAGGCAACCATGTACCAAGGGCCAAGCTATAGCCTCAGCATATCAATATAAAACAAGACCATCAATGCAATCTAAACGAAGGCAACAGAATTGCATGATTATAAATGGTAATTGCATGATTATAAATTATTTTACTCAAAAAGTATTCTGAATGAAGAAAACATTTTTAGTTCACTATATCAATAAATAGTATTACTATCTAAATACATTAAATTAATATCACTAAAATCTTAGAAGTGACACTTTTTGCACCTTATCCACTAGAGGTACGTTGTCATGAATATTAGTCACCAAGAAAGCATGTGCCAAGTTTTATTTTCCTGCAGAAGTATAATAATTCACACTGATTCTATGGTCTAAAGTCTAAGCACAAGAAACAAATGCTAATAACACAATTTCATTAGCATTGACATTTATATTATCTGAAAGAAGACAGCCCAGGACATTCTTTCTGCACTAATGACTTTTGTCATACTGCAAAAACTTAGAAACTTTAAGACTGATTCTGAAGGCACTTACATGCGGGGCTGGGAGTATTACTGTGAGTAGTCCCAATGAAACCAATTAGTTGACTCAGAGTAATTAAGCATTAAAGTTAATTATACCTGTTACTGAGAATTAGGCTCTTTTTTTTTTTTTTTTACTAAATTTTACAGATAATAATTCTGAACAGGGTTGCCAGTTCTGACAATTTTATCTGAAGTTTTGGAAGATGTATTTTCGTTAAAGTCCTAGTTCCAAGAAGAAAACTGTGGTTCTTGGTGAAATCAGAAAAATAAAAGGACTTTGCAGGGTCCCAGCTTGCAGGAATAAACTTGGTTGTGTTAACCCATCAAGTTCATCGAGTATAAGGCAAATATAGAGGTAAGCTCTTACTCAGGCAAATTCTACCACATCCACTTTCTTGAAGGACCAGGTTAGCAACAAAGCATTAGAGAAGCTTTAAAAGCACACATACTGCAGAGAGCTGTAAGAGGCAGCAGGTCTGCATATTCCAATCCCAAAGCAAACATGCACCTTCCTTCTATCTCCTGTCATGCTTATTGCACACCATTGTCGGCGCCATTGACTGCACAGGTATCAACTGCCTCCCTGACACAGAAAGGTGATGTGCATGGCTAAAATATCAAAGTTTTTTTAGCCAATTCCACCAATACATTCAGCATTCAGAGAAATGGATCTTGTATCATCTTCCTCTTGCCAGTTCCATCATTTTGACTAGCTATGCCTTTCCCTTCACATTGTCCCCAATTATATTTGTTAACTAGAGCCTGCAGCAACAATTCCTTTTGGATGACAGCTAGTGAAGCACGGGCATCTCTCCCCTTTACAGGGCTTGGAGAACCTGTAAACTTTTACTCATCTGGCACTCACTTAAGATCATAGTCTTAAACCAAAGGTCTCCAAAGACTAGTATGAGAGTTGAAATCCCCATTGCTTTAAAACCTCTTACCTCAAAACAGACCGTTTATCTGTCACATACAATGTTGATACAGAGGTGATTTCAGCCACTCCACCTAGCCTTGGCATGGGCCAGTTATTTCAAATGGCATATTCTTGCCACACAGTGGGCATCTTTCATCTTGGAGGCTCGTCCTTCTTGGTGTGTACACTCGTGGTAGGGTTGGAAAGCAGCCACAAAAGGCATGATGGACACACACCTGATATTCAGCTTTACTCCAAAATATGCACTGTTAAGACTCACAGTCATCATTCGATTAAAATGCAGGCACAAGATTTGGTAACGCAGAGCCTGCCGGCAAAAGAATGCAGTTCTTCAGGCCCTTTTATAAAGGTATTAAGAAACGCTTTGCCAAAGCCGGTGATTTGGCTTCCTAAGTACGGGATGATCTCCATGACAATAATCTGAGGGATTGATTAGAGCAGAAAGAAAAAGTGGAATTTTTCCAAGTGTGCATTTTCACTAATCTTTCTCCAGAAAGAAATAAAACCTCCCACACATATTAGAAAGCCTACTACTGATTATTTCTCTCTCTCCCGTTCTCCCAAGCCAAATCTTTTCTACCTGAAATGTTAGAGCCACCATAATTTGAAAGTATTTTTAAAAATACAGATATGCTCTTCAGATTACCCTCTCAACATCATTTCTAATCTGTGAGCGCCATAAATCCAAAGTAGTTTAAATTCCTATATCATTTTAGGGATTATTTATCCTAATCGTGAAACCATGCAGAATATTTTATTATGGATATATGCAAACATATGCTGGATAAACAAGAAAGAAAAAAACACAACTCCAAATGTGATAACATTTCAAATAACTGCAGAGATGATTAATCGGGTTAGTGTACTAAATCATATATTAGGATGACCAGGGGAAAACTCAGAAACTTCAAAACAGATTTTTAAATCAAATGATGGGTTTTAGAGAAAATTAAAAATGTATGGGATGGAAATTTCCTACAGAAAATCCACTCAAGTAATTTCACTTTATTTTCACCTATTAAGAATGTACCCACCTCAGTGAGCTGTATAAATATTCTTTCTTATTCACTGTTACAAAATAAAGTGCACAACCTCATCCTTGAGGATGCAGAAAAATATACCATATCCTTTTAGACAAATGAACATATATGAGGCTAACACACATGACATTATCTTTCCATTAGAAAGGAAAATCATTGCCCTGGTTTGAGGACAGTCTTTCTGTCCAGCAAATTTACTTCTTGGATAGGCCTCTTCTAACTCTCTGAAATTAAAACATATTGTGCAGAAAACTGTTCTCAGAGTGGTAACACCTGTGTTTATAGTTGATACCAAGGAACAGTATGCAGAGAGGCTCTTGCTTGTATTTATTGCTATAACAACCAAGGTCAACTAATTTTATTTGCCCCATTGGAGGGTCAGAAACAGAAAGGTGTAGAGGGGTCCCATCTCCAGGGTGGAGCAGACAGGACAGATGACCCCACACTGATCAACACGGTATCCCTCCCATGCTTAGTATAAAAGCTGAGGCATCAAAGGGTCAGCCCTCTCTTTCTTCAATGGCTGACATACGAAGAGGACCCTGTCTGTTCGCCTGCTTTTGATCCCAATCCGTGCATTCCTGATCCACAGCTGGAATCCAGTTCCCATCCGTCATGGAGTCCAGTTTGGGACTTCTCCAGTGCCTGCCGGTGACATCAGCCTGAGAACTTGTTATGGTTTTGTATATATTGTATCTATTTCATTATTTCCTTTCTATATTATTATTAATATTTCATTAAGGAAGTTTAGTTCCTTCTAAACTCGTAAATCTCTGTTTCTCCTCTCCTTAGAGTGAGAGGTGGGGGAAAGCATCTGTCACCCACCATTGGCAGATACGGCCTAAACAACAACAATCATCCATTATTTTACTCTCTGAAAAGTATTCAGCACAGCTCTAAAGCTATATAATGGAGTGAATACAGAAATACAAATAATAGCAGTAAGTTAGTCTACCATGAAGGCTGTAAGAAGCACTAGGGCCCAAAAAGAGTGTGGAAGATGCCAGGACAATAAAAGTGGAAGAAGCTTTTGATGTCAACTTTGTGCACGGTTCAGACCGGGAAAGTTCCTGTGTATAAAATCAACAATCACCCTCTGTGTCCTGGCTTTCCCCCACCAGCTCTGCAACACAGAAACAGCCGACTGTGAACATTTCCCAGCTCACTAACATTTGTCTCAGCCATTCAGCACTTTCTGCCAGGATCCTCCTCCCTCTTTACACCCTGTGAATTAATTCTGCTTGCAGCAGCACTAACACAGGCTGCCGTGGGTTTTTTTTTCCTCTCCCCAATGTGAGATATTTGTCACTGCTTAAGAACAGTAAATGGTACCAAGTTCACTTGCCTATATAGACACAAGGACCTTTCTTCTATACACATGGCAAAATTGTGCACAGCCACTCAGTCCTTTCCATCTGAGCTTTGCCTTCCCAGAACACATTCCAGGAGAACACGTGGCTACATACCACAAAGAGATAAAACAGATCTTTCATCATTGTAGGGAAGCAGAGATGTATATTTCTACAGTCTGGCTCAGATCCCTGACTGAAGCCAATACATGACTTACATCACTTGAGGACGCAGACACTTGAGTTAGATTACTGAGTGACTTCAGTACACTTAAAATCTGTGCTGTGCTTCAGGGCTGAGCGAGCCAGCTGGGCTCCACAGCTAGCACAAGCTGCACCATTCCTTTCGGGTCCACTCTGTTGCTACCTCTCTCCCTCCACCTTCAGAGCCCAGCTCCTGCACCCTTCTGGCCGCAGGCTTCTGTTCAGTTGCACCACTGGTGCGTGCCTTTAAGTCAGGATGGGTGGGATACATTAGCATTAAAAAGTTCCCCTCCCTTCATTTCTCAGCGTAGAAGCTAAATATATTCTTTCTGAAGGAACACCCCCTCTTTGCTGACCCCTACTACAGCTACTGCAGACACTCTGGCCTTACACCTTCTCCAAGGCATTGACTTGTTTTCTCCCTGAGTCTCCATTCCCAGGTTAAATTCTAAAAAGACAATCAGCCTTGTTCAAACAAAGACTGACGTTTGGTGACCTCCCTGTATGAGCTCAGGAAGGTCCCATGGCAGCTGAGATAAAGACAACTTCTTGGACCACTTAGCAAGAAGCCAGTCTGCTAGAATCAACTTCACAAAGGATTGCAGTACAAAGCTTACTCTTCTTCAGATAGCAAGGAGTAAAAATATCTGTCTGTATACAGGGGTACCTCCAATACTGACTGACACTTGAAGGGCTAAAAGAGAACTTGATCAGATCAACTCAGTGTGGTAGTCCCCCCTCCCCCAACAAACATCAATAAAATTCTGACAGGGATTCCCCAGGCAGTTGCATGAAGGAGAAAGCAGAAGAAAAGCTTGGATCATTTAGTGAGAGATTTAAGTAGTCTATTTCCTTATCAGCGTCAGCTCTGCTAATTTATCAAGCTTGAAAGCTACCTACCATGTGTTGACATTTTAAAAGTATAATATTTTGCAACAGGAAAAATACAAATGGTTCAAAACCTGGAAGAGGTCAAAACCTGTAAAAAACACTCAAACTTGTCAGTTGGCACAAGGCTGGGAAATGGATTATGCTATTGGACAACTGTCACAGATGGAAGCCCAAGTTTTCAGAAGTAATTTGGGATTAGATCTTAGATGCCTGAATCAGAATGTTAGAAAACCAATTTGAAAACTGCTTTTAAGAAGATGTGTATGAAAAGCCACCAACAGATGTAAAGAGATGGAGCCAGGCCAGATTGCTAATCATAATACAGAAAACAAAAGATCACCACCTGAAAGTGAGAGCACATTCCATATTCCTCTAGTGTCACACTGGAGGAAGTCTTTCAGAAAATTAAAAAATTAATTTCTGTATATGTACTGATTCAGTATCAAATATGCAAAAGGAATTCATAACTGTCTATAGTTTTATGATGTTATGTAGCTACATTAATTTTGGCAGGAGCAGTAATTTAAATCCTTTGGGAAACATTATCCCCTTGATATGAGAACATAACTCAGATTAATAGGATTTGCATATGTATAACAGTAGGGAGAATAACCCTGAGTTTGGAAAACAGCTTTGTATTTTAATCAGTTTGGGAACACCAGTAAAAAAAATCATACCAGGGACAACTAATTGAAGAGCATTTGTTAATTCATGCTAGGTAATAATTGTGAATTAATTGATCAACATTTAGAAACAAACATAATAAACAAGTGTATTTTGTAAAATCAAACACAGCAGAACTCTTAATATAATTGAAAGGGCAAGTAGGAGTTGCACTAGTAATCATTTATAAATTGTGGGGTTTTTTACAATCCAGACCAAATCTCTGCTATAGCCAAATTGTATAATTGACTCCGTGTATGCAATCTCTCAGTTGTTCAACAATATAGATAACAGCAGTAATGGTATAATTATAACTTACAGCTGAAGTAGATAAAAACCTGCTAGTTCTTAACTAGTGGTTGTAATTAAGAGCAAAGAAGAGCAGTATTCACTGCATCTGCTTATGTCTCATTAATAAAAGTGGATTTTCAGTTCCAATACAGGAAAGCAGCTGCACACTGCATCCAAGCCCTGACCATGTCCTGTCAGAAGACAATGACTGGGGAACACAGTTCGACCTGTAGCTGCTTAAGAAAATAGCTCTATAAGCAATGACTGAGCAGCAGCTGTAGATATGGAATGCACTCAATGGAAAGCAAGAGACAAGCACCTAAGGAAGTGGTTACTTCTGTGCCCCAAGCGTCACTTTAGTTTTGACTGCATCAACGGGTTGAAGAAACAGCATTACTTCCTTTCCGGCACCTTCCCGCTGCACAGGCAAAGAAACACACCCCCCCTTGTGCACACACGTCCCCTGCCAACCCACGGACAGTGAGGGAGGACACGGCAAGGCGGGACGTGCCGCTTTCACCCCCGACCGAGTGCTCAGCGACCGCCGCCAGCCCCCGCCGCGCCGGACGGTGCTTTCAGCACCACGGGCGAAGGACAGCGCCCGCGGGCTCCTGCCGCGGGGGCGAGCAGGCGGAGCCGACCCCTCGCCTGCGGGACAGCGGGCACGCCCCGCGGCACCGAGAGACACCCGCACCCTCCTCGGCACATCAGTAACGTCACCAGCCACGCACCCGCACATGAAAACCAGGTAAGTTTACAAACAGGGGGGTTTGGTTTGGGTTTTTACCAGTTCCTTTTTTTTTGTTGTTGGTTTGTTTTTTCCCACATATACCCCCAAAAAGTACATTCACAAACATCACACCTTATAAACAATGAGTTTCCGAAGCACACCCAGTGCCACACAGCATTATCAACTACAAGCAAAAGTGGCTAAACAAATTTTCCTAATTTTCCTTGGAATCGAGAGTTCTCAAACCTAGGTTGCTTGGTTTGTGCTTTCTGAGCAAACTGAAGAGTAAATCCAACAGCTCAGAAATGAAGCGGGTACCAGTGGCACGTTTCTCTTGTGTTTTGGCTCACTCACTCAATATTGGTTGCTAAGCGATTTTTTTTCCTTTTTAAAAAGCTCAAAACTACTCACTGCCAGATGGATTAATGAAAACACACACTTGCACTACTTACAACGGTTTTCATTTATATTTCTAGATACACCAGTACTGTTTCATTTAATTATTTCTTTTAAAGGAATTCCATTCCCAAGTTTAAAAGTAAAGACAGCCAGGAAGAGGGGAGGAACAGAAAGAAGCTAAGTGTAATTATCAATTTTTTCTGTGGATTGCAGGAAACAGGTCCCTAGAGACGTGCATATCCTCTGGGACTTGCAGCAAAGACAACATGTCTAGCTCAGCATAGAAATGTGAGGCACTAGGTGACCTGAAGGTGCCTTGCTCTTAACTGGTTTATCTATTTGTAACTACATGACATAACATTACCCGTGACAGCACAAGTCAACGCAGGGTTATTTCAGCAGTCACATAACCATATACAGACTCTCTTTATTTACATCTTACGCACAGCAATGCTCTTTCCATTTTCACTCCCACTTCTTTAGAGCTGAAACCTGGAATCTGTCTTGCAGCCTGTGCCCTGAAATGCCACCCAACTTAGCTACAGCTTGGTAATCTTTAAGAAGTTATGATCATAAAGAAATAATGACCTACTGTACAATGTAACCAACCATTCTGACCATGGTAAAACCAAACTGTGTATTAGCCATTAAAAGGCTGTAACTACAGGAGGGATAACAAGAGGGGGGAAAATCCGTTCCATTCCCAAATGGAGGAGGAAACACATCTGTGCCATCTCCAAATTTCTGCCAGCTGAATATGCAGAGGAAGGATAGGGGAGACTGCAGTGTGGCAAACAGCAACTCCAAGGCAGCTCCTTTCCATTTTCAGATGGCAGTGAGCTGACAGGCTCAGCATCAAAGACTCTTACACAGTTGGGTCATTTTGTGGGCCACTGCTGGGGCATAAGGGAGGCTGCAGAAGAACTTCCTGGCTACAGAACCTCCCTCACACCTCCTCAGTGGGCAGGGAAAGTCTGGTTTGGTGCAGAGAACCAACAGAAATAACTTTATTTTCCTTTGGTTTTGAGAGCAAGTAACCTCTGGTGTACTTTACTTTTGACAGAGCCCATAAGGAAAGGAAAGGTCAGTAAAGGAGGGAAAATCATAGGCCTAGTAGGAAAGAAACAGGATTGTCACCATGTGCAGGATGAACTGAAGGGGACAGCGAAAATCTCAAGGGAGCCATAAGGAAGAGGTGGCAAAGAGGAAGGAGCAGCAGTGGAGAAGGGGGACAGAAAGGCCAGGTAGAGCCTTGCAGGAGGCTTATCCTGGTTATGGGCAGAAGGAGGTGAAACTGAGGAGCTGGAGGTGTGCTGGTGGAAAGCATCAGGCTGTTCACCCATTGAGAGTCACTGAAAGAAATGCAGGGAACTTCACGAGACTGAGCAAAAGTGGCCAAGGCAGGTGCGAGTTTCCCTGCACTTTTGAGGTACAAACCCATCAGGGGAATAATGCAGAGGGTGCGAGGGGGGAGAGCCTTGCAAAAACGCCAAGGGCAGCGTCTCCAGGAGGGGTGCCAGAACAGCCTGGTGAGGAGGGACAGACCAGAAGTCTTGCGGCCAAGTGGTACCAGGCTCTGCGGGGCGAGGGGACGGGAGAGGGGCCGAGAAGCGAAGGGAAACCGGCACCTGGCGGGGCGGGCGAGAGGTGCGGGGGTAAGGGGAGCTGGTCAGCGGGACAGGGCCGGAGGAGGGAGGCCGGGGAGGTGCGAAGGAGCGGGCGGCAGGGCCGGGCCGGGCCGGGCAGCGGCGCCCGGGGGAGCACTCCGGAGCTGGCGGGGGAGGAGGCCGCGGCGCCGGGGGCGGCCCCTTCCCTCCCTACTCCCCCGCCGGCCCACGGGCGGCCGTGGGCGACGCGGGCCGTTCCCCCCCGCCCCGTGCCAGGCCGCCTCTCACCTGTCTCGAGGTTGAAGGAGATGCGGGCCTCAGCGAGGTAGGGGGTGTCGCTCTTGGAGCGGACGCGGCGGATGGGTCTGCGGTCGATGTCCTCCTCGGAAGATGCCGCCATTAATGTGGGCACGGTGAGCAGCGTGGCCCGGCGAGCTGGTCGAGGGCGAGCGGCGGCGCGGCGCGGGGCGGCCGGGCGAGGAGGGGGGCGGAGGGGGCGGGCGAGGAGGGAGGGAGGGAAGGAGGGAGGGGGAGAGGCAGGGGGAGGGGAGGACGGGGAAGGAGAGAGGGAAAGGGAGAAAGGAGCGGAGGGAGGGAGGGAGGGAAGGAGGCAGGGAAAACCCGTCAAGGATCTGCGGACGGGAGCGGCCGCGGCGGCCCTGCCCGCTGGCCAGCGCCTCCGCCGGCCGAGTCCCGCCCGCGACCGTTCGCCTCAGGGCGGCGACCTTCGCCGTGTTCCTCCCCGCCCACGGCCCTGCCTGTCCCCCTGCCTGGGGAGGCCCGGGCCGGTGTTCCGGCTGAGGTGCCGACACCTCTCCCCCCACCCTTCCTCGTGCAGGGTCCCGGCTGAGGTGATTTCCCGCCCCCCGGCCTGGCTGAGGTACCACAGGCCGCCATGGGCCTGGCTGGCCGAAGTGCAGCTTACTGCCCCACTCTTGGGCAACCTGAACTGCTCTGTTCTAGCCAAAGGTTCCTGGATTGCCAAGTGCAGCTGGATGGCGACCTGACGGGCTGTCTAAGGGCTCATCCCTTCACCACCTCCTCCTCCTCCCTTGGGCAAACCCATTAAGTACACCAGAATGGTGCACCAGGCCAAGAGCTTCAAAACGCCAAGGGGACTGAAGAGCCTACACTTAACGTGTAAAAGTGACTGTCGCTTAAAGCTTGGGAGTTGTACTCATAAGTCACCTTGGCGGATCTTTGGAAAAAAAATGCGACCATCGGCAAAAATCTGTGACTCCATTTGCCAGCCACAAACTGGGGACACTCTTTTGCTGCTTCCCCCCTATTCTGTCTCCTCAGTAATCAGTTCTTCACACAGATGTTATTTCTTACCCTGTCGTTGCAGGCTGCCTGCCAGGCTAGGGCTCCAGCTTTGCTTGGGACCTTTAAATAATAGTGTAATACAAAAAATTAAAAATGCTATTTTTAAAGACATTCTGGATAGCAAAAAAGTATTACATAAAGTGAGAGTTAAACTGTTAAAATATGTGCCAGGGAATGTACTAGTTCATCCCATTTAATTCAGATTTTTTAAAGAAAACCCAATCTGCTTAAAGTCACTAAGTTGTCAGTACTTCTAAAATCTTTTGTTTTGGTCAACAAGAAAAAGGACTAGGGAATGCAAGGGCTCAATAACTCTGAAGGCAGCAGTAGTAACATTAGCTAGTGTGAATTTTGGAGAGCAGGTCTCTTACTCGTTCCTGCAGAACAAAGAATTTTCGGTTACTCTTTTGCCAATTAAACCTGTAGAGGTTTTGGGGCTGCTGGATGTTCTTCCATGGTTGTAATGTTGTGTTTAGCTGAAGTCTGCTGTTAGCTCTAATCCTTTCATAAATGTTCACAAGAACTTCCACGTTTCTGGATGCCTGGAGTAGATAAAATATAAATATATCAAGTTTGCAAAGCCACTCTCTTTTGCTGTGATCTCACTGGCTCACCCTTGCTCAAAAAGGGGGAAATTTTTAGTTAGTACTTGCAGGAGAATTTTGAAAAGCATCCCTGTTGATAAATCTGCAGGTGCTTGTATTTAGACAGCTGTGATATCCTTGAATGACTTGTGAATGAGAAGGTGCCATCTGGTCCATCTACATCTCAAAAAAAGTCTCTCACTAACATGTATCTGTTTGGGGAGGGGGCAGTCTTACCATTATCAAGGTTGAAGCAGAACCTCGCTTCTTCCAAGTAAGGAGTGTCACTCTTAGACCGGAGTCTTCTGATGGGTCTCCGGTCTATGTCATCCTCAGAAGAGGCTGTCACCAGAGTGGGCACGGTGAGAAGAGTTGCCCGACGAGCTAGCAAATGAAGACAAGAATAGCAGGAGAAAGGAGAAATGGAAAGGGGAAGAGGGAGAAAAAGAGAAGAAAAGAGAAAGAAAATCACTCAGTGGAAAAGAGTACCTGTAGCAGGTAGTAGAAGCTGTTTGCTGTAAGGTCCCTGCCTCACAGAATTTAAGGGCTGCAGTGGATGATGACAAGAAGAGAAAAGATTGCTGTGTTGTGTGCCCCAAAGAAACAGGTTATAGCTCTCTTCCTGCCACAGTTTGCTTGTTCAAAGTTTCTAGTTTTGCAACTTAAACTGCTCTTTTTATAGTTTCTCAATAGCTGCAGTGTCTCTTTTTTCTGAATACTGTTTTTGAGGCTGTGATGGTGGAGTAATGCTGGTGGAACACTTAAATGCTTTTTAACTGTTCGCTTAGTTTGCAGAAATCGGTGGAAGCTGCGCTTGGGACACATAACGTGATGCCTTGCAGCACCTATTCCAAAACTCAGTTTCTTGTTCTCTTGATTTGGGCACTCAAAATTAGCAGCTACTTTTAGCTCTTGATCACTTTATGCCTTAGTTTCTTAGTTGTGAAACAGAGAAAATCATAATTTTCTTTCAGGAGGGATGTAATGAAGATACAAATTCATTAATATTTGCAAAGTATTTGTATACTTTAGTGAAGCACTGATGAAAAGCCCATGAAGAAATTAAGATTTCTGTCTTCTGAACAGGGTTTAAATGGCTTGGGAACATGCCTTCAAGGAGAAGAAAGCAAAATATTTAATACTAGCTCATTAAGTGAGCACTGCCCACTCCATGCACTGATGAAGCAAGCAGCAGGATAGTAAAAAATTGCTATGTCATTGTGCAATTAGAAACTGTACTATAATACATATGTAAAAGGAGACTGAATTAATGTTGCAGAGGCAACCTTCATTCTCGCATTGCCTAAGTATTTAGCAGTTGACCTTACAGCCTAGATAATGTCCCTTTAATGCAGGTGGGTTTTATGTGTAATGTAATTATGAGTGGCTGTTGAATGCTTTGGGTGCTGAGCCTAAAAATTACAGATCAGAAACAGAAGAGCCTCTATAAATATATCCACCTCAGTTCTCTCTCTGAGTAGATAAAGATTATCACAAATGCTAGATGGGATCTGGCTGATCGCTGAAAGTGTGCGCACCATGCGCAAGTACCTCCTCACTCTGTTTCTTTCCCCTCCACCTCATATATAGCCAGAAAGAGAATTTCAGAGCTTAAAAGTCCATCCTTACCCCTACTGAGGGAGTATTCATGTTAACTTCCATGTGGGACCCTGTAAGAGCCTAAGCCATGGATGTTTCTTGCCATTTGGGCATTACCTGGCATAAGTCTTTATTTTAGGGCTTCTGCAAGTCACCACACTTCAAATAACTAATAACAAACTATATTTTCCTGCTGGAACCGGAGAGCATGACTGAGAGTGACTAAGAGCGTATTCTGCAGCCTGCTAAATGTGTGATTCTTTTAAAAGTTTATTAGAGTTCCAAGTAATACCTGTCAATCAGAAGCCTTCAGATGCCTAAAACCTGACTTAGGTGTTAGATATGATAGCATATAATTAGTATGAGTTAACAAAAGCTGTCACGCTCTATTTTTCAATTTGCAGCATTTTTTTAGTTTACTAAACAAGCATATCTGCACTGCTGGAGGTAGTGGTTATTTCTGGTCTAACTTGCTTGTTTTCTGGTTTTAAATAGATTTCTTTCAAGTTTTTGCTCATTTCCAACCTAGCATTTGGATTTGAAGTAAGAGCTAAGGGCAAGAGTTGAAATTGATTTAATGGGGTCAACTATTTAGATTAAGCTAAAGTAAACAATGTGACTAGACTGTAAACTGTTATTCCCTTGTAATAGGGATGTAAACTAATGAAGATAAAAGAGAATGGAATATTTCTGCTAAGGAGAATTTGTGCACTGCATCATCAAAATTACACTTAAGGAAGATTTATCTGCATATGAAGTCAGCATTGTAAAAATCATCTCCATTAAACAACCAAGTAAAAGATTTGTCTTTTAAAACTGGCATGATCCAGCTGTAGTTCAAGTTGGTGAAAGGGCACTCATGCATTTCAGGGCTGGATGGATCACAGCACAGGAATCTATTTAAAAAAAAACACCACCAAACTGCATATACATTTATAATAAACAGAGAATAAGAGTGAGCTTTTCAATATAATTGTTTATAAATCATTTTTACCTTTTGGGTCAAAATATTGGGATCTGGCTTGTATTCATTCTGACTAGAGGTAGGTGGATGCTGGAAAATGTTTCCTGGAGCAATCATTATCTATTACTTTGACAACCATGATTATCTCCCCTTTGTGCCTATTACCAAAAGGAGTTTTCAAGAGTGACTGGAAATTTTAAGTAAACATTGGAAAAAATTCAGAGGAAGCTAATAAACATTAAAACCTTTTGCAATAAAAACCTCGAACAAATTCTTTTGCAGTCACAGAGCTGGAAAGTATAGCTGATCACATTGTGATATCCATACAATGATGCTGAATATTTATGCATGCCATGCATATACCTGTATGTACTCTTTTCTAACTAATCTATAGCACTCCTTATTACGAGAATAACTTGCCATATATTTTTTTAGTAAAGCTGTCAACTTGAAAGCTGCCCAATGTGACCATGGGGTCCATCACAGATAGCTTACCAGTATCTCTAGCTTCAGCTATTCTCCACAAACCATCTCAGTCTCTGGGACATATTTTTAGGAGATGGTTTTTCAGGAAAACTAGAAAGTGTCCTCTTGATGTTCTTGGATTAAAGGAATAACATTATGATATGCATTATGGGGCACACATCCACTGCAAACGGATTTGAGACCAGTGTCTAAAAACTCATTTTAAGGAGCCTCTCTAACAGCACATAGATGGCAAATCAGTCTTTTTGGTTAAATTCTTTCATTCTGTTTGCATCGCTCCTTATAGGGTTACACCATGATTGGCATATTGCAGCAACATCTTGTCTGGCATTTCTTAGAAAGGAAAAAGGGTGCTTATGGAGGAATAATACTTTAAAAATAGAAATGCCTTAATGTATGTAATGACACCTTAGAACTGATTATATATAATCTCACGTCTGTTGTCTCAAAATATTGTATGTTACTGTACTGTACTGTACGACACAAGTATGCGTTTGGGAGAAGGGAATGTGAAATACATAAATGATTATATTGCATGTTTAGAGGCATTTTGAACATATAATTTCAATATATTTAGTTACATCTACAGGTGGTCCAATTTTTGAATGTTGTTTGAAATTACTGAAAACATGGGGGACAGTTTGCAAAAATTTTTGATGGCTTCTATTTTTTCCACTAAAATACATTTCTACATATTTTAATTAAAATATTAGGACTAATTTTTGTTTGCCAAGAATTAGCTTTATATTTTGAAAAGCTGTAATATTGATTTTTCAAAGACATGTTTTTTAGAAAAATTTCGGACATTTTTAATTGGAAAACTTTCAGAGGTGAAAAGCCATCATCCTAAAAATCAGTCAGAGAAAATGTGAAATATTCATCTGGATTTTTCCATCTACTTTTATCAATCAACTTTTATTAAAATGTTTTTAAAATATCTTTAGATGACACAAATACCCTGGTCATTTGTGGCTCAACAGGGTCTTCGTCTAGCAACCTTAACTTGTATAGAAGATTCTTACCTCAAAATGGCAAAAACTTTTGAGACCTGAAGATTTTAGTGTTAGCACAAGCAAAATGCTAAAATGTTGCCACTGGAGATGTCTAGACCTATATGCCTTGGAAAGGGTATGTTTCTGGTCCATGTGATCGCAACCAACTTCAGAGGACATGGAAATCACCATAAAGGAATACTGGTTTACATCAGAAATCTTTAAGACTTTTTTGAGGAAAACCTAATTTCTCAGGGTAAATTTTGAACAACTTTGTAGAATATCTATGAAAACATTTTCATTGCAGTGCTGCTGTTGCTGGTTGAGTATGATTTTTTCTTCCATTTTTTTTTCGTTAGAGAAGCATATGAGTTTCTTATTCAGTTCTCCTCCTCTGTGCTTCTGTGTAAAGAGCTCACAGTCGCGTAACATGTAGATAATGCACACAGAAATGTGGTTTTCGCTAAATATAAGCTTTAAAAACATTAGTTCAGGTACATTTTGATGCACTTAGAACATGATGTTCCATCTGTGCTAAAAAAATTACTATGAGATTGTGAATATTCTTTTTTAAAAGACAGACCAGACAATGGGTCCAAATGGATGTTTACTAGGGAAAATATATTTTGGTCTGATTTAATACCACTTCACTTTTGTCTTGTTTTAAATGCAACTGATAAAGAATAACATTTGGAGGATTGGAGATGGGAAATGGTGTATGACTGGCAGGAGAAGAGAGTAGAAGATGTGTGCAAGTACTGGAGAGAACATAATTTGTCATTTATGAAGAATGATTTATAGTCTTGTGTCTCCTGTATAAACACAGAAGCACATGGATATGGATTGTTGCGTGTCTCTAAAGCAAAGGTGTTGAGACCTTTGATGCCGGTTTGATGGACATCGGTAATCTGAAAAAAAGTACTTAGGTATGTAGTATTCAAACACAGGCCTGAGCATTGCAAACAATAGTAGACAACTGAAAGGACATCCACTTTTACGCACACGCTCATTATGCTGGTTTGTGATAGTTGGGTAAGCCTAATATGCCTATATATGCAATATGCCTAACTATATACATTTTCACATGCAAAAGCAGAAGAGAAGTAGCACTAACTAGTCAGCAGTGGTTTAAGTCAAATATCTAGACTGAGTCAGGACCGTATGAATTAAAGTAGATAGGAAAAGTGAAGCTCAGTGAAATAAATAAACTGTGGAGACAAAGTGCGAAAGGAAAATGTGGAATTAAAACTATGCCTGGGAATATGTTATTAAACCTGGAAAACTGACCAAGAGGAAGGATTTCCTGAAATCTCCTGAGCAATCGTCCCCTATGTGTCTGTACAATCTGGTGCACCTGTTATCCCTTGGCCCCACATATTATATTTTTATTTCCATATTTTTTCTACTTTACATGTTTTCATTCACTCCTTACATTCATCAAGTAGATTGCAGGAATGTTGCAACCACTAAAAGCAGGCCTATATAAGTGGATCTATACATTATTTATAGATACAGAAGTTAGTTTAAGATAAGCCTTCAGGAGAGTTTTGTTCAGTTACTTAAACAGGCACAGTGTATCCTGCCAAATGGACTGGCAAGCAGCTTCAAGGTATGTAGGAGCATCTTGGAAATAATTAATGCAGTTGATTTTAAGCTTTGTGCCCCCTGCTGGTGCGAAATGAGATAAGATTGGAAAAGTGGATACACTTTTCCAATTTAGTTAGAAGTATTTTATCCTTGAGTTAGAAGTCACCTGAGAGCAGAACCTAGATTCCTAGCAGGGACTGGAAGGTCCAATGGTAGTGAAAAGGTGGGCCCACGCAGCCCAGAACGGCATCCTGATGGCACAATGTCAAACCTGTCCCGTCAGGTTGTAGGGTAGGGTTGCCAGAGGCACCAAGAGAGGGAAGGAATCCTAGGACCCCTTCCATCAGACTCATGGCTGAAGAAAAATGCTATGTACAGTCTGTGATAGGCAACTCTCCTTTTATGACAGTTCATAAAATCTTCATTTATAATGTACTGGGCAGAAGTCATTCTTCTCTCTTAGAGTTTGTCCCAGGGGCTCCACAAGGGAAGGGTTCCTTCCTTATTTCTTAATCCTGAGCAAGCCTGTCTGAGAGCTAGATACCAATGTCCAAAACCCTCCGTGCACTTTCTGCACACAGTTTAGTTGGCTATGCTCAAGGCAGGCTCTTGTGACATGGCACAGCTGTTGGAGACAGCAGCTTGAGAAGCCTTGACCAGCTTTGGAGCTGTTTGAGAAAGGGGTAAGAAGACTCAACAGCTACACCCTCCCTTCTTTTGAGAGCTGTGCTTACACTGAGGCCCATGGCCACTTCCTGTGCTATGTTCCTTGCCGTTCTACATCCTTACTGCTGATTTGCTGTCCTGCTTGGCCTCACACCTGCCTCATCACCATGGCCCTGTTTGACGATCTGGACTCTTGGATGAACATGGTGACCATCACGGGACCTGCCCTGCTTGTGTGCTGCAGTGCTTTACCTCTTGTAGGCAAGGCCACTGCCTCTGCCCGTCTTACTGCCTCTTGGCTCACTTTCCGTTATGGAGCAGCCTCCTGCTGCTGCTCCTCAGCACCAGCCTGCTCAGCTCTGTCAAATACGAAGTCTTTCTTTGCATGTCCCAAAGCATAACTTCTTTCAAGCAGAACTTCAAGATCAAAGCTGATGTCTCTCCAAAGTAGGCTACAGCCAAGATAGGATCTGCACATTTACAGTTTTGGATTACAATTTAACTTGTTTTGGGGAAGTTATTCCCTTCCCTGAGTTAGGTCCTGTCTTGCCTGTCAACACATAATTCCTCTATGTAAACAAATGCCAATAGCACAGGCATCTTTCACCCAAGTTAGCAGTCTAGACTTTCATAATCAGTAGAGAATAAGGCATGATTTATAGTATCCCAAGAAAGATGTCTGATATTGGGTGAATCCTGCTCTTAAAATGACTGTTTCTCTCCACTGGTCCACGCCAAGCTAGTAAGAAGTCTTAGGGTGAAACATCTTCCCTGGGAACACATAAGGAATAAGTGAGTTGAATCCTATTCCAGGCCCCATCATACACTTTCAGCCCTCATGGCTGAAAGACGTGGTAGATTTGTATATGGAATACATTTACATCCAAGAATGACTACTATCTTCCATGCACTTCAAGGGGAAAGACTTTTGAGTCCAGCTCCATGCTTAGATTTCAAATTTGGACTTTCCTATGGCAAGGGGCTAGTTGCAAGGATCACAGTCCCTTCTTTCCTGCTTCTGATTTGCAGATGCGTCACCAGGCATTACGCACTTGGCAAGGATACACACCCATCTCCTAGATCCCAATATACAGCCACAGAAGAGACAGTCAGGGAGGGCTGTGGAGCTTAGGATATTTCTGGCTGGTATCCGTAGACTACAGCCAGCTGGCTTCATTTACCAAGTTTTCTAAATCTAGATAATCCTACTGCCAAATCCAGCTTTTGTGACTTTTCCATCCCTTCTGCTTCACTTTCGTTGAAGGAAACAGGGAACAGCTGTTTGAACAGTAGATGTAGCCCAAATGGCCAAACATCCTCTGTTCTGTGCTCAGCCCACAGGAATGAGGTGATGGCTGCTTCTGCAGAAGGAGAGGATGAGAGAGGAGGCAGCTGATAAGGTAACACCTCTCTCCTCCCACCCTACAGCATCAAAGGCTGTTCTGCACTTTCTCCAGGTGTAGGGATGAGGTGGGGGTGTTAGTGCAGGCAGCAAGGGATAGAGAACTGGTTAGTTTCTGGGGGCCAAAACCACGTTTCAGTCTGTTTGCTGAGGCCAGACCATCCTGCATTTTACTACACAAGACTTCAGGTCATTTGGGATTTGGTATCATCTGTTAGCAATGCCATCATAGCTCGTTGAGTTCCTTCCCAACTGTTTGCAGTCCTATCCCTTCCCTTCTCTTCCACCCACAAGGAGGGGCTACAGACGAGAATGAGGGCTTTGTAGCTGCCATTTGTAACACTCCTAACATCACAAAGGAGTTTTTTTCTTAATCTGAAAGGATTAAAAGGCAGGAATCTTCAAATATCACAGAAAGAGTAAGTGGGTCATAAACCCCCATTCCAGAGTGTGTAAACAGAGCATTTTGTAATGCAATAATGGATAATATAACTGAAGTAATAATAGTACATATAACACATTCTGATATTGTTTCTAATTAAATGGTAGAATAGTGCAGCTTTAATGCATATACACATGCTGTTTGATAGTATGATTTGCTAATAGCATCAAGTTATTATATTAACATCAAATAGTTCGATCTAGGTAGATCTGGTGATAATGCTTTCTTGCAGACCTTTCATTCAGTTTCAAATTAGCTACTTGAGCTACACTATTTGTGGCAGATCAGTGCCTCACATTCAGTGTGTTTTGGTGTTTTTTTTCAGAAAGTTTAGCTATCACAGTTTAAATGCTTCTCAGAAAGTGAATAAGGAAAGAAATATATTGGGTTTGCCCATGTTTGGAGAAATCATGCCATTATCTCATATAGAAATGCCTGTTCTGTGAAAGACAACCTTAAAATTTGGCACAAAGTACAAGGATGACAAGAGTTGTCAGAGCTGTATGGGCAAAATCAACACATGCTTGATGCGGTTGAGTTCTGTGTTGTCTACAGGGGGTAAGATAGCTCAGAGGAAGGGGATGCTACCAGCAAGAAGTTTGGGGCTAAGGACAATGATAAAGGCACTTACTATAGGAAACCTCGATGATGAAGCTCTTGCAGAGATTTATTGTTTTGCATGCTGAAGCCATCTCTGTCACCTCAGAAATGCTCAGTGCTATCTCACACAGTGAAAACTTCCTGAAGCTTCTCTCTGCACAGGCCACGTGTCTCTCACACCTATAGCTGGTGGGGTTGTCCATCCATCCATCCTTCCCCTCAAGCACCTCTCCGGTTACCAGCGGGCTGCTGTGTTGCAGCATTTGAGAATGTGGAGCAAAAACATTGGCACTTCTGTGCTCAGAGTGATTTCCCTGCTGGCGCCCAGCTTGTTGGAAAGCAACTGACCTTAAACACAGCAAGATGAAGAGAGGGGAAAGTACCAGAGTTTGGGGAAGGGATCTCACAGATCTGTGAGATAAGAGGTGTGAAGGAAAGAAGCTGGGGAAAATGCAGTAAAAGGAGGAAAGAGAAAGGTGAAAAGTTGAAGGGGACAGAACATAAGTGCAGCATGGCTCTTTATCAACATACTGTTTCCAGTTGTGGAGGCAATTGGGATTTGGGAGCCTCTATACTATGCTGTGGACACAGTGGAAGCATGTCATTGGCATCTTTCATAAAATGTTCACAAGCAGGGGGACAAAAATATCCCAGTCTCAGTGCTGGTTCCTACTTGTTTTGGCCAAGGGATAGAAGCCTGCATGACAGATCTAAAGGTTAGCACCCTGCTGATGACTTTTGTATTGAGGAATATAGTTCTTCATGATGGATTTTTTTCCTCACTTTGCATTTAAGAAGGCAAAATAACTGCATTAACACAAAGAATCAATCAGGTACTAAGGTTAAAATTTCAGTCATGCATCTAACTGATCAGTACAAACATTTCTCTGTGTGCTAACAATGTAATTTCTCCACATATGGGTAAGATAATCGTTTTTTCCCTTGCCGCCTTGGAAATACTTACAGTGAAGGTTGCCTGTGCAACCCTCACCTTGTGCACATTACTGTAATAGACTTTCATTGTATGAATACATATTCCTTCTTCCGTAGTCCCCTCTGTTGCTTGCAGCGCACAGGGATAGTGTTGATAAATTGCTATAACTTGTAAAGCAGTAAGTTCCTGAATTTCAGTTTCTATGGAATGGAAAGGGGGTTGTTCTCATAAGGATATTGAAGAACTTATTTTAATCTTACTTTTGTAGCAATGCTTAGGTGTCCATTGCATTTTAGAGATGAAGAAGAGACCAGCAAAATCAGTCATTTTCCCCTGATTTTGAGGTGCTCAGCATTTACTTCTGTTGTTCAATGCAGAAGACTGTGTTGGAAATGAAAGGTTTTCTGTTATTTGAACAGATGAAAACGTATCACATCAACTGGGGCAGCAGCTGGGCAATGCAGCGTGTTGGGCAGCAGCATCTCAGCTCAACCAAAGGTTAGAAGTGGTACTGACCCCCATGTATCCTGGGATGGTGACATACCCCAGATGGATTAAGTCTTGCTGTGGGAGAAAGGCCTCCAGAGGGAAGGCAGAACTCTGTTGACCAGACACTGAATTTGATTAGGAGCTGATGAAATTGTTGGTGGAAAAAAGCTGGATCGTGTTTTCAGAAAACAGGCATTATGCAAAAGCAAAAAAAGGCCAGTAGAGCTACTTTGTTCTTACAATTTTCTCCAATTTAATATGGTGTTTAAAGTTTAAGGAACAAAAAAAAACAAAAAAACCCAAACCTTCTCTCTAAAATCGCAAGTTTTCTCCAAAAATAGAGCTGGTGAGAAAAATGTGAACTGACTTTACCAAAAATATAATCTATGTCGTGAACAAGTCTCAACTACATTGAAGCTTGATTACGCTTTCCCTTTCTGGCACTGCTGCTGCTCGGTGGGGACCAGCATTTCACAGGGAAGGATGCAGACCAGTGAGAGCCTGCTGTTTACATACAGGGTGCTGGACTGCCTCAGGGCTTTCCCAAACCAGTTATTCCTGCAGCACCGAATAACACCACGTTATGACCTTGACAGCATCAATAAGCAAAGAGGAAGGGGAAGGCCACCACAGGCTTACTCAGCAAGCAGTGGACCATTGCTACCCCCTCTGACTTGTCCATTTCAGTTCTGCAACACCAGGGTCTGGATCTTGGCAGTGCCTTTTGCTCCTGCTGGGCACCCAACAGCTCTCATAGCTTTTGTTTATCCTCTGAGAGGGCAGATCAACCCTATAATTATTCTTCTTGTAATCCCTTTTACACCCCCCATGCATTTGAAGGCCTTTCCCTATGGCCTCTGTACACTTCAGTAGGTCAGTCACAGAGGTTGGCCCTTGTCTGTCCCTATAAGTCTTTATTGTACAATTGAAGTAGTCATTTTCTGAGACAGTACCAGAGTTTCTTACCTTGAGCTCCTTGACTGTAAAACAGTCTCTGAGCAGACTCGACATCCAGAAAATAGTCCATTTTGAAGTAACTTTATGTTTATGTACAATACTCCGGTAGGATGATCAGTCAGATTCCTGGGAAAGATTACAGAGATGTCAGACAGAAAAAAGCTGGTGAGTTTTTTTGTGGAAAGAATTGTGTAGGCAGTCACTGAAGTGTTTCATTTGGCATATTAGGGTCAAAGCATTTTCAAATCAGTATTCATAGAACTTCACAAGTATCCTTTTCTATTTTAGGATGTTTGGTTTAAATCCTCATCTAATGACATAAAAGTCCTACTGCACTACTAGCAATATTTCTAGTACCTTTACAGTACAATCACATTTATTGTAGCCACAATCTCTATTTCTTACAATACATGCTTAGATTCACGTGCCTGCCATATTTGCTCTTATAAAGATCAGAAAGGCTTGGGGCAGGGACCTCCTTTAACCAGATCCACAGCCAGCATCTCTGAATAGGCACTACTGTAATAGACTATATTAAAGATAGTATTCAGGCTGCTTATGCCAAAGCACTGCACTAGAAAGGAAGACAATACTCTGGATATTTCATTCCACCTAAATGACCAGAGGGAAAACTTGCTCTCCCTCTCCCCTCTTACTGACCAGAAGTAGCAACAGAGCATCCCACCATCAGCTTTAAAAGATGTGATAAAAGCAGTAATTAAGAAATGGTAGGCTATTCTTAGCACTGCTTCTTTGCTGAGCTTTATATTTTTGGCATTCTTCTGAACCTCGGATCTGTCTAGATCCTATATTGCAACTGTCTAAGATGTACATTGAATCAGGTTTGCTTCTGCCAGGTGGAGTTGCCAGGATTATGCACATTATCATGACCCTTCTCCAGCCTTCTTGCTACCTTCTGCATTTTCTTCTACTCTGAACAACTCACATTAAAAAACAGGATTTGCGGAAAACAGGCAAACCAGTTCCCTCCTCCACACCTCAGTTAGCTACAGCATATAATCATAAGCATACAAACAGCTCTGCACAACATTTTTTTGAGGACAGACAGACAAAAATACCTCTAGTCCTTTTCCATGCAAACCTAATAGAAAGGCTTGGAGCAAGAAGCCCGACCCTCGTTTCAAGCAATTCCTTTAATTATGTTGGCAAAAAGCAGGAAATCAGTGTTCCGAAGCTTTCCCTTTTTCCTTTGGTTCAGTTTTCACCGATCAACATGCAGTCCTTTCTGAAATTCAGAAGCCTATCCCGATGAGAAAACTTTTAAAATTCCTCAGCAATTCACTTCGCTGGAGCACTCCCAAACCAGAAACGATACTTACTGCAGAGTATCAAGAGCTGCCGGGCAGTGGTGTAAGCTCCAGTAGTTTCAAGGAGGGTTTCTTTGATCTTACTAAATGTCCCCAGTGTAAGTAAACAATTTTGATTGTTTGATTGGAACTGTGATGAATAATGCATAACGTCAACTGGACTTCCTTTATCAGATAAAAATGGTCAGGAGATGTTGTTACTTAGCAACAGGAGGTGACACTACGATCATCTCCCCAACTCCCCCTCACCCTTCATACTGAAAAATTAAGCCCCTGGTTTTGATTTGATAAAAACTTTCCCAAGGGGAAGAGGGGGGGAAATCTACATCAAGTTTCCTTAAGAATTTGTTTTTCACTCTGATCTTCCTTGTTGCATCTCATATTCTGAGATATTTTAAGTTTCATAATGATTAACCGTAACATTGTGTTTTGTCTAATAATTTGCTTTCAGTAAGTAAAATACCTACTTTCTCCATCATTTACTACAAGGGTAATGAGATTGTTAAATGTTTTGCTATGAATATAATGCAAATAACGTCTCAAAGAGATTAATTTCTTATCTGGTACTGCTTGTTGGACAAGGCAGACAGAAAAAGCAACACACAAAATGTTCCAGTAACGCTATGAAATATATAGATTATCCAGAAACCTTTCCTGTTACAGAATTCCTACTTAAAGCAATTATTTCATTCTTGAAGGATCTCTAACATCTGATACAAGCATTCTTGAGGAATCATTGCATTTCTGTTTAAGATACAGCCTTTTACAAAATACACGATGCAGATTTTTTCAGGAAATACACATTGATAAAAAGCCAAAGCACTGTGAAAGATTTTAAAAATAAATAAAGAAAATCAGATGCAGGAGATAAGTACTTACCAGTGTTACTGACCTCTTTCCATCCTACTGTCATGGAATAAGACTAAGCAAATGCAACCCAGCCTGTGAGCCAGAATGAACAGCTTCTAATTTTCACTTCAACCTCGAAATCAAGAGTACTGAATAGAGAAAGGTGACGGATCTGCTGTTTTATATTATGATGAAATGAAAGCTCTTAGCACAGATCTGAGTAGAACTGCTTTTTTTTATATTACATTAGCCTGCTAATTTGAGGAAAGTGAAAGGCTTTGTTTTACTGTCTTTTATCTGTTCTCTTTGCTACCCCCACAATTTAATTTGCATTTAAAATTATTCTTATGTCTCCACTGCACTCCAAGGTATGGAGCATTTTCTAATCACGATGAATGTTCAGTGTGGTTTTTGTGCAATGCCACTTTTATTCTGAGCCAGAAACATGGTGAGTAATTATAATTGCCAGCTATTTTCTAGAATGAAATACAGAGTGGTTGTCTGATGCAGTTTCTGATTTTTCCTCTATTTAGCAGTACATTGCAACAAACTATTCAGTAAAAGCATCAGTAAAAACATAAATCAAATAGCACAGTGTCATGGCATGATAGCTTAAACATGCATATCCATAGACTGTGAAAGCAGAATATGTTTCTACTGAGATCTTTTCAATTATAATGTGCCTTTCCCGATTTTGAAAGTGGGCTTGTATGGCTAATAAACTGAAATATAGCACAATTATCTCTCGGTGGCTTCCAGTTCATCTAGCTTAGCGTTATTGGAGCTCCACAGGGTTCGGAATCCTGATGAACCCAGGCACTAGAGACTGACAAGGGTCACGCTATTAAGTTGCATGGGCATCCCTCACAAGAGAGTCAGGACCCTGCTTCTTCCAGCAGTGTGGTTCCCCAAAGTCTGAGTTAGGAAGCAGATCAGAAATTGAAGAAGGTAGTGATAAAGTGATCCTTTGATAAATTTAGACTCAGAAGTTCTGACCAAGAGTGTCAGGAAGCAATCAGGCTTTGTTTTTCTGCATTTGCAGATATTCTGCTCCAAAGACCAGGTATAAATGCCCTCTGAAATCCATTGCCACCAAACATTACTGGTGCTCAGAACTGTGGGTTGTGAAAGGTTAGATTTTCATTTCAGTACCAGAAAACTCAATATCAAGTAGCATAGGATTTTTCTGGCTTTTAAGAAGAAACCCAAGAACATAAATATAACCCCATAATACAGGGGGTTTTGGTGCAGGTTAGAAAGTAAGAATCCCCATGAGCAGATTATTTCATGGATTTCCACTCTTAAGATTTCTTACATGCTTCTTCAAAGCACCCAGATAGTATCGAAGATAAGGGTGAGCTATATGAACTCCAGGTAGAATCTGGTATGGCTGTTCCTACACTGGCACCCCACTAAATATGGTTGGATTGAGTAGGCGTCTCACAGAGCCACCGTAGTGGTAGATCTGGCTTGTGCAAACTGTGTTCCTGTTTTCAGAGGTGTGACAAACGTTTTCATTCCTAAACACAAATTAAAGCAAAAACAAACAGCAAGAACCGTGCAAGCTGCCTTCATTGCATTTTGGAGAGTTTGTGTTTTTCACGATGACTACTGAACAACAGGTCCTTCCAAGCTGTCCTCGGAGTTATCGGATCACTAACTTATGGACCAGGGGCCAGTGGCCTGTTTAGCCCAGTAGACTTTCTTCATCAGAAAACCAGGGGAACAAAAAAAAAAAAAAAAAAGAAAGGCTGGCAACACATGCACACAGATGGAAAAATGGAAGACAGCAGAACACTATCCTTCACTCTCTACAAGGATATTACCCTGCTTGCTTCCAAGCAGCACGGAGTACTTTTTTTTTTTCCTAGGGGCACTGGATCTCCCAGTCAGAAGGAGGCTGGAAAAAAATACAACCTTGCATGCTGGAGAATGTTTTATAGCACCTGTCCTTTAGCCTTTGGTGTGCCCTTTTGATCCTTTTCGCCATCACCCTTTCAAGCTGCATTGTCATCTTCCACCCTGACAGACAAGTGTAGTCATTGAAATCACCAGAAGCCTCTCTACTGACCATTCTGAGATCAGCCATCTCAATACCTTCATCCATCTCAGGGATTTACAGTTCACTTTAAATTATAGTGCAGCAGTTCTGACAGCTGCCAAGAGCTCTCTCTGACTAGGGGGTACTTAGCAACAAGAAAGATAACAGTGCCTTTATATTTACATGCTTCTGTAGCATTCATCACCATGAGGGAAATCCTTCCCTGCCTGGTTACAAAGTTTTTACAATGATAGCGAGGGCTCAGATTTGACCCACAGTCCAGAAAGAACTCTACCCTCAGAAACGGAAATCCATTACCTCCAGTTTAGCTGAAAAGCCTATGTTTAGAAAAACATCCAGGTTAAACAGATCTGTTTTCAGTTAAGTATGGTCCCCACATCAGGCTTCACATATCCTTGGGGCTCACTCCTCACTCAAAGTTTTGCGCAGCTTTTGTGCTAATGCAGTGTGCGTTTCGGATGTGTGCTCTGACTTGCTTCCCACAGAGCAGCAGAGCACCTCAGGGAGCAGGACAGGGAAGGACAGCAATAGCCAGAACCAGAAACTGTACTCTCCAGCTCTCTGAATGCTTCCCTGTGCTCTATCGAGCCCCAAAACCAAACTTGCAAAACCTCTGCTATTGACTGGACATCTTATCAGCACAGATCCCTGTTCACGATAACGAGTGCAATGGTTTTGTAGATAGCCACGGAGGACTAGACTGAGACTGAACTCTTTGTGAGCGAGACCATAAAACCAACCAACCAAACTCTGCTAAAGAAATACTTGGAAAAAAACTGTCACGCTTTGGAAAAATGTGAAGCCAGCATTCCTCACCATGAGCTTAAGTAACCTACTGCATCACATTTGACTTTTTCCCAAATTAAAAAAAGAAAATCAAACAAAAAAAAAACCTTCAAGAGGAAAGTAATTGAACACTTGGCATTTAAAAGGAGTGAGTAGCCTTCTGGTTCTCTAACAGTCAGATACACGTAGGCATAGGGCTGGGTTTTTTTCCTACCCTGAACTCTCTATTGAGAACATAACTGTTACTGTAATGACTCAGAGCCTTGGAAAAAAAAAGTCTGCTGCTGACAAACACTAATATTAACCTGAAAGAAAGTGGGAGAGAGAATGTAATGTGTGACTGAAGAAGTGTAGGCAAGGTGATTATTACAGAGTTGTTTCCTGAGGGATACATTCAGAATAAAGAAAGAATATAAAAGTTTAAGCCCCTAAGCTATGAAAAATGGGGTTTTTTGAAATTATAATTATCAGTTTGTGCTTAGATATATTAAAAAGAGAGGATTGCTAGCAAAATTAAGACACAAAATATGTTCTCTATTTCTTATTTGTAATGCAAGACAAATATTATGAAGCACACAACATTCAATAAAACATAAAAATATTCAAATGAGAGTTACAGGTGCTTTACAGTTATAGAGACTAACATTGATGCTTTCAGAGGTTTCTACAAATTTTGTACAACTCTGTCTTGGGGTCCTCAGGCTGAAGCCATTTAGGGATTTTAAGAGAGTTGTCCAGAAAAAGAGGCACTTCCTGTGTAGAGGCATTTATTTTTAATGCTTTTGCCATAAAAATTATCAATATCCACAAACACTGAAGAGAGCATAAAGGTCTCTTGAAATCATCGAAAAGTTTGCTTCGGGCTTTCATTGCACTGGGGTCACATTCTTGTTATTTAGCTCTGGAGCAAGAACTGCATAGATTCCAATGCAGAAGAGAGGAGCTTGAAAAGAGGCAGCTCCAGCATCCTGTGTCGTGAACAAGAAGTTCAAGAACTTGCTAGTTGAGAAAATCTTAGAAGTGCTGTCATGGAGAACAAAGGTTAGCTATCCTGCATAGAAAAAGTCTATTCTAAGATGATATATGGCAGTTTGATACGCCTTCATTTGAGGGAGGAGAAGTTGAAGTCATAATTATATGATAAACATATTAGAGAAGAGAGATTTTGGAAGAGCATGTATGTTAAAGCCTAATCCTTCCATCCTTATACAGGCAGAAGTTCTTCTGCATTAATAAACCTTCGTCATCCTCCTGAATTACATGACCAGATTTTTTATTTTTTTTTCTATAACAAACTGTGCAGGAATGGAAGAGGAGGAACTTTCCCGAATTCATTACAACGGGTGACTTGGTAGAAGTAGAGAAATGCAGAGCTATCCACGGTAGGGGAAGTGGATGAAAATAGTAAGAGAGATCTTTTGGGTAAGCCTTCTTCCATTGCCCCACCACCACGCAGCAGTCATGGAGGTATCCCTTTCAGCTTCTTACTCACTTTGCCTACTTAAGAGAGTTCTGCAAAGCAACTTTAAAAAAATTCAAAGGGGCAGCTGGAAGCAATGGCAATGGGCAACGTCCATCTTCAGTGCCTTCCTGGGACTGAGCAGCCACTAGAGTTTGAGCTATCCCCCACCCAAAGGACAGTGCAACTGGCCAAAGACGTAATAGGCAATGCCTTTAATTTGCATTAACACAGATACCAATGATCTCTTAAGTCTTAATCTTCACTGAAAGAAGAGAAAAACAGCACAGGAAATCTGGAAACAAATGTTATGCTTACAGTCTCCTGATGGCCTTTGAGAAGTTGTGCTGATAGTGGATCATTTCTAAATCTGTTTTCAGTTGGTCGCTGTTTTAAATGAGATAAACAATTTTGAAGTAACTGAGCAGTTGTACATAAATACAGTGCAGTAACGTGATTACATTTGATAAAAATCTAGGAACTGCAATCTGGTTAGAGCAAAATCAACTGACTTCTTGCCAACTGACTTTATTTAAGGCAGAGACATAACTATAGAGTATTAATGAAGTTACAAGGTGTAGTTCTCAAATAAGATGAGACTTAATATTCATAGGGCACTGTGCATACATAAATAAATAATGCATATGAATGCCAGTCTAATTTACATAAAAATCAGTCTCCTTTCCTGTTTCTACACTGTGCTATCCTCCAAAAACTGCATCAATTTCTAATACATTTTTCAGTAGTGTTTGACCTGTGTTTTTTTATGATTAACTTCCCTACAAGAAGGGCCAACAACAAGAGCTTCAGAAAAAACATCTACCTGTCTTATGTTTCCTACCCTGTGCTGCTCTTGGGCTACTGAGGAGCCACATCATTTGCAGTGGGAATGTTTATAGGACTTGTGATGAAGCAGGTGAATGCAATTGACAAAAAAATCACCCCAATACCTCAGGTATTCCTAGACACACATCACTGTACCCAACTACTGGAATTATTCCAAAGTTTGCTTTTACCTTTAACTTAGTTTGGACAAAGTTTTTTTAATGTGTACAGGTTAGATATTTTTGTGCATTTCAAATATATAAGCATATGAAAGTACATATTGCTGTGCTTTCCGTACTTTACCGAAGCATTTGATCCTGCATAATGCAGGTCTATGCAATGTCAAAAGTGACAAGGAAGATAACAAGCCAGAAGAACTTAATTCTGTCTTAATGATAGTGAGACTGTAGAGCTGTCAAGTTACTTTGCCTGGTAGCAAAAGTATGGCCTAAAAGAGGAACACGTATTGTAGCTACGTGTTCCATTAGCATGATGGGGACTACACTAGTTCTCATGTCTCCTCAGACATGCCTGCTTTCTGCCCACGTCCTCCTCCTTTTTTCACCATACATTGCAGGCTCAGGAGGGTACTTCAAACTCTTTATGTTGCTCGTGATTTCAAAGAATTTCTGCTTGCCTTTGAGCAAAACCTCTTTGGACCTTCAGTAGGAATTTGTAGGACTAACATCAAATTTGCATTCCACCATGGAAAGGCTAATGCAGATTTGCTCCTCCAGTTTCTTCAGCTTGACAGAAGATCAGGTCTTTACACCACCAGACTGGATATAGTTTCTAAAAAACAAAAAAAAAACAGCCTAGGACAGGTCCAGCATTTTATGTGGGTTGCACTTATTTTCAGTCAACCCCACTAAGAAGAAAAATAATGCATTTATTCTGTTGCCCAAGTTTCACTGATTATTAGAGACACTACAATCACATTAGTGAAGTGTATCCCCATGAACTGTCAGAACAGCATGTACGGGCAGACTGCAAATAATTGCCCCGACAAATGACATTTCACAGTCTATGGGTGGTATTCTCAAAATAACATTTGATGTTTTCTCTGTGCCCCCCAGGCTGATAAGTAATTTTATTAAAACATTTTCCTTGGGAGAATGAAACAAAAAAAAAAGGCAGTTGTGGTGCAGCCTAGAATTAAATTTTTAAAATAAAATTTAACTTCACAGGTATTTGTTTAAAAACCTACTAAAAATCAGTGGAAAGTCCATGAATTTACATTAGACTCAGTAAGTACAGTACCTTGGTTTCATTCCTTATGGGGCAGATCCTTCTATTATGGACTACCTTCAGAAACACTGAAAGTTTAACATTAAGCTTCCTGGTTAACTCCCGTTTACATATCATGTAGCAGTCATTTCTGAGCCATTTTCATTTTTTTAGTTAGCAAAACCAGCAAGTGTCCTTTGTGTGACACATGTACCATCCACACAACATTTCCAGGGACCTGAGTGCCAGCAAATGGCACAGCTGGCATCCTGCTCCTGGGCAGGCTTGGTATGAATGGTAATTTTAACACCGGATGGCTTTATGCTTAGGTCACACGCTGAGATACACGACTCGCACCTCTCAGCTTCTTGATGTGATCGCGTGGGAGCTCATAGAGGAACTATAAACGCAGGGCCTGCTCTCTGTTGATTTCCGATATTCAAGCCAAGTAAATGTTAAAGGGAGCAAATGGAGAAGCCCAGTCTGACAACCAGGTCTCACAGTTCTGTTGTAATTAGGGTGTGCACAGCAGTAATTACAGGACGTGGTTTTCCCTGGGTTACTACTACAGCAGAATTAGGGATACTGCTCAGGAGGAGAGATTGCGATGATAGCTCCCATGTGGCACAACAGAAGAAAATGTGAAGCTCAGAGCAGCACTGGAATTACAGCCCTGAAGCTATGAAGATGTTTTATAGAGGTCAGCATCTCTGCAGAGAGGTGAAGGTGATGCCTGGTCTGTTAATGTAGTCCCACTCCGGGTTTTTTTGAGAAATACGACTTTAATATTTCCCACTCCCCTATAAAAAACTCCCAAGGTAATAATAACAATAAAAAACCCCTCCCCCCAATGTTTTCTTTTTAAACACATCAAGCATCAGAAAAGCTGTCATTTCAGACCAACTTCTGCCCATCCCTATGGCAACTAATGGAGGCATTTAATACTATATATACAAAATGTAATTTGCTCCCCCGCCATTTCTAGTTATACTCTTCTTTTTATGCTAAAATTGCTCCATGACGCCTACAATGTTTGGAAAATGCTTCTGAAATGACATGCATCAGAGGTTCAACGTCACTGAAAAAAGCTCGAGTGACCAATTAAAAAATATTGATTTTGAAAACGCAGTTGAGGAAATTAGCATAGGCCAAAAATATCTTGTCTGAATGGTCATATTTGTAGTCTTGGAATGCCCAGTTTTACAACTAACAATGTCTTCAGAAAAGAAGGGCGGAGAGGAGAAATCAGACACTGATAATCAAACCAGCAGAAGTGACAGTATTTAATATTCTTGCAGGCTGCAATCAGCGGTCTGTCATGGAAAGAACTTAAAAGCTGTGAAGCAGTCTCTGAAAATCCTTCCTCTGCCTAGCCCCTTATAGCTTTAGAAGTTACTTAAAGTCAGCTTGAACTCGAGGCTTAAAATAAATTAAAAAAAAAGATAAAATACGGATTTTTAAAATCTCCTTTACAGAAGGGAGAGATATAGAGTATTCATTGCTTACAGCTGTGTTATGAAGCTCTATTCGGCTGTCCAGATCATCTGCTGTACTGTTCACTATTCCTTACAACTTTTAACTCTACCTGTTTTAAACAGAGCTGAGTAACATACAGTAAAAAGCATTATTAAATACAAACATACTAGGAAATTACTTCTTTCTGTTACCACCTTTGAAGTGGTCAAACATGCACAAAAAGCATCTCAGTTTCATTATGTCAGATTTAAAGAAATATAGAAAAGGTATTTTTATAGTACGTAAACATATATCCACATGTATGTTTTTACATATATATGGAAACAAATAGGCAAGAAGAGAACTATTGCGTGATAAGACACCACCTTTGTCACCATTACAAAAATAACAGAAACTCCCAGGTTATCAGAATCTCCCAGGTCTCCCAGGCATTTCCAGTAGAGAGTTCAAGTGTGGAAAATCTCCATTTCACAGAGACAGAGTATGTCTGCCATTGCCTGAATTCTTATATTCTTTATTAGAGTATGAGTCTCTGCAAACAAAAGGTCTTGTAAAAATCACCAGTTAGCAAAGACAGGTATTGCCTATAAACTAGGCTGTGCACCTTTATACTAGGCTTAGAGAAAGCATGAAGAGTTACACAGAATTTTGTGCCTCTTAGAGATGGACAGCATGGGCAAGAAGGATAGAAGTACCAACTAACTTAGGAGAATTATTTTTTTTAATGGTTTTTCTTCTGGGGTGTATAAAGGAAATTCCACTTCCGCGGAGGTAAGTGAGCACAGTGCCATTACAACGGTGACTGAAGCCAGGCAGTGCCAGCTGCTTCCTCTATATGATTTTTCTTGCACTTTCCTTGTGCTAGTCCTTTACAGGCATAGACCATGGGCAAATACCTATAGCCTCCTAACATGGTTCAATAAGATGAAGGTCCTACCAGGTACCTTTCCAGCAAAGGAACCATAGAAAACTAAAGTTAAGACAATTGACCGTGCCTTTGCAAGGTCTGTCCCTGAAATATTGTCTATTTGGTGGACAGATGGAAATAACAATGTGACAAAAAGGAGTAGGACAGTCTAGAGGGAGACAACTGCTGTATGGAGTGAATATTGCAGCATGCTATAAAACAGCTGGCTGTAACCCTGTGATATCGGGTATTTCACATATTTCTTATTTGGCTTGTATTTTTGGCTTCCATAGGTACAGGAGTGAAAGCAGCTGTGTAATACAGACAGATAAAACCACTCTCTATTTAAAATCAGATCCTAAACTTAAATTCACTGACCAAGGCAACGATTTGGTACCCAAGATGTTTTAGTATTAGGATAAAAAGGGCTTCTGCCAGTAAGCCATGTAAGAAACACACTGTCACAGAGTTCTGTGAACAATTTCTCACAGAATCATCCAGCACTAGATTTCTCATCAGTGATGGACCAGGGGGACAACTGGAGCTCAAACTGCGCTACCACCCCTCCTCCTGCTCCATGTTCTCACCTCTGAGGCAGCACTTCAGCTGGGAAGCTGTTCTCCCTGGGCTCTGTATGTAGTCAGCTGCCAGCAAAAACCAATTACCTCAAGAGGTTACTTCAGAGTAATCCTGTCTCACTTTCCTCACTGCATTTATGAGGAGCCCACAGAAATGAGCTCTCCCTGAGAATCCTCCTTTTCCCCCTTCAAGCCCAAAGGAGCTCTTCATTTGTTCCTGTGGTGGCTCAACATGCGTGGCTCACAGGAGGGCTTCAGTGGGTCTCATAACAAATGAGAATGAGTTCTCTGGCTGTAGAAATAGGGAAGAATATGCTGTATTTGGTTTAGCTTGAAAATGGGATATGGTGTATGACTAAATTAAGGTGTCCCTAACGAAAGGGACTAGTTGGACAGTATAGCAGCTCTCTGTTGTATACGACAGGCTCCTTTAGCCAAATCCTGGCACTACAGAAAACAATCTGTGTTTTACACCCATCCTCTGCAAGCCCACTCTTTGCCCCCATGTGAACAGTGCACACAGGGAAACATTAACATTTTTTAGTTTTATGAACTTTCACTACTAGGCTGTAATTTTCCTCTCAATGCCTGGAGCCTATGAAAAATATGCAATTTGCTGGAAACAATTGTAAAAGCCTGAGGAGGTGAGGGGTGGAACACACAAATAGTGTGTATTTAATAAGAGAGAGATGTAATGTGCTCTCCAGGAAAAGGATTATTGGAGAAGGAAAAAATCTTTGAAGGCAGTACTTAATACAGAGTTGCAGTCTAAACGACAAACAGCAGAGTGGGATGGATCAATAAAAGGACAGCAAACAACAACAAAAGCACAGATTCACAGAAATACAGGACAGAAGGGGACCTCAAGAAGTTATCTAATCCCTGTGCACCACGACAAAATTAACCTCAAACTATTCTTCACTGACGTTTCTCTAACCTACACTCTAAAACCTCCCTTGAAAGACAGCACAGCCTCCCTGGTAGGCCTTTCTAGTGTTACAATACCCTTAGGGTTATAATTTCTTTTCTTAAAATCTCCCAATTTCTCTGCTTCAAATTGAACTTTTTTTCCTCCCCTTCTGGTGCTTATCATGAATAATTAAGCAAGATGGTGTAACTACAATGTCTTACATAGAAATAATGTATTCAGTTACTTCGCTGACAGGAGAATTACAGTCCTCTGTAGGTGACTAGAAAGCCACCATGGTATTCTGATACTTGAGAACCTTTGAAGAACATAGTTGACCATTTTCTTCTTAATGAAGAATGCATTTGAGGTGCTCAAAATATTTGTTTAGCCCCTCAAGCACTCTGCTCTTCAAGCCCTGTCTGCCTTCTGCAAAGGTTTTTGGTTTTTTTACTAAGTTTTGTCACCTCAAAAGGATGTTTATTTAATTTATTTATTAACCCATTGGACTTTCTGATTGTCTGGAAAACTGGCACAGAGCAAGATATTGTCATTATTGGTAAAAAAAAAACCAACCTATTTGTCATTACTATTCCAATAAGACATTCTTTCATTTTCACATCCACAACTTCTTTACTCCTACAACTCATCTGTATTTCTGTGATAAATAAATTCCTGTCATCTAGTCCCAGACTTCTCTCCATCTCCTGTCTCTGAGGACTTCCGTCACTACCACTTTGATTTATTCCTTTAAGTCACATTCACCAACTGAATTTGGACTAGGGCAATGGTGGGTCTGAGACTGAGCAGCCGATTCCAAAGGGAAAAGACAGAAGGGCTCCAAGATGATCACAAGGTAATCACAGTAGAAAGACCCTCTCTTTCTACCCCATCAAAAAAGAGGCTTTATTCAAGAGTAACCACAGTGATGCATATTCAGATTGGGTTGGCTAATACATACTCTGAGCAGCATAAAACTTGTCAAGTGAAAAACAGAGTGGCTTGAGCTCACCCCTTGCAAGGCAAAAGCAAATGCTGCTGCTCCCAAGAGTGGTAGCCACAAACCCCATGGGTGCTGGGTCTTTTCCATCTCAGAAACTGGACTTGTGTCTCTGATACCACTGAGGGTAAGGGCTGGGGCAGCATAATGCTGCCTCTGGGAGGGACTGAAACTCCCCAGCAATAGCTGCTCAGCAAAGCAAACAACTTGAAACAGTGCTCTGGCAAAGAGCTCTGTAGCCACTGCTGTTATAAGGGCTCCCTTCCTCCCTGGCAGTCTGCTTCGCTATGAAACTGCCTTGCCTAAACACAGGGCTGGCTGTGAGATGGAGCCCAGGCATCACCTGGGTTAGAGAAGATCATATATCCAAGACATAATTAACTGAATGGTTTCCTTCTACTGCAATTAGAAGGGACAGCTCCACCCCAGCTGCATTTTGTTCCTCAGTTCATTGCAGATCTGGATTTTGCTGAGAGATTTAGCTAAGTGCTGTATATGTCTGCTTTAAACAATCTTCAGGAAATAAATAATTTACAACCTGTGCTATTCCAGTACTTTTCTTCTTCATAATTTGCCTGAGTCCCTAATGCCTGTAGTCATAGCTAAAAAGTCCCACTGTGGCAGGTAACGAAGAAATAATCCCTGCCTGAAAGAATTTACCATCTAAATATTTTCTCACTGAAATCAGTAGCAAAAGCTGCTGGGAGAAGGGCCTCCTTGCTCTGTGAAAGAAAACGGGAAAAAAAGAAAAGAGAGCACGAGGAAAGGACAGACCATTACCATTAGTGGGACACCAGGGCAGGCCTGCTGGGTCTTGCCATTGTTTTAACTCATGGGCAAAATATGCAAGCGCTCCCTACTTTTCAGTAGGGTATAACCATACCGGATTTCTTCCTTAGATGTCCATGTGCCATTCCCCCCCCCCTCTTCCCACGACTTCCTTCATTGCTGATGCTCTTCTGGGATAAATTTTTTTTTTACATTTCATCCTTTCTGCATATTTTCAGTTTCTGTTGCCCCTCCACGCACAAAGCTGCAACCACATGAGATTCAGGACACTAGGTTTTGATGACAAGAAGGGGAAAAAAAATATGTATCAAGCTAAAGGCAAGCAGCATAAACGGCAAAGTGAGCTATTTCCTCCAGGACATAGCTGTTCTGGCTCCAGCACAGAGTGGCACCCTAATTACAGGCAGGACAATGTCCTTCAAGTCTTTCCTCTGCTTTAGGGCAGGGGTTGGCAGCTATGGCATGGGTGCCAGATAGGGTATCTAAAAAGGTCCTACAAAGGGAGCAATGGCAATGTGAGAGGCATCATTAGGAGGCAGCCGGCATCAGCTTCTGGCTCCCAAACCAGATGTTGATGTGCTCCACAGCTTTTAAGTTTTGTGGGTTTTCACTAGCATGTGCACAATCTAACTCAGAAAAGAAAAAGAGAGACTAGACCATTCTCTGTCTGATCTATGTCTTAGGAGTTACTAAATATGACTACGAAATATTTGGAGAGATTCTGAATTGCCAAGTCAGGTAAATAATTGGAGAGGTGAGGCCCCTAGGAACTGGATAAGACAGAGAGACCATCCATGAAATAAAGAAAACAGAGCTTTCTCTGAAATATTCGTGGCATAAAGCTTCTATAGGGAGTATATACATACACAGAGATGCACACACATATAGAAAAGTATGTAAAACAAATTTAGGCAATAGGTTAAAAATGTTTCTCCTTTCTGCATGGTTTGTTCATCTCCAGTGGATATAGACCACCTATGAAATGCTGAAATAGCTGCCCTGACACACAGAGACTTGCTCAAGCTGCAGAAGCATGCTTTTTACTCAGCTAGCTTAGGAAAAAAGTACTTTTTTTTTCTCTAGTCATTCTCTGGCAAAGTGCAGTATATCTAATTTTGTTAGATTCCAAAACACACTGTGCACCAAAGTATTTGTAGATGTAAAGCAGAATGTCAAGGATGAGTCAAAGATTAATACCTAAATTATAGAGTGTGAAATGGGAATTACAGTCTTAAATATCACGTTAAGAACCAGGAAGTATTTACCTAGCCTAAAGCACTACTTGCACTCTAATAGGCAAAATGCTATTCCCTTCATTTAAAGGGAATTATTCAATAGTCCCAGGCTGGAGCTGGAGGATTGCATAGGATGGAGTGGCAATTCGATGAGAGACTTTTGCAAACTTCAGTATAACTCTTGTTCAGTGCAGCACTCAGATAAAAGGCAGTGCTTCAGTCATACCTACTGCCACTGCTCTGCAGAGCAAGGGTGAATTTAAGACTGTGCTTATGGTACTTAGAATAACAGAAGTTTGACTAGTTTATTTCCTTCAAACATATTGCTTCTTCCATTATTGCACTGTAAGATTATCAGCCAAGAAGTTTTCTGCTTTCACCAGTCGCCCTCAAAAAAATTTTCAGTTACTTCTTAGTCCTCTTTGTCATCCATCCTTACAAAGCTTTCTTTTGCTTTCTTTATTAAAAAAAACCCCAACCTTGGCTACCTTAGCAGTAGTCTTAACAAACAAAAAACCCATAAGTGATGCTGTCAGTGCTTCCTGCTTTCTCATTTTCACTTTCTGCCTCTTTCTCTGTCAGCTCTTTATGGCAGGATCACTTTTTTATTTTCCTCTGTGCATACAGCCCTATAACCATACATGGAGCTTTTAGATGCTCTCATAAAAAAAAAAAAGCATAGAAGAGTAGAGTTTTAATTAGCTTCTTAATTTCTCACTGTTATTAAGCACATTATAAAGGGCCAAAGTTTATTATTATTTTTTTTTAAATACAGCAAAAGAGATCATAATGATACCTCATTTGATTCACAGGCTAACACATGGAAGTGATCCTAACAAAGCTCAGAAACAAGTTTTCAGCTGTTTCTCAGAGCTTTACCAACTAACTTCTGGTTTAGCAATCAGTGCCCAGGAAGTCCAGTGCTGCTCAAATCACACGCTTCAGCAAATGATACTTTGCACTGCTCATTAGCTGCTAAAAAATAGGATACAAAAATAAAACTTTGGGAAGCAGACTTAAATAGACTTGTGAATTGGTTATAGAGAACCCTGCCAAAAAGTGATTTTATTTTTATAATAAAGGAAAGGAGGTTCATCAGTGAAACAGTTCCAGAGACTAAACTTTTGAAAAACTTGCATTTTTACGAGTTAAAAATAGCTACATATACACTTAACTTTAGTAAAATCTCTTAAATACTGCTTTCTGACGTCAGCCAGCTCAGACTCACCGTACTCCAAAGTATCCATTTAATATTTTAGCATCTTCAACAAGTCTTAAGATGATTTTTTGCTCTGTACTTTACCACTTAGTCCTCTACTTAGCAGAACATAATTGCTAAAGAGGGCAACCAGAAACAGAGATGAGAAATCCACAGGTAAGTTATTATCCTTGTGCTTCCCAGAAATTCTTGATGAAGTCAGGACTTTGTTTACTGCCGAAGGGCCAAGCTCTCCTTCAGGCAGGTTTTCCTCTATTGACTTTCTTGTTTACCTTGTAGCTATTTATTATATTATGGAGACTCAGGCACTTTATTTTGCTCTCTCTTAATGCAACTCACTTCATCTAATATGTGGATGGATCAGAAAAATAGCCCTCTATGTCTAGATTCAATTCTATGGCTGAAATATCTACTATAAAGACTGGAAAAGTGATTAAACAAACTGAATTGGCACTTGATACGTGTAAATGAAATAGAGTAAGTAAAGCCAGTTGAATGCCTGTAAGAATGCAGGCTGCTGCATTTTGAATATACTAAAATACAGAATGCTTATGAGAGCCCTGGCAAAGTATTGCAATTCTGTAAACTTAAGATATAAGAGCTTTGATCATCAGCCCAGATACATTTTGCTGAGCACTGGTCTGTGCTTTTACTAATCGACCTAGTATGTCTATCCATCGCTGCACTTGGTGATGTGTACGATAGCCAGTCCTATAAAGCCTGATAGAACAAACATTGCATTATAGAAGAGAATCACTGTGGTTGAATAATCTAATGGCAGCAGCAGCGATGGTCACTCATTAAATTTTTAGGATTCTGCTTTAAGCCTATGCCACTGTATAGCACTCCTAGGAAATAATGAAGTAGCACCAATAAAATTACGAAAGCTAAAATTTATAATTTTTTTTGTGACTGTGCCAACTGCAAGCACATAAACAGTATCAAAGCCTGTCAGCTTCTTACTGAGGGGGAAATCCACAGGAAAAACTAAAGAAAATCAAGGTACTCAAGGTTTATTCAGGTGCTTCACTAAATGGTGTTAAGATCACCTCACTGATATGAGCCATCACATTGAGAGGAAGATTTAGCAAAATCTCCATGGCTAATTTCAACTTTATTATTTTCAGATACAGGAAGGAGATTTAAACATGAAGTAACATGGGTTGGAATCTAATGTCAGTCATTACATTTCAACAGCAGCGTCAAGGGAAACTTGCGTCTCTGAAAGAGATCAAAGTCACTTAGATAAAAATCCCAACCTGTGAGAAATTCTTGCATGAAAAGTAACAGAAATTACTCCTGCTGAAATTTTATGAAATGTAAAGGGACACTGTGAAACAATTAGGCAGATTATAGGAAATGCGGCTTCTAGTAAGATTTGGAGAAAACAAAAGGTACCAGTATCATATAAAATGCCCATAATGAAGATCAGAGAGAAGACTTAGCCCTATTCATGTGCCTGTAAGTAGGAAACACGAGAGAACACCTGAGCTAGTAGAAGCACAGGGGAATCACATGCTCATTCAGAGACAGGCCCTCGCAGATGCGTAATTATCTGTGTGAATGTGGGCAGCATTTTCCTTTATGTGAGCTGACCCTCCTCTTTAGGCAGACCCATAGGATGACTCTAGTGAAGTAGCAATTCACTCTGCTTTTTGGCTTTAGCTGTGTATGACATGTAGGGAAATCTGTCATTCATCTACAGCAAGCATATTTGTAAGTGTGCCCTACTATTTTTAGTAACAAGAAAAAAAACATACTAGGATTTTAAACTTGAGAGTTTTGTGTGACTGTGTGTACCTCCTTCCTTCCTATTCCCAAATACCAAGGTTGGCAAACTGGGACAAAACTTCAGACAAGTATTTAGAGAGTCATGTGGAAACCCATGTTGGCATTAAAAGAAGAAGAGTGTATACCTAACAGCCATTAGGAAAAGCTTGTCTCGGCTGCTAACTCTCAGTATACGTTTGGAATAGTTAAATTAACCTTCAGGACACGACTTCCAGACCTGACTTAAGTACAAATCTTCAAGAATTGAATAACTTATTTCCCCCCCCTTTTTGCACCTGTGCTTCCTTTTTAGAATGCTCTCATCAAGCCACCCACTTCCTGTCTGCAATAAAAGGAGACCTCCAGATGGGTAAGGGTCTGTTTCAGATGATTTGCCATGTTAAAAAGAAGGAGAAAGTGCCACTAGACTGTTTCTAGTAATGGAAAACACGATTTCTTGGGCACAAATCAAAAGCATGATGAACAGTATTAAAGAGGACAAACAACATTTCCAGTATCCCATACTCTGATGAAACAAAAGCAAAGTTCAGAGAGTTCTAGTTATGTATAATCTGAAAGAAAACAGCAATGACAACAAAAAAATAAAAGTGGATAGAGTCCATGTTAATCACATTAAAAACCTGAAAATAAAACCCAAACACCTATTGTCTACAGGCATCTCAGGTTTTGGATTAAGTTACAGAAACTGATCTATCACCGGGGTAGCACAGTTGACTTGCTTCAGAAGAACAGATGAGGAATAGAACCAGAGAGAATTATATGCATTTCACTGCCCTGACCGAGTTTGGTCTACATACTGCTTAATTTCATTTGAGTCTGAAAAATCTGTTAGTGCCTAGAAACATACTGCCATTTATAAAAGCCTACTTTGGCTCTGTCATCAGTGAAGTAGCTAACAAGTACTTTCTAGCTAACAAGTATTTTTGTTGCAGGGTTCATCTTCATAACAGCACTGTGCAAAGGGGATGTGTAGTGGAGCGGATCCCTTCAAACCTGTCTTTAAAACAGCCCGTACCAAATGTTTGAAGTTCTAGGTAATTATTTCAATATTTGCTACATTATTGTTATGATAATGACTAAGAACATATTCAATCACTGCACTGTTTGACAAACACACCATTTTAAATTGAGCGTTGCTTTTTTCTAATAAGATGTCATAAAATATGCATACAGTGTCTCTGTTACCGATATTACTTCAGCACAACTCTTCTGGTTCTCCCCTTCTTATTCTAAATTCTTGCTCGCTCTTACCGAGAAGCACCAATACTTCAGCAGAGGCTGATTAGCATGCAGTGACTCGGTAAACACATTGCAAAGCAGAACTAACTGAAATTTCCAGCATACTACTAGATTATGCATTTCTCTGTGCATGCAAAAAAGACACACTTGTTCACATAACTCTGATACTCATCTTGATCCTCCTGTCAACATCTGTTCACAGAAGTGGCTATTGGCATGCACTTATCTGTGAATCACTATGCAAATATATGCAATTGCAGTGAAAGAAGGCCCTAGAAGATTTGAACAAACCCATTTACTTTTTGCAGAGTTAAAATTTAGAGGTGACTGACAGGTCCATTGTCACAGCCCTTATGGAGCTGGTTGCCTGCTTTTTCCACTGTTAAGGCAGAATATTGTTGGGGTACAAAAAACAGCAATTCCAGTAAGATTTTGCTTGATCCTCTTTCATTGCAGAACAGTAAGGTACGTCCTCAAGGGAATCAGGCCTGGACTATGAAGAGGATGTGAAGTGATAGTGATTTTGCAGCTCACCAGAAGGACAGATTCTCTTTTTATAGACAGCATTCAGGACACCGTAGAAGAATCCTGTGAAGACACCTTTATTAAGATCAATTCTCCATTTAAACGCATGGAGACATGCAAAAGACAAATCCTTGTGGTCAGACTGACATTCTCTTGGCTACTTGTAAGTGGTGCTGGTCAGATGCTCGTGACGAAGGCCCAACCAGCATATCCCTGACTGAGGCAGATACCGTGTTGCTCCTTAAATGAAATGCAACACTCTCTACTGTCTGTCTGATCTGTTTGGGCTACACTGTTGAGAGGCATTACCAAAGGTATTCTTTTCAACAGTGGCCTTCTCAGTTATCAGCCCCTTCCTGCAGCCATTCCAGGAGCCACACGTCAGCAGGAGAGTTTGAAGTGAAAGTTTTATTTGTTATCCCATTTCCTCACTTGACATAAGAGAACAAAGCATTCGTGCATTATATTCTGCAGCTGCCTACCTTGAAGGTTTTGGTAGCTCATACAGGTACAGAGGCAAGAGGTCAACAGACAAATAGGTTTTGCTACATCTTCCTCCCCTTCACAGTGCATACAACATAAAGCACGATTCCTTTCCCTGCCTCTCATCTTTACCACGGCTGCAGCAGCCTAAGTGAAGAGGGAAATTGTACGGTTTCCTTTGAGATATGGAGGGAGATGTG
>JAOTQQ010000012.1:63785980-63924654 GCA_026546715.1 Gallinago undulata
TGAATCCAGTAACACACAGAATTTTGTGCCCTAAAATGCTACGTGACTACAGCAGACCAAGGCGTGAGAAATTCCTTAATCCTCACCTCTGGTTTATCTTTAAAACTTTAATTTTTCATTTAACACACTCTGCATGCCTCAAAGTAACCCTTTTACCCCCCCATCTCAAAACAAGTAAGCAATTCTACCCCTTCTCAATTTCAGGAATAAATATTATTCAAAGTGAAGGTCTGCTAGCTTGGATCCTAGCTTTTCAGGACTGATGTTAAAAGCTTTAAACAACCTGTATAGAGATACTGCTTGATAATGAGTCAGCTGCTTCTGCATGTAGTACATTAAGCACAAGTAATCTTGCCCTCCAGTCGTGCACCGTCGAACAACAGGGGGCTAAAGCAGTAGCTTAAGACACAGGCTTAAGCAAAGGCAGCCCCCCACTTTAAAAAGCAGATTAAGCATGCGACAGATGCTTTGTGATAATTTATGAATAGTATATGCTGACCTGGTTTTATGATGTTGATTACATTATTATGTTGGCTTGATTTAATTAGAAGACAGAAGCAAAGCCTGAAATACTTGGTTAATATGAGCTATCCACTGATAAAGACCCTCAGGTCACTTTACAAGAAAACCCGTGTTCTCAACTGTGGAAAGCCTATTTCTGGGCTCCAGCAAAGCTACTAAAATTTCTTTGGTTGATTTGGAGACTAAGATTAAAACAACTCCAGTGACTATGAAAAAGGTTCACAAGCAATGTGCTAAAAAGCCAAGCAGATTGTCATAGGAAGTTCAACTGGTAAAAGCTGAAGGGAACTTGTGTCACTCTGTTCCCATGACATATTGAAAACAAACATTTTCTGGTAAGATAAAACACCTAAAGTCGATTTTCTCACTTGTTTTCCTCTCTATTGTTCGTATTGTTTTAAGACCTTTGCAGGCTCAGGATAAATTGTAGGTGCCCACAAGCTGAGCTTGAGGGACTCAGAGACGTCACAGCTCAAAGGGTATAGAAAATATACTATTCTGCAGCAAGTAAAGACACTAACCCTTGCATGAAGAGGCTGAGCTCAGAGGCACCAGATGTAGCAAGCTCTAGTTGTTATAAATAGCAGCTTAAAGTTTCATGATTAAAATAATCTGCCCCTCACATATGGAAACTTTGCATGCATTCATACAACAGGAAATAATCAACATGAGTTGATTTCCTTGCTGTTGATCTGTTATTGTAGAAGACTTGCCTGTAGACCACCTGAGGAAACCTGTACAAGGGCAGGAAGGAAGGAATTGTGGTTCCTCTGGTTGCATCCACCCCTTCCCATTTGGGAAGTAACATTCTACTATGGCATATCATAACATTTTGATCTCCTGGTCACCCTGACAAGGACCTGGTAGGATGTGATGATGTTTAACATCCCTCATAGCTGGGCTTCTGTGTGAAATAGCCTATGCACGGTGCAGAGGAGTTTACACAGGCAAAGAAGAAAATTAAATCCACGCCTGGGTAAGTTCTATTTGGTATGCAATTGGGATGCACTCTCAGACTCACAGACCCAGAAGTACCCTGGGCCCCATAACAAAGATGAAGGCAGCAGAGTACACCATAAGGCAAAGCTCCCAGCTAGTTCAATGGGGTCAGGATTTCCCCTGGGACCTCTTGATATTTCTGCTATTGCTCCTTCTAGTTGACCTCATCTCAAGGTATTTTGCCTTCAGAGTGATGTTCAGTCTCCCACAGTCAGTGAACACGTACCCCTTGTACATATTGGAAATTCAGCCTTCAGTTTTATCCAGACTTCTGTGTTCATCACTGTATTAGTACATGACAAATAGCTCCATTTAAACATTTTCTTGCTCTGCCCTCACAGACTGGTATCTTATTGCTGACACCTTGTGCTCTGCTCACTCGTGAGTTACCCATTTGCTGGGGATAACTGCTCTAAGCCAGCACACACCCTGGCATTTGAAAGATTATGCAGGGCAGTAGGTTATAGAGGTAAAGTGTTATTAATGCTTCCTGCAGCATTCAGATCACAGCTGGACAAAAGTTTTCGTCTGAAACATCAAGTGAGAAAGATTCTGTACAGAGCTACAGAAGTATTTTTTTGAATTTGAATCAATTTTACCGAACTGCATGTTCTTATAAATAGCTGTTATTGGGCAGGGGGAAGGGAGAAGGGATGAGAAGGTATGCACAACAAACCTGAAAAACATCGTACTTGGACATTTTTGATAGTGATGTGTTTTGCTTTTCAAGCACGAAACAACTTTTCCATTTGAAATTACTTTCAAAATATATTTAAAAATTATTCAGAAAATTCAGATTGAAAACACTACTCTGCTTCAGACCAATCAAGACATTTCTTCACCACAAGTGATTCTTTTTAGCTCTTAATTCTGTGAATTTTTGTTTAAATATTCATTGGCTCAAATCAAAATTACTTCTTTATTTTCCTATGACTGTCAGCAAATCATGAAACCCTTCTTCACATTCAGCTGTAATCCTGGATCCAGTTTAAAAGAATATTTAAACTTAGCCTCAGAATTAAGGGCTTGATAAGTACCTTTTCAGGTTCTGCACTAAATAACTATGAATGCCAGGTATGCTGAACTGGCAAGCTTAGCAAGGCTCCCCAACCCTCCTTTCTCCTCTTCAGATTTTCTAAATAGGTTTTTTCTTCATTGCTTAGCAAAAAATAAGTGACTGTTTTAGAAATTATGAGAATATTCGTATGTTTCAAAGGTACCAATCCTGACCTTTTGATCATCAGAGAAAGAAAGTAAAGCACCCTCTGCAAAACTTCTGTATTTGCAGATAACATGAGTTCCCTTGACCACCTGAAGGGTTATTATTTCCTTCCTATCTTCCCAAAGAGATATTATTTATTGACCTAAAGACACAGAAACAGAGACCGAGTAAAAAACAACAGAAAGAAAATTAAGAGAAGGGACATCATTCTTACAGAATGCACCTGACCAATGAAGTTACCAATATTCCCTCTTCTCCCTCCTGTCTTACTCTATACAAATAGAATAGGCAATCACGTTTACACTGAGGTCCAGTTCTTCATTTTTCTGTAGTTCAAACGGGTTTTGGAACAGATTAGGCTCCATTTGTATATACATATATTAAAAACGAACACATTTCAATTAAAAAAAAAACAACAAAGACACATCTCAAGCTGCTTATGTCTTATACATGCACATACATTTCACACATCAGGGGAACAAGTGTGCACAACCAACCACAAGTGGTTAACAAACTCCTAGCACCCTTCCTTTGTTCAGCTCCCACAAATTTCTGCTGCTGGTGGGTGTAAGTCTTTTGAACTTCTTGAAAGCAACAAAGGGAAAAATGTAGATCACAATGTGTTTAACTACGCACTTTCCTGGGCTGCAGGCAGAAAACTGCTCTTGACTTGAAGAGGAGCAATATGCACACATCCAAGGACATGCTGGTGAGCAACTCACAGCATTCCCTGGGGCTCCTTTGTTTGTTCTGTGTTTGCTTGTCGGTTTCAAAGGGCCGCTTGTATCCAGAGCATCCGAGTGCCTCAGACATCACTCGGCTTACTTATCTCATCAGCAGGAGGAAGAGAATTACTTTGAGATTTTCTCTCTGGGTTGAAAGTTGAGATGCATTGGTGTGACCAGAGGGGTGCTAGAGAATTTGCCCACCGCTCCGCATGAGGGGAATTACCTCTCTGTAAGAGGCGCTGGTTGTGTTCCTCATAACCATCCTAGCTTCCAAATGCCATGAAACACAACTCTCTTGTTAACTTGCTGTGAGGCCATCCCTTCTACAGATAGCGAAAAGCTGGTCTAATGCCTCATAACAATATCGACAAACACAGTTACAATGAAATATTTAAAAGCTATTGTGTGGCCGGAAAAGAAAGGAAACTGCTGTTGTGAAGCTTTCCAATATTTTAGACAGTTAAAAAGGAAAAAAAAAATATTTTGGAGAAGAAATGAAATTACAGGGAAAAGGTAGGAAACTCTAAGGAGGCCAGAGCCAAGAATGTGGATATAGGAAAGGGTCTTTAGAGGAGAAGGCAATACAGAAATAGATTACTATCCAGCAAGGTAGATAAGAGCTCTAGGTATTCTAAATACTCTAAAACATTTGCTACTATTTTTAGACTCACTCCTAGATGCAGCAATAAAATAAACACCTACCTCATTAAATCAGCTTCATGATGCACCCAAGAAATCCTGCTCCTGCTTGGTCAGAAAAGAACACATGAAATCTCTGTAACACATTTGCCTAACCCAAGATCAAGTTGCTAAGCTGTTCAGCTAATGGAAGAGGCAAAATCTTCAGCAACTCTACCTGCCCTACTCCTGCAACAGACCAGCTAAGGGCAACCCACTCCGACTGAGGGGAGACCATTTTCCCTTCCTGAGGGAAATCAGCAGGGCTCTGACTGCACCTGGGTTGCCTCATTCAGGCTGGGCTTCATGGCAGCTGAGAGCCTTTGAAAGGTTAGGGGTTGCTTAGAGGCCAAATAAGGGAAAAAGGAAAACCGACATATGGTGCACCCACAGTAAGCATCTTCCCACAGCAAGCGTCTTCCCACTACATCCCGAGGTTGGTTTCCTCAAGTCAGGAAGAGAAGGGAGGTTTGGCCCTGCACTGCTCCCCAGGGAAAGGCTGCTCTGCCAGCCTGCCTCTGACTCACTGTTGTGACACTCAATATTAAAGCTTAGGTAGTTTGAAGATCAGTGGAATAGAGGCATTTAAAAACCCTGTAATTTCACCTGTACCTTTGATTTTTAAATAACTGTGCTAATTCAAAAAGGTTTGTCGTTATTTACCACATCAGCCCCCTGAATATACCCAGCATTGTTCCAAATTATCGTAACCCTCCTTTTTAAAGTGGACTTAAGCCATTATGGTCTATCACATAAATCCTTCTTAGCTTGTGGATTAGTGACCTGATAGGCCCAAACAGCTCCATCTGTCCATTTAAATGGGCATGAACGCTGTGAGTGTTTATTGCTTCAATCCTATTATTTGTAAAGTGTTTTCTTCCTCTGTCTCTGTGTACGTATGTTAGGTACTCAGGGACAATTTATTGCTGAGTTCTTGTCCAAACTCTTTTAATTTTCCAGGGCACAGTGCCCACATACAGTAGCATAAGCATACTGCTACTTGACTTGGGAAATGAAGCTGTTGACTTAGAGCCAGCCCTTAGGAGTGATGTATAAGTTGATAGTCTGGAGGAACATTTGAAAGTGAAAAGTCTCCCTTTTGAAATGTTGGTATGAATCCAGTCTTAGTTAATGAAGCTTTTGTAGCCATGGAGAAAGTTACTTCCAGATATCTACTCCAACTGGTTCTTATGAGCAAGCTAAACTGATGCTCTAAGGGACGTTTGTTGAAGTGAAAACAGGAATAACATAGTTTACTACCTGTTGATATGTGTCAGGGGTCAGGGTGAGAGTATGCAGAGAAAACCAGCCAGTTTTCACTAGTTATTATTTGTCGGTCAAATCATTTACAAAGACTGAGTTAATAATCTTGACGTGTTGAGTCAAATAATTTCTGATGGAAGTATTAAAGTGCTATAAAAAGGTTCCCTGTGCAAGGAAGCCTGTTCTCCTGCACCACAGGTATTCTACACACAGAGTTATTACCCTTAGGCGGTGCAGTGAAAAGGCTGGAGAACAAATAAGAAGTCTGCAACAAGACTTAGTGGAAAAAAGAAATTTTAGCAAGTCAATCCTGAATAATATTTAAAGGACTTACAGAGACTAAAAAAATACCTTGCAGGTGATCCATGGTGGCTTTTGTGTACATAGAGATGTCTTAGGTCTGACATGTGGAAGAGAGTGGTTTGTATCCTGCTTCTACTCTTTTTAAGGAGCTTCATGGTTCTGATGCAGAGCTAAATATAACTTATCTATGCAGTGGACACATGGTTCTCTTTTCAGGGATGGAGAAACTTGTGGAACTGGGAGAATATTTTTGGCAAGCTACATTTTAGGAAAAGAAATGTCAGGTGCAGGACCTTTTCAAATCCAGAGCTAAGGCCCAACTATGAGTGAAGCTGCTGAATACATTTGATCATATTGTTTCATATATGATGGTGTTAATGTAAATATACTTGTGTGAAGATGAACACAGCCCAGTGCACTTACTACTATTGGGTTTTTTTTGCTTATGTAAGTTACTTTCTGCATTTCTTTAAGTTATCTGGATCTTCTGACCATTCTTGTGGTCTTTGACTCACAGTAGGATTTACACAATACTGATGACAAAATCTTGTCTGAAGCATAAAGCTTGCATGAAATATTTCTTCGCTGAAGTGAAAGAAATTATTTTTTTTTCTGAAAATGTTCCACTTACAGCAGTTAAATTTATTGCATCCTAGGTGCACACGCTTTGTTTTGGCAGAGAGAAATGTGGTGGCCTCTGAAGGAAGTCCACCTAGCATCTTTTAGGAGGGAGCAGCAGCCTCTCTGCCTACAGCAATTTGAATTCTGCCCTGTTATATAAATTCAAAGCAAAAGTTTCAAGTATTTGGGAAACCTTCAGTTCCCCTTTGGCATCAAACTGAACAGTTATTTTTTGGGATGAGCACATGTAATTTTGCTGTGCTGGATGCTCAGTTGAATGGAAAAAGAGAGTGATCCAGATGTTCAGCTGCACCTTAGGCAACTGTTTTAGCAACACGTGTGCAATACTGATATGCTTGAAGATACAGGAGACAGTGATAAAGAGCACCTCTGCAACATTTAAAATCAAAGCTTTGCTCTCTGAGATGTAAGCAGAACACTATTGTGCATTCTGCATACGGAATATTCATCAGCTTTGGGATGACGTCTAGAATTTTCAGTGAATACAATTTGCTTACTGTATAGTATTATTTGATTCTACAGAAATAGCAGCTGAAAATCTGATAGAGGAGCATTTAAGAAATAAATGTGTGTATATATATTTTATTTTTTTTAATATATATAATATGTACTTACACGCACACACACACTAAAACTGCATGTAGCCAGTTCTGGCCGCAGTCACCTTCGATACCAATGGAATATGTTTAACCCTGAGATATTCCTTTGAAAAATCAGTAAATTTATGACAGCATTATATTTGTCCCAATTTAGTCTCACTGAGTTGCTGTGGGCTCTCTGCATATGACCACGACCTCTCCACCAAGGAAAGGAGACTGGGATCACTAAAGAAAGCTCAGCTCCATCACCCTGAATGAATGTGGAGACAGAAGGGAACCTCTCAAATATTCACTGTTACTGCTCTAACGTTTCAGTCACCAGGAGGTCGGAGGAGGGAGGAGGTTTCGGTATATTACTGGAAGCTATTCATTTTATGAACTGTACTGGTAATGTGGCTTACATTCCACATGGCAACTAAATTAGTTTCTGAGTTTATATTCACAATAATCACAAGGTTTATCTAGTTAGGCTATAAAATTGAATTTATTAATCAGACACTAGCAAAGATGGGTTTTGAACAGTTTTTTAAGCTGTTTTAATGGCTGGGACGCTGTTTTAGTGATGACTTTAATATTGTCTTAAAAATCTGATCCAATGAATTATGGAGGCTCAGGGAACACAATCACTGCTGTAATATTTTAATAAAACAGTCCACATCATGCTGAAGGCATGTAAACTCACCTTGTTCTGTGAAAGCCTCTCTTCTGACACGGAGTTTGATAGGCTAATAAAAAGAAGGGACATGTTGTAGTTGATTATAAGCATTTAGACCTTATATTTCAGGAGACTGGACATATTTCTTTATAGGAAACTTTGGTCCTTACATGGATTCATGTATTCTTCTTAATGATAAAGGATATGAAACAAAATAAATTGCTATACGTAAGTCTTTCAGCATGAAACAGGGCAATAAAAATTTAGAAGGTTATCAGGTTATGAAGTTGATGGCTAATAGTCTCAGAGCATACCACTAACTAGGAACATTACAAGTACAGACAGTACAAGTCTCATTGACACCGGAATTCTTTTAAGCTAAACAATAGTTATCTTACATTATTTAAGGAGGAAAGAATGATGAATACTCAATTAATTGTAAAATCAAAAACACAGAGAGGAAACATCTGACTATTTTTATATACTCACATGAATGATCTTCATGGTTGCATAATTCATTTTAACACAAAACAACCAGTTGTCCAATAAACCAGTTCTCAAGGGTGGGCCAGCTCTGCTAAGACTTTGTTAAAATTTCATCCCGAGCCAGGTGGGAAGACTGAGCCCAGTTAAATCCATTGAAACTCGTGGGATGAGGTCACAGTGTTTGAATCTTAAAGCAATTCAAAATGTGACTGTAAATAAGCACCAGGGTGTATGGGGAACTCTAGCCAGACTGGTAGGGGATTTCAAGTACTGGGATGGATTCTGCAGCATCTAGCTCCAGCGAACCTTAACCCTGGTGAAGGTAGGTTGATGGGCTGCTGGCTGGGCAGGTTTGGCAGCCTAGGATGCACACATTTTCTCAGTTCAGGGCTCTTCCTCCTCTTTTCTGTTGAATTTGGCTGCTAGCACAGAATAAAGGCAACTCCTGGAATGGCTGAAGGGTGCAGCCCACCATCCTGGTCCTCCAGGAGGAAGGTGCAAAGGTGCAAAAAACTCTGTGGGGTTCCAACTGACCACAAATCACAGAGCTAAAGCCATGCTCTGGCCCAATCTCTGCTTATAGCCTGTGGGCAGAATGCAACAGAGAACAAAACACGCAGAGAATTTAAACAGAAAGACTTCAGCAGGCCTTGTACCTTCTTTGTGCCAGGCAACGACTGTGAGTGGTCCTAGGACATAGTGATGAGTCTATGGAAGCCAAAACAGGCCCCTTTTCTCCAAGTAACTCTGTTCTTTCAATTTATTTTTTTTTAAAGACTACACAAGTAAAGTCAGCATGACTTAACAGAGCTTGCTTTTTAAGTAGTGAAGGCCAGCACAGTGTTCTGAAATCCCAGTGACTATCGTATACCTGACAAATTGATGGTGTCTCCAGATGCTGAGAAGAAATGATGCAGAGGAGCATAGATTATCCGATCAATCCCAAATGGTCCCCAAAGGAGGAACATGGTCTAGCTTATGAGGACTTTATTGTTTTGCCCTTTATTCCCGCAAGAGATGTGGCTGCCTATGAGCTCTGTGCAAATAAAGACTGTTTACAGAAGGGATCCTTCTCCTTTTAGCTCTGCAGCAGCTGTAAATGCTGAGAGTGATCAAGCTCTTATTTGCCTTAGACACCAGAAAACCTTTGTGGCAGAACTGTCATAAAGCTTCATGTTCATATAACACCTACAGGACAGCTTGTCAGAAGAGGCCTCTGTGTGATTCCCTAATAAAAATAATGAGTGCATAATCATTGGCAATATACATGCAAATTGGCTTTCCAAAGCACGGAGCCACAAGACAAAGTTTATCAATCAAGGACACTGAAGCAATTGTGAGCGGTCCCCAGAGAATGATTCCTCCAAGAGTGTGTGAAATCAGTCTGGCAGCCTGTGAAACGTACAGTCCAGTTGCTTGCGTCCGTACAAATTCTCACCCTCGCACCACAGAGGCACGAAGGAATTAGATTAGAAGGGCTGTTTCAGGACTGAAATAGTCACTCCGCAGCGAGAAGCCAAGTAGAGGCTGATCATTATTTTATCTGTGCTGAACAACATGTGTAAGCAAATTGCACATAATTATGACAAAATACCATCAACAACATGACAGTCTCCTGTTGTGCACTGGGGCATTTGGCACACAGCGTTGCCGAGTCAGATGTTTGTTCCCTTTTTGATGCTTGGTGTTTGTGTTTTGCCTGTTGCTTTGACTCACACTCTTGCTTCAATAAAGACTTGTTAGGCTGTCGCTGTGTGCCGTGTTCACTAATTTATGCCAGAGGCTTGAACTCCAGTAGCCAGAAAATCAGCTTCGTTCCTCGCTGTAGGAGCCATTCCCTGCCAGAAGCTGTTTCCATTCCCTGGGGAGAGAAATGAACCCAACTAGCGATATCCCCAAGGGAGAGGGAGATATATGCTACTGCAATAGAGGAAAGCAGGTGGAGATCCCTCCTGAGGGGAAGGGAAGGTTGGTTTGCCCTGAGAACCTGCTGGCAACCCCATGCTATCAGCCTCCAACTTCTGACAGTCATGGCCTGGACTTGCTCGGGAGTCTTGCACCACTGCTCAGTGGCATGTGTCTTTTGGGGGACTGATGGTCTGTTCCCATTTCAATCTTAATGACAAGAGCCTTTCTATTGACTTTGGTGGGAAATGGCAAAAGCTGCACGAGTAAAGGCTGAACTCACCATCTAAGGAGGTACCGTGCAGCAAGTGAGATGATCTCATCCTGTTTGACTAATCTGAACCAAATGCAGATGAACTCCAGAGGTTTTTGAAGCTTATAAAATCAAGGGAGAATTACTAGTCAGAATAAATGGCTTCAGCTTTTAAGTTGCTTGCTTTGCAAAGCAATCCTGGCTGGTTATCCTGCATTAGGATAAAGCTAAACGAATGTGCAACTCAACTGCAGATGAAATCTAATACTGACAAATACACTGTAGTTCACAGGGAAAGTCACAAGAATGACAGTGCTGACATTGTTAAAGCTGCATATTCACAATTTTAATTGCAGGTGTAACAGCTGCCCACAAAAAGAAAGAGCTTTGAAAGTATGCTGTAGATACTTGGCAATTAATCCTGGAGAAGCAAGCCAATCCTGAAAACCTTTCAAGGCTTTGCAAGTGTTTGGAGGTAAAGGTCCATCTGCCTGATGAAGCCATCACAAAGCATGGGATTAATAAGTGCAATTTCTGACTGTGTTTCCCCTTTCTCTGGTCAGAAATTTTGTTCAGATGCAAAACCTGGTTGTGGCACTCACTGGTCTTGAATTTCTGTGCTTCCAGCAGCCCATTTTGAGGAGCAGAACAAATAACCACAGCATATGTGTGTGTCTACTCTGTGGCAGAAGTGGCAGTACTAGCAGATGTGAGGTAGGGTTTAAGTGCAATGGAGGACAGCATTTGAGGGCTTGACCTTTCAGAGGGTTGAAGGATGCAAAGGGGGTTGGGGGTGGTGGCAGGAGGCGGACAGGCAGCAGCTCCCCATTGCCTACCTGATGGGACGCGTGCGCTGTACCCCTGTGATGCCAGAGGGAGGGCATACAGACCCTGCGCACCCTGCATCTTCTCTTTTGAGGTCAAGGCACTGGATATTTTGGTGGGAGTAAAGGGAACATTGAAAAGCAAAGCGATGCACGAAGTATTTTTCAGGCAGCGACGCTGTGTACGGCGAGAACAAAGGCTGCTGCCTTTCCAACAAGACAATGAGCCCTCTAGAGGCAGCTGCTACCAAAGCAATCCCTACCATGATGGTGTGCCATGGAGAGAGAGCCCAGACTGCTGTCCCAAGCCTTTGCACCCTCTCTGAGCCCCCACTCTCTCTCCCACGGCCCTTCCTTGCATCCCCGTTGCCCAGCACCCACCCCTGGTCCCCCGGCAGCTACTCCCGCGTTAGCCGGCGGGGTGAAGAAATCTCAGGGGAAGGGGATGCACCTGGGCACAGAGACACCAGCTTTTTTTCTTTAAGAAGCCGCTTAAAAAATGTTCGCAAACTGTCTGCTAGTATATCATGTACAGGCCATTGAGCAGTCCTCATCCTACCTGGCGTTTCTTTAAGGATGTGGCAAGAATTGAGGAAAAGCAGCTTCTCTCGACTACCCAATAATCACAGAATCACAGAAGCTTCGTGGTTGGAAGGGACCTTTGAAATCATCAAGTCCAACCACACATACACAACCCCCCCTGCCCCCCAAAACAAAAAAAACAAAACCCAAACAAAAAAACCCACCAACAAAAAAACCCCAGCCCACACCCATCCACAGATAGACACAAACCAACCATCTCAGGCACTAGAGCATGCCCTGAAGTGCCATGACTACATGTTTCTCAAATACGTCCAGGGATGGCGACTCCACCACCTCCCTGGGCAGGCTGTTCCAGTGCCTGACCACTCTCTAGTAAAGTAATTCTTCCTAATATCTAATCTAATCCTCCCCTGCCACAACTTTAGACCATTTCCTCTGATCCTGCCATTATTCCCTTGGGAGAAGAGGCCAACACCCATCTCTCTACAACCTCCTTTCAGCTAGTTGTAGAGGGCAACGAGGTCTCCCCTCAGCCTCCTCTTCTCCAAACTGAACATGCCCAGTTCCCTCAGCCTCTCCTCGTGTGACTTGTTCTCTCTGGACCTCTCAGCAGCTCCACGTCCTTCTTGTAGTGAGAGGCCCAGAACTGAACACAGGAATCCTTTCACAGTCGCTTAAACTATGTGCGAGGTGAATCTCGGTCCTGGTCAGAGTCAGCAAGCGCAGAATGCACAGCCTCTCCACAGCCCTACGGGATGCGGCCAGGGCATGGCCTCCCCCTGGGTGTTTCCCCCAGGGCAGCGAGGAGGGAGGGCAGAGCGAGGGAAAACTGCTGGGGAGCGCTGCAGGAGGACGAGCAGGCTGCAGAGCCAGTTCAAATGTAAAAGGTGATTAATTTCTTACTGTTTTAATGGGTTAATTTAAACCATAGAGTGCCGCCCTTTCTGGGAAAAGCGGTGGATGCTGTGGGTATCCCGTGACTTTTCCTGGGCTAGTTTTCCAAGGGCTGCTGGAGCGGCACAGCTGCCCCCTCTCTGACTCTTCTCTGACTCCTCTCGGTTCTGGGTGAAGCAGCTGGGGGACCCCCGGCGCCCAGCCTCCCCGCAGCAGGTGCCGTGACCACATGCTGGTTGCCTTCTACCACTCTTGCTTCGTTTTGAAGCAAGTTCGTTTGGAACTTATCAAAAGCAGCAGTTTACTATATAAGAGAAGTTATTCAGGCTTTGAAAAAAAACCCCTCCAGGCCCTTTTGTGCACCTGCCTTCACAAGACAGCATAAAACCGTTCTGCAGTCCTCCTCGGGAATACATTTTGTCCCAGTCATGGGGGTTCAGCTCGGTCTTGCACCTTTTCTCTGCTTTCTCTTCCAAGGTCTGTGTAACTCCTATCAACCTGTTACCAAACCGCAATTTCTCCACAAGAAGAAACTTTCCTTTTTCTCCCTGTTTCCTCAGAGAGACCACCCTGCAAGCTCAGCATCAAAGGGCTACTCATAACAGTGTTTGTGGTATTAATTGCTGAATGATCTTACTCCAGCAATCTGCAAGATACAACAGCAAAATGGTTCCAGCTATTTCTCTGCTAAAAGCTAAGTCTAGCAATAGCATTTCCTACATCCTTACTTTTCTGGACAAGATCATGATTAAAAACCTATTAGAATTCCATATGTTGATTAAGAGACAGGGATAATTTGAAACATGTAGTTAATTTCCCTACACCAATGCTAAGTTCACCCATCCGTCTCAGACAAAGAAAAGAAAAAAAAAAGACAAAAAAAGTTAAAATACTACATGGACTTAACCCCTCCCCCCCTTTATATAAGTCTCTCACAGGATATTTGTGGAATGCTATGGAAAATGGCATATGTTAGTCTTTTCACTATCATTTATTGTGCACATTATTTTTAAATGTGTGATGGCTGATTTGATTCAGGTAAGAAGATATGTAAGCTGCCCCTCACCTGGCTGCTTTTGGAGAGTAATCAGGGGAGGTGATCTTGTTTTACTTTTTCCTCCCCAAAGCAAGGCAAATATTAGATGCATATGCACTTGAAAATAATGCAAACATATCCTTTAATTTAATCTCTTTGTTAATACTTGTTTTGGTAAACTGGTAAGACTTTTGGAATCAGCATTTTTAAGTGAGATAAGTCTATTGCTTGATGCTTGGGCTGATATGTTAGCAAGGCAGGGGAGGGACTATTTATTCTTGGAAGTCTGTGACAGAATTGATGTAAAGCCATAAAGATATGCATCTTTCATAAAGATGTTGGTGCTGTGTAAGCAACAGTCCACACATTTCATCTGCTTGTTATGTTGTTGGTCTCTCGTGAGCTACAAACCCCCACTGCTGTAGCAGTAGTAACAGCAATGCCTAGCCCACTAGCATCAGATCCCTAAATACTTGTAATACAGCCTAGTCCTAAACTGGAAAACACATAACTGGCTAATTTTTTTTCAGGTTGATTTTGAACTTTCAGTCAATAAAACAAGGGTTTCCTGCATGCATTTTTTTGGAGGGGTAGAAAGTTCCAATTTAGCTAATGCAATCTTAAAGAAACAAAAAATTTATTTTATTATTGACTTTGTCCTTTGGGCTACAGAGCTCTAAAGATCAGGATTCGTTTTTGTTAGGAGGAAGAGTAGAAAAGAATATCTTGGGTTTTGTCAAGCAATTCTCTTGCCTCCTTTGAAAGATCAGCCTTTGGTGGCTGCAGTGGGGCTGGACACATGGCTTTATCATAAGCCTTTTAGACAAGCCCATTGGGAGGGAAGGGACATGGCTTGGAAGGGGCCACTGTCTTCCTCTGAAAGCATCCTGGCATGTAACTTGTCTTTTGATGCCATTTTGCAATAGGAGGCAGAGCTCTTGCACTTAGGCTACATGCCTTTCTTTTGGCAAATATTCTGGTAGCCCTTTGGGACTCAGGGAGGTAATTTTGCTCATGGTCAGATAATGACGGGATTGTTTTTCACTAAGGCAGGGCTTGGTGCTTCACTTTGTTGAACTTCATGAGGTTAATCTCAACCTATTTCTCCAACCTGTTCCCCAAAGCATTGACTGCTTTCCTCTGTTGACGTCATCTGAAAACTGTGCAGAGAACACACTTATTCCCCTGATCCAGTCTCTCAGTAAAGACACTAAACAATATTGTCCTCCATGTAGATCTCTGAGGGGCTCTACGGGTAAGTGGCTGCCATTTGGACTTCATACCCATGATCACCAGCCTTGGAACCTGATGATTCAGATGATTTTCCAGATGGATTCTTGTCTGCCTCTCACCAATTTCTTTATAAATTTCATTTCCAAAAGTAAGGTATGGTTATGTCAGAACTTAAAATAAACATTTGGGTTCTGAACAAAATGTTTTTATGGGCTTGAGCAATAAGTAAATACATAAATTGTGGTAGCAATTCATGCCCAAAACTTGTTTTGTGCATTGTGAAATTGCTGCTGATTTGCCCAGAGATCTGCCCAATAACCAGCAAAAAATCGAGAATATTATGAGATGGAGGGCACCTCGTATAGGCTGACTTTTGGAAGGAAACTTACATAATACCTGTGTCAGACTGAGGCTTGATCGAGTAATTTTAAAAACATTAAGCTTTTTCAAAAGATAATAAGTCCATGAGCTAATCCCTGGATGTCAAGCTATGACTGTTGTCTAAGATATATCTGCCAAATATGTATAAACAACATTGTTATTGTCTATAGTAACTGTTTGTAGTTAAGTCCCCACAGCGTATGAGCATTATTTCTTAATTCTTGGAAACATAAGATCTTTTTCCATTGATTTGATTTGATTTGTAGCAATTAGTTTAATTGTTCCTTTTCTAAGAGTCACTGCTGTACTTATCTCTCTGTGGTAAGCTGGGAGAAAGGATGACCACAGAAATCAAGAGATATTAAGGAAAGATATAAAAATTAAAAATTCCCAAGCCGCCAAGAAAAGTTCCTCATAACTCATTTCTTCCAGAATATTTCAGAATTATTTTTAACTCCCTTGGATGTTACTCTTGCTGATGCCTTTGTATTATATATAGAATAACTGCTTTCAGAAAAGGGACTCGTGATTTTAGATGCCACTATTTTGGGTGCTCAAGCCAAGACATTTTACTGGAAGCTGGTCATCAAGAGGGGATACTTCTCACTTTCTAGAAACTATTTGCACTCCCAGATTCCACAGACATTTTGAAAATAGTGGTTATGTATCCTTTCTGGTTTGTGGACTCCCAGCTACTGGGGCTGTTACCCTGTCTCCATGCATTTAACACCTATGGTGGTGCTGGGAATGTTTGGTAAACCCAAATCTGACTTTTCTCTTTGGCCAAAGTGTTGCCAGATGCTGAAGAGGCCAAAACAGGGTCTAAAATTCAGAGACATTTAGGATGATTTAAATGGGAATCAGGGGCCTGCCTTCAGGTGCTCAGGGTCTCTGCTCTATGAGTAAGACAAACAGTTCCAGGTCCTCTGAGGCTTCCTGTGCCCTGCAAGGAGTCCCGTGGTGGAGGTCCCCAACCCGCCCGGCTTGGAAAGAGCAGTGTGGCACACTGCATCTCTGCTTGCTCACCTGCACCTTCTTTCAGTCCAGCGTAGGGTACATAGGGGAGTGTTGTTCAGCCACCTCTTGACTCAGCATGTGGTTGGGTCGTGGCTGGAGGACCCACCTGGGGTTTAGAATTCAAGGGAGCACCACAGAGAGAGTCTACTGCCCAGTGCAGACACAGCTGAGCAAAACTATGTGCTAAGTCTGGAGCAGTCTAAGAAACTTGTGGAGAACTGGAAAAGCACTGAAAAGCAAACATAAAAAAAGAAGAAGCATGAAGTTAGCCAGGCAGACCTTTTCAAATTTCAAAGACACATCCCTGCCTCAGTGGCAGTGGATGGGTGGATATTTCTCACCCCTCAGCTAGACGCACAGATACATGTTAATTTGCTGCAGTGGGAAAGATAGGGCAGCAGCAGACCCAGAACCTAAATATAGCTGCTTCTACACTTAGTTACGATGTAATGCAGCTTGATGATGGTTGCCAGAGAAACCCATTTATGCTGTTGAGTAAGGTTGTGCTGTCCCTGCTTTATCCTCTCCCACATAATGAACTTTTTAAAAAGTGAAGGTTTAGTACAGAATTGAGCTATGGGGAATGCGCTGCATACGGAGGCAGTAAGTGTTTGGATGTCAGCTATGTATGTGTACTTTTCCATCGTGGAGCACGGTGAAATAGCTCAAGGTATCTCTCTATAGTGCTAGAGAACAGCAGTGGTGTTAGCTCAGTCTGAGCTCTTCTGTCTCAGATGTGGGGGTAGGTGAGGAGAGGCACTTTCACAACACACTTGGCAAAACTTTTGCCCGACTCTTGAGTTCAGCAGGAGCTGAACTTTTTAACAGTTATGAGGTGTTTGATAACTTCACAGCTCCATAGCTTTTCATAGTCATGGGTTCTCTCCTGACAAGGACTAGAAGCAAACCAATGAAGTACATGAGCTGAAAGCACCACTTGTGACCACCTATGGCCTTGGGCTGTCCCTCCTTCTTGGGCTGTCCCTCCTTCTAGGATCTGCAACCTAGACTAACTAGGCTGGTAGTAGACAGGAATATCTGTATTAAACAGCAGGTCTGTGTATTACGAGTTGGTGAGACTGCCATGGGCACAGGGGGAATAGGCTAGAGCTGGCCTACAGATGGACCAGAGCTCCGCAACCTGGGAGGCAGATGATTTGGTAGGACAAAATACAAGGCTACAAAATGATGAGCAGACATACAAAGACTGGATAACTGTTCAGTCTCCTCTGGTATGAGAAGTAGGGTCCATGAATAATTCTGGTCTCCAGGTCTTAGCTAGGCCTCCTCCCTCTCTACCACTTCTTGTCCAAAGGCGCGTAGCAACACTCAACTGAATCTTCAGCTTTTCCTGGGCTTGACTTCTGCAAAGGTTGTGCTTCACCTGCGCAGTTATTTCATCATTGGAACTGACTTCTTCTGCCTCATAGCTTTGTTTGCAAAGAATAGATTTTGATGTTCGGCTATGAACTGAGTTACTGTGAACTGTTACTCTCAGTGAAGGAAGTTTGTGATCAAAAACACAGTCCTCTGACGCTTTCTGTAAAGCCCTGTGAACTTCTCTGAGGCTAGTGGCCTTAAAGACTTATTGATTAATCAGAGCATTAGTCTTGTGACAAAGGTTTCAGCAAAGCACTGAACAGGGAAGGAACTACCTTGAAAAGTAACAAGGCTGAAAATATGGCCACTGAAAATAAAAAGTATTGATCTCCAGAAATACTGGCCCTGGCTGGGCAACAGCAGAGCCATGGGAAAAAAAGGACATGGCTTCAGCTCACAGCAGAAGCTTCTCTTTGATAAGATGGAAAAAACAAGTCAGAGAGGGGAGTGATGGTGAACCAGTGAGAGCACTGGAAAAAAAAAAAAAAAAGGAAATGAGGAAATACCATGAATACCATGCACACCTGAATCCAAACTGCTAAGCAGAGAGTGCAAAGTCTCCCAGATAATTTGTATGTTGCGCTTAGAAACCACTCACAGCTGGGCAGGAGATCAATAGTACAGTGACAATTAGATATTAAGTAGAAGGAGGATGGTATGGAAACAGTATCACCAGATTGCTAGAAATATGTGAACATGAGGAATGGAGGTGGAAATAATATTTTGAGAGCTTGTTACAGGAATTTTCTCCCCCCTCCCCTCCCCCCCAGCAAAACTGGCCTGATTTTTTCCTGAAAGGTATCTTCAAGGCTTTTTAAAATAGCCTCAGATATTTCCCTTACAGCTGGTCTAATGTTTTCCCTCATTTCTTTCCCTTTGCTTAGAATCTCCCTATGACTCCCTTTATTGGTTAAATATATGGAAGGCAACCTTTGGTTTTCACGTATTTTCTCTCAGAGGACTCACATTTTAAAACCTGCTGACATGTGCCAGTGCCAGTGCCAGTCTGGGTGCTCATTTCACACTCTTTTGTGCCTGAAACGCCTAAGACAGTAAGTCACTTTTTTTTCATTCCTCCTTCACACAATGACTTCTGCAATAAGATCCTGACACTTCATTAGAGTTGCTAGGCACAGCTTTAGCACTGGTAATTAGAATAAAGAACAACACACAATCCCAGAACATGTGTCAAAGTCCTTCTCACCTCAGCAAATACACACACACATGCAGAAATACATCGAGAAGTTTATCCCTACCCAGTGCAGTTTCCTAGCTTAGAAAAATCCTACCTTCAGCCTCTTTGTACTATTGTCTACTTGATTGCTGCAGCTTCATTATCAAATTTCTTTTATCAAGGTTTCAGAAGTTAGTGATTAATAGTATTTTTCTCATAACTTGCTGGCTCTCATCTTTGTGAGCAGGCAGGAGTTGTTCTCTTTCAATTTACAAAAGGACAAAAGATTTCCGCACGCTTGCTGCTCTACCTACACATTTGGGAGACATCGCAGGGAGAGAGATGCTGCTGAAGCACAAGATCCATTAGCAATTGTTTCCCTTGCAAAGGCATAAGAAAACATAATTCTCTACACGGTATTGGTCACAAATAAATTCCCAGGTCTCCCTTTGGCACAGGGGAGAGACACAGTACGACTCCCAGCTTTGCAGCTGTACTTTCTCTTGCTATCACTTTAACTAGATTTAACCACTGCCAAGTCTTAGACAAATTTTTCAGCAAGTGCCAGCAAAAGTGGTTGGTTGTAACGAGGGTTCTAATTCTGTTTTCACAATGGTGAAATAAAACAGGAGCGCGTCTCAGCGTGGGAAGCCTCTACGAGCAATACCTATGGCTTGGCACTAGATTCCAGGTAGGGACTCCAGAGGTTTTGGATCAGCCAAAATTTGACTGTGGCCTGACAGAGGGACCATGGCCCCTGGCTCCTCTAGAAAATATATGGGGGACCCATCCTGTACCAGTCAGATAACAATAATGGTTTGCTTCCCCTCTGTGCCAGCTCAACCTCATTGACTGGCTTTTATGGACAGGGTAGTGTTTGAGTACATCTGTACAATCAGCTGGAAAAGGCACACTCAGAGCCCGGGGGGGCTGATAGTGGCCTCACAGGGGATGTCATGAGGTCTTGGCACCATGGTCAGGTAGCCACACGGCACACATGGTGAGCCATGTGCCCCCACATGGGAACAGCTCACCTTCCTCCTTCCAAAGGCAGACTGGGGGCACAACCCTCGGCGCAGGATGCGACAGACGCAGCTGGAGGTTTTATACCCACAAGACATGGTCTATGCTTGTGACAGTGTAAAGGGGCAGGAAATACAACCCTTCTGCCACAGAGAGGTGCGATTACTTCAAGTTATTCTTAAAACGCTGATGACTGGAGAGGGGAAATAAGAGAAAGAGGGTAGCAGACACAGTCACAGGAACAGCCACATTCCTGCAATTCTTGGGGTTCAAACACTAGGAAAGACAGAAGAAAGAAAGTGTGATGCCAATCACTGTTTTCAATATCCTCCCACGTAGCAACTGCTTCTATTGAGCCTTTCTATTGTGAAAGCCCTTCTTTCACTGCAAACAGAGCGGGAGCTCTACATGAGCCTTGGCTCCCGGTGGAGGAAAATGCCATGCTTTTGTTAACGGCAGTGAAAACTTGTTTACACCTTTGCTTTGCTGGAACGCTGTGCCAGCTGGGGGCATGGCTTGGCTTGGCTTGACTTAGTGGGCCTTGGCTCTGCAGAGAGAGCGAGCTCAGGGTGGCTCCCAAATTCGCAAGTTGGCTCATTGCCATAAGAGAGACTCCATCCTTTCTCTGAACTCAGCCAGCAGGTCCTCACCAACCCTTCAGCCGTATTGCCTGCAGGGCTCTATCTCTCAGCGTGGGGAAGCTGAATGATAACAAGTGGCTATAGACCCCAAGAGCCATACATGCTTCCCCATCACCTCAGTGCCTGTGACATCCCAACTGGCTCGTAGTTCCCAGGCGGCATCTGGTCAATATAACATCTCTGCCACCAAAGCTACTGGAATGAGCCTTCACACCCCTAACTGGACCACACCTGGACATTGACAAAGGTTGTACTTGGATGCGAATTTTGCTGCTTGAACTCACTTGTGGTTTTTAAATTAATTTTTGTTGACTTCCAAGTAAAACAAAAGGGAATTTACATTCTCTAGGAAACGTGATCAGAATGACAGTAGAGAAACCTGAATTTAACTTGAAAAATACGGTGACAGGGTATGAACAATTAGCAAGGGAATCCCGGGAAAAAACAGGTTGTTAATACAGATATAATTTTTCTAAAGAAGTCTTCAAAAGCAGAGCTAAACAGGCCCAAAGAATATGTATTGCAGAGCATTAGGGGAATTTGCCATTTTTTTCCATGGTACTTTACTGCTGAAAGATTTTCACTGCAGGAAAAAAAAAGAGAAAAGCAAAAGTTGCTAATGTTCAAGGAAAAAAAAAAAGTCTTCTGGCCATTCTCTGGTTGCTATACATATTTTCATGTCAGGAATCAAATACTGGAACAAATACCACAGACTAAATAAATGTTTGAAGGCACCCTTACTTCAACTAAATGCTTTGACAAATTATTTTAAAAGACTTATATACATGTATAGATCAACAGTGATGACAGCTGTGCTGTAGTATCACTGCTTGGCTATTTCTGTGTGAGAATATTGGTTATAAAGCAGAATTACAAAAAAGCAGTGCCACTGCAAATTGGTCTGCTGCGGCAGATCTCATTATTGGTTAGGAAGTTGGTAATTGAAGGGCCATTAAGAAGTGAAAACGTGTCCGAAAATAACTTGTTCAGCAAAGATTCCCTGTTATTGGATTTCTTTATCTGAAGACCAGCTCCAACATTTCTCAGAGCTGCAATGTGCTGAGTACGTGCAAGTCCTTCCTGCTCTCTGTTACAATTTACTGAGTGAGCAAAACAGCTTCTTGACGGACTGAATTTAATGAACTTACATGGAAAGACCTAATCACAGGGCTAAACCAGAGCCCTCTGTGGCCAAAACAACCGCTGTACACATGCTACAGCGCTGACAGCTTGCTAGAGACACTGCAGAAAATAGGATTCCCAGGGTTTCAGGAGAATAAAACACATGAAAGAGCTGGCTTAGGGACTTAAAGGGAGGGCTTTAAGAGATACCTTTCAAACTTAGCAGTAGATCCAAACAAAATCCCCTAAAAGAAAGAAGGTGAAAATTTGTACCTATCTTTATTTAAAACATGGCTTTCCAGCTTCTCTCTGGTCCCCGAACCAGAAGCGTGCTGTGAACATGAAATAAATTCGTGGTGTTGAGGCTTCACCATACTTTTTTTTTTCCTGTTTTCACCCTGCCCTTCAGCAGCTTCAGAGTCAGGAGGCATCCATGACCTCCCCGCTCTGTTTGCCTCTCCGTATGAGGGCCAGGGGGGCAAATCCTTGGCCGGGGCAGCTTGAAGCCCCGTGGCCTCGTGGGCATCACAGCGGGGCACGCAGCACGCATCCAGCCAGACACTCGCTGCCCCCCTCTTAGACAGACGCTGCCCGTCCTTCAACGCCGGTGCACTCAGAGACCTTCATGCATGTGGCATAATTAGCCTGCCTGCTAATGGTCTTTGGGTAAACAGCACAGCACTGTTTGGCCGTTAGGTTCCGGCTGTAATGGGATTTCAGAAACCCTCATGCTGTGGGGTGGGTACCTCAGGGCACAGGAGCAGGGGAGCACGCGAAGAGGGAGATCTCTCCCTAGGCCTGTCGTGCCGGCAATGTGAGCTCAAATCTTTCCTATCCTCAGCGCAGGTAATTATGCCCTCCCACTGCTTTAAACAAAAATACATTCTTCTCTTTCAAACAGTCAGATTTTGATAACTTTTTTCTGCCCACCTTAATTCATATCAATCAGACTTTACGTAACAGTGGTATTTTGAGAAGTGACACCTACTCTGCAGAAGAGCTATTAGCAAAGGCCAGCTTAAAAGGAAAAAGCGAACATGAAATGTTATAATCTGGCAAGGGACAGTATTTTCACAAGTAACAACCAGAAGGAAAAGCTGACCTGGAGGGAGAATCTGACATAGAAGGATCCTTAGACTAAATAGGATTTAGTTTCTTAGTGCAATTCCTGTCCTTGATTCTGTTTTCATTTTCAACATACTACAGAAGAGGGCAGTATACACTCAGTGTTTTGCAAGCAGTAATAAGAATGCTTCCGTGGTCGCATCAACAGCATTGAAACTTAAATTAATGTTTCTGTTAATACACTAGGGAATAATTTATTCAAGAGCCAGCCTGTTAAATCTCCAGTGGTTCACGTTCTGGAGGATTTTCTGTTCTGAGTCTTTTGGAAATACACGACTGGGAGTCTTCTTTCACACTGCCTGTGAAAGTCCATACAGTCTATAAATCCAGCATACGCTGTGCATGTCAAATATATACATAAATGCCAAGCCAGCAAAGCAGGGTCAGAGCTTAGTAACAACTAAGGTAGGCAATTGTAACACAGCACCTCTACTTTCTCCTGTGGGGATAGGAAGGCTGTATCAGAGGAGTAGCCGGTTCCCCGACAACCCTGCTTCTGCTAATTTTCATTCAGTTGAACATCCAGCTGTGGGGTCAGATGGAGCAGCTGTAGCACTTCTGATGAAAAAGCCGTAGATGCTGCTTCCAGATTTCAAAAGCCTCTGTAAGTTACTATTCTAGCATAAACTTGACAGGACCTTATGGATAGGGATGGATAGACGCAGGCATCACTCCAGCTTGGTGTTTGAAAATACAAAGGTGTATAAGCATGTCTGCTTGGGCTGACCTCACCACCACAGAGCAGTAAAACCTTCCAGCCATATGATTTATGGCTGCAGTGGCAGCACCACTACGTCTCACTTGCCTGGAGAAGCAAGTGCAGGAATGTTTCTAAAGACAATACTCTTAATCAACCTAAATGATACTATTAGAAAAATAGACAAGCTTTCAAGGACGTAATTTTTCCTCAGGCTTTTGAGGATTCCAGTTTGCAGAACAATTTGTGCTCCTTCCTTTCCATAGCACTCTTTCCCTTACATAATGGTTTGGCTTCCCTTACATAATAGTAAATTTCTAAAGTCTCCTCTTATTGCTGATATTTTTTTTATAAATGGTTTGCATCTCTCCAAAGACAAATTTCTCTGTGAACTATGACGGGAAACATCAGACAGCTTGTGGAGGTTGTGCGTGCAAAAGGGAAGAAAAAGTTTCCTCCAAAAGCTGAAAGGAAGGGGATGAAATTACTATATATACTATCACAGGCTTTAAGTTACGATTTGACATTTAAAATGTGCTCAGTGAGAAACTTCTGTAAAATCAACTTTCAAAATCTAACCGGATACCACAGGGTCTGTAGGTGGTTACATTCTAATAGAGAATTTCGTAGAAGCGTTTAGCAGGGATAGTGCTCTAATAAAAAGAGTCTATAAAAAGAAGTTTCTGTGAAAATGTTTAGGATTTAACAGCAGAAAACGGAAGAAAGAGAGAGAGGTAGGGAGACGGGGAGAGAGAAGATGTGACTTAAGTAACGTCTGCTGAAAATTGCGTGTTTTACAATCTTGTGTAGGTGGACTCTAAACATTTTAATGATGCAAACGTCAGACTTGGTTTTCAAGTGTCCCAAAGTATGAAATGTTCAGATGAAGGGTTGGAGTTTTCTGCCCATCTGTAGCAGAATTGTACCGCTATTTATAGACTTGCTTTTCTCAAATATCTAAAATGCTCTCTTTGCTTCTCATAAACAGGCATGCCTATAATTGAATGCAACTGAGTCATCTGAATATACTGCAGTTTCCCCCAAATTAACAGGAAACTGAAGTCTTACCTTTTCCCTATGGAAGAACCTAGGTAGGTAGATAGCCTCCTTGCGCTGGGTTCTGAAAAAATACTACAACTTCTGTTTGAAAGGTGATTTTGTAGATCTTGAACCGGAAGATTTTGTGCTGCTCCCAGCGTTGGGTTTGAAATTTTCCCAGGCTCTGCCAAATTTCTCCTCCTCCACTTGCAGGCTCTACTTGCTTTCCCCTGTGTTTGACAGGGAGGATCGTGACTGGGTTTGCTGGGGAGAGCCACACTCAGAGAAGGCAGTTTTTAACCTACCCACACAGTTAACCTGAACGCGTCCTAGAAAACATGCTAGTTAAGGGCACTGTGTACGTTTACTTTGTCAGCTGTTTTTCACGGATGGCACTTGAGCAGTCACTGCATAAGCACTCTGAATACTGTAGAAAAAATATCCACCTGCCATTGCAGTAATTACAGTACGGAGACTGTAATTGTCTGGACTACCTGGAATTGTGTTTAAGCCCCATTTTCTTGACAAATAGGACGTGTGCTTATTCAGAAGGAAGATTTGTATTCTTTTCCTTACTCTTGTCATCCCAGGAATCTTTTCAGGGTGTCTGAGAATAAATTACATATCGGCAATAAATTGAGGCTTAAGTGTTTAGGCATTAGCAAGTGCTGAATAAAAACAAACTAGAAACCCAGGAACAAATCTCTTCTCTGCCTCTTTATGCCACATTCTACATGTGATACAGACTGTCGCTAGGAGGCAGTTGTGCCACAAACTATGTGGTCCTTCTCATTTCTGCACCACCTTTTTACAGATCCTGCATTTCTGAGGCTCTGGGAGCTGTGCCACTGGCTTTGCGTGTCTCAGGGTGACCTGGAAACACGACTTGTCCAGATGATACAGAAGATACTGAATCTTAGCCTTACCCAGTAATACCTTTGCTAATTTGAGCTTAAGCAGCTTCTGTTCCTTGTGCATGTCTCGTTCACCCGGGCCAGTGATCCTCCGGGGAGCCTCATGGTCTCCTCAGCACCACCCTTCAGCCAAGAGTGCAGCAAACTGCTTCTCTAACCTCTTACCATCGGTGCTTCCCTGCTTGTATTTGGCTAAGCAGTAAAGTCCTTGGGCATATTTTAGGCTTTCCCCTGCGTGATGCAACACTGGGGCCAAATTCCTCAGAGTCCTGCCGGACCCTGGCCACAATAACCTCAACTACAGAAAAAAATTGGTCAATGCTTTCCTAGCTAAATGCACACAGTGCATGCCGTTAATTTGAATGAATGTAAATATAAGTGCCTTAATTTCTCCAGGGAGAACTTGCAGAGATTAGCCCAGCCCTTCACAGGAAGATGAAGCAGACATCCAGTTCTCAGCAACTAGATTTCTCATAGAGGCTTAAAATTGTGATGTACTGATCACAAAAGTGACATCCTTCTAGTAGGTAAATGATCCTTTGGGTTGAAGAGATGCAGGCTTCTGTTTCTTAATATTTCAGACTTGATAAAAATGTAAAACCAGAGTGCTGTTGGAGCAGCAACTAGCTGTGGACACAGGCACTTTCTTCTTGACATTACACGTTGCTCACTAGAGGGCACCAACACCTCAGCTTGGTGCCAACATGCTCTGACCAGCAAAAGTTCGTGGAAAAAAAATAATGCCCCTGTCCACGGCTAGGAACGAGTAAATAAAAAAAAAAAATTGGAACTAATAACAGTAAGAAAAGTTGCTCTGGTGAAAAGCAAAAATTTCAGGTGAAAGATTTCCAATGTTTCCAAGTTTGTGCTCAACAAGAAAACTTGAGACCTTCCCAACTTCACCTGCAAATGGTCACCACTGACAAAATAAACTCATATACATTTTTTAAAAAGTAGAATTGTCTAATTATAATTAAGTATACACATCTTAATGCATCAAAAAAAGTCAAGTCAGTACTGAGTGATTACTTAACGAAATACTGCTGTTCTTCAGGGCGTTTTGGGAGTGAGTGGAAGCAGCTCAGATGCCCAGCCTGATCCTGGAAGGATACTGCAGATGACTGTTTCTCAGACTTAGGAAAGTTGCTTCCCTTAATGTCTGTATAAAAAAAAAATGCTTTTATACTCTTCATCAGCACCAGGTCCCCCCTCACACTCTCATCCCCGTGGCTGTGCTGTTGCACACCACAGTATGCTGTCTGGCTCAGGCAGATACCCTGGTACCTGCTGGTTCGATATTTAGCACCATGGGATAGGGGTTGTGGCTCCCACTAGGATGCCCCCTCTCCGGCACACTGCAGAGACCTCTGCTGTGCCCCAAGCCAGCCTGACTCAGTCAATTTGGGACGCCATGCTAGTCCAGCCTCCTGGCACTCTGCTTGATTTTGAGGCCTAAAAAGTAAGCAATACCCTAAAACACCACTCAAAATGGAATGCCTAAGAACAGGCTCTCCTGAAGCCAGCAAGATAACAAGGCCGTTTAATCATCCAAAACTATGTGGCCTCAGCTTTGCTCCCTCAAGGACGTAAACATCTCTTTTTAACCAGACTTGGCAGCAACAGGCTTTCTCCTGGATTTCAGCTTTCTAAAACATTCATAGAAAAGCCAATCCTTGCATGACCTAACTGAAGGGACTGGAGCCTGTGAGGGACCGAACAACCTGGTGGCTAAAGGACTGGCTGGCACACGAGGAAACCAACATCATGGAAGGGCAGAACTTGAACCTGTGTCTGAAACAATATGATCAAGTACCCTTTACACTGCAGCATCCTCTTTTTTGTCTAAAAGGTACTTTTGGGAGAGAAGAATCTGTCTATACCACACGGCAGTAAAAGGGTTGAAAAATAGGAAGAAAAATATGAAACATGTAGAAAAAGATACAGCTAAGGGCACACACGAAAACAGCATTTCAACATGTGAAATGAGACAGGACAGGGCTTGTTCTGCAAGTCTTGGCAAGGCTGAGGTCTGAGATCTGCTCAGAGGAGACCTGTGTCGTCAGACCCAGGTGGATGTGAGCAAAACCCAGACTTCCTCAATGGACACCCAAGCATTAAAAAAAATCCCCAACTAGATGCTTATGAGGTTAGTTGGCATTTTATGAATACTAGTGGTTGGCCATATGCCTCTTAAGATGAGCATCCTCATGCCAAAGTCTCTGCATGTTTGATAAGCCTGAGGGACTTATCTCCAAAGCATCAATGCCAAGGGGGGAAAGGGCAATAAGTCTCTCAGGGGAGCCCTTGGATAAAGCTTCTTATGACACTCATATGAATCTCTTCAAATCTGACCCCCACCAAGTGTTGCTGAGGCCTCAGCTTGGACACTGACTCTGGTACCGGAGTCTGTGCTTCAGGGAGGAGATAGGTGAGGTGGGGTGGGCCCAGAGCTGAGGAAGAAGAGTGAGAAAAGGCTGGCAAATATGAACTGTGAGGACCAACCAAGGTGCCACGTGGTTAGCCTTGAATAACAAACACCGAGCTGTACTGAAATCCCAGTCACACTGGGATGTTAGAAAGAAAGAATTTAGTAGGTAAACTTTAGGAAGAGGGGTAAAAGTGAAGCAGTCAAGACTCCATGCTCCAATGCAAGGAGAAAGCCCAGACCACAAAGGAGATTACGGTTCCACTTTGGCCACAGCAGTTAGGAGAAAACTCAAGTAGCGATGCCTAGAAGGAAGGAAAACAGCAGCAAAGCCAATGAAAATGGGCACACTGTGGGCACACAATGCAAAAGCACCAAGTCACTCCCTTTCTCTGTATGCCTATTTGTTTCTATTGTGCGGATCTGTTTTTGCTTTGCTCGATAATTCTCCGTGTTGACCTTCTAAGGACAGACACGTTCGTGAATTTCAGATGGTGCTGTAATGTCTTGGCCATTGAAAACTCTTCCTTATTTTGTCTGAAATGTTCTGTGGGTGCTTTCTTTAGCAGCTTTACTGGCTCTATTACAGATTGTTATTTAATTTATATCCAGCGTATGAGCTGGCTGGCAGGAACATCAGGTACTTTAGGGGAAGAAGACTTTTAAATTATTATTTTTTATAGTCACTAATATGGTAACAGTAAGTACTTTGTCAGTGAGCTGTTATATTCCTAGTGATCCCCATTTTCTTCTTTTCTTACTTCTAATGTTCATACTGTCATGGTGACCACTACATAACTAGGGAGGGAGGACATGGACTGAGAAAAGAGGTGAGGCAAGATCTTTCTCATGTCTAAACACATAGTCAGCTATGGAAAAAAGGAAAATTCAAAGCCCAATAACCTTCCAGAGATGTAGTGGAGCCCTCCAAAGGGTCCCTGTGGGGCTGGTGAGAAACTTGAGGGGACACATGTGAACTCAGCTCCAAGGGCTAACAGGCACCAGAGTACCAGAGGGAGCAAAGCTCCCAGTCTTGCCCTCCTCCCTTGCTCTGAAAGGTTTTGTCGTATTATTGTCCTTCTTGTGGCTTCCTTCCCATAACTCAAAGTCACCGTGACTAGCCTAGGCAATTGACACTGAATGTTCAGTCTGTACTTGAGCAAAAACCAATGACCTCCGGTGCTCAGCTCTCACCCTCCCATGCAAAACAAAATGGCAATTTTGAGTGCAGGTGAAGGAGATCAAGAAACATCTTAGGAACACTCTAATCCACGGGGAGCAATACGCATTAGCCATGACTTCTACCTCTTCAGATTCTTCCTTTCCAGTTAAATGAATGCACTGCTTCAGCTTGGGACTCTGGTACAGATGAAATTTTGTGTTTTGTGTCAAATGGCAGCCCATTAGCCCTCCCGATGCCATCCTTGTGCATGTCATCCTCCTTGAAAAGCTGCCAGAGTCCATACTGTTCTTGCCCGCCAGCATTCCCAAAATCTGCTGCTTATTCTTCCACTGTTATTTTCTCTTCCATTTTAAAACTTTGTTAAACTTAAAAATAGCTCCCTGCAAGTTCAGAGAAAACCCCCAAAACAAAAAAAATAATGCAACAACAAATCAGATAAGATGAAAACAGAAAGGGAAAGGGGGGAGGGCATGCCACAAATTATATCACTGTCAACATGGAAATGCTTAAAGAATGCATATTGAGAAACAACAGGAATTAAGAGGCCACAGCTGTGTGATGAGAAGTGATAAGAAACTGCCATCCTTTAATAAGGCATCCTAGGAGACATGCTTCAAACGCCCCTTTTCCCCAGGCCTCCCTAATCTCCAAACAAACAGTACCTGCAAAAAAGAGTAATCATAATAAAAAAGAAACCCAGGCCTCATTTACTCTTGTTGTTCTGGATTAAACCAGAGTGGAGCTGAATCAATGAGCAAATAAAATACATACGGGCAAAGCTCCTGAGGAAAAGGAGGAAGAAAAGAAAAGGGGGTGGTGGTAAATAACAGTATTAACTCTGCAATTGTTACTAGTCTGTCAACAAACATACTTTAGGGATTTTCTTGTTAAGTCAGGGGGATATATAGTGGTAGTAGAGGATTTTAGCCTTTCACGTTTATTTTAAGCTATCCACACACTTTGACTAAAACACACACAAAAAACTCTCTACCAGCTTCTTTCATGTTGCAGGAGTCTTAGGTAAATGTCTCTTTTAGCAGCCATTTGTTTGCTTGAATTCTTTTTTTCCTGAGTCTTTTTGTTTTTTGGCTGCTGTGCAAACTTTTCACATAAAAGACAGAGAAAAGCACTTTCACTCCTGCTGGGTTTTAAACATACTGTTCTTTTGATTATTTATTTATTTTAAGCGTTGTGCAGAGGACCCAAGCACTTCGCAGACCAGTCTAAATGCAAATATATATCTCAGCTCTACAGCCTGTTGTTTTAATTATACCTTGGTCTGGTCTCTTCTGAATTGCCTGTAATGCTGCCAACTTTAACCATGAGTTGGGAAATAGTTCATGGCCTAATTAGAGCCCCGGCTTCTGGGCTCTTGGGACTGTGTGCTATTTAGTTTCCCTTTAGAGAAAGGATGCCTGCACAGCTACAGGGAAAAGCTTGAAAGTGTCACCTGAATGCATCCAAGAGGCTGGAATGCCAGAACGTAAGTAAAAAGAATCTCAAATTCTTTATAATATTTAAAATAGGAGCAATGCCCCTGAAGAATTCCACTGTGAAATTCCAGGGCTGGGGAGAACAAGTTTACATAACGCTCTAGAGATTTAATGTGTTGATTGAAATCAAACAATTAACTGTAAGAAACAATAATTAAAACTAAAAGCAGTAGGAAATAGTTGGCAAAGGACTGAAATTGTAAACATACTAACACCCTTTGAATTTTGCATTTTAAAATTAAAATGGTGTGAATTACTCTGAATGCTGTAAGAAAAGAAAATCGAAGCTTTGAAAATGCTATAATCTAAATTCTCTTGAATTAGTTGTTACTCATAAGCATAGGTTGATTTTCACAGGTAACACGTTCTGTCCACGACAGCAACAAAGTGCGTTATACTGGAAAACTGAGCTGTGTAGTTAGGTGTCTCAGTATAGACTCTGGTACCAATGTTAGCCACTCATTATAAACAAACAAACAAACAAAAGTCTTTTGGTGGAAGTGAACTTCCTGCCCCAGTCACACAAGCTGTGCTGAGGTTATGAAGGCAAATATTTATCATTTGATACAGGGTTATGATCTGCTGACCTTGGAATTAGTCTTGATGGCAAGTAAAGCAGAGCTCTTAAAAGCTGTTGTTACAAGCAGGGAGCCAAACTGGTCAAAAGTTTCCTGTGTAATTTATGACAGGTTGCTTTGGTGTTTGATTTTTTTTTTAAACGTTATTTTTATGTTCTCCAGAGAACCACGTGCTGGTGGTTGGTAGGAACTTTGGATCATCTCAAGGGATCTACTCATCAGCTACAGCTTCAGACATCCCCAGGCTGAGTGTCTGGGATGGCCCTGGGGGATGCCCCACAAATTTCTCGCCTTGTGGACAAGGGTAGAAAGAGAGCAAAAAATTTGAGCTGTGCATGAATAGACAACCAGGCAGGCAATCACAATGCTACTTCTTGCTCTTACTCTGTGCCCCTGAATTTAGGACTTTAGATTTATTATAAAATTACTGGTTGCATCTAGTTTTCAAACACTTACACAGGATCAGGTCATTTTTTAAACCCTGGCTGCAGAATGCCGGGACAGAGCATTTATTCATGCACTTTACAAAATGCTTTTCTGTTTGTCCGGAGAGTAATATTTACTGGCTGCAGCTATTTTCAGCTCCTTTTCCTTGGGTGCTTGAGAAAAACTTGTAGGAGCTCCCCTGACAACCCATCCTCTACACTCCTTCATGCTCTGTACAGGCTCTGCCCTATAGCCCTGTTGCTCCTTTGTCCGTTCCTGGGAACTTTATCACCTCCATCTCCAAACTGATGAAAGTATTTCTCCCTACAAAGAGGTTTATGTTAGCCCAAAGTTAGGATGTTCCAATTTTTCCAAGTACTCCTCAAACATGTGTTTTCTAGTCTTTTGCTCTTTTTCATTCTTCACTCATTTACTCATTCCTGGTCTTTAAGCATCTTCTGCTATATTTCCCCATTAAGCTGCAAATTCCTGTTTATCGGGTTGCAGATATGGGTTTTTAAATCCTAGTCTGGCTGTGCAGTCTTTTCCCTGATAGACTCCAGTTACTTTGGAAGTCACCCCTGTATGAGTAGTTTAAATTATTCCTCTCTATTTCAGTATTTCACATTCAAAGATTCAAAGTCTGAGCCAGACCACCAGCTTCTCATTGGGCTAAAAAAAAAAAAAAAGGGGGTCTGTGTCTGAACTCTGCCCATAGGGTGGGACTGTGCAATGTTTTAGCACATGTGTCTCCTATGTGCCTATGTGTCCTACCAGACATGCAAGAGCAATCAATTTAGAAATGAGAAAAGGTCTGAGAACTGAGTCCCAAATAAAGACAGCTGCTCTGCTGCTTTCGGGAGGTCATTCTCCTCATTACTCACATGTATGGCACGCGTGGAAGCATTTCTCAACCTCAGGAGTTTCATGTATTCACTCTAGGAATGTGGTCATCATCTTCCTGGGTACACGCTTCCTGTTTTCCAGGAAGAAAACCAATAGGAAAAGGAGCAAGTGATCATATCTGATAAACTGTGAATAATCACCCAAGAGCCTCTGTAATGAGCAATGCCAGGGATGTCAAAACTCTTCAATGCCTGCTGAAAGGTGATGACTAGGTTAGTGGAAATGGGGGTCTACCAGCAAAGAGCTGAGCATTTGTCCTTCATCCAGCAAAGCTTGTTCATGACTAATCTTAGATGTATAAGTGGATCCAGTAAAGTCAACATTATTTTTAAGGTTTGCTTTGTCCACCTCTTCACTTTTCTGCTTTACATGCTCTGGAGAGTATGGTGCACTGTGTCCGAACAGGACCTAGTGCTTTAACCACAACTAGCTGCTAAACAATAAAAATAAGGTGAGATCCTTCTGCTTGTTCACACTAGATACACATGTGCCAAGATTTTTTTCAAAGTGACTAATACTTTGAAGAATGTCTGCTTTCTAATTTTTGTTAACCTGAGCTACCTCTCACCTACCCCCTCCCCAAACCTTCTGCCACCTGTCCCTAGCTCCCTTGGAAGCTCCCACCTCCCAGAACCTGCATCTAATCATAGTCTGCTGTTGCCCCTTCTTCTCAATATAGACGGACTGCTGGCGAGGCTTCTTAAAGGTTTCAGTGCCATAAGGTACTAAAATCTGGATAAAGACAGAGAGGAATGAAGCAGAGCAATTTTTATGGACACCAAGAAGGACTTGGAGAGGGTGGATGGGAGGAGATGTGCAAAGGGTGCATCTGAGGCCAGTATTTCTCTGCTGAGGAAATACTGTCTGCACCAAAGGATTTTGTCAAACCAGTATCTGAGATGGTGGTGTCTGGAATGGGTGCCTTCTCCTGCCTACACCTGCCTTGGCGGCAGGAGCTATTAGTGGTGTTGCAATGACAACATGGAGGCCCAGCTGCAGCTCAGCAAACACACTCCTGTGCAAGTACTTTGTTCAAACCAAGTTTCTGCTCTGGACTCAAAGTTTCAATTCATGTCAAGATTCAAGGTGGATAAAATGAACAAATGAGAGTGCTCAAAGGAGCGATGGGATGGGATGGGAAAGATGTCTATCAAAAGCAAGCGTTTCATCCCTCAGCATCTGCTGCAAATGTTAATTACGAGTTCCCTAAACTCCTCTTCTTGAGTTTTATTTATTAGAAAACAATATTGTACTCCGGGCTGCGTGGTTGGCTCTCCATGGTATGGTTCTGGTCAGGGAGGAGATTTTGCCCACCCAAGCAAAGCATTTCCCTTGTTCTGAGGCCAGGAGATCTTCACCCATGATGAAGAAACAGCAAACCGAACAACACCAAGAGCAGATTGCTTAGTTCAGGACATGTTTCAGGCAATTTACCTACCCCAGGGCCCCACAGTGTCTCAGGAAGGGGGTAAGTTCTTTCCCCTGACTGTGATTGTGGGGAAGGAGGAGGTAAACCAGAGCTTGAACATGCTGGGACTTTTCCACAGCTGCTGCAGGGGCTGGTTTGATGTCTCCTCACCCAGGAACTGCTGCTGGAGTCTGCAGCCCAGGCTCCTGCTGGCAAAACACCAGCACCGAGTGACCCCTTGAGGGATTTCAGTTGTGTTCCCCGTCTTCCTCTCCAACGCCTCCTGGATGCTCCCTCCCTCCCATGAGCCAGTTGCATCTTGACTGCAAAATCCTCCATGAGGGACCTCTCTGTACTGATCAAAATAAACCTGCACTTAAGGCACAACATGCTGCCGGTTGTCACAGGTCCTGGCACATCCCTCAGGCTGCTGTCCTATATTTACTTGCCTGCCATCTGGTGTGATGGCTAACTGAAGGCTCATGTCCGAAGAAGGATGCTTCTCAGCTCCCAGACTCCACCCTGGCTCTCCACAAGTCCCTCACCACCCGCGATGTTTCTGACATGTCCACGTTATCACAGGTGGCCACACCAAAAGGCCCTGAGCCTGTTATGCCCCCTACAGCAGGAGTACAACCCATCACACGGGCAGGTCCTCTGCGCTTCCCAGGTGTGAGCAGCACCAATGCATCTCAAGCACAGCCTTCCCATCCTTGGATGACTGCCAAGTCGCACAAGCAACCTGCATTCAAAAAGCAACATTCCTAGCCCGAAGAGGGCTAGCAGCTAGGGTTTGGGTTTGTGGCCTTCAATGCGATGTAAATCAGTTTTTTCTTTTGGGGGCACAAGCCTGAGCAACAGCGCCCAAGCACTTCTACTCCACTCGCCCATCAGAAGGTCAGGGGAATTAGCAGAGAAGGGGCTTTCAGTTTACAGTTACTTGCCAGAACTTTCCCAGTCAGCTGGCAGGGGCTGCAGTTCCCCTTGCATCACTCGGGTCCATCCTACCCGTCATGGGGCTGCCATGGGGAAGCAATTCCCGGAGCAATCCTGGAAGGCCTCTCCTGATTTCCCCCTCTCCAAGCTCTTTTGTTGGCTTCGCAGGGTGGCCGCGCTTGCTGCGTGACTTTCTACATGCCGGGGGATACTCAGATGACATGATGGACATTCCCCCTTTGAACCCAGCCCAAGCCCATGCCAGAAAGGCCCATGATAGATTCCCCGTGCCATCCTGCAAAACAGGCTGAAATATAGCACCTTTTAACCAAAGCCCAGGGTAAACAATACAGCCTGTACTCTGGTTCATAAACAGTCCTCATTATTACAAAGGGCATTTCAAACGCGGTGTGCTACGGCTTGACCTTAAAAGCTATAGACAATCTAGTGGAGCACAGACGGTTTCATAAAGTACAATCACTTCCTGCAATTCTTGGGGCAGTGCAGCCGGAGCCGTGCAAATCCTGTTTTCCCTGCATTGTTTCCTGCATGTGAATATCATCAGTCTAGTGGTGCTCGTAACCATGGCACTCGTTAAACAGGAGCGGGGAGACTCCTGATAAAGCCGTCCAGGACTCCAAGGATTTGCACGGGGCCAGCAACCTCGGCTGGGCACGGCGGAGGTGCCAGCCATCGCTTCCAAAGATCAAACAAGCAACACATGCCAAAAAGAAGTGCTGTAAGAATAGCTTCTGGGTAAAAGTGCTGTCAGACCCCAGTTTAGGCCAGTAAAGAAGGTGGGAGCGCAGTGAATCCCCCCACCCCTCAGTGGGAGCACTGTTTGTCCTTTGGGAATGCCGTTGTCCTTGCCTGAGCATCCACACGTTTGCGAGAGCCCGGAGGTGCTGGGCTCACAGGAGCAGCTGGGTAAGGTGGGAGCAGATCTGTGGGAGGTGCAGAAGTCGGGCAGGATCACACCTCTCTCCCCACCACTCTGTGCCTTGGTCACCTCTCCATTTCCTTGCAGATAGGAAAAGAAAAAACATCGGACAAACTGCAGACTGACAACACAACTGAAGGTAAACCCTTTGCAGCACGACTGCTCTGGATGAGATTATTAATGACTCTCTGATTTACTTAATGATGCCTCCCTGGGGAGCCCTGGGGTATCAGGTTTCCAGACAACACAAAGACAATACCTGGCATATTCAGGACTGCCAAACCTTCCGAGCACTACATTTTTACAGAGAAGTCCATTTAATTAAGTGCACACAATTACATGTTTAATGAACAAAAAATATAATGGGCTGATCGTCATGCATCTGACCATCGTCAGATGTCTGAATGGTTTGTCTTCACTGCATTTGGGAACTTAAGCACCAGCAAAACACTATTTAATACTGGAAGGTACCTGGGTGAAGAAGAAGTTGAAGGTGTAATTGCTCCATAAAAAGTTTAATTTACAGACTCCTGAATCCCATAATGAAACCAATAGCACTGAGCCTGGCCTCAGTGTAAAAAGCAGCACCCCCAGAGAGTGAACCAGGCAGAGGTTACTGCAAAACTCAAGGCAAGCAAAGGCTTGGTGATGGGGAAATTTTACATGAGTAATTAATTGAATTGGACAGGACATTGTTCATCATGTTCTTAGAATACCGTAGCAAAAAAATGTGTTTCCAAGAAAGAAGAGTGTTTGTCTGGGGTAGGAGTGCATACTTTAGTCCTGGTGCTGCTGACTAGGCAGGAATTGAACGTAAGCTTTAAAATGTTAAGCAAGGGGGGGTGACGATGGTCACCAAATGTTCATGTTCATAAAAAGAGTAAAAACCACAATGCAAACACCAGATTCTGGAACGTAAACTTCAACAGCATCATAGAAATGGTAAGTTGGGTCTTGCTGGAAGAAAATCTGCGAGAAAGAAATTCAGAGAAGTTGCTATGCATACCTATATTTGGACAGCCACAAAACAGTCTAAGTCACAGAGGAGAAAAGGAAATATAGCTGAAGAGCAATAGGACAGCACAAGCAGTTCGTGAGAGATTGCCATGCCAGTGAAATTTATCTGCAAGTGGAAGTGCAGATTTGTATTGATACAGAACTTGTATTGAGCACAAGCATGTAGATGCAAAATGAATATTAAGGGGTATAAAAGGCTTCCCAGATGTCCAGACTGGACAACACAGAAAGACCCGTTACTTATTGGATAAAGAGGAGAAATAATAGCTGAAACAGAGAAGGCTGTTCAAGTTTTTGTGAAAAAGTTAACTGTGAAATTGATTTAGCAGGTGACAAATAAAAAGGCCAAGATAGAAAAAGAATTGCCCAAACAGGTTTTAGATATGACAAAAGCTTTTAAATTCATGAGGCCTGATGAAACCCACACTAGCGTAATTAAGGAACTAATCAAAGCAGACTGAGCTATTAGTGATTATCTGCAAGAATTCAAGGTTTAAAGAGGATGTCCCAGAGGGCTGGAAAATGGCAGAGAGAGGACCTATATTTATAGAGAGGAAAAAGGAGGAGCCAGGGAATTCAAAACTAATCTGCCTAACTTTGATAAATGGAAAGATAATAGAATGAATAATTAAATAACCAAGTTATAATCCCAAGAGAACAATAGGTTGACAAATATCAGCCAGTGCAGTTGTTGTTTTTTAAAGAACAAGTAATTTCAGACCAATTTAGTGAGTAAATAGCCCAGTAATTAAGAAAGAGGCAGAACGCCTCTTTTCTAAATGATATTCTGAGAAGCGAAATAGGAAAACACAGTCTTGGTGAAGTCACATTCAGTTGAACGTGCCACTGAGTAAGAAACGGCACTTGGAAATCAGTTATCAATCATTCACTGTCGGGGCAGGATGACATTTAAGGAAGTCCTTCGTGCCGTTACCCGAGTCTCTGCTCTATTCACCTTATTCATTAGAGACATGACAGTGAGCTCAGCGCTTACAGCACTAGCTATAAAGCCAGTGAATGATCCAAAGTGGGGAGGGGTTTCAAATCTGCAGCATGAAATCCAGCAAAGATGAGGCATTGCACAAATATGATAGATTGAATAAGCAAAAAAGTTACAGCACTCCAGGAAGTGATCTTGGGGGTTACAGAGGACCAGAAACTCAATGTGCATATAGAAAAGAGGATTAATCTTTTTTTCAAGGTATATCAATAGGAGGATATGGATGTGAAACAAGGCAATTGGCTTGGTCTGTGTGACACTGGTGGGTCGTCAGGTTGGCTCCTAACTTGAGATGAGATCAATGTACTTGTGAGTTCAGAAGAGAGCAATGGGAATGATACGTGATGTGAAAAACATGTTATTCAAGCAAAGGCTGGAGAAGCTACTTTTGTTCAGTATAGAAACAGGAGCAGAAGGAGCAGAGGGGGAACGAGAAGAAGAGATGCTATCAGTCTTGCAGCATGCAAGAAGGGTGTTACACAAAGAACAGAGCTTAGTTGTTCTCTGCATTAAGCAGAATTTTGTTTATTTTGCACAAAGATTTGAGCTAGCTGCCTGGAAAAAAATGAAAACAACCCCAAAACAAAAGCAAAAACATATCCCCAAACTTTCTCATTCAAAGGATGGTTGGAACAGGTTACCAGAGGAGGTTGTGCAAACCCTGTCATTGGAGGACTGTTAGAGAAACAGCTGTCAGGGTTGCTCTAGGTCACCTCTTGAGGTCCTTTCCAGCCCTGTTTTTGTACGATCTTGCAGACTAATTAAGCCTCTATTTAACATTATGCACATAAGTGACTTGCAAAATAGGCAGTGTTCTGAGTTGATCACATGCTTAATTGCTTTGCTGGTCTGAGGCCCAAAGTATTTCTAGTAGGTGTTAATTTATTCAAAAAAATTTTGCTAGCAACTATTCCCATATGCACTTTGACACCTGCAAAAAAATAAAACGAGTATTATTCTGTTTCCAAGCTTCTGCATTCCTTTCAAACCACCCGGCTTTCCTCTGATAATACTCAGGAAATAAAAGATTCTCTGTTTGAAACCTTCTTTACTGAACCAAATTATTTCCTCATGCACTGCAGATACAACAGAAACATGAGGTCACTGAAACAATGAGATGAATCATATTAATGAAGTATTAGAAATGCAAAGTACACATGTGAACATATTTATAATTAATTCAAAAACATATATAATACATACAGACATCACGAAACCCAACGTATTCCGCTAGGCCTTGAATGGCTGGAAAACCTCTTGTCTTACAGAGGGAGGACCATTACATTTAGTTCCTAGTATATCTCTGGAAGACTGTGCCTTGTCTTCGAGGCAGCCAATCCATGGTGGCCTCCATCACCACAAACAGAAAAACAGTTCATACAGGAGGAGTAAAACATCGTTGAGGAGCTGAGACATACTGAGATTTAATTGACTTTCCCAAAGCTAAATAACCTCTTCCCCCGCATGTGGGACTGAACCCCAGCAGCACACAGCTGGTGACTCCATGGGGAAGTTGGGGATGCTGAGTACAGCTCAAGTACCAACAAGTCCTGATCTTTCTGTTGCTGGGTTGTTTGGGTTTTGTGTGTGTGTAATGCAGTGTTGTCCAGGAGTATCGGTCATGATTCAGGTCTTCCCACTCTCTACTGGGTGTGCAAACATACAACAAAGGAAAGAGCTCTGCCTACAGCTTTCCAAAGCGAGTGCAAGGTGAAATACCACAGGTGGATGAAATGAAGGCAGGGAGGAACAAAAGGAAACTGAGTGACTCAGGTTGCGCTATTATCAGAGAAATGCTGCTGCCTACAGAGGTGAATTTTAGCCCTTGTGAGGCTGCTTGCGGAATGGGATGAGAAATTATCAACTCTGTCTTAAGATTTGGGGGGAGAGGGAAATTGCTGAGAGAAGCTCCTGTGCCCAGAAAGTCAAGCAATGGGGTGCTTATATTGCCAGCAAGAACCCTTGCTTCAACCCCTTGCTGCAAAGTTGGCAGCAAACGGACTTGAACCTGGAGCTACAACAGAACACGAGGTTGAGCTGGATCTGGCTGGGCTTGGACATTCCAGAAAAACTCAATGAACAGGGTGGAGTTGGTGGTTGGAGCCAAAGAGTCGTTCAGTTCAGCCATACTCACTGCTGCTAAGCTTCTTCCAGACCCATATCTATCAGAGGCTTTTATCCTTCATTTTTTTTGTCTGGAGATGACTGTGGATGCCACCAGTCATCATCACTGGGCTAAGCCCTCTTCTGGATTCTCACTTTTTCACTGGGAAATTGCTGAAAGGGGAGGAAAAGAGTCATGTAAAGAGGGTTCCTTTTCCAAGCTGGCTCCTGTGCACCTTAACAGCAACACTAAAATACTGGTTTTGAGTTCACTTCCTGTAAAATTTCAAACTGAATTTAAACTTGGGTTTTCCTGGCTTCCTGCAGATATGCTTAAATAAAAGATAATTATTTTTTTTAGCAGTTACCCTTTCACTAAGAACTTTCAGATATGCTGCTTCGCTAACGGGATTTCTATTTGTGAAGCTTACAGTGCTTTAATTCTGATAAAGTGAAAGTCCCATCATTAATCTTTAAAACTGCAGAGCATAGGAATTACTGTTTTCTTAAAATACACTTTTCTGTCAAGCCATTCATTTTTTATTCCAAAGATACTTATGTTTTCCAGCTTTCCTACTGACACATAAATTGGTGTTTTCCCAGCACTTCCCCTCTGAACAAAATTTCTCACGCACTGTTCAGTCAGCCAGTTTCAGTTTGTAAGGCCTAATCCTTTAATTGTTTCACTGGTGAAAATTCCAATAGCACATGATTAAATCTCTGGCACATTAGTTATTATTTCCTTATCTGTAATATTTACTATTTATTCTAGAGTAAATACACTGATGGAGCACCCAGACTGCAATATGCGAGCTCGTTGGAGGTTGTCTTTTGCTAACTTCTTCTCCCAGAAAGCCCCACCAAAATCTTGGGAATAACATTAAAATCATCACCGTGATGAACTTTCCTTGCCTATACTACAGGGGGACAGAAAATCCCCAAGATGCCAAATGCAGTCTCTTGGTTGATTTCAATTGTGCCAGTGAATGGCATTTGCTAGTCCCATCAGTGGAGAGGCATGGAGTGCATGACATGGCTGTGCAGATGGGTCTCAGGACTCAGTTTGCCTTGATCCATGCAGCCTGGAGCACAGAGACAAGCAGACCAAAGTCAGACACAGATATGGGGCAACACCATGAGTCTACTTCTCTAGGCCTAAAGATTGAGAGAGCAAGAGGTGGTTCAGGTTGAGGTAGCTGTTCTGGTCTGATAAACCAGAATGCTTGGGCAGGGCATCAAAGAGAGCTGCTGGCATCACCTGGGGCTTTCTCTCAAAGGGAGAGCCCTTCTGTGCTTGCCCATGGAGGCAGGGCAGCAGCTGCAGGATGGCAGGAGCCTGCTCTCCCACTTCCAGCCAATGCTTCCCTCCTAGCTGGCCAGTCCATTTCTCTCACACACTCACACTCCTTCTCAATAAATCACTTTTCTGCCTCTTCCTTCCTCTTTTTGCCTGAGAACATGAGTTTTTCAGAAGGGTAAAGATATTTCCTTGGAATTCATTATTAATCCACTGCAGGATTAGCAGAAATTTAATTCAAAGGCACAACGCCGTTCACAAGGAAGCTGAAACCAAAATAGTCTTAGTATAATTTTGAAATTCTGTTTCCTTCTCCTCCCCACCCCCGCACTGGGACAAGATTAACAATTCCAAGAGCAGCAAACCTACTGTGATCCTTTCCACACTGGAGAACATGCAAAAATAATGCTATAATTGGAGATGGCAGGGAAGATTTAAAAAAGAGAGGGGGTGGTTCCTTGGAAAAGGCAGCACATTAAAACCAAAGCTTTCCTTAGAGACCTATTGTTTTTTGCTCACTTTTTGATGAGGAATAGAGAAAACATTTTTTTTCTTGGGTGCAGAAAAGGACCTCCAGCCTAGGGAGGCACACCCCAGGATGGTGAGTGGGCTGGTGGTAGGAGTGCTCTTCCTCTTCCAGATTACAGACCACTTCTCAAGTGAATAGCTGCAAGTCTGAGTTGTTGGCTATTGTGCAGTGTGTGGGTTGTTTTTTTTTTTCCTTTCTTCCCCCATATTATTATTTTAATTTTATTTTTGGCAAAAACAATTGGGAGAGTCTTGGTTTCATTGCACTTTGACACAAGCGTCAACACCTTGAAATATTTTGCAAAATGGAATTCTTACTGCCTGCCCAGTCATATAATCAACACCCTGAGCTTTCCTCAGACACCTATCTTACCACCAAGCCTGGAAATCCTTAGGCTAAATGATGAACTAAAATACACATGCCTGCAAAGTAAAGTTGTCACATACTGCCTTAAAACTCAGTTTTGCAGGGAAGAAACACTTGAAGCAGGGAAGTTGTGAATCTCTGGTACTAGAGGCCTCATCCTGATCGACTCTGAATTCAGTCCAGTAGCTGCTTAACTAAACAGCAACCCCTCACCACAGAACGCAGGGGAGAGATAACTGGGTAAGTATGACAAGTGAGTGGCAGTGAGGACAGGGAAATCCCATATGCAGAGTGATAGAATTATAGAATCATTTAGGTTGGAAAAGACCTTTAAGATCATAGAGTCCAAGTGTTAACCTAACACTGTGAAAGTCCACCACTAAACCATGTCCCTAAGTGCTACATCTACACATCTTTTAAATACCTCCAGGGATGGTGACTCAACCACTTCCCTGGGCAGCCTGTTCCAATACTTAACAAACCTTTCAGTAAAGAAATTTCTCCTAATATCCAATCTAAACCTCCCCTGACACAACTTGAGGCTCTTTCCTCTCGTTCTATCCCTTGTTACTTGGGAAAAGAGACCTCACTCACTACAACCTCCTTTCAGGTAGTTGTGGAAAGCAATAAGGTCTCCCTTCAGCCTCCTTTTCCCCAGGCTAAATCCCAGTTTCCTCAGCCATTCCTCATAAGACACTTGCTCAAGACCCTTCACCAGCTTCGTTGCCCTTCTCTGGACATGCTCCAGAACCTCAATGTCTTTCATATAGTGAGGGGGGCAAAACTGAGCACAGTATTCAAAGTGCGACCTCATCAGAGCCAAGTACAGAGGGATGATCACTTAGTCCTCATCCTGCTGCCTACACTATTTCTGACACAGGCCAGGATGCTGTTGGCTGCCTTGGCCACCTGGGCACACTGCTGGCTCATATTCATCTGGCTGTCGACCAATACCCCCAGGTCCTTTTCTGCCAGGCAGCTCTCCAGCCACACTTTCCTAAGCCTGTAGCACTGCAGGGGGTTGTTGTGACCCAAGTGCAGGACCCAGCACTTGGCCTTGTTGAGCTTCATACAATTGGCCTTGACCCATCGATTCAGGCTGTCCAGATCCCTTTGTAGATGCTTCACACCCTCAAGCAGATCAACACACCAGTCCAACTTGGTGCAGTCTGCAAACTTACTGAGGGTGCACTTGATTCCCTCATCCAGATCATTGATAGTGACATTAAACAGAACTGCATCTGATCCTGAGCTCTGAGGAATACTACTTGTGATTGGTCACTAGCTGGATTTAACTCCATTCACCACAACACTTTGGGACCAGATATGCAGAAAGTTGTTGTTTTTTTGTTTTTAAAGCCATCTAAGCCACAAGAAGCCAGCTTCTCCTGAATGCTGTGGGAAATGATGTCAAAGGTTTTACTAAAGTCTACGTAGACAACATCCACAGCCTTTCCCTCATCCACTAAGGTTAATGGTTACTCTCCAGCAAGAGCCACGATGAACTTCAGTCTGCCTGTTTGCAGATACCAGCCTTTTGCGTTGCCTTTAGGAAACTTTTAGGGGAGGGGCACAGTTGTTTACATACACAACTCTTCATCAAAAGCTGCATCTATTCAGCTTTTGGGGTTCTGGATGCCTGATCCCCTGCCCCTAGCTGTGATGATGGGCTTTCATTCATGGTATTGGGATGCAGCCCCCATCCAGCGAGGCTGATGGACGATCAGGGACCCACGTGCTCTCCTCTCAAGGATTCCTTTTATTGTTCTTCTCCCCCCCCCCTTTTTTTTTTGTTTTTGTTATTCTCACAACATAAATGAGAAGTCCTTCAGACAGAGCCTGCCGGAAAAGCCAAGACACATTCAAATGCTCTCTTTTCATTGTTCCCAGAAGATTAATGGCACGTAGGCCAACAGGCCCGGTAGCCCTGTTCCCGTAACCTGCATGCCAAGGGGGAACAAATGAAAGCATGTAACTGGAATTTCCACTCAGCTTGTCTCAACAGCACACGAAAAGCTAGGACAAATCAAATTACAACTACAGAATACAACAAAGAAGTTCCCCTCTCCTTTTGAAACAAATAAACAAACAAGCAAACAAATGAGAGAAAGGCCCGGTTTAATTGCTGAAGACAGGCAGTGTTAGCTGTATAACAACATCTGGGCTGTGCTTGCATTTGGCTGGAAGCTACCCTTTCATGCCTACACTGAGCTCCAGCCACCAGCAAGGATCTGGAGGCCATTGGATGGTTTTCAAGCTCAGCAGCCTGGTGCTGGCTCTCCATGGCCAGCTCCCAAGGTTGCCTGCAGGTCCTGTAACCCCGTCACAGGAGACCCTCACCACCCCATCCCTGCCGAGAGTGGGTGTCCATATGTTTGTCCCAAATTCCAGGGCAGCAGCCAAAGCCGGCTGGCAGATTAATTGCTGGGCAGAGGCCTGTCACTCAGAGCCATGGGTGTCCCCCCAGGGAAGGTGGCTTCTTCATTCCAGGCTGCCAGCGTGGGAGAAAGGCAGTCACTCACTTTGAAGAGTGTCAGCAGGTTGCATGCCTCAAAAAGCAAGAGCTAAATAAATATGTAGGTCCGGGGGCAATGTTTTGTTGTCTGACTCTCTCTCCCAAAACTCTCATTGCGGTTGTTGAGTTGCTGGTTCGGGGAGTTTGGAAAAAGAAAACAGGATTGAGGGAGCCTGGGGTAACGGCTAAGAGATTGTGTAAAGCCAGCAGACTAAGATGAAACACCAAAACCCCAAAGAGCCTGGGAAATGAAGGCAGGCAGGGTGCAGTCCCTGGAGCCACACTGCCCCTGGCAGCACAGCCGCGCTGGTGCCAAAGCAGGTACCCTCCCTGGGGGGAGCCAAGAGAACCCACTAAACGCCCGTTCCCTCCGCTGCCACAACTGAGCTGGAACCAGAAATGATAAAGCTGATTCCTAGCCTCAGTTGGCAGAAACTTATCACGTTTCTTCTAAAAGGCTAAAATTTTGAATGCCATTTCCTCATGCTTTCTGATTAGCCCGTCTCTTTTTCCCTGCAAAGGTGGCTTTGGGCATGCAATCCAGCCTCCAGCTGGGGAACATAAAAAACCACCACAGCTGAGCTCTGCTTCTGCCAAGGGACTTGGGTAGTCCCTGGTATGAAAAACAGTTGCTGGCACCTAAGGTGCACCCCAGAAATCCCTCCTACGTACAATTCCCAAACTTTGTAACTTGAGCTGATGCACCAAGCAGGGTTTTCTGTTCGGTTCTATGTTAAGTAACACTTACTAGATATGATGAGTGAAATGCACCAATCGTGGGCATAGCTAATAATTCTGCCCCTCCAGAACTAACTGACCAGCCAGGGGTTCAGCAAGCAGGAGCACACTCTGATCTCCTGGTTCCATAACCTGTCACTCCTTATCCTGTATTTACAGCGGTACAATAGTTATAAGTAAACTAGCAACAAGTCATCAGCTTTTTCTGTTTCCAGTCTATTTTTTTCAATGACTTTTTCTTTCTTTAACAACAATTTTTCACACTTGCCACCTACAACAACCTTCTGCATTACCTTTTTATTTTCCCCTTTTAAAACAAGAAGCCTAAAAATCATACCTGTGATACAGCTTGTTTTGGGTCACATAAAGAAATGGTAGTTAAGAAGATCCACACTGGAAAATGGTTTTACTTACACTGCATTTGCTGAGGTCTGAAGTACAGACCCAGAGCTAAAGGAAATCACCATTTGCTTGCTTCCACTGTGTTTGCTTCAGGGGAAACTGGAGCAAGAAAGAAAAGCGATGTCTGTTTGTAGTGGCTGAGAGACATTTGTCAAAAGTCAAATATTTTCAGACACGGGTGCCCACAGGCAAATGTTATCTCCCAGATAACAACAGCTAAATGACTGCCCTGATTTTTCCAAGGTTGCAGCATCAGCAACAGTCACTGCAGTCAACAGTGTCCAATGCCTGAATACATCAAACCCACTATTCACATCCGTTACCAAGCAGTGACTTGAGGACCAACAGCCAGGGAACCCGTTTCTAAAATATCAATTAGCATCATTGCCTGACCCCTACACCAACAAATCCTTATGATTACCTATGTTTCCCTCCTTTTTATTGCCTATGATACGATCCCACCCATCAAAGCAGGTGGTGTTTCTCTTGCCATAGCTGCAGTTGGCAGTCCTGGCCATCAGAACTCACTGACTGCCCAGCAGCTATGCCAGGTGGAACATAGCACAGGTTCACGTGTTACAGATGCCAAAGGATGGATTAGTGCAGTGGTCCCTCTACAAGGGCTTCCTGAAACTGATTTATTTTTTTTTTAGATGAGGAAGGCCTGTACTTTAAGGAAACATTCTATCTGGATTTAGAAATTGCTGGTAAGGAGAAGAGAAGGCATTATGCAAGAAGATATCACAGGAGCTGTTTGTTCCAAAACACAGTGTGGGGAGTACACGCACACCCCTACATGTACGGGAGGCACTCACACACACAACACACAATAAGAAAACAAACCACAGCACTTAAATGCTTTGGTACATGTGAAGTCTAAAGTGAGTGGGCCAGTAAAACAGAGGCAGATGGCAGTAAATACATAACCAACTATTTTAAGACATCATTGTGCTTCAGTCACTGCCGATTTCCCCATATCTCCACCACACGCCCCCTAAATGGCAGTGTTTCTATCCCTCTGCTTTCCCACAGCTCAGGGATGCCCCACAGGTCTGTGGGGGCTCTCACAGCTCATCTGAGGATGACTGATTTGCCCTCAGGAGGAACCCAAGTCACCCTGCTCTCTGCCCACAATGTCACTGTGGCGAGCATCTAGTGCAGGTGAGCAAATGCCACATGCATGTGTCACCATCCCCATGCGTTGTTTATCTCCGGAAATAGCACTGGGCGATGCACGGGCCCATTAAGGTCTGTGCTGGGATTTATTTAATATTTTTTCCCCTCCTTCTCTTTTCTTTTTCCTTCCCCGAAGGTCTCTAAGCATGTTCCAGTGGTTATTGTTCTCAGGGCCATGCCCCAGAGGGGCCGGACTGGAGCCCGGCGCGTTCCACACCCACATTCCTCACCAGTGGGGGACGGATGTTTCCTCTGAGCCTCTATTTGTACCACTTACTGTATATTTCCATAGAAGGACAATGAGCATCTACCTAAAAGTAAGAAGCCTCCCGAATGGCAAAGGGTCTTACATATGCACCCAAAACAAGAGATTAGTGAAATACAGAAATTCCTTGCGTGCTTCTCCTCTGAGGTTGTGTGGGGATTTTTTTTTTCACTTGCTTTAAGCGACAGAGTCATTGTATGAGTAATATTGTCCCATGTATTTTTGTTGTCATTCGTTTCTGCTTCCTATGATTTTCTTATCAGAGAACTTCCAGAGTTCTGGAAAAGGACTTGCACACAAGGTACCTCTTTCACAGATGCACAGCCTCGCAGGTTCTTAAGTGAAAAAGCCACAAAAGTTGCGTGTTTCAGATGAAAATGAGATTCACCATGAGTTGCCTAAGCATGTTCCAATTTAAAAGATGCAAGCAGTCCAGCTGGCTTTCGAGATCAGTAGACAAGTGCCTGTGTTAAAAGCACAAGTTTATCTCATTGCAGGCTTAGCGCATGTTCTTCACCAAAGATCAGCTGAGGGCAAGGTAATGGTTGTGGCTTTGTAGCTGCCTTGATGGTGTGAGGATAGGAGGCAGGCAAAGTGTATTGGTAGACTCAGTATCTTTCATGAGACCAACACATACAGTGGGAGACAAAGCAAACAAGCACGCTTTGGTGCACACCAGGGTTGATACACTCCTGACTTCTTACATTTTTCTCAGCTCTATCTGATGCTACTCACTTCTATGAAGAGAGAAGCAGATGAGGACTTCACAAGTACAGATTAAAGTCTGAGAGCTGAAAGGGAGAGTGATATCGCTGTGCAACATTGCCTTCAAAGGTACCCAGCTGAGGTTAGCAATCGTTTCTCCCTTAGTACATATACAGTTTACTTTCTGTTGATAAAAAATATGTTTATTTGTGGATATTTTTTTTTGTTGTTGCTGGTATGAGCACAGCTACCCAGGGAAGGAGATTTATTTCACCTCACATGAGCCATCTTAGCATTAGGCATCTGGCATGACCTGGTGTGTCTGGGCTCCCACTGGAGTCAGTGGAAAGGGATGAGCTTTTTCGAGGATGATTCAATCCATTTTATGACAGATGTCAGAGACAAGTGGGATGAATCACCCTATAGACAGGCTTCTCTCTCTCTGCTGAGTATATAGGGACTCTGGGTGACTAGACTTAGTCTTAAACTGCTAAAATTAGATGAGGTGAATCATGCCCAAAGGTGATTTTTTTGTGCTAGAAGCATTGACATTAGCCACCCAACAAAATTAGTGAGACAGTGATGCGTGTCAGCGTAAACCTGCCTTTGCAGTTCAGGAATTTGAAGTGTAATCTGCCAAACATCCAATTCCTCCTACAGACTCCCCTCCCTTTCTGGGACCTATTGCACCCACAATTGCCCCACACAGATTTGATACCTCAAAGCTTTGCTGCCGTTCCCCTTCTCCTTTGTCTCAACACCGTTTTCTAGATGTTTCCAATGGGAGCTAAGGCAACCCAGAACATCAAGAAAACAGACCCTCAGATTTAACATTTTCAACGCATCAGAGATGAGATTTAACATTTAACATGAAGGCTTGCTCTTTAAGTTATATCAAATAATATCAAATCAGGATGAGATCCCAGAAACCCAGCACAGTTGCTCTTACAGGGGCCAGCATCAAAACTTGTATGTGTGTATAAGGGAACCACAAGGAACTGCCTCTCCAGGATATACCTGTACGTAATACAACTACACTACATCCCACTGTAACAATGAAGGTCTCATCCTAAACAGCCCTTCCCAAGTTTACTTTTGTAGCATTATGTAATAGAATTACAAACCTGCTCATCATCTGCATACGTTCCCAGCCCTTTCTGAATCTTGATAAATTCCTGACCTCAGCGACAGCCTGGAGGGATGAGTTTCATAGTTGAATTATATCACGCAAGGGAAAATAATTCCTTTTCTCAGCTTTGAACTTGCTGCCTTCAGCTTCTTCCAGTGTCCTTGGATAGCAGCTAGGGCATGTTAGGAATTTTCCAGGGAAACAGATTGGAAAAGGGCAATTCAGAGTGAAAATGTCTTTGGGAAATGGGTCTGTTTGACAATCTTCTGATAAAACACAAACAGGACTGGGTCCCAGAGGTGTTTCCTGCTTGGTTGCCTGACACTGCTGGGGAGCTGAGGGATCTTTGCTCCAGGGCAGGTCATCATGCAGCTAATCACAGCTGGGAGACCAGAGGCCCCAGGAACCGTGGCTCCTCTGGATGGCTTGGATCTTAGATCTCACTCCTCAATTGAGATTTAAAATTTTCCTGAACAATGTGCTTCAGTTCTGAAATTTTTGTGGAATTCTCCTTTCGCAGGATATTTGGAAAACATGTTTCTCCCCGCTTGCCAAAAGCGTTTCTTCCTTCCTTTGCCACCAAGACCCAGCAAACATTTGACCCAGTGTCATTCTATTTTCTGATTTTATGGAACCAGTTGCCACCTTTTCAACCTCTTCCCTCCTCAGGATTTGCAGACAGCCCTCAGTTTTATTTGCTGTCCTGAGAAATTCCTCCAAATCTGCGTTGTCTATTCCCAGCAGCAATCCGCAGCAAAGCTCTCGCTGCCTTTCCTAGGGGATAGGATCACTATTTCCCACATAAAGAGCCATGTAAGATGATTGCTACCTGATATTTGCACATAAATACCTGCCGCCCAACGGGTGCACAGGGAGCGCCGCGATGCGTAACAATGTGCAGTATTTGGCAGCACGTCAAAATCTTGCTTCTTCCCTTTTGGTATGTCTCTGGCATGTAACTGCAACTCTCTGAAGAGCTTACTGAAGGCCAAGTATGGGAAAAATGACTCGCTAGGTTAGAAATGCAGACCCCCTTCTCTTTGCCAGAAGGAAAATTTCAAGATCTCTCTTCCGTTCCTGTCTGGGCTGAGAGAATGGACCTGAAGGTACATTTAGGGTTACTTCCTTTAAAGGTTCATTTTAGCCTAGTATAGGCCTATTATTTCAAAATTAAACAAAAAATTTCCCACGCAAACAGAAAGGGCCAAAAGGTATTTCAATGGACATTCTCTTTTGGTGTCGTTCTTCTGAAGCACACTGAGGTTGTATTAACACGTGTTTCAGAAAAAAAAATAAAAGATTCCCAAACCCTGACATCATGGGCAGCATGGCAATTTCATGCTTCTCATAACCTTCATTTTTTTCATATTATTCTCTCTCATTCCACTGTAGGGAGTAAAAACCAAAACAGAAATAGGCACAGACCTCATTGTTTTGGTGTGAAACTGATAGCAGCGAGCCTGCAGCCACCCTGTTAGTATCATCTGCTGGGGTGCACGGTTCTCATCACCACACTGGAGGTGGAGTGAGGTGAATGGATTTGTTCAAAGGCAGCAGATGTATAAATGATGAAGCAAGAGTGACAGACCTGTGAATAACAGACTTAGGCAGCTCAAGGCAACTTAGGAATCCAAGTCAACTGTTCCAGTTGCAGTTTGAAGGTCCCAAATCCTGGAATATTCGAGAGCCACAGCTGTGGCCGATAGTTCAACTCTTTTCCATTTCATGGTACTTTGTGCAACCTGACCTCTGGCAAGTATTGGGCTGGTGATCATCCCCCACAGCTGCATCTCTGTGAAACCAGGCAGAGGCACAGGAAGCTTATCGTGGTGTGCCATCATAGCCAACCACGGACAAACTTTACTTACTGCCTCTCTCGAACTATATATAGACAGCCAAGCCTGGAAAAACACGAGTTGGGTCATCCACTCCAGTCGCCCACGCCACAAAGATTGTTTCCTTACTTTATTCTTGCTATTATCTTATCCTATCTAGTCTCACCCACCCATGTCATTGCCTCTGCTACAGTCTGACAATCTATTCCAGGCATGCTCAAGGTTATGAATTTTTTTTCCTTATGTCTAGCCTGATTCGTGTTCCATTTTTAATTTTAGGCCAAACTCTGTTCAGCCACTTTCTAAATAATCCAGATAACCCTCTTCCTTTCTTTCATGCAATTTCCTTTCACTTATTTATATTGCTATCATCATGTCATCACCCCCCAGCCTAACTTTTTCCAAGAGCTCCTGGCCGATCCACTCTCTGTTCCAGCACACTCATGCGTTCTCAGCTGCTCTTCCAAGGTTTTCCAATTTGCTATTCTACCATTATGATAGCTTCAGCTTTCATGCAACACTTAGGAAGCAAAGTTCTCTGCTCCCATCCAAGTGTGTCAATACTAGAGGCTAGTAAATTTACACAATCTATTAGCATTATGTTTGTTTTTTAATCCTTTAAAGCAATGCTTTTCCCTCAGCATCTTTGTTTGTCATCTTCACTGTAAGACCACAAAATGGACAGGTCAAGATTATACCCAATGCTTGCACAAATCTACAACTTGAGGAGGGGACAGGGCCTTGCTGAATGTAAGGGCTCTCCTATAGGCCAAGAAGACCCTGACTGCCTGAGCAATGAGAGGAATATCAGATGCTTGGAATAGTAGCAGAATATAGGGGTGAGATCCAACATTTTAAAAAAAAGTCATTATCCAGAATATTTTCAGGTGGTAAAAGATGGGATAAAATGGAAATAAGGCAGAACACTTGGAGAAGAAAAGGATTTTTTTCAGTGACATAATAGAAAGATCAGAAATCAACTTTTCAGTGCTTTGAGTAAGATGTAGACAATTTCACATGTAGCCAAAAAAACAGTTTACATGGGGACAGTTAAAAATTCATTGTTGCAAGAATCATCATCAGCTTTCCAGTATATCTTACTGTAGCGTAACTGCTTTTAACTAGCTGGTTTGCAACTGATGTAGTACTAGTTCCTCATCAGCCACTCTCACCCATTTGTTCCTTAGCCTGTAGAGATACTATATTTCCCTTTAAAAAAATGAAATGCATAAGTGACGCTTGCCTAAAGGGCTGTTTTTTAAAATTGTTACTTCCATAGTATTTCCTTTTTCTAATCTTCAGATACATAAATCACACCTTAGCAACTAACACTCTTCATTCCTTGCCTCTGCCGTTTGAACGTTGCCCACCAGTGATTGGAATTTGAGCCTTGTTTTTAAAACCCTCCATGTTGTAGTTATTCAAACATGGAGCTTTCTGCCACTGCTGAGGCCCCGTAGTAAAAGTGTTGAAAGTCATAAATGTTACTTAGACCATGACTTTTACTGAATATCACAGGAGGGCAAGGAATGCAAATGCCATTTTTAAACCCTTCTCTCTCTCCTGTCCTTGTATGAAGTCACTGCAACCTCGTTGGTAGGTTGTAGGTTTCTTCAAGGTTTTCAGCCTTCAATATCACGAGTGGGGAAAAAAATTTAAAAAAAACCCCACAACCCTTTTCTGTCAAAGAATAGAATGTTCTAGTGACACAGCTGTGCTCCTAAAAATGCTAATCCATCTCAGGTACAAAATAAACGGCAATGATGGGAGTTTCCAAACATCAACCTTTGTGATTCAGGACCAAGTGGGATCTCTGAGAGAGATACTTTAGATGATCCTGATTATAACCTTGTGTTTTCACACGCTCAAACCAAGGGCAGCTTTCTCAACCCCTGGCTATGTCTTCCCACCTCATTCAAACACTTTTCAGTGACAGAGCAAACTCAAAACTATGCTTTCTTTGGTAGTTTCAGATTGGCTTCACAGCCACTAGAGCTAGTGCAAATTATGGAGCATAAATGAAGGTGCTGGAAGAGGAGAGCAAGCTGGAGCATGGTGGCCTCAGACTGGCCCAGAGAAACTGTGAAACTGCACCACAGGTTACTGGCTGCAGCAGTGGCCCATATTATCAAACACAAGCTATGATGGGTGGGTTCTCTGATCTTCACAGTAGACCGGGCTTATGATTGTAGCTGTTGCAACTACAACAATCATATTCACCACTGCAGTTGTTACACAGCGAAGGTCCCCGCTCCTGAGCGAGCTGTTCTCTCCACTGCTCCACATCCCCAAAGCTGGTTTATCTCAACATCTGGACTACACACAAATATTTCTTAGTCCCTTTGGTCTTTTAATTTAAGGTAGCTCGACTCTCAGTATCTCTTTAATTAGAAAATTTTCCATCAGTTAGCATTCTGCCTTAGCTCTTTGGGGGAGATAAGAGGAAGTTCTTATTTGCCTACCTACTGCTTGTTTCCAGCTATACTTATTTTCTTCTCCAGTAATGCATGGAAGCACTAGGGGAGACCCTAGGTGAACTTACAGAATCAAAAAGAGAGGTTACCCTAGTTGTCAAAATAGAATTAAAGGAGTCAGGTGCAGACCTAATTTCTCTCTCTAACGCATATGAATCAGGCAGGCACATAATGCAACCTTTTTGTGTATCAGTTTGTACAATGCTAAAGTGAGGTTAGTAATTACCTTATTAAACACATTGACTATTGTGGCACCAAGTTAAAACAGCAAAATTAAAGGGACTGAGAATGTAATTATTCAATGTTTGTAAAATTCTGTGATGATAGACTTTGAGACACTAATTACTGCAATCAAACCTATTTTGGTGATGTTTTATACAGGGAATTAGTGTGATGGCCTGAGAGACCAGGAATCTGGTATGATGCCACCCTTACGGTCCCTAAGAGTTCATCAAAATCAAATAACTCTTCCCGAATTATGTCTCAGTTCTTCTAGCAGCTGTGACAAGTAGTGAAGAAAAGTCAGTAAAAAGAGAAGATTAGGACATGATTTTCAAACTGTTAGGAAGGAAAAGTCTTGTTTAATAACAGTCAGAAGCATCTTAGAAGAGTTTGCCAGCAAGCAGAACTTAAAATCTTCAGGCCAGAGATACAGACATCAGGGTAAGAAATATTATAGTTTCCATAGAACTATTATTGCAGGAAAGTGGGTCAGGGAGTCAAGAAAACGATTAATGAATGGGGAATAGTATGCAAGGCAAAAAACAAGTATCAGCATTTTTTTCCCCTTGAAGCTGTTGATAACTTGAAGCTGTTTCAATAATGATATCCCACACCGATGACAATGTTTCCTCCCACCATCCGACACTATCCTGTTGCTTTGTGTTTTAAAGGGCTGTCAGTCACATGGAAAACAAGGAAGAAAGGTCAGCAAGAGAGGACAGGATATGAAGGAATGTTGTGCAACCAAGTCAAGGCTTTTGAGCATACAGAAACCCTACACAGGCCCTTGCAGCTTGGTCTTGCAAACCTTTGCCAACAGCAGCTGCTGGTGTTTGTGCAAGCATCTGAGGGAACCCAGCAGGCCCACACATATCTCTGGTGCTCCTGGAGAAAGAAGCACAGCAGTGGCCATACATGATGCAGCACATTACCAATAATTAACACCTTGGTCTACACTTCAGGAGTCTAGAGACAAGGAGAAAACTATTTTTACAGCCACTTGCCACAGAGAGTGAAGGGAGAAGGAGTAAACACCCCTGTTTTTACCCCACACTTGATGGCTGTTGAAGTCTGCAGCAGAAGTAGGAAAGAGCAACAATACCTTCAGGGAAGCCTGAAGGAAGTTTTCATGCATCTGTCTCCAGGGAGAAAAATATTCTCTCTGGTATTAAGCTCTCACATGCAGCAGGCATACAGGGCTCTGTATGCCATAGAGAAACTCACGTGCCTCTTAGAGCAATAGGAAAGGATCAGATTCACAACCCGTAAAGATCAGTATTGTGTGTGCTCTTTGAATCAGTGCAGATTCAGGACAACCACATCCACAGTTCTTCTCTAGCTCTACTGCCCAGAGCACAGTGCTCCAAAGAAGTCAAAGAGAGTAAAAAATAGGAAACTGTACCCATGTGAAACCGTGTCAGAACACTATCTATCCCGGGGGGGGTGGGGTGGGGGGGAATCTACTGATAACACCAGCACAACAGCCCTATTTTGCTGAAAATGACTGTTTTCCCTAAATAACAAGCTTCCTTTGGGTGCAAGTCGACATCACCACAGGTTACGGAAAGACAGTCCCTGAAACCACATATTGAGACACAGTTGCATCACATCGCTTGCTTGTCACCTTTCCTCAGTTCAGAGTGAAGATACAAAAGCTGTATTCTTGAGCCGGAGTGCTCCTTGACCAGCATATTTTCTCTGGGCTGTGCATCGAAGGATTCTGAACATTTTGTCCCTTAGGTAGCAGCCTGCTATTTAACACACTATTTGAGAGAGCTCATGCCAGGAGGAGAGCAAAGCATCAAGGAGTAATGAAAGCCCTCAGACAGGTCTATGTAATTTACGTTAATTTTACTGTTGTCAGCATCTAGATAAAAGCCTGGAAGTGACCAGCTGGCAAAGGTGGGTTTCTAAAACTCAGGGAAAGCCACAATCAAAAGGCCACATTCTGCAGCAGCTCTGGCTCCTTTGAAGACAGAAGATTAAGACCAAGCCTCTTAAAGTTCATAGCTACTAAACTGTTAAGGGTCAGCGAGGAGAGTAGCTGTGTAAGTAATGTGGACTATTTAACAGACTAAAGCTGTCCAGCTGCTTTTTTTTTTTTTTTTTTGGCTAAAGAGTCAGAACAAAAGGGCAACCTCAGAAAGGGAAGAGACCACACACACCTGGTAGATCAGAGTAAGTGCCAGGAAGAAGCAAATTCCTTCTTAACAACTACTAGAAGTATTGCTCAGATTTTCAGAAGTGTAAAAAATAAAGACTTAATGTAACCCATAAATTTGCCTATCTTGTACTTCCCACAAACACTCAGAACTGGCTGGTTAGTCCGCACATTTAACCTTCTATTTTGTCTCATATTCTTACATGTGGCACAGACACAACACTCATATGGCCTTAGACAAAAGGTTGGACTATTTGGGGCAAGAAAAAGAACATTTTTTTTTTTTTAAAAGGGCTTGCATAGCACTCAGTGGTAACAAGGTCCAACCCTTAACAACAGCAGTAGTAAAAAATAAATCTCACATAAAACGTGAGACTGTTAATACATTTAAAACAACAGTTACCCTTTCTAACTAGATAGAAGCTCTGGATGTTAACTTAAAATCAAATCAAGATTATTGCAAAGCTGGCATATTTAAATTCAAGAATTTATTTCCTTCTGGTACAAAAATATTTAATTATTGTAAAAGCTACTTTGTCTAGACAACAAATAGGAAAATTTCTTCTGCTTTGAAATTGAACATCAACCTCTGACTTCAAGATATGATCTGACTGCATTGATACCACTTTCTGTTAACTGAGATTTCACAAAATGAACCAGATCAGCATTTTAAATCTGGTAATAATTTCATTTACTAACAATAGGTGAATATTGATCAGAACCAGATACACATTTTTTGGTGCACTGAAATAACATTCAAGCTTTCCTCCCTCTATGCCAGGGATCCTCTAATAGCGTTTTACCTCTGCCCTTGATCCCTTTTCACAGGAACCATGCGAGCATCGAGGAATTACATTGTAAGGTACCACCACAGCCACATACACAGCCAAAGAGAATCCTAGGGTTGCAATAAAATGCAGAAGCCCCCTTGGGTGCTAATAACAGCCCCAAGGATAACAAAAAAAGAGCAAAGCTGCAGCCCTAGGGAAAAGTCCAAGATGAACTTTCAGGTCAGGAAGACAGAATTCCCCCTTACCAAAATCAAGCACCCTTAGTTCACCAAAACCTGCAAGATGATCCTCACCTTGGCCCATTTCCAAAAAGTTCTCAAATAAAAACTACTTACATTTAAATTGGGTAGTAATTAGCTACCCTCACCACTAACTGAAGTATAGTCCTGCCATCTCACTTCTTCATCCTTTTATATACCCATAAATTCAGTGGCATTAACACATGCAAAAGTAATTTAGAAGAAAACATAACCGAAAGGACACCTATTTGAGTTCAGCAGCACTCTTGCTCATGGCTACTAAACAGAAAGTCTTTCGCACAAGCTCAAACCCCATATAATGGTGTTGCTGCACATCAGCAGATTCACACCTTTCTACCTCCCTTATTCCTGAAAAACAACATAGCGACTTTTGAATTGTTTCATGCTAACCTCATCCCAAAAGAAGCTCTTCCAGCTGCAAACTGACAGAGAAAGTGCTAAAACAGCCTAAAAGATTTAGACAAAACATCAATGAAAGATGCGTCTGTTTAGCCTCCATAGCTTTGAAAATTGCTACTTATCTGTCTCTGCTTAAGAGACATACTGCATCAGATCAGCAGTCCATCTAGACCTGTATTGCATCTCAGACACTAGCAATAAACAGGTTATGCTATTCAAAGACAGCAAATGGGCCTGCCCACTTTCTGTGACCTCTTCTGGTTGTTCTCCTCCAAAACCCACAATGGATGTATTGGGGATAGTAGGGGACAGTTTCCTTTAGCCTTTATTTGTGGACCTGCTGTCACTGAGTTTGTCTGATCGCTATTTGAAACTGCAGGCACCGTCTGCCTGAAATTTTCTGTGGCAACAAATCCCAGAACTTGACCACCATCCACATAAGAGAAGTATACTGTTTTATTTGTGTTACACTGATTCCTTGCTAGTTTCACCTAGCGTCTCCCGGTTCCAGCATTAAGGAATTCGGTAAATAACCCTTTTTCCTTCATCGAATCCAGCACAGTTGTGATTTTCTAAGTTTTTACCACCTCCCCCTTCTCTCCAAATTGAAGCATTTCAATCATTTTAGTCTCTCTTCATAAGATATCATCCCACCAGCAGTCTCTAAGCTGTTTTCCTTGCCCTTCTCTGGACCTTGTCTAGCTTGGCTATATCATCCTGGAGATGCAGAACCACACAACATATTCCAGGCATTGTCACTACAGCAGTTTCCTATAGCAGAAATATGACACTCTCTCGTTATCCATATCTTTCTTTGTGATGGCCAATGCTTTGCTGGCCCTTCTGGCTGCCACTGCACACCGAGCAGACTATCTCTGAGAGCTGACAATGCCGAGGTCTCTTTTCTGTGCTGGAGCTACCCGAGTTGAGCATCATGAAAGCATGGTTTAGATTATTTCTCCAAAGATTCATTGCCTTTCAATTGGACCTCATCTGCTGCCTTTTTGTCTACTCATGCAGTGCTTCTGAACCTGGCACGACATTTGCCTATGGAGAAATGCTAATTATTATCTGCAAACTTGCATATTTTAGTGTTCACTACCCTCTCTCTTCTTTTCATTATCAATAAAGACACAGCACCCATTCCTAAGGACTCTCCACTGCTGAAAATAATCCTCTGGCAGGTTACTTTCTTCAATAACCTTTAGTGTGGAATCTTGTAAAAGGATTTTGAAAAATCAGGTGTTTTGAAAGTCACTTTGATAGGATTTATTTCACCCTCATGCTATTGACACCCTCCTAGAGGCAGGCGCTCCCTTTCCAGAAGCTGGCTCTTCCCCAAGAGATGTGAGGGGCCTTCTATCATCTTCCCAGGGATGGAAGCCAGACCAGTCTAGCTTCCCAGTTCTAGTCTGTAGTTCCCAATTCTAAAGGTAAATTAAATTAAAGGAAACATTTGAAATCAAGAGAATTTCCTTCTCCACTTAAGAGCAAGAATATATAAAGAGCACATAGAGTATTTTGTCTGTTTATTCACTAGGCTTGGGGTTGTCATAGACTGTAGAAAAAAAGTCCAGTGAAGTAATTTTGGAAAGTTGAAAAAACAATTCACTCAGTCCCAGGAGTCTTTGGTTTTGCTCTCTGAATTCTTAAGTTATAAGGCCATTTTCTAATTCAGAACAACTTCCTAAGAGGCCATTCTTTCACTCCTTTCTGCAAGGGGGCACAAGCATCCTGCATGTTTAACTGCAAGCATACAATGTTATCTACTCTTTCTCTCTTATGTAAGTTTGCAGGAATGCTGAAAGACTTTCCGGGCTCTGAGAGGTTAGGGGTTGGAATCAGGTCCCTTGTATATCACTGCATTGGCTTTTTGGGACGTGAAGTTATTGCAATTAAGATACTGGCCGGATGTGTGGGCTAAAGAACCTGACTGATATCACAGGCATTTATTGATAATGCAACTTCTGAGGAAGAAATCTGGGGAATTGTTGTTCTTCATGCTTTCCTCTGCAAGCAAGTAAACCATATGGATTTATCAGAAACACACAATGCTTTATCTAGCTCAAGAGAAAAAGAATAGTGTTTATTTTACCATGTAGGAATGTTCTCTTTCAGTTTTGAGAGCCAGTTGCCTGAGCCGGCACTGTGCACCATTTGGCCTCAAACAGACATATTGCTCTGGTTTAATTCAGTGTTATCTTTAACCTGATTATTATTTACTATTTGTGTTGTGATAATGTCTCCAAGCTGCAGTCAAGGAGAAGGGCTTTGCTGTGTTAGGTGCTGTACAAACACACATTTGAAAGATAAGTCTCACCCTGGACTGTGCCACTAAGCAGCTCCTAAGCCTCCTGTGCTGGCACACAAGAAGGGAAACATCAGGTGGAGGCTGGGCTAAGGGCTTGGACTTTGCTTCCTTCCTCACCTGTGCAATCTCAAACAAGTGGCTTTCCCTCATCTCATTTATCTTGTGCACCACTGGACAAAAAGCCCAGCTGAAAGGCAGCAACGAGTGGTGGAAAGAGCTTCCTATGTGCTGGTTCTTCCCTCTTGTGGCACCTGGTATTTAAGCAGATCATCTGCATCAGCTTTCTCAATGTGCCAGTGGGCACACAGGAAGAAAACGCTGACAGAACTGAAAAACCAAAACAATCACCCACCTGACAGTCACTCTGTAAAGCGTTAAGAAGACCTTTCTGTGAAAAGAAAAATCCTTTCCCAGAAATATTACCAGAGCATTAAGAACATTTTGTTTGGCAACAGAGTAGCCTTCTGTTCCTACAATATGTTGGGTCCTTTCTTACTGCTTGAGGACAGTATCCAAAAAGCCGTTAGGAAGGGTAATGTTTGGTTTAGTTTCACCAATTGCTACATTGAGGTCTGAGGTCTCAGTGGTCTGGTAGAATGAAGCTTTTTGCCGGAAGAGGTTTGGTTGGGTCAGTGTCCACCTGTCTGGGTCTGGCAGCAGGGACATCTTCTCAAAGCCATCGATTGAAACACCGCCCTTGATAAATGGACTGCGAGCAAGGCCAGAGTGCAGGTAAAAGTGTTTTCTTCTGTCCCTCAGGATTCTAAACCCAAACTTAAATTCCAGGAGTCTGAAACAAATGAACACCGATGTGCCACATGGGTTTCAGGCAACACAGGGGAAAAGGATGAAGGAAGACCAGCATACTAACTCTATTCCAGCATTGGACTAGTTTTCCTGATTTTGTTAAATATGTCTCTCTGTTTCAACAATATTTCAACTCTGTCTAGGTTTTGATATTCCCCAGGTGGAGATTTATTGAGTCATTTCCATCTGTGCTGCAAGGATGAGTATTAGATAGTGCTGCTGAGGAAAATGGAGCAAAATAACAAATGAGTGGGAGTGTAGTTTTGTGGCCTATTCACACAGAGCCTGGACTTTTTCATTAAACTGCAGTGGCAATTTGCTGGTTTTGAACTATTTTCTTACCTTATGCTAAAATTTACTACTGCAAACATCCACACAAATAACCCTGTAGAACAAAAGAGGCTAATGACAGCTGGTACCTTTGGTAACAAAATAAGAGGAAGTCTGTAACAGGGTGCATGAAGTCCATTTTTACAGAGTCTGTGGGGACAATTTATATGACTACTGCATGCAAAGTTCAAGAAAGAAGCTATAAAGAAAAACAGTTTTATACAGAAATTGGTCAAAACGTCACCATTGCTGGAAGATGTGGTAGCAAACCAGCAATTAATGTTTGCCTTCTTTCACCTACACTATTGTCATTATAAGAACAAAATACATACAGCAGACAGGATAGTTCTACACATTATTCATCTAGGTCCCAATGAAATGTATTCAGGACTGTGTGTGTTTGCTTGAAGCCACAGTGTTTTCCCAGCTCCTGAGCACTTCAGTTGTTGCCTGCTGGCTTTACCACTGAGGATTGCAAGCTCTCTTGGGAGAGCTGGGTGAAGGATGGAGACGTCTTTTTTTGTATTCCAGAAGTGGATAGCATGTTTTTTGCAGTACTCTACTCTTAATATATATATAATATAAAATAATTAAAATAATTGTCTCCTAATAGGACTTTCATAAGCAGATTATGGCACACTGCCCTTAATGTAAAAATGTATGTCCTTGCAGATAAGACATGTCAATTAAAATATACGCTTTGCAGAGTGCAGATAACAGTTTCATACACAAACTCAAAAACATTTACTACTTTTCTGTGTTTTGTTGTCTGTTTTGTGTTTTGTTTTTTTTTGAACACAGCCATAAGTAGTAAAGGAAAAGTAATGTGCAGGAACTGAATCAGCATACTGTACAAACACAGCAAATACCATCATAATGACTAAGTTATCTTATCATGGTGGTGCATAGTTTTGTAAGCAAATGTTACCTCAAACATAATCAACTATCTACAATAAAGAGCATTTATGGTAGGAAACGTAAGAATAATTCTATGTTCTTCTATTATTATATTTGGCTTTCAAAACATCATCATAAATTTACACAAATCTGTGTCTAAATTAACAGACGCTTTCAGTAGCTTTTAGCTTGCTACTTGGGTATTGGATATCATGCAAGACTTGTTAAAATATAAGGGGGGTGGACATGGGCTGAACAGAGATGGAGGAACATTTACATGCTCCCTAGTGCCAATACCTGGGGCCACTAGCAGAGGGCAAGGGGCAGCCCATGCAGCTGCCCTGGTGCCATAGTTCATAACTAGATAATTTTATAATAATATTAGTTCTGCACCAGCCATGCCAACGCCTTCCTAAGATTGTCACTGTCTTTGCCCTCTGAGAAATTAAACCCTGGGTCTCTGAAAACACAGGAAAAGAGACCTGGAAATGAGTTTGTCATGCTGTTGTCCCTTAAGACACAAGGGGGTAAAGCATGGCCTAAACCAGGCCTACTTGACCCTTACTTCCATGGGAGGTCGATGAGAGGTTTCACACAGTTGCTGCAAACAGGATCCCAAGTTAAGCCTATTTGTAGCTATCCAAAGCAGACTTGTGACCTGCATTTTGAGGGCTTTTCTCTTTATTTCAGAATTTTATGCAGGGGAGGGCAAGTTACAGTAGAAAGCTCAGTAAACACGCTCAGAAAAGAAAAAAAAAAAAAACCTAAGCAAGGAAGTCATTGATCTCAGAAAAGTTACATGGGCAAAAATCATTATTAGACTTTTTCACAGCCTTTACGGTCTAAAAGAAGTAGTATTTGCTTTTAATGTAATTTAAAAATAACAAAATTAACCAGCTTGTGTAGTAGCATCATAATACTAGGGCTGAAAATGGACCCTGTATGTTTAAATCAAAATGCTTAAATCAAGCAAAATTTTGCTCTTCCCATCAACATTCCATTCAAAAAAATTACTTTTATAAAATCCTTCATTTAGCAGAACTTCTGCCTAAGATGGGCTGCTTTTTCCCCTTCTGAATTCCTGGCACTATATAAATCAAGCAAATTCAAGATAGCAAAACCGGGAAAATCATTACTATAATCGTAAAATGAGCAAAAAGGTCAACAAGAAGGAGAACAACAATAGGATTCTGGTAACTGTTTGGGAAGAAACTATTCTTGCTGCAGTCAAACTCACTGTTTTCATAACAACAAATTAAATATCAAGGTAATTCCCCGTAGTCTTCAGCAGTGTGGCTATATTGCAGCAGTAGAAGCTACTCCAGCACAATGCACAATATAATTAGGAAAACCTCCCAGCTGCCGAGCCACCACACAGCTCAGGGGTGTTGGAAGTTAAGCTGGAGTCAAGCCTACCTTTTCAAAGCACCGCATTGTTGTTTTTCTTTTCCTCCCATTCCTGTCCATTTCCCCCTCTTCCTCCCTTACTTTCCCCTGTCAGCCGGGTACATTGTAGACTCCATTCATAATATGAGAAGCTGTAAAGGAAGTATTGTTATGCTAGTGCAGAGATGGCTGGACTTCTGGCTTCACTAGTTGGGTATAAGGGACTCACAGCTGCATCCCCCTCTTCAATATTTTATTTGTTTATTGGTATACATACCCTAAGAACACGTAATTGATCAGTTTCAAGTTGTTATTGTACACTCTAATGAACCAGGAGACAAGTAAACAAGGTGAGTGCTGTGTAAACAGCCATTCTGAAAACAAACAGCATTTGTATTTGCTTTGGCTGTTTGCCTTTGGAGAATGAAGAAGCAAGACTTTTGCCATGTTCTGGCCTCTTTGAGACTTCTTTTACTCTTCTATCATCGAATCATAAAATAGTTTGGGTTGGAAGGGACCTTTAAAGGTCATCTAGTCCTGCAATGAGCAGGAACATCTTCAACTAGATCAGGTGGCTCAGAGCCCTGTCCAGCCTGAATGTTTCCAGGAATGGGGCATCTACCACCTCTTTGGGCAAATCTTTCTTGGGATGGTGGGGGAATAACAAATGAATTGGAGATGCAAACAGTAGGTGTCTTGTAATAGTAACAATAATACTCCCCAGACCATCATCTTCATATGTTAGATGTTGACCTCATAGTGCAACATATCTTAATTTTTCCTAATTCCAAACATTCCTAACACATACATTTGCAGAGGCCTGTTTGCCAGCAGCCAGATCAACATGGTTACTAGAGAATAGGAATTTAAAAGGAAAAAAACAAGTCTGTTCTCTCCAGGAAAACATCCTCCTCCACTTCCAGGGATTTATAACACATTAAGGAGAACTTAATCACCATAACTCTGTTAAAAACATTTGTCTGAAGTTACCACGCAGTAGGATGCACAACAATACAGGGAGAAGCTTCTATTTCAGGCTGATCAGATAGAGCTGGCATAGGAAAGCAAACCCAATCTGTATTTGCTTTTCTTATTGATAAAGAAGTCTACAACACACTCCACCTCACCATGAATGTAAAACAAAGTCCGTAGAAGAAGACCCAATGTGAAAAAGAAGGGTTGAATACAACAGGAAGACCCCAATTGGCTTTAATTCATTATTATTTCATCTGTTGTCTTTGCTTATTATGTAGGCCACTGTTAATTAACTTCATCTTTCATGTCTCTTGACTTTACAGAAAACACTTTCCACCCAATACTTGGTTTGCTTTCTGGAGGTGAAATGCTAAACTTAGAATCACCATTTAATCATATGTTTCCTATGCATTCCACCAGAGTGCTGTTGAGGCAAGCTTTCCTTTTAATTACAAAGCTGAGCTGAAGAACCAGTGATTAAAATAAGATCAGCTTTTCCTTAAATACCATGGTACTTCAGGAGAGTGATCAAAGCCAGTAGTTGCTTCCAGAGATACATCAGTTTACAGAAGATGAACTTCTTAAGAATAGTAAAACATCCTTTTCTCCCTTAGATTTAAAAAAAAACCAAAACCCACAAACAAAAAAATACCAAACCAAACAAAAAACTATCAGTTCAGTCTACTGGGCAATTCTTCCATTAAAAAAACTCTGCCTACCTTTCTGGCTAATAGGGGACTTGGCCCAAATAAGGATAAGGGAAGATTGTGTTCGTTCTCTAATTTTGTTGTCAGAATAATACCCATTGATTTTTATTATTTTTTAATAAGGAGAAGGAGATTTTTGTGACATGATCAGTTAACGCTTGTAAAGCACTTTCAGATCCACAGTGAGATGATGTGCATCGTATACATGCATATGTCTACGAGCACAGGTATGTATAAAGCGTTAGGCATAGCTCTTTTTCATTCCCTCCCAATTCCTGGTTGCTTACGAAGCATGATCATAGCATCTAAACCCATAACTAAACCCAGAATAATTTGTCAGATATGCTGGCAGGATTCTAGTAACCCTGATAGGAGTTACTGCTTCCTCTAGGAAAAGCCTGAATGAAGTCTGAGGTCCAATTGCTCCTCATGGCACCTGGACAAGCTGCTCCCTGGGAAGGAGAGGAGCGTGCAGCCTGGCACACCATCAGCTCTGCACTGGGCAGGGGCTGGAATGGGACCAAAAAGATTCCCTCTAAGTACGTCCAATACACTTACAGTAACAGGTTGAAACAGCCACTCTTGAGACACCTTGCTCTGTATTTGGGGACAATGATTTTCAAGCTCATTCCTGCTAACCTACATTGAAGCTTTGCTGTGTGCCAGGATGAACACATTTTCATGATAGTTGCAAGAGAGGGCAGCAAAGTCTGCTTCCATAGCAAAACGCTGACAGAAAAGCAGCTCATTTAAATAGCTATAAAACTGTGAGGTATTTAGAGCTTCTGATTCACTGTAAAAACATCCAGGGCATATTTTTCTCGGCAGGCCACAGAAGCATAGTGTCACAAGTTGTTTTTCCTTGTTAATGAGTGATCCTATTGATGACTATTTGGCATTAGCCTGTGATGGAGTCATTTAAAATCAGAGTGTCCAGCTAATCGTGTTCAGATCTGACATGGACTGTTATAGCCATCCGAAACAAATGATAGGGTGGGCTTGATCCATTTCTTGTGGCCAGAAGACTCTGAACTCACTTTGACTCAGTACAGGTGTTGAAATCACTACAGGATTATCCCTGGAGGTGGGTAATCCTTTAAAGGTTCAGAGCTTTGGGTTAGATAAAGATCTAAACATTTGGATGTTTATCTGAAACCTTATCTCAGTTATCTAAAATCCTGGGGGCTGAACACCCATCAGTTGCATATCTACAAGTAAAAGAGTAATAGGGCCTCTTGTTTCTACAGACCTAAAGCCTGATCCTGACATCTCTGAATAAACAAAGCCTCATATTGATATCAACTTGCCTTTGAGTTGGAGTATTTGGAATGGGAAGTTCCCTTTCAGCTAAAAGTTGATCACAAATATTGTCTGATGGGGGGTGGGGAGAAGGGCATAACTTTTGGTTATAAAATATAGGGTCTTCTTTTTCCCCATAAAGATCATCCATAGCAAATTTTTCTTTTTTCACTGAAAATTGCCAGAGGAACTTTGACTGAAAAGCAAAATATTTCATCCCTTTCTTTTCTCATCCAGAAAAAAGGGATCTTGATAATTAAGTGCTATGATTTTAAATCCATACTGTCATTTTAACTCAGGTGCCCCAGGTTTCTTTCCCTAATTGTTCTTCACACCCTAGGATGCCATACGACTCGTACTGAAGTGCTGTGCTGCCATACTTCACGGGAGGCATGAGAAAGTCTGGGAGCATGAGACACACACACACTGCAGCTCACAACACACAGCACTGAATTATGTCGGTGAAGAGATTTTGCTTTTCTTCTACAGGACTTCAGATTTTACAATTTTTCACCACATGTTTTGCTCCTTCCTGGCACTTGAATGAGCCTAAGAGCAATTTTACTAGTGGGTGAAAAATGAATCTGTGGATATTACAATGGTGTGAATTCTTTCACTGAATTTTTAGAGTTGGAATGGACCATAGAGATCATCTAGTCCAGCTCCCCTGCTGAAGCAGGATTGCCTACAGCATGTTACTCAGGATTGCATATAGGCAGGTCTTGAAAATCTCCAAAGAAGGGGACTCTGACAAAAAGGGGACTCTCCAAAGAAGGGGACAAAGAAGCGGCTCTGTCACCCTCACTGTGAAGAAGTTTTTCCTCATATTTGAGTGGAACCTCCTATGCTCCAGCTTGTGCCCATTACCCCTCGTCCTCTCACTGGCAACCGCTGAAAACAGTCTGGCTCCCTCCTCCTTCAAACCACCCTTTAGATACTTATGAGTATTGATAGTCTCCCCTCAGCCTTCTCTTCTCCAGACCATAGAGTCCCAGCTCTCTCAGCCTTTCTTCATAAGGCAGATGCTCCAATTCTTGAATCATCTTCATTGCCCTTCGCTGGACTCTTTCCAGTAGTTCCCTGTCCCCCTTGAACTGGGGAGCCCAGAACTGGATGCAGTATTCCAGTTGTGGCCTCACCAGTGCCGAGTAGAGGGGGAGAATGACTTCCCTCTCTCTACTAGCCACACTCTTCCCTAGGCAGCCCAGGATTCCGTTGGCCTTCCTGGCCACAAGAGCACATTGCTTACTCATTGTCCTTTTGCTGTCTACCAGGACCCCCAGATCTTTCTCTTCAGAACTTGTCTCCAGCAGGTCAACGCCTAACCTGTATTGGTGCCTGACATTCTTCTTCCCCAGGTGCAGGACCCTACATTTTTCCCTGTTGAACCTCATGACTTTCTTCCTTGCCCAGCTCTCCAGCCTGTCCAGGTCTCTCTTATAATAATTTCTTGCAGGACAGGGGGAGTTCAAGGAGTTATTCCCAATCCTTCACCGACATTCCCATAGTTAATGGTCTGGCTACCAGTTCTGCTGTAGGATGTATTCCAGGCTGTGTCAGGGCTGTATGTATGGATGAACCAGACACACGCTGGATATTGATTGTTCACAGACACACTTTACAGCTTTAAGGCCATTGCTTTCTCCCCAAGGTTTGCTGAAGTGTTGCTAGCTCCCAGTTCCCACATCTACAGAGAAACAAAAGCTGACCCAAAGGAAACAGCAGAGGAAGAAGAGGGGGCAATTCACGGGGTGAGACAAAAGCTGAAGAAGATACTGGGTCAGGTCCCCACTCCATATGAGTCCTGTAGACTTTGTGTTTTTCCACTTGACTGCAAAACACTCTTAAGGGGTATTTCAAGGATAAATGCTAAAAAAATCCTCACAAAATTATTCAGTTTAACAGGAGCTACAGATGCACAGGGGACAGACAAAAATCTGGACTGCACTACTGCTTAGCAAACACATATGAGCACTTTATCAAGGCCTGGGCCACATCTCCATACTGCTTTTCACAAGCCGAGCCTTTTCCATGTTCCTATCACATTAGTAAAATGGAGAATTAACATTGTTTTGCAGCATTTTAGAGTCTGGGAAGATAATTCAAACACTTTCCCCTTCCTTTTCCCACTGACGTGCCAATTACAGTCCCAAGATCACAGGGCAATTCTGTTCATTCCTGCACCTTTGGGACCTTGTGCATAGCTGCTCCACCACTCCTGTAACAACACACTCTGCTTGGAAATTAAAAAAAAGTGCACTTATTTGTTTGTTTTGGCACTATCAGTAGGGCCACAAGATTAATGGCTATTAATGAAAAATATGTTAGTAGGTCTCTTCTTTAATAACGCAGTTTAAAGTTGATATCTGAAGACAAAGTGCTATTCAGAGTTTCAGAGAGTAATTTTTTTCCCCTGCCTGCAATAGAGTTGCCTTTTTGGCAGTGAGAAGTGCTTGTCTGAGAAGGAAAGGAATGATTTACTCCAGATTATTATATTCTGTGGCTCAGGAGAACCATACTTCCATTTATGTGGCAGAAGGTTATTGTCATTCTCATGGCGTTTTTCAAGCATCGTTGTGCTTTTGATAACTTATTGTCTGTCAAGCTTCCCTATTTAAGCAGTATGCTTGTTTTCTCTGGTTAACTACCTTTTATATCTACAGCTGTTATTTCTCATCAATGTTTTATGCTTCAAATATAAATGCTAATTTAGCCCATGCAGAAAGACAGTCCTTTTTTTTTTTTTCTGGGTAGCTGTTGTCACTAAGCTGGTTTCAAGTAGGTCAGGAAAATGTTATATTTCATAGAAGACATTTGTTGCTGGGTTATGTTGCTTCTGGGCATTGCTCTGAAAATCCTGCCCCTGGCAGCAGCTGCCCAGCAAACAGGGCCTTACTTTCACAGTGGCAGAGTGCACCTGTGTGAGTGCATCTCAGTGATTTGGGAATCAAAGGCAAGGTGGGATTGGCCCACCCGCTCCCCAGCTAGCCCTGGGTTCTCCCAGCAGTGCTGGTGTGGGGTACAGCCAGCAGGAGCCCGCACCACCCCTCAGAGACACACATTCCTCAACTGCAAACACACATGCGGTCCCTCTCCCGCATCACTCCCACCCCTGCACTGCTCTGGGGGAAATTCTTGCAGGATACTTCCTCTGATCCACTTAATCCTCTCTCATCTTTACATTCTATTAAACTGGGCATTACAAAAGCTTCCAGTGATTTATTAATCAGGAATTGTTTTCACAGAGCAACTGGTTACTCACAACCAGCGTTCTCCTGCCTTGTCAACACCTGGATTTGTTTTTGGCTGAGGTGTCTCAGCACTGTGGTAGGTGGCAATGGGTCTTGCCCAGTTTTTGCATGACCACAGAAGTGCTGACTCAGTCTTAGCCATTTTTAGCCTACATCTATCGAAGACAATTTCCTTGCACTCGTCTTAGTGAAGGTGTCAGTTGAAGTTTACAGTTAGCCACCAGACAGCAAGGGAGCATATGCCTAGTTATAAGTAGAAATAGGCTACTCTAGAACAATTCACTAGTAGAAAGGTATTAATCTGAAGTTGTGTGGTGAGGCCTGTGATGAGGATTTGGGCTTATTTCTTATTTTTCTTATTTCTTGCAGTGGATGTCTAGACTCGACTGTATGAAAAATCTCTGCAAACTCATATGCTTTCAGAAACCATCCAGGATACATAGCACTGTGCTCCAATTTGATACAGCCATTTATGCTTATACCTTGCCATCCTATACAAGCCATAAACACAAATACTGGAGATGCCAAACATTTACAGTGGTTGCCTTTCACAAACAATACTGCCAGCTCAGAAGCTTTCAACAGATTAAAGATGACATTTCCCAGTTAAATTACAAAAGTAACAGCAATTAAATGGCTGGAGTGTAGGTATTTCCCTGCTAAGATGTGATGAATAAAATCGCTCAGCCATGTGTCACAGCAATGAGTAGCTTTCTGAGCTAAACCCCACCTGATCAAAATTCAAATGACCCAGGTATCAAGCAGAGCCATCATTTCACAAGTGGCCAAGGTAAAAAAAAAAAAAAAAATCACTAATAAAGCTGTTCATTGCTTTATTGTTACATTTAAATGGAGCTTGTTTCAATAGTTGATGAGGAAAAAAAGTATTTATCCCATGTTTGTAAATGAAAAGTAGCTAAAAGATGCATTCTGAGGTATGAAACATCAGATAGAGGATACTGTGGAGGAAACTGGCAGCATGAGGGACAAATGAACAGAACAAAGCGGCAGGGAGCTGCCAACCCATACGTATAGAGAGAGACAGTTTTTTATCTCTGCATCTTGAGCAACGGTGCAATTCATATGGATAGGAATCCCAGCTCTGCTGATGCTATTCAAAGTATTCCACCACCCCCAAAAAAACACAGTAGTGTGGTTTTTTTTTTCTGCTGTGTCAAGACAGGCAAACTGGTTTAAAGTACTTAAGCCAACAAACATGTCTGCAATGCAGCCCAGCCTAAAGGCAACAACAGGCAAGTGGTTTAATAAGGCTACCCCATCAAGCTTAATTTCAGCCCTTAAAACACCTTGCATGATTGAACCTTTGGGTGAGACACGTACATTATAGAAGTACATTATTTGTTAAATAGTAAATTCTTTGGGGCAGGAATCCCGATTTCCTACAGGTCCTTATTTGCAGAGGCCTTCTTCAAGGCTCTCTCCATTATTACAACCCCAGAAATGAGTAAGTGCTTGACTCTTGGGCCCATGCTTGAGAGAAGACACAATCAACATGCATTTCAGTTGTTCAAAATACCTTTTTTTTTTTACTGCTGAAGATGTAATCTTGCATTTCTCCTACTGACATCTTATACGCATACACCAAATTGTACCAGCTGGCAAGCAAGCCGACTCAAAGTTTATGCTTTAGTGGTGCCAGCTTTAGCCAACAATAAGGTGCTGTCAGAAAGCTGGATTAGCTCTTGGGGGAGGTGAAAAGGAGGGATTAAATTAAACCCACTGACACTACTCCAGGATCTGGAGGGTGCACCATAGAAACATGGCTCTCTCATCTTAAACCCCCATTTTTCTCATCCAAACATGATACATATTATCTGGAATACACAAATAAATCACTTTGTTCTAATTCTGCAGGCAGCCTGAAGCCACCAGGGAAATGGGAGTCTCCAAACAGGGAGAACACACTCTCACCTCCCCGAGAAGACAGGTAAGTGGTCAAGCCTACTAATTACTTTGCTGCTGATAGCATTAGAAGAATGATGCAGCTGCTACATATGTCCCAAAGCCTCAAACTGGAACAGTCACCTCAGCTACTCTCTGCACTGCTGCTGCAAAAGCCTCCATCTCTCAGCCAAGGTGCTTTGCGAGGCAACCTGCGTGGTGCCAACTGCAGAGTTTGAGATTGCTGCTGAGTTTTGCCTTGTGAGGGAAGAGGAAAACCAGCTGACCTTCCCGCCAAGGCAACGAGGAGACAGACTACCTGGGTTACATCTTTTCATGCGGCCAAGCCAGATGAACATTTTCTTTTTCTGATTATGTGACAGTTTATCAGAAAAGCAGACTGTAAATTGGAGAAACCCCTGGGTAAGGCACAGCTTCTCAGAGCCACCCTTGCCTTTTCCACTGTAAGTGGCTGGGCCACCATCCACAGATGGTGCTACAGCTGCCAGCCTGTGACCATGAACTGGTCAGCTTGGAACCACTTTGTTAGTTCAAAAGAGAGGTCTCCTGCAGCTCTCATCCCTGGGGAGCCCCATCCTGGTGCCAGCACGTGTCCCAGGGGAGGCAGGGCTCAGTTCACTGTGAATTAGAAGGGCAAGCACTTTGATTTTTCTTTTGGATCACTTGCCACCAGCTATAAAAAAACAAACTACCATTCAGCTCTTATCTGCCAAGCTCTGTATATGTGAATTTTGCTTCCTGTTATTGCAGCAACGGTAGGGATGGAGAAATGCTCTTGATTTCCTTTTTGAGAAAAGTTTTCTTTTCTAAACAATTGCTATTAAACAGAACAAAACAACCAAGAAACAGCATGCTCATTTCACAAATTTCCAGTAATGTTAGAGCTCTGTACATTGTTTCAGCTCTTGCTGAGATGAAGCTTGATTATGTTAACATTAACCAGCCATTTAATTTGTTAAGCTCCGAGACACTTTCACTACAGGCTTCCTGGATCTTGAGAGACTGACTCTGCTCGTAATAACAAGGGTGGGCAACAAGTTTCTGTAGGATGTTCATCTGGATTCTAGGAAAATAAGTGTGTGTGATCATAATGTGCCTGTTCATGTGTATTTTCATACGGGTGTGTGCCTGCATTTGCTGGCTGAGATGTAGGTGTGTCCTTCTCCAGTAGCTCTTGAACCTACCAGCTGATCTCAGCCAGCCTGATGGAAGGGCATAGGTTACAAGGATAAGCAAGGTCCTGCAAACAAGACAGTCAAATATAAGAGATCTCAGAAAAGGTCTGCTTACGAGAAAGGCTGCAGGGTGAACTCCACAGAGAATGCACATGACAGAACAAGGAAAGCTTCATTCAGGGCCCTCCGTGAGTGGTCATAAACCCAGGAGCTCACAGCCAGATTCCAACAACCCCAGCAAGCTTCCCAGTGAACCCGTGCTCTGCTGCATCTTGGTGGTGGGACTGGGATGGAGCCGAATATACCAATGGTACAATCAACAATAACACAATCAGCATCACGTGCTTACTCTGCTTATCCTGATGGTCAGGACCCAGATTACCCTGAAGACCACATAACAGTACAGTCCATTTATTACTTGATATATGTCCATATGACATGTTGGTCAAATAACATAAGTGTGGCTGAGGGAGCCATGCTAATTCAAGGGTCCTCAAAAGTAATAATTGTGAAGAAGTTTCCAACCTTGTCTTAGATGAATCCCTCTGTGCTGTGCACTGGGTGCCCATTGGTGTCTGGGTGTACACGAAGTACTCATTTATACACAAAAGCCCTAAGCAACTTGAGGGCTTTTCCTTGCCTCATTAGTTTAATTGGGACAGACAAGATGAGCAGAGGCAACAAAGAAAACCCCACCTTTGCTTGCACAGTAGGCACTCTTTGGGCAGGCCCAGCCTTATGTGTCTCCCAAGACCTTGGGAGAGAGAAGTACAACCTCAATGTCTTTCCTGTGGTATCTTAATTTCAGCTTAGCCTCCTGATGCACATACTGTTAGAAGAGTGGAAGATGGAGAAATGGAGACCAGAAGTAAACGTGACCACTGACATCACACACTGAACGCTAGATCCAGCCTTCTTTTTCCATAATGGAAACTGAATCAGGTTGCATGAACTGCTTTCCACAGCTGCAGGTCAATGAGGGACACAGGCTCGAGAGCACAACTGACCAGCAACAGTCCAGTCTTTTAGGCAGGAGAACAAATTATTGGAGAGCTAAGTGACATTGTGATGAAGTGGCATAATCATTATCTATTCTACAATAAAACAGCTTGCACTTCTCATGGAGAGCTCAGAACTGTAACTTTAGTTTAAATCTTATCATAGTGTATGAGCAGCTGGTTTACATTTTACATTGTCTGTTTCGAGGAATCATTCCTCTCAGTTTCTTAAAAATTAATATCTTGCATCATGTCTTACTTTGATGGTTTGTTTTACATTTCAGGAATGCAAAACAATTGCACAATAAATCACTGGAGGAATGTACATGAGGGTTATTTGTCATGGTTATAAATAAATGGACTTTAGCAATAGATCATAAACAGAAGATTATGGACAATTCAGGCGGGCTCTCAAAAAGACCAGACCATGACTTTAGCCCTTTAGTAACAAGCTTTATTTTATTGTCCCATAACCCACTGGAAACACTGCAAGAGAGGTGATCAACTGCCTCTGCAGGCTGACAGCCAGGAATAGGCTATAAAGCCCTTTTTCTTTTTCTATAGGGTGCCTGTGCCGTTCAATTCTACCAGGAGCAGAGACACTCAGCACCTGTGAAAATGACCATCTGTGAAAACTGTGAAGGTGGTTCACCCTACAGATGTTTAGGTTTTAGGAACTTAGCTTTAACTATTAAGATTAAATGAGAATCAAATGTGGTTTTGTGCCTACTAGAATCAAGCATGAAAGCAGTTCATAACAGAAAAGATTTCAAACTGCAAATCATAATGCCCTCCATTTCTCAGCCACATTAAGATGAACCATAGAGTAAAGCCTTTTTTCCTTTAGCACTACTAAAATTAAATGCCCTGCTAAATAGAAATAGGATTACACATTTGTTTAAATGTTTCCTGAACCAAGGATTGAGCAAGAAAGTATAGCCAGCCTTCAATTTGCAAACACAAGTATTAGAGAGGCTCCAATTTTGATGGACTCTCAAACAGTCACTGCAGTTCACATGTCTTTGTAGCAACTGCCCACTTCTCTGGAAATTTTACTTTTTCTAACAACCTAGGTGGACTTAGGTTCTCTGATAACCATAATTTACTGCTGTATAATCCCACTTACAGAAGCTTAGTTGAAGCTTGCTTGGACCTGCATCTTTGACAGTCTAGATCTGGTGCAGTTCAGCAAGCCTGCGAACGAGAAAAAGGATAAGCTGAATTTCTAATAGGAAAGCTATCCCTTAAAAATACATTTCTGAGAACACGTGCATCTTCCTGAATTTAGGGCAAAGACTCAAGAACAGCACTAACTTGATTTCAAAACCAATTTTTAATATATACAAATATATTTTTGAAATTTAATGATGGGCAGAGTAGTAATTCCAAAAGCTGTGCCAATCTTTGAGTAGCATACTTCTGAAGTACAATTACCAGCAGTTACTAAGTAGCCACCTTTATGATAATAGACACTTGTCTGAATTAATTGCATCCTATTTATCAAAATAAAGGGCAACAGAAAGCAAAGAGGCAGGGGGGGAAGTGCTCAGATATGTGTGCCTTTGTGTCAGTGGGTTTGCAGTTACAGCTAGACCTAGCATTGCTCTTCAGATGCTGATATCCGAATTGCTGTTATCTGCCAAAAAAATGCTTGTGTGTAGTACACAGCTCTTATTGTCCATTGTTATTATCTATCTAGACATCTATCTTGGGAATAGCTGAAGTGTCCTTCACTTTTCTGTCTGAGGGTGTGGTGGGATGGCAGGGCAGGGCTGGGCTGGTACCGAGGCTCGCAGACGCCGCAGGAGAGGGGACCCTCCCCTCCCTGCTCTCCTGCTGGCCCTGGTGTGCGGCTGATGGCTGATAAACCCATTCCAGCCAGTAATTCAGCAGGAAACAAAACCAGGAATAAATCTGTGCAAAGAGAAATGCAGCAGAGCTGGGGCGAGGAAGGAGTGGAACAGCAGGGCTGGGAGGGGGAGGGATGGGGAAACACCCCACGCACCAGCAGCAAGGCACGATGTTGCCCTGGCTCTGCTGCCTGACCTCACCCACAGCTTCTAGGAACAGTGACTTCAAGTCTATTAGGAATGACAGCTTCTTCCTCCAGCCTTGGGTAGTACAGTACTTACTGGTGTCAGTCTACTGAAATAGAAGGGGTGTAAGTGTGCCTGGGGAAAACATGAGGCTTGGAGCAGGAGAAGATTAGGCATGAGGAAAGACGAATCGGGTGATGAAATTTGCCAGAAGACAGGACTATTATAGCTATACAAACAACCAAATCCAGACTCAGTATTAGCTGTTTTTCCTCTTTGTTGTCCATGTCCCAGCACTAAGCAGCACCTTGGAGCAAACAGAGCTGGTGTGATGTTTAACAAAATCAGAAACAGAAGGGTTAAAACCCTACAAAAAGAGTGTCAAAAGTGCTTAGGGCCTGGTAGACTGAAGTCGGTGCCAGAAAGAAGGTAAACTTGTGCTAAAAGATTTATTTTCTGAACATGAGGGACATTCAGAGAACAAACACACTCCTGAACTTGAACCATAGTCACTCCTGATGCCCAGCCAGACACAAGAGTGGCAAGACACTACACTGGCTGCCACCCCTCAACTGCTGAGGACACCCACAAACCAAAGCCCGCACCCCCATTTCCCAGGCAGGCTGAGCTCTGGGAGATCACCACCGCTTCCAGCAAGAGAGCTTAGACCCAGCCACTCAACGGCAGGCACACACCGTCTTTGGGGAGCTGGCCCAGCTCCCGGTCTGCTGAGCCCCTGGCAACGGGGTGCACAGTGTGGGCAGGGGGAGCCCCACCACGCTGCCAGCTCCCTGGCCAAAGCTGCCAAGCAGCACTCCCACATTTGTCCAAACAGGCAAATATGACAACTATCCACCCCAAGGGGTTTCAGGTTCCATGGCAACATACCAAACATGATCTGCTCCCACCCTTCTCAGGGGAGATTTGCAAAGGCAAGAGACAGCTCAGTGGGGAGGAGAGCACCTTGGTGCCGCTGAAACAAGACAGGCAGGTGCAGATCATGCTACTGCAGAACACCTGGTGATTATCAAAACAGCAGAAGCCAGTCAATTGGTGTTGATACTTTATTACAGAGCATCTTCTCCTTTATGAGTATTAAATCTTTAATCCTTTGCTAGCACATTTTTTTTCCTCCCCTCACATAAACAGCATTTCGTTCCCTGGAACGGAGCGAGGCTCTTTCACACAGTCAACCACAGCCCAGAAGAGAGAGTAAGCACTGAGGCATCCTATTTGCTTTGTTGGGCTCATTTAGACTTGATAGACCTTGACTTTTCATTACCAGGAGGCTGCAAAAGCCTCTGCGGAAAGCAAGCAAAGAGCCCGGGAGGCAAGGGGAATTCTCAGGGTGGGGTACAGGCTACGGACGCTTCCACCCTCCAGCCATCATTACAGACACGTCACAGTGGGTAACCAGAGCCTTCCCCGGGAAAGTGTTGCTCAGTGCAACCCCAGCCTCTTCCTCACACTACCCTTCAGCCAGACTGCACAGGATTGCTGGGCTCCTTTTGGTGGGCAGCCGGTAAGTCCAAGGTCAGCTTGTCCTTGCTTGGGCAAGCGTTAGCCACTTTGCTGGGCTGCTTTGCCCAGAGAAGGGGCTGAGTCCTGTCAACATTTGCCTCTCCCCAGCAGAGCTTAGCAGTCAATACAGACATACCCAACAGTCACAGACATACACAGACTCAGTTTTGCACCCTGTGCATTTCCATGCTCTCCTCACACATTCATCATAAACCCCTAGATCATCTTCAGGTCCTGACTTGAAGCCACAGGACAACATGAAGAGAAAGCAACCTTGTACCTGCAGCACCACCGAGGTGGTTCTTCTGCTGAGGTTTGATTGTTGCTCCCAATCACCTCAGACACAGCTTCCTTAACCTGCAGTGCCTTCCCAGGTAGCAGAGTAATGTAGAGCACCTGGGTTCTGCTACTGTTGTAGCACACTGGCACTACTCAGTTGTTCATACCTTAAGAATATCACTAAAAGCACAGCTCAAGCCTCACCCATCAGTGTGGCCCTGTCTCAGCGACCACAGAAAGACCCGGTCCTGGATCCAGCCGTAAGGCATGTGGTACCTGCACAGAGCCACTCGTATCCAACAGTGTCCTTCTATTTTACCCACAGTATCCTTGCCCATTCAGAGCTGTTCAGGTCAGAATTATAAAAAATTACAAGGGGAAGGGAGACAGTTCATCCAAGATGGCACAGTGAGGGTCTTTTGTGGCAGACCTGTATTATCAGGCAAGAGCAACCATTTCTAGTGAAAACCAGAGGAACCAAGAACCCTTGGGTGCACATGAGGTGGCTGATCTGTATCATTTTATAGAACACAAGGGAGCTTCAAAATGGGACTAAATTATGTTGGTGTCCTAGTGTTACAGGTTTCAAAACCACCTCTAAACCCATACATAACATTCTTACTCATGTACTCTGCCTTCACATGGCTAGTCGGGCCCTTCACAGCTCTGTTGCTGGAGGTGCCAGAAACCAACCAGCTCATCAGCACAGGTTTCTAGCCTCCTACATTTGTGTGTATTCAGTAAACACAGCTATTTGGATCTGCCTGAGCCTTGTGGTTTCTTCTTTGTTGCCTAAAGAGCAGAAGACTATGTGACGAATTATGATGTTTTACCCTATTGGCATGCGCAGGACTTGAAATGCTTTGCTGAAAAGAAAAGGATCCTCTTTCCCAGTCAGGCAAAGCAGAAAGCGTGATGGCAACCTGAGGCGTATCATAAGAGCATGGCACATTGGTGTGGCAATCTAACAGATACCGGGAAGAAGAGCTTACCCAGCTTTAACCCTGGAGAAATATTTGGGTTTGTTTCCGACTGGAAAGCTCAACAAGCAGGGTTTATTCACCCTTGTTTGTCAGCTACTACATCACTACATACAATCTTCCTCTGCTCTCTCACACTTCTCTTGGCATTGTTGTTTTCTGGTGGTTAAACAGTCATCTCAACTATCAGACTTCCAAAGCAAATGCTTGCAGAACTCAGGCTTAAAACATATACCCTGTAAGCTTACCAGCCAACAAAATTTCTGAAACCAAGCTTGAAAGAAAAACAAGTTGGCTAGAACGGTCTGTTTAAAATCCAAATTCAAATGATTACTCATAGAAAATATTTTGTAGTATACGCCCAGATTTTATGACACAGCAACAATAATAATACTACCTAACTTTCATCAGTAGATCTCAAAAGCACTTTACAAAGAGATTAAGCATCCTTAGAGCAGCTACTTCGCAATAGGCACTTTTTCAACTGCTGACAATATTTAAGTTACTGAAACAGATTAAGTGGTATTATTAACTAATCACCTGCCAAGCCTTTTACGTCAAGTTGCTACCTGGAGCAAAGTATTATGCTTAATTCTGGAACAAATGACACCTGTGGTTTATAAGGGCAACTGTAAGCATAAACAGTAAACCTAACAGCACAAAGGTTAGTTTGCATGGCCTAATTTTGGTTTTGCCAGTTGTATACAGCATCTTTTCAGCCACACAGATGCTATTCTGCTGAAATCAGTTGAGGTCTAGGGAATGCATGCAACTCAGAGGAAACAAAGCCTTAGCTTTTCAGAGGCGGTACAAAGCATGCATCTCAGAATTGATCATTCCAGTAATCACAAGTATAAATCAAAAGAAGTGAACACCTCAGACGTGGCAGGGCAAGTAGGACCAGGCCAGACTCAGGCCTACTCCATGAGATGAGAAGTTATTTTTCTTCCAAACTGCTGTTAAATTTTGCTATTGTGCAATATCAGGCTCTACTAGGCGGTAGATAGTGCATTAGATATGCACAGTGAGTGGTAGATGTGTATTAAGATATCACGTGAAGCAATAGTGTTTCCTAAACTTTCTCTTTCTTCTACCGAGCACACAATGCAGAAAGCATGAAAGCTACCCACAGGTAAGCAGTGGGTAGATTTGAAGGGCCCATATTGCACTTGGAAATATTTTGACTGTGTTACAAATAGCCAGTCTCACTGGCTATAATGATCCTATGAAGTTCCACAATGCTTGTGGATATATTTTTCACAAAAACTCAGAGTCAAGTATTATTTTCAAAGTGCTAATTGCAGTTCCAAACAAAGAATTGGATGTCTTGCCCTCACAGTGAAGCACAAAGTTTGAAAATGTAACCAAGGGATTTTTTTAAGGGTGAGAGACTAAGGAACAAATAACACAAACTGCATTAAAGAGGCAAAATACTATTTGCAGTGCCTAGCTTTTTCAGTACAGTATACCTACTTTTTCTTTATCGTGATTTGGTACATGAGAGAAGAGAGGTTTTGGATTTTCTGAGAAAGAAGGGAATCCTCGCCTGAGGGTCCAAGAAACAGAGGCAGTCTTGTAGGACAATGGGTTACTCTGAGGTTAACTCAGTTTGTGGACAGCCAGTAACACCAACAAGTATTGAACCTGGACAAGGGAAAACTGGTGTTCACTAGAAGTAAAACAAAACACCTTGCAAAATGGAACCTCTACATTGCCTGTCTGTCACAGAACACACTTGCAGTCAAAACACTATGTGAAGTCAGGTTGATTTATTAGTTCATTCTTCATTTTGAAATGACTTCAGGTATCTGAAAATAAGAATACAGGTTTCTCTGAATGATAAACGATATAGACCTTGCAATATAGTATAGTAGTCTCACTATCTCTTAAGTCTTTTTCCCTACTGTGTTCTGAAAAAGAGCTTTCCCTTCATGTAGCTCATGTTTTTGGCAAAGCTTGCAAAGCACAGTGGTCCCATTTTCACATGAGCCCATTGCAATGGAATCGGTTGTACTTTATTTTCTCTCATACCTCAGCCTTAGGTGGGGCCTTTGTGTAGGTGCCAGGACAAGTCAAGCAACAATTGTCAGGTAACCTCAGACTGCAATTAAAATAAACACTGAAATAAAGCATATCTGAACAAGAAGTTGTAAAAGTTAGACAGATTGCAGTTACTAGCAAACTAGATTTTAACAAGGGAATCAAAATCTCACCATGATAGGCAGGGAGATAGTGAGATTCTAGAAAACAACTTTGAGATTAACTGTCTGATGGAATGCTAGGGGGATTTATTTAAATTTTTTAAGCTATAGTTAAGTGAAACAGCTTTGCTTGGCAATATGTTTTAGTCAAGCACATAAGCAATAGGAGTAGAAAAGAAAAAAACTAACATTAATTTAAATAAGAGAGAATCAGAGGAAATGGCTAAAGAAAGTAGGAAAGGGTGTAAGTTTAAGTTACATGGCCCCTGTATCTTAGGGGTCTCTTGCAGTCCCCAAAGCATACAGAACTCACAGATTTGCTCAGGAAAAAAACTGCATTTTCAGCTTAGCTGGAACCAAGTAAATATCAGCTTCCTGTAAAACAAAGATGACTGCAGTCATCAGCTCCAACATGCAGATGCAGGCCTGCAGAGGTTCACAAGAAACTACAAAGACAGCCATGCCACGTGTAAGGCTTCCAGCAGCCACTTGCATTATAGAGCACTAAGATAACTCATACCTCTACAGCTCCTATTCTTAGATACATCCCCTTCAGCCTCAGTTTTCCATCCCTAGCACAAGAATAGTAACACCAGCTCCTCCATCACAGCCTAAGTTAACTAATACCCACCGGTCAACAGAAACGCATTACCAACCTTTCTGAGCCTCCAGAGACCATAGCAAGGCGTTCACATACCTGAGATTCACAGTGCAAAACCCATCAGAGAGCTGGGGGGGGTAAGAGTTGCTTCTAGGTCCACCAAAGGGTATACAGCCCCACCTTCACTGGCAGACGTGCTTTCCACAAACTCCCCTAGTCAGTCTCCTACCAGAAACTGAAACCAGGACTATCCAGTAGCAGTAACACTTATATGAAGACTTAATATAGCATGACATGATGTGGATCACCTGAGGTGGGGGCTGCTCAAGACCCACACATGGGCTACATTTGCTACTCCATAGTCATTGTTTTGCAGCTGGAGTTAAACATGCCCTGGTAATCAACAGACTACTTAATTGATTTTTACCTTGCTCTCTTCTAGAATTGTTTGATCAGATTGTTGGATTCTGCAGTGTATCTATTTTTTGAATTTTACTGTAGTTATTTGCTCTGTAACTTCTTGGGCTGCAGCTCATTTGAAAGTACTTGTGTGCACTTCGAATGTTTGATATTTAACCATCAAAACATTTTGATCACAAATCTGGGACCAATAGTATGTTTTAGTTTTCCCAGGGCATCAGCCTAAGGCCTGCCCTCATGTTAACATCATCATAATATCCTTTAGATACTACCCTTCCCTCCCTCTTCCCCAGCAGATCTCCTTTCCAGAAGGAGATAGCTCATTATATGCACTTTTAGAACAGGACTGTCTGTCTGATGCACAGAAGTAGAATGACTTGTCTTTGTGTCAGGCTGATAGCAGAGATAAAAGTACTCTGCTTTCGTATTGGCCATCCAGCATCCCAACTAGATGTACCACTAGTTCCTCCTACTGTAAAATTTTGTACATAATTATAAAATCTACTTTACTTTGTGTGAAAATCTACTTTTAATTTTTCCAACAAAATCAAGATGGATGATTGATGGCTAGTGCATGGTACTCACTTGGGATCCACTGGTTTGGTGAACACTTCTGCCTGTGGACTCAAATCTCAAGAAGATTACACAGTCTGTCCAGATGCACGTAAACAACTGGCTTTAGTGGAAACTCTTGCTTCGCTGGGTTTATCTGCTCTGCTAAGGGGCAGGCACAGCTGGAAAGGAATCTGTCCTTCGGACTTTGATTTATTTGTGTTGCCACATGGTATTTGGAAGACAAAAAAGCTGAACACCCAGTGAAACTCTCCTCTTCAGTGTGTATTGTGATGCCTTACCTGCAAAGCTGCTTCTGCCACCCTGGCTTCACAGCTGGAGCTCCCATATGCAAAACAAGTGCAGTGGAACCGTTGATGTTGATTGAAGCAGAAACTTTGTCCTCAGATGTAGTCCTACATTAATTCTCTTTTGGGATCTTTTTAATACTTGTATCAACGTTTCCGTGTCATCTTTCTCCAAAGAATAGCTAAGGGTGACCTCCAAGAGCAGAAACATCTCTGAAAATATGAGGAAAAGAAGGAAACTCTCTGTAAAAGAAAAATCATCAGAGATTTCACTTTGATCTTACTCTATTGTTTTGGTTTTGCTTCTTTTCTCAAAGTTCAAGTATTTTCTCGCCTGTAGCAATGCTAACACATGGAACAAGTTAACACACCCTCCTGCTTGTTGCTGATTACTGTATTAAGATAGGCTTCAGATCAAAAAGCAGATGGAAAAAGAGAGGTCTAGTTTACAAACTTTATTTAAGCAGACATGGTCATACATCACCTTAGAGATACCTTGTAAACTTTTATCACTGCTGTTAATTATTAAAGCATAGGGACTAATTTTGCATCTGCTGCTGGAAGGAGCTGATAGGGCCAGCCCTGAAAAGCTTCGAGGACTGTGCCTGTGTATGGTTTTGAGAGCAGCTCCCCCAGATAGCCCTGTTTCTCTGTGCACCAAAAATGCCCAGCGCCTAGCACAAAGCCAGGCTGGGTCTGAGAGAGCAGCAGTTTTCACTGAGAATGTTTCTTGTCCCAAAAATGCTCATTTGCTGGCATAAGCTTTAAGTTGGAGCTGTACGAAATCCAAAGAGAATTGCTGTGGGGCAAATGACATAAGGGGGTATAGGAATAAATACCGTGGCTGGACATATTCAAACACAGCCTGTAGTATTTCCCCCTCTTTCCCCTCCTCTCTCCAGTAGGAGCGTACAATTGGAGAGTGTACAAATGACAATTCACATACCAAAAAAGCTAATGACTAAAAGCATTAAATGAATTACTAAAAATCATTATAGGTGAGCTATAACTTCTTTAAACAAAATGGAGCCAGAGACCCTCTCCATGCCTTCAGCGAGATGGCTCTCTTGGCACTGCTTCTTGCCAACCCTCTCTGCCTTTGCAGCTCTGCTCCACAGACCTCTGGGACCACGGAGGGCTTCCTAGGGAGGAAACCTGCAGCAGTAGAAGCCACTAGAGGGCATTCAAAACACAATTTTTCCAAATTGTTGGGTGCCAAATAAATAACACCCAATAAAATCAATTAACTGGTGTTATGTGGACATGTTAAGTTGGAGAACACCTACACTTCTCGATTCATGTTTGTTCAAGACCTAATGCAGGTAATATTTGTCCTGACGCTACCACAAATGCTGTTCCCATATAATTACAGGCAAAATTACACCACAGGAGGCTCAAATCCTATAGTAACAGGTTAGTTTGGAGTATAGAAATTCAGATTTGCATCTCTCCTTTGTTTTGCTTTTTACTCGGGGTTCCAGTAGACATCAAAGTAAATGGACTGCACCACCTTTCATATATGTGTGCAAACATGTACTCCTAATTCTTGTAACTCCGTTACAGTCACTCACAGGTCTCCTTGCTTGGTTGACAAGATATTATTCAGCAGGCACATTTTCTTCTGCTACCTTTAGCCTATTATCAGTGCTACCTTCTTTCTGCAGTTTGCTTACTCAATTAAAGAGAAGTATGTTTATTTAGGTTACCTAATTGTTCTGATAAAAGTTTACATAATATATCTTTTTCTTGCTCGTGAGCTGCATTAAATAGAACAGTATCTCACCACCTTAACAGATGTGAGGTTTAGTACACTGCTGTCTTTAGATGAAAAACAAGAGGCTGGAAACACAGCTCTGTCGTTTAAGGACACAGTGCAGTATTTATTGAGGGCCACATTAAACAAAAACCCTTTATTTATTAGGGTCAGTTGTGGCAATGCAGTCATCACCAGGAGAGCATTTAAAGTCTGAATCAGTGTGTGCAACAACTTTGTTGTTCTGACTTGAAGGTACTTTTAAAAAAGAAAAAAAAATAGAGCTGCAGCTTTTGCATAAAGGTCTGGGAATCTCTTCCTGTCAAAGTCTATTCTTAGTCATTGTTTTCTTCCTTTAAGACCATTTTCCCTGTCAGGATAAAAGTGCCCAGCTATGAAATAAACCTCAGTCAAAGCCTGTGATTGATAGGATCATCTAGGCTGGTTTATTGGACAGTTAGGATGTGGGGCCGCAAGCTCTGTGAACCTTGCCTGCGGATAGACTCAGGTTGGAAAAGTTTGGCTGCTTCCTCTGATCCTCCCACTACCACATTCATTTTTCAGGACTGATGTACGTGGGACAGGATGGGTCGTAGAGACCATTCATACCTGGTCCTAAGAAAAATCTTGTGCGCTGCTAGTACTAGTGCCAAAGCAAATCAAAATGCCCTGTGTAGGCATTTTGCTCTTGGTTTTCATTAATGGAGTGACTTGGAGGATCAGACTCATTTGAGTCTGTTCCTGAGCACCAGGGGTTGCTGGCTCTCACCCCATCCCAGGGCGCAGTGGGTGTAACAAACCAAGGCAGATTCTGGACATCACCACCATGGGTACCACCCTTGCACCCTTGTGCAAGGGATCTGGGGATGCTCTGAGCTGCAGCTTCAGAAGAGGGCTGGTATTAGGTGCTTCACCCACAGGCCTCTACCAGCAAAGTCCCTCCCTTGTCATTTATTTCATTAACCTCTGTGCGTGACCTCAGTGGCAGGCTTGTATCTGTCACATAATTGAATTTATCCTCCTGTATGAGGATAATCCCAGAGCCTGCTTGCTATACAACTATAGCAAATCTACCCCTAATTTTTCCTTCCCTCCTCGTTTTGAGTTTGCCTGAGTAGTTGCATGCTTTCTTTTCAAAACTACCTGCTCTAAGAGAGGGGAAGAAGACCTGAGGTCTGTGCATGGGAAGTTACAGAACTACTTCTATTTCGACAAAGTCGTGACCAGAAGATGTAGGACAATAGGATGCTGTAACAGGGCCAAAGGGCAGTGGCTCACTGCAACCAGGCTTGTTAAAGGATTCCCCAGCTGATCTGCACCAGAACAGAAGAGAAATCCTTCATTGTTATATGCAGCTCTTATGTTTTAAGCCTAGTCATGGGCCACAAGGATTGATTTTTCCTGATTTTCAGTTTTCTTCATTTTTAAAGGAAAACTTAAGCAGGGAGGAGAGGCGGAAAACAAGGAAACCCAGAGCTGTGAGTCTGTCTTCTAGAAAATGCAGACTCCCTTTCTCTTGTAGCTGCTGTGTTTGGGAAGTCTGCAGGATCTGATGGCTTTGCCTGAGGAATCCACAAACCCTGTGGCTAAACTTGCTGGCTTTGCCACCCAGACCCGTGCAGCTTTCTGTACAGCATCTGATGATCTCTGCTTCCTCTAGCAACTGAGCTTCCTAAAATTAGGAACTCATTAATTAAGAACTTACTCACAGTAAGTACCCATATCAATCTCCACTGATTTAAGAGGTCCACTTTACATGATGAGCTCACAGTTCTCTGATGGAACATACTTGTCAACACCAAAACTTTTTATTTAAAAAAAAAAAAAACAATAAACAAACTAAAAGCAAAGCCAAGCCAATATTAGAAAAATGATTTTGTGTAGGCTTCTCCTGTATTGCATTTCATGCTCTAGTGTTGCTTCTCCATGATGAGCTGTATTGTCCAGAACCAAACCAGGAAGCTACGAGAGGCTCCTGGGCTACAGCTGTTGCTCTCTCTGGATTGCAAAGGACCAGATAAAGGAGAAAAGCAGACCTAAACTAAAGAGTTCAGGTTAAAATGATATCAGTACTTCTAGTAAATATGTGGAAATTATAGAGGTTAAGTTCTATTTGGAACACGTTTGACAAGAATCCCAAAGGTCTGAAGTACTGATACACACCCTTCCAGGTGCTGCACAGTTGGTAGACTAGAATATGAGGTGTATAAGGGAAATCTGGGTCTATTTCAGGTCTCATCTGCAATCTGAGTTTGGAACATATCATTCTTGAACCTTCAGGTCTTACATGTATTCCAAAAGAGATGTTTACAAGCTCCTTTGAGATATACAGAAGGATCTATCTCTCACTCTGCCCCTGCATATACTTCTGCCTCTTTTATTTTCATTCATAATTTCCAAAGATTTTGCTTAGACACCAAACAACAGACCTTAACAACACATGAGGCTTATGAGCCATCCCTCTGAATTCAGCAGGACATCCCATATGCTCTTGGTTAGCGGGGTGAGTAAGCCTTTGTAGCAGGAAGTCTATAGGAGGTACTTGGTTAGAGGAATGCTTTGGACATGAGCATACCGCTGTTTCCACATACGTCTGACATAGTAACCTTATATGACTCCTAGTAGCAACCCTTTTTATGGTACCCTGCATGCAGCTGAGAAACGTGCAGTACTCAGGCCACTACAGACAACACCTTCTTTTTACTCCTAGGTCAGGACCATCAGTGGGATCTGCACTGAGATCCCACCGCCCGCACTGCATTTGCTCAAAGTGCTGCAAATGGGTGGTGGCTGTGCCTCGTGCCTGTGCCTCCTGCTCACAGCAAGCGATTATTACTGGAGCCTTTTGACCTTAAAACAGTAAGGACCCAGAGCAGATTTTTAAGTCAAAACCTGAAGGGAAGAACACAACCATTTTTTGAGCAAACACTATCTATGTCCAAATTCATAGATCTTAAAGTCATAGCTTTATAATCACACTTCTATTGCAAAGGGATTTCAGCCACTCATTTCCACATTAGTTGCTTTATTAGCCTGAGAAGAATGATTTTTCTGGATAGGACTGCTCTTCTCTTTACAGCTGGTGCATTTTCTAGGCATTGAGTGTGACTGCTCAAATGGCTTTGTGGAAGTTATTAGGGTTACCTAGCTAGCCCTCAGACATAAGTTTTCCAGGAAAAGCAGTGGGTTTTGTTTTGATTTGTCCTTCAGGATTGCAATTGTGCTTGCATTACAGTTTTCCACTAATTTGGCTTACTTCAATTTAATATTTGGGAAGGGAAACCAGGGGAAGAAATTCCATTCCCATGTTTGCTCTTGTCCGTCAGCATTTCAATTTGTGAACTCTAATGTCCAAGAGGCAATTCACTAAATTCTCCAGCATTATTCTGGCAAATAAAGATTCCTTTCCTGTTTCTTCAGTCTAAGCCTCACTGTCAGCATCAGCTGGGAGGAGATAGGGCAAAAAGGAGAGGAACAAAGAGAGGCTATAGGGAACCATCACTGTGAAGCAGGGGGTTACACTGTGGCATGAGCAGTACTACCCTATTCAACAATCCTCCCATGAACTTGCCTGTTACCTGCTTTATAGTCCTGCTGCTGTCCTTAAACCACCTTACTGGTATCCATGCTTTTGTGATGGGATGTTTCAAGAGGTATTCTCTTGAGGGAAGGTCTGGGGCTGAGGAGTAACGACCCAGTGCAGCGGATTCTCTCCAGGAGCAGGGATGCTCCTTTGACTACTCCCAGTGCGAGGTGCAGGACAGAGCTCTAGAGCTTGGGGCTTCTGTCCTCTCATATTCTCCTTTCTTGACACAAGCCAGTTTAATTCTGTGCTTTTTCCAATCCATCATAACCTGCCCCTTGAGATATTAATCTCCCTCTGTGCCTCAGGTCCCCATTTGTAAATGCTGGTAGCTGGTCCTTTCTCGTGTCCTTTATTTGTCATGTTGTCAGACTACGAACTCCTTGGAGGATGGACTGTGCCCATGATGAAGGGATCCACTGGTCTAAATCGTAACCAATAGTAACATGGCACCCGGAAGAAGTGTAGTTAATCCAATAAGTGAAGCTTGAGCAATTATTTCTGAGATAATTTTCTGGGGTCATTTCCACTGAGTGATGCAAATGGACACTGACGGAATCTGCATTCCTTTCAGGGCAGCCTGAACAGCTCATCCTAATAATTTTTTTCTTTCCCCAAGCATTTGAAAATGTAATTGCGAGGGTCAAGGATTGCTCAGGGTGTTATGGTTGGAGTGTTTTTAAGTTTCTGACTTGATTCAACACAGCAAGATTATACTCTAGTGAAAACTTTGGTGCATGAGCCTAGTCACGTCAGGAACAGTAGGACTATGTAGCAAAATGTTCACTCCAAGCTTCCCAGTGAAAATGAACAACTGACAAGGTTTTCCTATTTTATTTTTGGTTGTGAAGACTAATTTAAAGCTAATTGCACTGTTCCTGTGTCAGCTGTTTAGCTTCTACTTTTAAGAGGAAACTGTCAGTATAAGGATTAGAATGAAGTAATGTTCTTTAATCGTTCACCATAATTAAGATAAGTGAACTTTAGGCAAAGCGTATCTTACCACTGACACCTCTGCCCAACCCTGTTCTTTTAGCCTGCTGTCCTAATGTTTCCCCCCTCTCACTTGGAATGACAAACCAAACATGTTGTCAGCAACAGCAAAAAAAGTGTAAAAATTTATTAACCCATCAAAAAAAAGGGCTGGATAACTGAAGCAAATTAATTTAAAATATGTTCAAAAGAAAGAATCACTGTTTTTGCAGCACTGGCCATTTTTCTTCAGTTTTTCTTTTAATTTATATACCATTTAAGCTTTCAGATAGCATTATTGAATCTTGGATTAGTCTGCTTATTGCAATAACAGCTTCAGCAGCTTGGCTGAGATAAAACATGTTTAATCTCAGGGACAAAAATTCTGTGGTCACTGCTGAGTCAAAACTGTCACTGAAGATAATGTTTTTGCTGTGAGAGTCTAAGAATACAAGCAGGATTTGCAGTAGGAGGTAATATTTTTATCAGACTAGCTGATATAGCTGAAACAGAAAACAAGTATCTGGGTACAGAAGTCCTTCTTCAAGTCAAAAATAGAAGCTGAAAAGCTGGATACAAGTTGGGAACAATTGCTCTAATTTTAACCTGATTATAGTGTCCATTTAGGCTATGAGAGAGAAAAGATCTTCCCAGCTGGTGGATGCAAAGCAGGGAGGTGAAGATGCATGAGTTGGTCTCAGAAAATACTGATACTGAAGATGCTAACCTTGAAACTGGGCCTGCTTTGAGCACGGAGTAGAGCAGATGACCTTCAGAGGTCCCTTCCAACCTCAGTTAATCTTGGAGATCTGTGATTTTATGCTACCTCCTCCCATAAATCTTGCTCCTCTTAAGGATAAAGCTCTGCTGCCTAAGAACAACACCCAGAGGCCAGGGCACTGGCCAGCTCCTTTCTCCCCTTATAGCACAGGCCCGGGGGTGACATGGGCCATTTTGCAAGTTTTTGTTCCAGTGTGGACTGTTACAGATGAATTCCTATTGCGGGAAAGATGGGACTCAAAATGGAAGAGGGAAAAAGCAAAAGACAGCAGCAGCGTGTAGGGCAAACAGGAGCAGGGCTCAGGGAGCTGCAGCAAGGGGGCTGCGGGAGGGTGTTTTACATATACTCGCAAGAATGGTCATGCACACATCCACTGAGACATTTGACATTGAGGTCAATCATGTCTTTCAGCTATTTGGAGAACGGCGTTGCTGCAGGTTTCAAAAGGATGATCTGCAAGTGCAGCCAAAGCCGGCTCATTAGAGCACCTGCCAGTCTTTATCAGTTGTCAAATAAAGCAGATGGATTTGGTCAGCAAACCTGCAGATAAAACATTAAAGGTTTTGTTGTGGTTTTTTTGTGGTTTTTTTTTCTTACATTGGGCCTCACTTCAAAGCTAGTTTCTGCTTTAAAGTTCTGACTCAGGCTGATAAAAAAAAGAAGTTTAACTTTCCAGTTAGCAATGTTTATTAAGAAAAAAACCAACACAGCTGACCGTTACAATTTTTAGCATAGGCAGGATCAACCTACCTTTTTTTCACAAAGGGAAGGAAAATGATTTACCAGAAGTTACAGTAAAATGATTCTATAAATAAAACAGCAATCATTAATGATAATTGTGCAGTAACATGTATTTATTACTTCTTATCCTAGGAGTTTAAAACAGTTATGCCCCACAGAATCTAAAACAGTCAAAAGACATATTTCCCCTATGACTCTAAAATCAGGCTGCTCTGCTTAGCCTGAAGTTCACAAGAATGGACACAGAAGCTAACGCAGGAGAGCTGCATCTTGTCTGCTAGGGCAATTGCCCAGACAATTGTCCCCTATACTTTAAAGGAGCCTTAAAAACCACTCCATGATACGTAACACGCTGCTGTACCTTTTCTGGAGCTGGTGCTTGACCACCATAGTGGCTGGAAGCCCAGTCTTCTCCAGTGGGGTTCATCACTGAGGGGCAGATGCTTTTCCCACCTCCCCATCAGCTCTGTTGGACATTAGGAGCAACGCTGAGTCTGGCTCACCAAGCCTAGGCTTGTGTGGATAAAAAATATCCTTATCATTCAGGTGTTTGTGCAACACATAGATTAGAAAGAAGCATAGATACCATCAGAGGGAATTCATTAAGAAAATGCAAATTCATCTTCTCAGCAAACTACTTATATTTTCCATTCAGCTCTAATTATGATTTGCAATCATTACAAAAAGCACCTCTACACATTCATCACTTTCCAGCAGCTACTTCCTAATCAATGTTACCGCTGATGGGATTGGACGTTGCTTCAGACATATTTTTGATTCTGAGATTAAGAAGGTGAGCACCTTTCTGGGATTATTGCCAAGGGCATAAATCTCAGATTGATGTGATGAATGGAGAGGTGTGAGGGAGGCACTTGAGGAATAGACCTTATCTCACGCTGATGTTTCAGGGAGATATCTTTTGAAGACGTAAAGAAATTACAAGCACTTGTCAAAGAAGATAGTAGTAAGAGATTTGACATAATTCAGCAAATGCTTTCTGGTGATGAGTAAGAAAACAGTTTCCTTCCTGGCAAAGCTCTCATTTATCACCTGGGAACAAAACTAATTAAGTGACTCAAATGAGAACTATGAAGTGATGCTTTTAATTATCTCTTCTGTGTAGTAATTCTTTGTCACGCAGACATGCAAATTATTTGCTGTTCCCAAAAGATTGTGTTTGCGATTAAAGAGACGAAAACAGGGCAGATTTTACCTTCAGCAGCACAAGCCTACATCCCTGTAAAGTCATCAAACATGTTGGAATAGCAAAGGACTTAATACGTAATTGAGAGTAATTCCAGCCTCAAATTATACTAGTTTATCACTGCATGCTTTTCTTGGTGCCTAGGGAGTGATATGCCTTTAAATCTCACAGGGATTCTCTGCAGCCGATACAACAGGCAGACTGGCACCATTTTAGTACTCTGAGCAAATCCGCATAGGCCAAAACAAACCATGGAGCCTGCAATCTCTGCATCTGGCGTTTCAGCGGGCATTTACCTGGTGGGGAGGGGGAGGAATGGTGGGAGAGAGAGGGGAAAGGGAGAAGCAGCACCAGCTTTCAGGTGGAATTGTAATAACTCCTTTATGGCAGGGTATTAGCATAGAGCCAGTGCCAGTGAAATTAGCCCCCCATTGTACTGGATAAACAGCGCCTGGGTTGAGACAACAAACTCGTTGATCTTATCTGTCAACACCCAGATCATCATCTGGGCTTTGACTTATCATCTGCTCTGTCAACAGTTCCCCCATAGAGAAAAGAAATGGCAACAGCAATAGTAACAGCAGCCTGCAGCACACAAGAAGCTTTTTGCTTTAAGAACCTGCCAGGCCATAAAAACGTGCCATTTAAAATAGGAAGGCACATTGTTACTGAAGAAGACAGCCTTTGGGCAATTTTCAGCAATGGGATTACAGTGAATTCCACCTCAGGCAACAGTTTGGTGATACAGCTGCCCTGGAGTTCAGTGTTTGCAATCAAACTTTATCAAGATCCACCAGAAACCCCAGATTTTTAGTCGAACATTTTGTTTAATTTCGCTTGATTTTCCTTTGTGCATTTGTGCCTGTATCTAAATTAGCGGAGAGGTATAACAAACCAGGCAAACGAAACCCAAAGCACAGTGCTTCCATTAATGGAATATTTTGTCTGGAAGCTTAATCAACAAAACAAGGGGACTCAACAATGTGTTTCCCTTCCTTGCAGCTCATTTTTCATCTTCTGTTTCCCTTTCCTTGCCTTTCAGGCTGCCATGAGAAGATGGTCTTTCCTTATGTGGGCACAAAGCAGTGAGCCATGGGAAGTACCCCTGGACAGGCATTAGCTCCTCAGCCAGCATAACCTGCTGCTGCAAGACATTAACTTGGAGAGGTTCACAAAGGAAAGATTTATCAGGGTGCCCAGGCTGCTGATAAAAGGTGACCTACTTTCTTACCTAGACATATTTGTATTCCATTTATTGCTGAGCCATCAGGGTGCACAGAAAGAGGCGAAGGGTCCCTGGGAGCATGGCAGAGGTAGGCAGCATCTGAGCCAGGCAGGGGAAGGGCACAGACTGGTAGGTTTGATGGGCTCCTCTGGGCCCACCGGTCAGAAAGATGGGTCCTAGACGGAAGTGGGATGAGATATGTAGCTGGTAACAGCTGCAGGACAGCAATTAAGACATGCATATGCAGAGAGAGAGAGAGTACCAGGTGGAGGAAAGTTATGCCTTGGAGAGGGAAGATCCACTGTGAGCTGACTGCCTAGTCTCTCTCTGTCCTCTGAAACATATTGTCAGGGTTCAAATTCTTATTAAAAGGATCACCCTGTCCCTTTCTGAGACAATTTGTGCATCTGTGAAGCCTTTAACATCCTTGTGTCTTCAACCAGGAAAAGAAAAAACTACTTAAATTAAATGGTTTTGGTACAAAGAGGATCTGGCAGTGGCCAGCTTTATATTATTAACATTTCCCAGGAGTGATGTTCCACAGTGGCAGGCTGATGTAATTACCAGAAGTGAAGCTGTAAGTCCTATTGAAAAGACCAAGAGATTTGCTAGCAACTTCAAAGAGGTAAAGATTTGTGTGGATTTGCACGAGGATAGAAAATGCAATGGGTTAGAAAATCAGGTCCTCCAGTGTCTTTAATCTTTTGTGGGCTTTATCCAGACATTTTGGTCTACAGGGGATTTAAATTAAGTTGCAAAAGAGACTTCCTAAACTTTCTATCTGAATGTTATATTATGTGGGTTTTATACTGTTAGCTTAAAAAATTGACCTTTTCTAAGCTTTTTGGATTAATGGCTTGTGGACAACTAATGTTGGCTTAGTGTTGGCAAGGAATTTACTTTCATGATGTGGAGACAGACAATGATCTAATAGTGATTTGTCTTTATCCAGGAAATTCACATATATATTAAAAGATGAAAGAAAGATCCTGGGATGAACCAGTAAGACATCAAAAATGACAGGTCAGGATAAAGCCCACTGGAAAAGGCATTTGAGAAAACTTGTAGTACGAAATACGTTACAGATAGTCACTGTGAAAGTATATGATCAGACATTTAGACTCTTTTTGGTCCTGTTTTTGTATTAAAAGTAATGGTTCCAAAGTTTTTCCATGCAGGTTTGTTCTGAATTATTTACAACTGATCATGTGACAGATTTTGTGATTTTTTTTTAAAAGGAGGTCACTCTAAAATGTGAAAGAGCAGCCAACTAAGGTAAAAAAAAAATCATACTTGTAATTTATCATAACTTGCTGTCCATATGGATATGGAGCAAAGGACTACCTACTCTCAGACTGTGTGCTGTGATGAGACACCCCAGAGGATCCAGTGGTCTGAGGATCCTTCTTGTTGTTTTACAGCTAAGGTGGGAATGTCACTTCTGTAAAGTAGTATGAGATACATTTTCAAAAATGCTCGGCATTGTGAAAGATCTCTAAATTTTCTGGACCAAAAAAGAGATACTTTTCACTCTAAAGATCACTTCAAAGACAACAAGCATCTTGTAGAAGATTTACAGCTCCCATTCAGACCTTGCCACTGGTCAGCTTTTCCTTCTAGCCTCTAGGTTCCAGCATACTTTGAAAATCCACCATTATAGGAATTTTATGCAGGTCCAGGCAAACATGGAACAAATTAAAACATGCTTCAGTAGACACAGGGCAAACAACCTTCCATTAAAAGAAATGTTGTATGATGGTTTCCACTGTGCTTTGGTTTCCCTCTGTGTTCGATTGGAATAAAGCTACTGATTCCACAGCAGCATTGCATGGTTAAAACTGGCTTGCTTTTTAAAACCTCTGGAGAGGAAACAACATGGTGGGCTGGGGATGGACACTAGCGAGGTAGTCATGAACCCCAGTGTCCTCAAAACGGTAGGTAGAAAGGACTCAGGAGGAGCTGAATGAGGCATGGGTTTAACACCAGCTGTGGGAGGTGATGCCCACCCCCTGCCTTCTGTCTTTGAGCCCTTTTCTGGCCCATCACTGTGATCTCGGAGTGCTGTAGCCAAGGCTGAAGTTAACAGGCAGGGAATACAAGATAATCTAGATGGACTACGAATGCAGCACAAAGGGGAATCCTTGTTCTCTCTCTTCACACCCAAAAAAGAAAAGTACTACTTGTGACTTTCTCCCAGCTCAGGCATTTTGTAGATAAAACTGTAAAATTTCTATTCTTTTTGAGTATCCTTACAAAGACATGTATCAACTCTATGACTGCATCTCTCTTCCTCATAGACAGTATATCAGTCAAAGGTGTTGACACAGCAGAGGACTGTGGTTAAGCATACAGTACATACCATTCCCTAGGTTAACTTACTCATCGGCCCTGGCTGGCTGAGAAAGAGCAGGAGCAGAGAAATACGGCAGATAGCACAGGAGTCCTGGGAAGACCATTGCCATTCTTTGCTTGTTCCAACACACAACTGCCCCTGCAGATGACGAGTGCCTTGTAGGAACACTGCTTTAGACAACATGGGAGAGGTTCCTTATAAACTGGAATCAGTCTCATGGAGAAATGCCTTCTGCCTTGCCTTGGTCCATTTCATTGTACTTGCTGCTGTGCAAAATAATGTCAACTATTAATGAGGACACACTGGTTCCGCTCAAGGTAAACGAATGGAGAATTTCTGTTCTGCTGTATTTTCCCTCTGTTTTGCTTTCACTCTCCTGAGTGGGGATTACTCTCTTACTCTCAGGTCAGGACAGAGCAAGAATAGCAGTACTGCACCACAGTGAGCCCCACGCTCTGCAGCAGCTGTAGCAATTCACACCTTCGAGGGAAGTGAGAACAGGCTCTGAACTGTTTCTCTAACTTTTATACTCTGTATAGGTACACTGTACCCATGATTCTTCTCTGTCATAAACAAAAACATACAGATGACATAGCGGTGCATTTTGCCTATATACCCTGTCTCATCCGTTGAAATGTCCGGACATGCATTAAGCCTTACTTCAAATTAAAAGCTAGACTTTGATTCTGCATTAAGAAATAAAGATGTTCTCAAATGAATATATGCATAGATAGCAAAGAAAGCATGCCTTAAAAAGCAAGGGAGTGAAATTGTCTAAGTAAATCTATAAAATCATTTGGAATACTAATAAACTCCAGATCTAATGGCAGCTGCAATGAAGTCAGCCACCTGCCAGCTTGTAAACTGTCATTGTGCAAATCTGATATACAGTGGGTGTGAGCTAGCAGACCTTCCTTGACTTCAGCTTCCTGAAAACACTGGGCTTGGTGAAGCAACTCCATAGGAGATGAAGGTCCAGCACCACAGCCAAACTCCTCCCAGAGGTCAGCAGATTTTTTTTGTCTGTGTCCATTTTGGTATCATTCAATTAAAAAAAAATGTTGAAAATAGATGAGATTTGATTTCTTTTGACACTGTGCTAGTTTTTCCTGGGTGTAAAGACACAGCTTGCAGTAGTAGGTACACCTGAAGTCAGGGAAAGTACACCTCACAATGTGGAAAGACTGTGGAGAGGAGGCTGTTGCAGTTGTCAGTATCTTGCTGCAAGGTCACCCAGAGATAAGCACATGGCAAGGCTTAGTGTCCAGAATAGCCCTGTTGATAGCTGAGAAGTAACAGATTAAAGCCATCCTGAGCTACTGGTGAGGAGTAGCTGAGGTGGGGACACCTTTATAGAGCATTTTTGAGTTTTCCCCTTCATGGCCTCATAATCACTATTTGTCACCCACTGAAGGAAATTTAGCCATGACCACCAAATGCAAGTCCCTTGCCTCATGCTCCAAGCACTGAGGTGTACGTTGGCATTGCAATCAGGAAACAAGGGGGACAAACAGGGGGTGTATAATGCTACCATGCAGATAAGTCATGAATCTGTGTGAGGTTTTTGCTTTTGATGGTCCTGATTTGTAAGCCACTTCCAAGAGTGTGAGAGAAACTATGAAGACCTGGCAAATAGCTAAGGTTTCAAAGAGGCATGTCCACCTGTAATAATATGCCCTTGTGAATGCACTGGACCACTACTGGACACTGAATACTGCCCTGCTTTGATACTCCAGCACTGGAAACAGAGATTTAGTATCTTGTTCAGATTAACTCTGGATTAGCTCTTTAGGAGACTACGCAAAGCCAACAGAATGACTTTGCAAGGGCTGAATTTTCACTTGCCTAATGCCCAGGTGATCTGAGCCCTTCCAGGTGTGCTCTGTCTCCACTGCTCTCAGATCATAAATGCTGTCAGTTGAGTGCTAAAGCAGTGGTGAAAATAAGTACTAGGAAAACATGTGAAACTGTTGAAGTCCTAGGTACAATGCTGATACATTGTACCTAGTAGAATGAAATCCTGTGAAGTATCTTGTTCATGATGTCCGGGTTAGGCCAATCACTTGATTTGGGGCAAAGAAAGACCCTTCGAGGAATATTGCTTTCTTCTGTAATGTGTGAGACACAACCTGCTTACTAGGTCTGTTTCAGACTTCTAAGTAACAATTTTCCTACTGCATCGTTGTTTCTGGCCATGGGCTCCCCATGGGTCTCTTCTTCTCCCTTTACGTACTACATGATTTGTACTGGCTCTCAAACTTTGCCATAGGTCTTAATTTGTCAGAGGGTATTAGGAAACTATTTTGAAGCCTCTAACAGTCAGTGGCATGCAGAGATGATGCTCTAGGGCCCTGTTGAGATTAAACATTTACTACTTGGCTTGTTTGTAATGACAGGGACCTGGTTGGTCTTCTCTTCCTATGTAAACTGGCAAAGCTCTGCATTTCAGCAGCTAGGAAACCAATCCTGTCGGCACCACTCCTCATTTGTAGTGAGGAGCAACTTAGCCTGAGAGCACACAGTCTCTAAGCAGTGCTCTTTGATGAGCTCTGCTACAGGAGATCCTTATAATACCAGCGAGAGGACTACTGAGTAGTCCTGAGTGTATGCCATACTACTGAGTGTATGCCTTGTCTTCCTGGGCCCTGGAAATGGCATCTAATGAAGATGAGCACTCCCTCTCACTGGGGAGATGAGCCTCACAAATAACAAGATAAACATCTAGGCACCCAGAATGATATCTGGTGAGATCGGAACACGAAAATTAGCTGTCACCCCTCTTTTCCTACCTTGGTGCACAGTTAGCAAAATGAGAACAGACATCTTCTAAGTCATAACCAACCATTGGTTTTAATGACAAAATTGTCTCTGTGCTTGTGCACCAGGGTCTCCTCAGTCTTCTGTGGATATTTTCTGCTCAGCTAGGCTTTCATTACACTCCCTAACTTCCGTCTCCTAAATTGTTAGTGCATAATAATTAATGGTGATATCTTGGTAGCTGACAATATTTGTACCAACAATGATTATCTAGGTATCTGCCTTGCATTTGACAAGTTCTCATCTACCCGTGTGTTTGAGGGTAGCGATGTCAAGGAATAATACTATTTCAGAGCAGAGCACTCACATCAGCCAGCTTCCTTTGCTTTCCTTTCCAGACTCTCCCAGGTGTGAGCCCTGCCCTATTGTCTGCCATTCCCAGGAAGTAAAAGTCATTCTATCATAACCAGCTTCCAAAGCACAATGACACAACAGTTTGGAGTAGGGATTCATGCAAGGATTGCTACTGGACAAATGACCAGGCTGTTTTCACTTCTGTCTACACTGTGTTTGTTTACTATACAATGGGGTTTGATTATTCTTTCACCTGAGAGCCCGTAGTACACACTGTTGCTTGTGTGCCCACTTACAAATTGCTTTCTAACATCTGCCATGCACTCTATGGATTGCAAAAAACCATAGAATTATAGAATCACATAGGGTTGGAAGGGGTCTCTGGAGATCATCTAGTCCAACCCCATCGGAAACTACATTGCAGATCTGTGGGTAGAACCCAGAAAAATGGTCTATAATGTTTAAATTGCTACACGAGACTCCTTGATGAACTTGTATCTGACATGCTATTGCATATTACTTCGATTTATCAAGCAGAAGTCTTAGGACAAACAAACAAAAGAAAGTACTTTTTTTTCCTCACACAAGCAAAACCAAGCTCTAGAGCTCCTCGCCACTCTAGACTTTGTGACAGCCAAAAGTATAAAGTAATTGACAAAAAACAAAGTATTGGAAGATGCATCCTCCTTTTTAATCATAAACTGGATTGATTGAAGGTAGAAGCATCTCACCATAGGGGGCAGATAGTTGTATGTTTGCCTGATTCTACACTCCCTTAGTGGATGAACTAACTGCACGAGACAAGTTTCTGTTCTGTTTTTATAGCCATCTTCCAGATAAAATACAACCCAGAATGGATTCTGACCCCTTCTTGCTATTGCTGATATCTCATTACTTGCTTTGAGGATACTCTGTGTGTGAAGCCAGCAGAACTGCAGTGATATGTAGGGATGCCCTCTGGTCATGTTGGGGTTTAAGTCAAATACCAACTCAAGCAACCAGGTTTTACCCGTATATACCAAGTTTCCCCTAGTAAATTCAACTGGGAAAAGTGCTTCACTTTACTCTGCTAAGCAGACCTTACTGCAGCAGATTAGCTACCGCCCCCTGTTCAGAAGAAGCCACCAATTGCAATGATAGGCAGTCGGCCCTGTACTGTAACCTGTGCTATTTTGGAAGCAGCACACAAAAAGCCAGAAGACCAGACCAGACAGTTATTATGATGGCTGTATGCCAAAAGGCTCACACTCCAACTCAGGCTGCCCCAGCTAATAAGGTTTTTTCCCCGTTGCTCAGAAGGTACCTATGTGCCTTTCTAGATTCAGGTCTCCAAACAGAACTTGATGTGGGTAAGAGCGGGGAGGTCCTTTCTGCTCCTCCTCAAGGCTGTTGCATCACTGCCTTTGAGTCAACACATTTCAGACCTCCCACGGAGAGAAACCTGGCTCTTTACCTGTGCAAGCCCCAGCATAATAACTTTGCTTAGCTTTCCTCAAGGCATTTTACTGAAGTCATACATGACAGTCACAAATATTTCCCAGATTGCCAAATCTTGTGGAAGGCAAATCTTGTGTGTTGAATGATGATATTTTTTATTATATTTTTTAATTACTGTAAGGGAGAAACCAGCTAAAAGACAATTATACAAAGCGGTGTCTGAGTCAGGTGACCGTGACTTCCCGCATTAAAACCAGAGACACAGAAGAAAAATCCCATCTCCCTTTTGGTATCGTGAGGCTCCTTTTGGAACACCAGCTGAGAAAGCAGTTTTCTGTGGATCTTGCTGAAATGGGGGAATCCCCAAAGGAAGTGGAAGAAATTTCTGTTCTGTGAGTCTTACTTACTATGGGAGAGAAAGGAGGTGTTGGAGGAAGGGTCAAACTAACTATGGAAACATAGCAGGAGAGGACTTTGCTGACTGGTATAATTAAGGACAGGATAAAGGATACTCGAGGTGAAATGAAGAACTAGAAAGCTTTGACTAGGTCCCCTGATTGTATGTAAAAACTATCCACATTTCTTGGGAGGGACTGTTAGCTGATGAAAAGTCTCCATTTTCTGTAAAGTAGCAAAAACTTCATTGGATGTCCTGCTTTCTTGCAGAACACCACAGACAGCAGTTGTTTTAAAGCACGCAGGTGAGACCCACAAGGTACCCGAGCTCCATATTGACAGCTAACAGATTTCTCAGAAACAGCACAAAGAGAGCAGAATGACAACAAAGAAATAAAGGTGTGTGAGGCTCTTATATTTTCCATTTGCACAGGATAACACTCCTGCCAACATTTGTTGAAACTTGTATCCTTGATCAGGAATGACGTTTTGTCATTTCTGCAAATGAACAGAATTCCTCTCACGAAGAATTTGAAGTTTCAGCAGAGCCAAAATTGCTCAGCGCTGTTAATAGGGGCCAGGCTGAGCTTTCATGCTGAAATAGCAACAATTCAGGGAAAAAAAGTAACAAGTTAACAAGGCAGCCAGGAGGCCTCAGAAGGGTGTAAACTATATAAATCTCTGTTTTCCCAGTTAGCACCTTGTTTCAATTATTTTCTATTTCTTCTCTGCCTCTTCTTTCATGTACTTATTTTCTGCTAGGATAAACCCAGTTTGGATACAGGAAGGTATAAGCATTCTTACCATGTTTGTGGTACAGGGCACAAGTGACCTCTTATAGCGTGGGCCAGGCGTATGCTTAGCCAGGTTTTCTACAGAGCAGAAGTAATTGGGTAATTAACCATAGGTCCCTTTCTTTTGTTACCACATTTCTTGTTCCAGGAAACCATCCATTGATTTTACCATGAATTCTGCCAGGGACTGAATCCAGGCAGACTGAGGAACAGGGCCTTCAAGAGCGAGAGCCACTATATTCTTTCCTAATAAACACCTGTGGCTGTGATATTATTTGGTTGCAGAAGCTAAACAGGTCTGAAATCAGTTTATTTCAGTGTTCCCAGGTGAATCCCCACTGTTCCTTCATGCAAGCCAGCAAGACAATTGGATCCTTGGTAAGTAGCAGACCCCGAACTCATGGTACAGCTGGGAAAGTGCCTGAATCCTGATTCTGCTGTAGTATAAAGAATAGTTACAAGTAACATTTGGAGACATAGAACTTTTTCCTTCAGGTAATTGAATGTCAGGTCCAATGCAAACAGTTTCTGCACACGTACACATATAGATGCATAAATAAACACAAATGTATTTATGCATGTGTTTGTGGTTAGGCACATGCTCTGCACATCTTCTCGACAGCGCTGGCTTCTAATTAAGGGCAGCGTTTCAACAATGTATTATATTATGGAGAATCGGGTCACTGCTGCATAGGAAGAGAAACCTCAAAGTTACTCCTCCTCACTTCCCCTAGCAAGAAGATTTTCAAGTTTGAGGCTTCTGACAGGAGGAAGTTGTTAGGAGTTGTCTTCCAGGCACATTTCATATCTGTCCTTCTGGTAAGCAGGCTCCTCGCAGCTCAACTGATTGGCACGGCCAGGTAGTGTCATCAGCCTCACTTCAGACAACAAGAGGCAAGGAAACAGCTGAGCCTTCAACCACCCCTGGTGTTTCAGTCCAAACTCATCTGGGACGTGGCCATCAAACGTATCTTGTGGGAAATAGTGAAGAGAAACAGGTCTGAGTGTCCTTTGCTATTGCCCTTACAATTTTGTGGTAGCATACATCTCAGCCAGCTGTGCAGAAACCCAGGGATGGATATGACAAGCTTTATTTTTCACTCTGCTTGAGCAGGCGTATGCCAGCACACAGTGTGTAAAACTGGAATGTCACAGTTCCAACAAATGCACTTTTCTTAAGGTTTTTATCCATGTAAAAACACTCACTGCTAGAAACAAAGCCATTTTAACTAACGATTCAGTTTGTTTTGCTGAGTACCAACATGGATGCTGTTTTGCCTCAGCCATTCTCCACATACAATTCAACTTTTTTCTTTCTTCTGTATCCATTTCAGGTGCATCTAAATAGTATATTTTAGTCTGTAATAAGAGCTTCCTTCCTATTTTTAAAAGTTTTTTTTTTCCTTAGTTAGGCATTCCTTTCAGAAGTACAGTAAGCAGTGCGAGTGAATCCTCCTGCCTGTGAACCTAGAGTCCTTGTTCAGCTTACAATATAATAAACTATAAAAAACTGATTTGGTGGGTTTTACCTCCATTTTTGTGTGCAGACTGTATCTCAAGCTCCCTAGACTTGGTGACTCACCTAAAAAGTCCGTAGGCGAGCTCATAGATTTTTATCACCAGTGAAGAGTTGTGGTGTTTTCCAAAAAACTGCTGATTTGCATACAGTCATCTATGCCTGTATATCCAGGAGAGTCCTCTTTTGGCAAGAAAGAGTATAATGGAAATCCAACAGTGGCATTAGAAATTATTTTCCTACACGGTGCTAAGTCAGGTCCAAGCTGAACTGAGAAAGAGTTTAATCATTAACCCAATAGCTCTTTGTCAGATTACGTAGAATGGGATTATGATCTCAGTCAAGGACAATAACTCATGTTTTATTTCCTACATATTTTAGAGGCATCTTTTAACAATGAGTCACTTTTGTCCAAAAATTATGGGTAGCCTGAGGCTAATGCCCTGCAGTAGCAGGCAACCTTCCAAAGGAGTGCCAAAGGATGGCCTGATTTTGAACAACGCACAGCAGGGCCAGCAATCAGCTGTGAGTCACTGGATTTTGCATCCAGTGCCTATGAGAGATGGCAGCTTTTAGCTACACGCTTCTGCTCAATTTTGGATTTGGGGGGAGCCAGGAGCTGCTGCACACACAGAGAGTGTGCTGCTGCTGCTAAATTTCAACCCATCCTGGTTTGGTGGCATTTTTCCTCCAGGTAAGGAGCAACTCCTGCTACCCATGCAGCATCTCTTAGCATGCCTGACTTCCAACTGGGAAGGAGATCTACAACCCTGTGTATCACTTTGCAGAAGCTGCTGATTTGTGCTCTTACCTGTTTTCTCTCTTCATCATTTCCAGACTAAGTTGTGCACAAGCAACATGATTTATATAGCTCACTGAAATAAGTTATATAAATGAAATGTCCCATTACCCATATTTCTTTATCATGTGTCATTGTGGTCATTCTTTAAAAAGAATAAATCGTTGACAGTAAGAAAAGGCTCCTTGGTCTCTCTTTGTCTCTCATATACACACAATCATTTGTCTGTTGTGCATTCACACACTTATCTCCTCCTCTCTCGATCGCTTGCATGCTCCTGCACCCTCCTGGAGGTCCTGCTTTCTTACCTGTGCGTTGGTACACAACACACAATCAGGACAAAAGATGCGCACACACTAATTAGCCTGGCTGATATTTACTTGTTCTGGAGAGCTTTAAAACCTGAAAAGGCATTGAATATCAATAGTGTGGCACTTTATCCAACAGGGGAATATTTGTTTTCATAGGTGAGCTTCCCAGTACCAACAGTCCTGACCTGACTGGCCATGGCGTGAATTGAGCTGGAAGAAAACACTGCTTTCCCAAGAACAGGCACAAGTTATCTTTTCTTTAACCTTCAGTTTGTTTCCCCTACTTGTTTGTTTGGGTTGTTTTACCCTCTACCCATTTGAGGTGTGTTTCTGGTTCAATGCCCCTGTAAAGGCCAGAGGAATTAGCACTGTTGAAAGAAATCCAGTACTGAATTGCCCTTGTGTTGTCTGGACTTTGTTATGGCTTCAGTTCATTAAAACCAAGAGATGGACAGCTGGAAGAGAGACTAGCTAGAAAGGGACACTAGGGGCTGGACTGTGATAAGTCTCCTTTAGGGGCCAAACCTATTTTCTTTTGAAAAGAACATGATGAAAAAGTCACAGCTGTGAAATGGGAGGCTGAGTAGGAAATGACATATTCTAGGCAAACTGGAGAAAGAGTGATAGATGCTCCATGCCATAATTTTCCTAAGTATCTCATCTCTGGTTCCCATCGGCGCTGCATCTCAGCCTGCAGATGGATACATTACATCCCTGCCTCACTTCTACAGTTCTCTGACCTTTGCTGATATATTCCTCTGCACACCTCCCAGTCCTCTGATGTCCCTGAAGAGTGACCTCAGCAGGTCCCATTGCTGGTGTGGTGGGCTGCCGGCAGTCCCTGCCAGTCGTGGGCATCTTTGAGAGTTCATGGGCAAGAGCATTTCTTGAGGTGGAATCCATCTTTCCTGCCATTGCTGCCTCTGTCCAAAGCAGATGGACAAGGCACAGCATGAAGACTTCACTAAGGGTGTGACGGTACGCTCCCAAAGACCGCACGAGAGAGATGCGGCCGCCTGAGAAAAGGGAGGAGACTGAACCCTTAGTTTGTCTCATTTTCTCAGAAAACTCAGATCTTCAGAAAGTTGAATTTTGCATAGCTATTCCAAATCAAAATTCCCAGGGCTCTCTGGTCTACCTAAGCCAAATTATCAAGATGACCTAAAACAGGAGTAAAGTCCTTGGGGCGCAGCAGCAATAAAGAGACTTTTTCCTGTTGGTTCTCTAAAAGCTTACTGCTGCTACACCAGTAATTGCAACAAGAGAGAGGATGATTGTAACATACTGGCCTATTTTTAACAACAAACCGGGACTGAAACTTTTCTCCCTTTTCTGTTCTGAACTGTTATTCCTCTTTCCTTTCCCTTTCCCCACTTTAACCATTTCATTACTGAAAAAGCAGGAAAATAGTAGCAAAATAATATAGAGGAAACAAATGATGCAGATAAATTCCTGAAAGAAAAAGGTCTGTTTCTTCCATTTCATCAAATAAATCCAGAAATGTTTTGAAAACCAAACTCTGGAGTATCATTTTTATTTCCCACAGAATCCAGTACCTAATAAAAAGTATTTTGTTTGAAAATCAGGCACCAGCTCTGTTAAATAAACTGCTGAAAATAAGTTCTGTGCCTTGTAAATATGTATCTGCTAAACAACCTACATTATGAATAACTCAGTGTGACGAAATACTCCTGTATTTGGAGGGAAACATTCATCAAAATTCTTTTAAAGTTATTTCTGTCTGGTGTGTCAGAGTTTACTAAGCTGTTTTCTAGGGCCTTCATCAAAGAGAAACCATATAAAATATAGCTTAAAAATAGCTACATATTAAGAAGAACAGATGGTGCATTCATATATGAGAAAATTGCAAAATTTTAGCAACCTTGAATATCAAGTTCTTGAGTTGTAAGTTTCATTTGCACTGGAAACTTAGTTAACAAGTCAGAAAAAATATATTCAGAATACTGCAGAGTTGTAAAAGAAGCAAGTGCTGACACATTAAATACAATGCATCTATTTTTATGACAAGTCCTGATAACAGCACATTTTTTTATTTTCAAATATAAAGTGAAAAAGAATTCAGATCTTTCCAGACTTGGCCAAGGCATCTGATTCAAAATGGAAAATATTTTTACATCTTATGTCAGCATTACTTTGTTCCCAATTAAGAGCTGTAGTACTGAAATCTTTCTTTTATGATAGTGTTGCTTTCTCGCCAGTTCTCTCTTTCCCAGAACAGTGTTGTGTGTTGGAGATGCAACACAGAAGCATTTCAGTTCACTCAGCATTGCACATCAGTTTCCATCTATATCTGAGTGCAAAATTACATCATGAAATGTGTCTTTTGTGATGCAACTCATTGAAACCCTGGAGGAAGAATGAGAGCTTGAAACAAAATTTCCCAAACAAATTAGACTGAATCAGACTTTTTGACAGAAATATTACCCCCCAAAATGGCTATCTATATCTATATCTATATCTAAGGTGTCCCCACAAGCATTTTAGGCCAAGGACTCAAGTCTCCCTTTCAGTTTAACTGATTATCCCTCTCACAGATTAGTATCTGGTATTAAATGGCAAACTGTTATGAATATGTTAGTAAAATTAAGTTCTTGAAAAATAAATAGATAAACTGAGAAACAGAAAAGTATCAACACCGAAGAAATGCTGGCCTTACTCAGACAAATATGGAAGGGTTAATATCAGCAGCTGGAAAAGAGTGATATAAATTCTTAGCAATTGTGCACTTCACTGGGAGCTATAAATGGTGGGGCTAGCCCTGTCTAGCTCTCCCCATGACTTTGCACCCCAGTACAATGAACTCTTGAAGCACCTATGAAAAGTCATCTCCAATACTTTTTGGCACAGGCTGAAGTCCCTCTGGAGTCAATGTGACTTCATTGAAGAGTACAGCAAGTTTGGGGCTTGCTTAAGACACTGCAGACTTTGCACCTCAGGCTTTCAACTGGTATTTTATTATCTGCCAGAGGGTTAGAACCAGACATTACTCAGAACCTCAAAAGAAATCTGCTTTTTGCAAGGTTTCCATACTGATATATTTTCTGTATAATGTGATGTTTTAGTCCCATTATTTACAGGCAGCATGTATCTCTAGTACCTTGAACTTCTCATACCACCTCTGGTGTCTTAGTGTGTAACTCCGGTGCTCTCATTGTCTATCTTTCTCTTCTATAGTCAGAAACATTTTGGAAATTGGGTGGGTTAGACATGAATACTGACCATGTTTTTATCCCTGTAACCACCTTCTGTTGATTTTAGTGGTAGTGCCACTTGAGAGGTGCTAAAGGATGATGCCTGACCTGAAAACTCACTTCGATCGTTTCATCCTTACTGTTATTCTTCATTCAAGATGCCCATTCAAGTCTATGGGCATTGCCTCAACCTTTTCAACAACAGCCACTGACAATGAGTAACACAGTTCCCTTTACCTCAGCAGAGCTCCTTGTGGCATTGCTGCAAAACACAAACATGGGTCCCTATTACCTTGAGGGCAGCCTCTCTACTAAGTAGACTGCACATTAAACAAACAGGAGATTAGCTAAGCTTGCTCCATCTTTGCAGCTCTATACAGGTCTCTGGATTAGGAGACAAGTCAACAAAGCTTATTTGCACTTTTTCATAAGAGGTCAGGAGATAGACGATAGTCCTCTCCCTTGTTTTTATCTGTAGTGAAAGGTCAAGACCAATTTAGAAGTTATCTGTATCTGGATCATCTCATCCAGTGAAGAGAAAAAAAGCCCAAACATTTCAGTTTTTCCAAAGTAATAGTAGACACAAATCTCATATGTGATTGGCTGTGAATATTAGAGACCTGAGGAGAACACTTTTGCCACTACAATAGTTTTTTGCAGCAGCTGGCAGTACCCTCTGCCCTCAAACATTAATGAGAAATTGATTCAAATCAAGGTAGCCCCATCTCACAATTTTGTTTTCTATCTTCAACATAGAAAGTCACTTCATCAGGTTTCACTGAGTACCCACCTGGCTCTGAAAATGTGTCTGCTTCTAAGCCCTTTACTCAGCTGGGAAGGATACTGGAACTTCAGGGTGAAGTTGGGTTGTGTGGTTCCATTTTTCTAACGAGAGCTCTCTCATCAGAATAATCAGGCACAGGAAAAGTGACTGTACTGAAAAACAGGATTGTGTGCATATAAGGTTTCCAGATAGGAGGCAGGCTCATGGCTTCTGGGCTGTGTTTTCAAAAATTGGTGAGTGATAACAACGCCAGGCCCAGGCCTGCAAACTTTGTTCCCAGGAGTAAGCCAGGCCCTGTTGGTGTGCTCCATTGTGTTACCACACTGGAAAGTGAGCAAAGCAAGAGCAGGCCAAGGCCTTTCTTTTAAATCCAAGTGCTGTTATTGCACTATTCCTCTAAGTTGTCTTTTAATTCTAATGGCCCAAGGAAAATAGGATCCCAGATGATGCCAGGGTGGTGCTGACACTCCCTGTGAGCTGGGCTGCTGAACGCCAAGTGCTCATCACCCTGGGTGCTGAGTGGTGAGCATCGCCCTTTCTGCCTCCTGTTTAAAAATGACAGGCATTGCTGTGAAGGTGCTCACCAGAATGTGGCTAAATTTTCCCTCCACTTGTAACAAAACATTGTCCCTCCCTTTGCATGGCCACCATTGTCATGTCACACCTCAGGCCTCAGAGGAGCCTTTTGCTCAGGGAAGGCCTGTTGAATGGGAGAACCATTTCTGCTTTGGTGATGCCTCTTGCTAGAGGTCCATCAAGCTCTGGTCATTGATGCTATGCTGACCTGTGAGAGCTAAAGACACAGCTCTCCTAGATCTCCTCTTAAGTATCCTTACTTAGGTATAAATTTTCACATGACCTGGACTATCCTGACTGCTCTGGAAAGGGATTTGTTGCAAAACATCTAGCAACCTGCTCAAGCAGTCTAAGGAAGAGGTTTCATTGGGTTGTCCATCACGTGGTGGTCATGATATACTCTTGCAATACAGGTTTAGGACCAAATTCTGTGTGTGAGATCCCCACAGTCCCCACAGGGACTCTATTTGGCTAAATGTTGGCTTGTTCCTTCAGATTGGTGAAGCCAGGTTTGCACTCAGTAAAACCAGGAAGTACAATCATTGCTGGGTAGGGTAGACTCTGGCCACTTAAAGCCACATTCAGGCAAGCCTATCCCAGTTCTGCTGTACTGAAACCAGATGGCCACTGGTGAGGAGACATGGGCCGGCAGACCACTGGGAGCTCTGCCTCTGGGAGAGACAGCACGCCCTGGGGAAAAAGACCAGCTGGGCTCCCTGTAGAGGCTGGGCTCCAGGAACCATAAATGAGATTTCTGTTCCACTGCCAGAAATCTCATGATTTCTGAAGACGCTACCATTCCCCATGATGCTACTTGTCATACGAGATTTTTCCACCTTGGCTTTCTGCCCTTATTTTTGACAATTTTCTCTTCCTGAAAGACCTTCCCAAGTGGCTGAGAGTTCGACCTGGAGACTCTCCTGCTTTCTGCTCAGTGTTTATCTGGACAAGCCTGCTTTTCAGATGCTCACTCTCTCTTCATACCAAGCCTCCTGTGGCAATGCCTGACTTTTCTGGGCAGGATGCTGGGGAGAGACGGAAATGAGCATTTGCAGACACTTTGAACTGTCTCCTGAATAAATGGGAGAAAAACTAAAGGATCCCTAGACTGCAGGGATTATTGATTTTATAACGATTTCAGCAGCTCCATCAGCGGTGGCATGTAAAAGGAGCTCATCATTTATAAATTGACTCTTCCAGGGATCAAAGGCCTGTCAGGGCAACAATTAGTTCTGGTAATTTATCAGCTGTTTGAGTTTGTCAGGTGGAGAGAGAAGGGCAGTTCTGCATCAGCTCCCCTGCAAAGCTGTTACTGTAGCCAGAGCCAGGTAGGATGTGCAGGTTAGTCATTTGCTGCATATTTCACATCCTCCAACGTTTTGTCAGTCTTTCCGATACCTGATCCAATTTGGTTAGGCTGTTGGGTGAAAAGGAGGCATCTCTTAGCACACTAATGTCACCCAAGCCAGAGGTCCTTTGTCTCCTTAACAATGCCCCTGTCAAATCCCTGCGGAGCAGCTAAACAAACTGGAATGCAGCAAAAAAGGAGAAGAAAAAAAAAAACCAACCAAAACCTGTGGTCTGTTTTTAATTAGCCTATAAACCATTCAGAGCTCGCCAACTGTGCTGTCCAGAGAGGGAAAACTGAGGGCAAATACACTCTCTCTCCTTGTAGACTTCACAGTACAAAAATTTGGATAAACAACACTTACTTGAGCTTACTTGAACAGACTAGAGTTCCAGGCAAAAGCAACCATTCTGCCTAACATTGAATAGCAGCACCTTTTGCAAAGCTCCTTTCGCAAGAGCACCTACAGAATTTGGCTATTCTGATCATAGCTCTGCTAGATTAAACAGGGATAAAAAAGACAGACATCAAGGCAGAGAGCCCCTGGGTCTGTAGTTCTCTGACAATGGGAAGTGGATCCAAAATGTGTTGTGCAACCTCAGAAAGACCTTCATTACATTACATTACATGTGCACACACTCCTACGCTGACAAGTACACGTGCAGAGTTGGTAAATGCTTCAATTTTTCCCCAATGTACCCGGTTGCACACACACTTTGCAATACCCTATAATGTAGTTATACAATCACATACCTTTTTATCAGAACAATATATTTCTTATTTGCTATGTGGCTGGACTCAATTATGCACGTTCCTATGCTGACAACTCCATTTTGCAACTTTTTTTCAAACCTACTTTCCATGTATAAGACATGGGTTTAATTAATTTGTAATGTGGACCACCCAAAAAATTCCAGTGTAAAAGTGCAAACTGTTCCAGGACTTTCACATATGCAGGTTGTTGTAAAGCATATCTGAACTTGCATCCCTTTATCACATTTCATGGCTCTTCAGATGTTCTTGGATCACAAGTTGAAAAAACAGCTATGATCACGACTTCACACAGAAGCATCTCACAACAGCTGTGTTTGGCCACAGGAGTGGCATGGAAAGGCTTGAGAGAAGAAAAATAAAGGGTAGAAAAGGAAAGACTGCAGTTTGCTTAGAGCTGACCCTATGCATGTATAGGCATTTTTAAAAATGTTTGTGGAGAAAAACAATTATTCAGCAGAAAGTGGTTAGTTCAAAGAATAAAGTTTTACTATATAGTAATATCCAGACAGCTTTTTGACTTGCCTAAAGAGTCCACACCAGAACCAGCAATCCATAATCTATTGCCAATTCAGGGCAAAGGACAGCACTCAAAGGCACTTGGTTTTTCAGTCAGGTGAAAGATGTCCTTGTGGTTATGATGAAGCAGACTTGGGATGAAGTAAAATTAAATTAACAGCCTAAATGCACATTTTTTAGAAGCCACTGGAAAGGATATCTCTGCAAAGCGTTCTGCTGGATGTGTACTGAGAATTATGTAATGGTTAGCAGAGACCCAAGAGGAAAAACAGCAGGCCAAGTCGTCAGCAAAAGCCACAAGTGTTTAGAAAGATAGGGGAGTAGATCATTTGAAAAAAATATGGAAATGTTCTTCTTACAAGTACCTAGAAGAAAGAAGGACAAAGGAGACTCTGTAGATGGATCTGTGGATTTCATAGTCATATGCTGCATCTGCATGACTGATATCCTGAAAAACCTCTGGGCTGGTGAAATCACTGGTGTTCCTCCAAACTCATCCAAGTGACACCATTTTAGTCCATCAGGAGGGAAACTGGGATGAGTGGACAGCTCTCCCAACTAAAATGTTCTCTTAGAAAAATCTGCTAGAAGATACTAATAAACCCTGTGGGGTCATTTTGAGACCATATGTATCAAAGGGGATCTGCTGCCATCACAAAGCAGCCTGCGTTGCATTACCCAGGACATTGCAAACACGTGGGAAGGGTGGTTCACATTGCAAGGGACTGAGCAGTGCTGCTGGTGTGACTTGTGACTTGCAGCCACCCTCTCTCCTGTCCACTGAGGAGCACATCTTTGGTAGCAGCATCATGCAGGGTAGGCTCTGCACAGCCCAGTGATGATCACTCCTTTCAGCAGCATGGGTTCTTTGATCCCTGCTTGCCTCACCACATAATGAAGTCAGCTGCCTGACAGATGTGCTGGGCAGCCTATGTGTGAGGAAAGAGATGTTTCTTTTGAGGTCAGATGAGATGCACAGTCATGAGGGAAGAGGGGGCACTCTCAAGGCACCTCTCCTGCAGATAGTGCCATGATTCTTGTTTTGTGCTCACTTATGGTACTTGAGGGATGCTCACTGAAGTGGGTGAGCAAGTTCATGGTATGTGAAAGTACAGGAGAAGTCCTTAGTTCATCAAGGAGGGAGTTTTGCCAAGTACCTGGTACCTCAGATCCTTCAAAGCTCCCAGCAGTCTCCGCACATTCACATTTTGATGAGCAGCTGATGGCAATGGAGTTTAACTCTTTGCAGGGGTGAACCTTGTTGGTTAAACCACTTGTAAGATGTCTCAGCTACTCGAAAGTCCTTCCACAGGCAAATGCAGAACTTACAGGCCTGCACGTTTCTGATAAGAATACGACGGGCACCATTTGTCCAATTTTTCTGTCTTCTTTAGTTTGCTGTCTAGTTTGTGAATATCACTGATTTACACTCCTGTTAGAAATAAGAGAAGGTGAAAATAAGAAGCAAAAGAAAACCAGATCTCTTGCAATAACAGGACTGAAATTAAGATGAGAAAGGTGACAAGAAGAGAAACCTCTGATCCATCAAGACATTCAATGCATGTGGCTACCTTTGCATAAGAAGTCGTTAAGGCACTGGCTAATTTTTCATGATGGACACTTCACCAAGTGCTTGGTTGAATTGTGTCTGTGAAAAGAGTCGGAGAAATCAGAGGAAAATGTAAATCCAATATATATGACCAAAATACAGTGCTGCTTTCTTCTTGCCAGACTAGAGGCTGGATTTGTTTCTAATGACTGGCACATAACATGCATTTTTCCTTTAGCTAGAAAAAAGTTAGGTTTAGGGTTGTTGATTTTTTTTATTTCCTTGGGGCGAAAACACAACAACAACAGTGTGGGCTTGGATTACAGTTGGTGAACTCAAAACATTTCCACAGACCCCAAAATAGTTGGAGAAGTCAATGAAACCACAAACTCCAGGGGGCTCTTCCATTTCTGAATGCAGCTTTCTGGAGCCAGAAGCAAACTGTCCCATTGCTTACCAAAGTGATAGTTATCTAATTTGTTACTTGAAAATGCTTTCAGTGAGGATAAAAAACAAAACAAAACCAACAAAACCCAACCCTGAACCCGGACCAAGAGAAGCAAGAGTCACTGGAGCCCTGTGCTAGCATCAGCAAATCGGTGTCCATTTGCCCCCATCATGGCAATATCAGAAAGAACAAAGCCTTTCTAGGTCAAATTCTGCTCGCATTTTCACTGGCATAAATGATGCCTCTAAAGCTGAGGGAATTGTTGGCTGACTGGCTGACCCGGTGGACTTCAGGCAAACTTCAGGTCTCCTTGACCTGATCTGAACAGAGGAACTTGTCCTAGGCACACCACTAAGACATACCAGCTGATTGTTTAACCAGATTGAGAAATAGGAAAATAGCTTTTCCTATCATTTTTCACCTAGCTCAGATTTGATCAGAGATATAAAATAAAGTAAAAAGACATGAACACCCATTCTGGCTAAGTTTCTGAAATGTCATTTGCACAATGTTTACCTCAGGAAAAACGATCCTGCTGTTATCTTTGTACTTTATCTGTGGCACCCTGTCTCTTCGCATACTTACACTCACCATCACAGCTTCCAAGCATTCTCATCTAATTAATCAAAAACTCCATCCTTTTGTTTCCTAGGTCACGAAGGAAGAACAGTAAAATAAAGATATCAGCTGCAAATGGAAGCTGGATTTCTACCCAAGGAACCTAATAATAGAGCCATGATGCAGACAAAGTCAAAATTGATATGGTTTTATGTACACAGAGGCAAACAGTTGAGTTCGAAGAAAGTAAACGTTAGATAGCCTTCAAACAGCGGTTTATCCAGCTCATTCTGTGTTTGTAAATATAGAAGTGTGTTGTGGTGGCTAAATTTATCCTAATGTAAGGAAACATGAACAAAGAGGCTGGTATTTGGTAAGTTCTATAGGCAACATTAGGACATCCTGCATGAATTATTTTGGGGCAGCTCATGATAACATGGTACAGATTAGAGTTGCCATTTCTGGAAAAATTAGGTCAGAAATATGTAGATAAGATGGAAAGAATTTCAGTAGCATTGTAGTATTTTCCTGCCTTGAAGCCTGACTCACATGTCGAAGCTTTGTTTTATTGTATACCGAGTTTTGATATATAGTCAAAACAGCCTTTATCCAGAGAAAATAAAAATAAAGCAGCTGAGCAAGAAAGACTTATACACAGTGTTGAATAAGTACAGCAAGCTTAATTTTGGAGATAAATAGTTGTCTTTTCCTGTGAAACTTTTCCCAGGTTTGGAAATGTCCATGCTGAAGTCAGGAAAAATCAGAGGAGGGAGATACAATTAGGTGACAGCTCAGGAATGGGGCCTTTCCTTGCTCTTGATCTCAGCTGGAATTTCAGCCCTACATCAGGTGTATTTTGGGACCATTAGAGTATGGCCACGCTGGAAAGTGGTAGCCCTCTTCTACATATGCTTCCCTTCGTCTTTCTCAAATTTTTATCCTGGATTAGAAGAACCTCTCACTTAAAAAAGGAGATAGATCATGGGCATGAAAGGTTTACTTTTCAAGAGAAGACGTAAGATTAGTTCTAGTTAGAAGAATGAGAGCCCTAACTCTGCAGGTTTGCCTCTGCAGTCAGCACAATGTTTCCATTGGCTTTAGGTAGAATATTTTTTCGCTCAGGTCGTTTATTATAAGTAAGAATGTACTTTTACACTGCTCTGTGTTCAGTGCCATAAATCCCAGCACATACCATGCCTCTCTTTTTTTCATCAGAGGTTCTGGCCTGAGTTATTGAATCTCTTTGCTATGGAGCTTGCTCTGAGAAGGAGCAAACCTCTGGGACAGACCCTGGTACTTGTATGTGAGCCAGCCTTAAGATAAAATGCTTCATGTTCCCTTTTGCTTATTCAGTGAGACAGACTGTTAAATTCTGGTTTTTGGTCCAGCTCATTAATGCAAACCAGGGTAAGCTGCAGTTTATGCTCCTATGCCAGAAGGTAAATAGTGTGGGGTCAGAGGTAGGGGCACATCCCCTTCTGCCCCCACTACATGTGAACGGGCCCCTGGAGCAGGCTGGGCAACATGAACTGGCTTTGGCCGCTCTTCCCAAAGCCTGCAAGCCCCTGACCTCAGAACATCTAGCCTTCCTTGTGCTCTTTGCACTGCCATTCCTGCTTGGTGCTGTGTGGGGCTCTTACTTTACCTTGCACTGCTCCAGGGAACATGCCTTCCCCAAAAGGTAGTGGGTGCCTGTCACAGTGCAAAGCTGCAGCATTAGCAAGCAGCAGGGTCAGTTTAGGGGGAAGGAAAGGGGGATGAATGCCAGCTTTTGAGTCCAGGCATGAGCAGAATAAACCCTAGAAGGAACAGGTTTATTTTTAGGATGCTCTCTCAAGAATCCCTTAAGCAGCTGGCCAGGAATTTGGGCTACTAAAGCCCACCCACAGCACCGTTTAGCCTAGCCACCTAGAAAATCCTCAATAACATCACAGGTTGCTGTTATGGTGCTCCTTGGCTTCTGGCATCGCTTCTCTCCTCCTGCTCTCTCCAGGGAGAGAAAGCAGGAGCAACTGGGATGGGGATGCTGATACATGGCCCCTTCCCTGGCAGAGGCCCCCCACACCACCCCCTCGCCTGCCCCATCAGCTGGGTGAGAGACAGCACTTTGACTACTTGCTTATTTATTTTCCTGCCAAAGGCAACCACCAGTAGGGTAAGAAATGGAAAGCCAGGGAGCATTAATGAGGTCTCTTCACACCTGACAGAAGTCACTGGTCCATGCGCATCCCGAGCAGTTAGCACAAGCCCTGCAGGGATCAAAGGGCAGCTCCAGAGGCCCCATCCTGCCCCGCAGGGGCTCCTAATTCCTTCCCAATTCCTGGGCCAGGCTCCTCTCCTGTCAGACCCTGGCCACCAGCACTGCCACCTCTCCACTGAATTACTGCCTCAAAACATAGCAGAACAGCGTGAAGAAAACACGATACAGGCTTTCTTTAGCCTTTTGGTGTTTGGGTGTGAAAAATGCTGCAAATGAATGAATATTGCCAAGAAATTCAGAAGAATTTCAGAAATTTTTAATGGTGGTTGCTGTCAGTGTTTGCAAGTGACATGCATCTTGTATTGAATCTGTTTGTAAAAGTTTGTTTTTTTTTTTAAAAAACAAAATAAAACAAAACACAGTTTTAATCGTGGACTAACGCTTGTGCATTTTCTCCTATAGGACCAGAGATTATTAAATCTATTTATTTGCTTTAAGCATCTTTCCAGCTGTAACCACATTAGGCCAATGTTTGGAGATGTGTGAAGTTTGATTACTGCTCTGGCTCTTTCCTAAGCTTGGTCCAGGCTCCACTGAGGTCTCTTTAACTGTCCTGGGCCAAGATTCTTTGGGATGGTGTGGTAATAAAAAACATAATACAGCCTAGTCCAATATAGCATCCATTGTGCACAATTTGTCCTCTAGTTCATCTATATCTAACCCCTTATTGTCCATATTTTAATGGTACAGTAAATCCAACACTAGAATTTGTACTATTGGATGAAAAAGACACCAGCTATGGGAGAGCGGTGCTCTAGGATAAATTCATTTGGCCAACTCAGATTTCACTGGGAAGTTCTGATGAGCAAGCTTGAAGCTAGAACAAGTATTATCTGGTGTCTCACATTTGGCAGAACCTTTCTGTGTTGTGATCTGGATAATATGACAGAAAGGCAATCATTTTGACACACTTCATCTAGGTCAGCTTTGTACATGGGACAATCTACCTCTGTGATCATGGAGCCACAGCCTACGGAAAAGCACGGCATATACAAAACAAGCCAATACAGTAATTAAAAATATTTATTTCTGAAGATATTTACCTTGATAGGCATAAAGCATTTTCCAATTTCATACAGAAATACATAAAACATGCATAGACCAATATGGCCTACTTCAATGTGTATTCAACATGGTAAATATAATGAAGAACTTGTGTGAATATAAATACAAAACAAAACAAAAGCACATAAGATTCAACCTGTCAGCAAATTCAACAATGTGAACAAATTCACTGCTATAAACATTCACCCAATATTAGCCTTTTGACATAATTCAAAACAACCCTTTGTCTCGATGTGTTTCCACCAAACAAGGCACTGAATAAATCTCACAACAGCCTCTGGTACATCCCCAGTTCAGCGCATTTTTGGTGGCATGTAAGACACAACAACCTCTATTATTAGAACTTCCGTTAGCCAAATATCCTTGTTATGGGAAATCTAGTACTGTCCTCTAACTTTTATTTTATGCTGAAGAGTCCTTTGGCATCCAAAACCAAAGGACTCTGACTATGAAAACAACCACAGAATCTAACCCACGTTCAGATAACTCTGGATGTCCAAGTACACTAGACTTCTGAAAAAAGGCAAAGGGTTGCAGCTGATTAGTAAAGGCAATAAAAAGGTGTAAAAATATTCTAGCAGGAGTGCAACAAACAGTACGCGAGGTAGACATATATATTCAGTAAGTCCTGACTAAAGTAGCACTGTGGCTTTCATTTTTGCTTTTTTAATCAAAAGGTAGAGTTTTTCGCTTTGAAGCCTGTCCATTCAGATCTTGCTTTCTGTCCTTTCCACATCGCACATCTGTGAGGTCTTCCTTGCAAGACACTTTTGACGCAGACCCTGAAAGCTGCTCAGTTGATGGGTAACATTCCAGAAGCAGTAGCCAAATGTTTCTTCAGAAAGATGGCTTTTCACGTGTGTTACTGTGGATTCCCCTTCAACCTCTCTACCCATCCATCTGAATTCCAAAATGATGAAATCCTTTGCTTTTATACCTCCAAATATGGGAATTCCCTAGAGTTTTGCTCAGCTGCACAAATACATGGACAAAGAGGCCCTTCGCTGTCGTGGAATGTTAGAAGTCAAGAGAGAGTTTTCGTGACGCTTTGTCAGCAAGTGTGACGAAGAAAGATTTGGGTGATCTTCCCACTAGGATGCTTTCAGGCTTTCCCAGATGCTTTGCCTTTTGTTCGCCCTGTTGTGTTTCAGCTTCCGTCCTTTCTGGAGCTCAGCCTTCAGCTTTGCAATACTGAAGGAAGCTTTGATGCTGTTACCAATGGCTTCCAGCCTGCAAAAAAATAAGAAATATACATTTATTGTTACAATAATGAAGATGCATCTCCAGTGTGCAGACACTTGGTTTTTGATCAAATAAGCCTCAATGTAGATTTCTGTCATGAAATCCTCAGTAACTGCTGATTGCTGTACTTCTGTCAGAATTATGCTAGCTTAAGCCACTTGAAATATTGAATTCAGAATTTAAATGCAAATATTAAAATAAGTTAAAGTATTCACTCAAACATAGGTGCACTAGACTTCCTTAAACAGCGTGTACCCAATCAAGAGGTCTTCAGTGTTACAACTCTTTTTGGCTGTTTTCTTTCTTTTAGGTTAACCTGATCCTGGGTCTAATGAACGGGTGATATTTTCAAGTACATAAGCAAGCCCATTTTCTCAAATGATTTAAGACTTCCAGGGCCTAAATCTCACCTAAAATCATCAGGCTGCCTGCTCCCATAAACCCTGCTGTTCTGTTTTTGGAAGTAGCACCAGGAGTCATCTTTTGTATGGGCAAACTTCTGTATACTGTACTTCCGTATGGGCATATGCCCGAACACTGGACTCCAGACCTGATGTAGTTGTACTAACACTCAGCTTCAAAGCTGACTTCACCTCTGCTGGGTTCATATCTGCACCAAGTCTCTTGAACTGTGCTGTGGAGTGCTGTTGCTGCCCACTGCCCCTCAACTTATTATACATAGGCCTCAAAAGGCAGTCCTGAAATTTACTCCTAATGTCAAATACTAAGTTGGGCTCAAATACTAATTTAGTCTTCATTTTCTCTTTCCTCAACCTTTTTGCAGTCATTTCCATCACTAACATCTCGTACTCATTTTACACAGGTTTATTGGGCAATGTAAGAGATAAGCACTCTAAAAAGCCAGCCACACCAGCCAGAAGCAGCCATATATTCAAAGTCTGGGTGATCAATAATCTTTTTTTCCCCTTCCAGTAAAACGGAGTAAAGTATCTAGGGAAAGGCATTCTGATTCAATTTTATATTAGAATAGTTGGGACATAATATTTTTAAGTAGTTAAGGTAGTGCATGAATACACTAAAATGACAGGATCCATTTATTTCTGTCAGTATTTCATGATTTCATACACTTCTGAAGTTTGGCGTATCTCTAGGCCTACAATTAAGCCTCCTTCCTGTAAGCAAATGGAGGATGCTAGGCAGATCTCAGCACCCGTGTGCTAAAAACCCACGGTATGAAGAAAAGCCCTCCAGCTATCCTCACTGATTCCCCTGTAACGCTCAAGCTGAAATCACCAGCAAAGCTCACCCTGACCCGAAGGCAGGTGAACTGTGCTCTCTATTGCTGCTCTGGGAAACTACAATGGGATGAGGAGCAACTCACCGCTTCATTTTCTTGCTGTCCACAAGCTGTCGGTTCATGCATTTGGGCCCGATGCAATTGCCAGCTTTGTTGCGGTGACGCGAGGTTTTCTCCACTGTGGACTGAGCCCTGTTAAAAGTGAAAAGGTGCTGCTGTTAAAAAAAACCCCAAGTCTGCAGTCCACAAGGTGAGGCAACTCATTAACCACTTCTCAAGCCATGCAATAAGTGATCTTTCTGGGCCAAACCATAGTATGTATCATAGTAGTGTTAGCACTCTGGTAGGAGGCGAGGCTTTGGGGAGAAGATTCGCTCAGCAAGTGCCAAAATGAGCAAGTCTACCACAATCCACCCCTTTCACATGCACTGCCTTTTAAAGAGTAGGTACAATAGACGCACCAGATATCTTTTCCTGTCTGGCAGAAGTTCAGACATTTCTTGTCCTTCTGGTTGGCACATTGGCATCTGCTGCTAGGTTCAGCGAGCACCTCTGGCACCATGTCCTTCAGTGATCTTCTGGATCGAGAAGGGCCTCCAAGACCATATGGAACAGTCTTCCTATGATCAAAGAGACAACATGAAAGTCATTCAAATAATTCTGTGGCTTCAAAACAGTGGGGTATTTTGGGTAATCTTATCAATGGGATTGATTGCATGAGTAAAGGTTGTGGGAATGGGAATGCCTTGTTGATTATAGTTTCCATGCAAATGTTTCTGATGATCCTCCAACATATTCATTAGCATGGCTACTGACAAGGGTAATGACCTTTTAATTGTGATTTCATAAGGCTGCTATGCCACCCTGTGCAATAGAAAGCAGTAAAACCTCATCTCTTTGAACTTTGGTAACTGCTAAGACTGAAAGAAGCAATAAAAGTGAGGAACAGAACCTCTGCGCTCAGAGGAACCCCAGCAGCAGAACAAATCACTGGAGTCGGTGCTCACAGTTCTAGGTGAGGCTCTGGCTCACTACTTTTTTTGTGAGGACAGCATAGAAGTGGACCCTCTACATAACCGTATTAAACACGTGGGACGCATTAATTTGCAGCAAACAGCAGAAAGAGGTGGCGAGGAGCCACCCTGTGCTAAAGTAGCCTTCTAGCCTCCCAAGTTGTCAGAAAGCAAAAAACAGTCAGACAAATTCAGGCTGGCAAAATCATCCTTTTGGCATTTTGTCTGCTGCTGATTCATAGGGAAAAGTATCCCGCAGCCTTTTGCTGAGCGGCACCCAAAGGAAATACTTCTGCCCAGATTTTAGGAATGCAGGTGTGTTGGGGCTATTACTAGCTATCTGCTCAATCTCCGTGGTCAAATTCTGCTCGCTTTCTCTCCCAGCGAACAGCCTCGCTGCTAAACTCGGCAGAAAAGCGGGAGCGGGGGGAGAAAGGAATAGCAGACACCGTGCAAATAACTATTCCTTCCTCTCCTTCACTCTTCCGCAGGTGGGTTTGCGGTTCTTCATTTTTTATTCCCCTTCTTCCCACTTTTTCCATGCAGAGCAGAAGCCAGCGCTCGGCGACTGCCGAAGCCTCCCCACCACCCGCCCATCCCGGTCCCCTCACTCACTCGGGGGTGTTGATCCAGATGATGTCGAGGTGGCAGAAGTAGACGCACTCCTCATCCATCAGCGAGGAGCAGGAGCAGCGCCGGGCTCGACGGTGCGCGGCGGCGGCGGCGGCGAGAGGGGACGGCGCGGCTCCCACCTCGGCTCCGGGGGCTGCGGGAAGGAGCGGGCAGAGCTCAGCACCCGCGGAAACCACGCACTCCGCGCATCTCCCGCCGCATCCCTCCGGGCAGCCCTCCCTCCGGGGGTGCCCGGCTGCCAGCCGGCAGCTCCCCCCGGACCCAGGCGGTGGCGAGCGGCTGGGGACCGGCACCTACCTGCCGGCAGCAGCCCCGGGCAGAAGACGAAGAGCAGCGAGACGATCATCTGGGAATAATCCATAGCAGGCAGCGGAGAGCGGACAGGACAAAAAATAAAATAAAATAAAAAGGGGGATGGAAAAAAAAATAAAAGAAAAAAAAAGAGGGGAAAATTAATAAAAGAGAAAAAAGTGGGGAAAGTCTCTCTCAGCGTCGGGACGGAGAGCCGTGTCCAGTTCCCGGCGGTGGCAAGCTGCGGCTCGGTGCGCCCCGGCGCGTCTGGCTGGCGCGGCGGTCCCCGGCGGCCTTTTATAGCGAACCCCCATGGAGCGGGTAAACAGCCCCGGCGCTATTTTATCCCGAGACAATGTTATTCTGCTATTAGTCACCGGCGCGGCAACGTGCGGGCCGAGATAAGGCCGGGCTGGAAAGGAAATCGCCTGCGAACTTCAGAGCGGCGGCGGCGGCGGGCGGGGGGGAGCGGGAGGGGCCGGGCCGGGCCGGGCCGGGCGGGGGGTGCCGCCAACACCACCGCCTCATGGGGCGGGCCGCCAGGGGGCGCCCTCCCGCCCCGTGCCTCGCACCTGAGGGAGCCGAGCGGCCGCCCTGCCTGCGCCGGCGGGGCAGCAGCACCGGCCTCGCCAGAGCAACAGTAATTATGGCGATTATTGTCAGCGCCGGTGTTGCTGTTATTATTATGAGCGGGGCGGGACGGGTCGGGTCGGGCGGCGGCAGGCGCGGTGCTACCCGCGGTGCAGGTGTCGCGGCCGCCCCTCAGTGCACGGCTGCCGCCGGTGGAGCCGGACTCGGCCCGCTGCTCCCGCTGCCGCCCCGGGGGAAGGACCCTGCGAGCGTGCCCTCCGGGCCTTCCCCAGCCGCCGAGTCGGCCGGAGGGCCGGGGCCGCACGGGCAGCGCCCGAAGGGGTGGCTGGGGGCTGGCGGGGCTGAGGGCGGCCTGGTGGGCCCGACCCCCGCCCTCTCTCTGTAGGCTCCGGGGGGGGGGTGGGGGTGGGCTCTGAAGGGGTCTGAAAGGGTTGCGTTTGGCAGCAGCGGTGAGGTGTGCGGGTGTAATCCCCTTTCTCCTTCCTTTCAAGGCAGGATGCCGTGCCACAGAGCGCGTTTTGAAGTCCAGGCCGTGCAAGGAGCAGCAGGTGTGTAACGCTGGGGGTGTGTGGTCGGGAGAAGGGAAAACCTGTGCCTCAGCCTTTGCCTTTGGCTGCTGTGGGTACCTCTGGCAAGGTCAGGGTGAGTTGTTTTCTCTGGCGTGTTTATATTTGCTGCCTTGTGCTGAGACACGGTAGCTGTCAATGTGGAAGCTGGATACTTGAGAAATGGCCACTGCAGTGACGATCGTAAATATGTATGTGCATGAAATCCACTGGAGCTCCTAACTGAGAAAGGCAGCCTCTGAATATAAACTCAAATGAACTTGAATGCCTGTGATCCGACGTGGAGCCGTTGTGCTGCAAAGCGTGCCAATTTCACCTATGATAAATAGATAAGACTCTTTTGGTATTTGTGGTATTTCCGTGCACTGTGCTGTAATAATAGAAATGACCTTGGATATCACAAAGACCAGGGCTGTTAGCTGCAAGTTGCATTGTGATCTCTCAGGTGAATGGCCTTTTTTTTAAAGTATCAAATTATACTGTGCTGCTGTATCATAGCGGACAGGCTGTCTACAAGTGTGCTGAGTCAGAATAAAGGTCCATTTAGCGGCTATCCTTTCTCCCACAATGGCTGTTAGCAGATAGCACGAGAACGAGCACAAGAAAGGAATGCAAGTGGAGACTAATCCTGCCTCCCTGCTTCTAGTAGGATGAAGTTTAGGGGCTTTCCAAGCAATAGGGAACGTGTAGACCATTATGCTCAATAAACACCAGCAGCCCCATCCGAAGATGATAATACCTTATTATCAAAGGTTCTCTAAAAACTGCCTTGTAAAACTTCTGTGAGTGGAGAAAGCTGGGTTATAAGACTTTTTTTTTTTTTTTACACCTTTCCAGCATGGGAGTTTATTTTTCAGAGCAGGGATTGCATTTTCTTGTGTATGTAAGGCAGCACTTAACAGAATACCAATGTATCTGTACCTGTGTGTCAATTGTTGCAGTTATGATAAGAATCTACCAGCAGAGGTCACCTAGCTACATGTAAAAAGTAATTGTAGCCCAATGAAGTAATGAACTTCATCAGTATCCAAAAGTTGGGAAATTAGGTGATTTTTTTTTGGCTTCTTGGTGTTTTTAAAAAGAAAAAAAAGAAAAAACTTAAAGCAGTGTGTGGGCTGAAAGATAGTTATCATTTCTGTATATAATACAAATATGCATAACCTTTCCAGGCCTGTCACTTAAAGACTGTATTTCATGCCACCACTTAACTTAAAAAAGATTTTTTTTGAGATTCCTTTTTCTAAGATGTGCAGTTTATGCCAAAATGACTCACATTGGTGTAAGATATTTTCAGCTTTGTCAGAATGCCTTGTTAGAAAGTATTTTGTTAGCTGGCAAAAATGGCGTGCATGTTTCCTTTGAGTAACAAAGCACAAGCATATCGCAGGGACCTCTGAAGGTGCTATTTTTTTTTTTTTTTTGGAAAAACAAAAACATCTTCAGCAATTTTTGGTAAGGATTCATAAATATTATTGTTGTCAGAGATCCATATCCTCTGATTCAGCGATTTATGATAGCTCTACTTTCAGGTCTTGATACTAACCAGAATCAGGCTATTCCTGTTGCTGTTCTAGTGCTGCAAAGACAAATTTATGTTCAGTTGCCAGCGGCCCAGGCAGGTCATTTCAGGCTGCAGGGGTTGCCTGGCCAGGAGGTGGGTTTCCCCAGGAAGGGGTAACCCTCTGATCCTTCTTTGGACACTGGATCCTTCTTTGGCAACGGGCAGGTCTGTGCCACACAGAAATACCCTTTGGGAGTTTTGCCAAAGAAGGAAGAGTCACTCACTCTATAGCTGTTTATAGTAGGAGCTTGTAGCAGTGTAGGTCACAGTAGGGGTCTTAAAAAACAAGCAGAACAGGACTAAACTTTGGCTAGCAGTCAGTGTGTGCAGAATGGAAATACGAAGTCATGTGCGATCATACAAAGTCATGTACTCAACAAGTCGTCCCAGTGCCTGCCAAGCCAGCTTGCCCCAAGGGCCACAGAGTTTGTGCTGTGTTCCCACTGCCACCCATTTGGGTGAGAGTGGCAGCAGGAGTTGAAGCCTCTGCAGCAGGCTTTTCCCCTTTCTAGCTGGGCTACCTTGGTCTAGCTGAGGCATTGTGTTATGGGATGAAAACTTAGCTGGCCAGCCAGGCACTGGTTTTAATGTTCCAGCTGGAAAAGGCCATGGCACTGACTGACTTTTCTAAAGGACATTTTGTATAGTGTCAGAAATATGAAATGCCTGCTTATCAGCAAAACAATTAAAGGAGACTGTAAAACTGTGCCTTTCTGTCCAGGGAACAAGGGGAGCAACATGCTGTTTTTTGCAGATTTGAAACACAATTCTCAATTAAGTGAAAGTTGTGTAACTGGTCCCTTTACCTCACTCACTGCCCCTCTTGCATCTCACTTTCCTCTTAGGGTCTCCCTTCTTACACAAAAGGAGGGAGTAGATTCCCCCTCTTGGCTTACATAACATGCAAATTAAAGAGCTAACGAATTTATGGTTCTTGGAAGTGACCTTTTTCCTCATCTCTCACTACCCAGCCAACAACGTATCTAGTTCCCTTTACAGACATCAGGGTCACTAGGCAGAAGCATAATTTCTGGAGAATAAACTTTCTTGATTTCTCCCCATATCCAGCCATGTTTATGAAAGGACACGGGTGCCTCTCTCAAAGTACACTTGTGACCTCTTAAAAGTGCTGAGGAGAGAGGAGGGTCAGCCACTAATCTAGCAACCTCAGCCCCACTGTTTGTAGCACATGGATGGGTCCTCTCCCCACCTCAGTCCCATCAATGGTCATTTTCTTTCCAGAATTCACACCGAATACAAAACTGTTTAAACTGGGGAGGAAGGTGGCAGCTCAATGGTGCTTGGCACAGAAGAGCCATCATCAGATGAGAAAGGTAAGCTCTTTCAGACCATGAATCTCTTGGCACCAGCTGGCGATGACTAGATATCGTTTAAAATCCAGAAATCAAAAGCAGCTTAGAGCTCAAACAGAGGGGAAAATCAACTTTACTGAGCAAAGGTCACAGTTTCTCCCAGGGCTAAAATTGTTGTTACCAGAAACAGAAAGACAATTTGCAACGATTCAGGTTTCAGAGGTACCGTTATGAAACCTTCCTCCCACTTGTACTTTCCACAACAAAGAACTGGAAGTGTCAGGGAAATGTTTCACTGGAAGCCAAGCCAATTTTTAGATGAGGGGAAACATCAGGTGGGAAAAGGTTTAAATAATCTGGGGATAAAGAATCCACGTAACTCTTAGGTGACAGTTAACAGGAATTTGCGCCCTACTTTTACCACCCGTCTGTGGATGTCATGGGAGAAAGGGTATCCACTTCCCACTGAAGTGAGACACAGAGGTACTGGGGGTGCTTGGCCATCCCCCTTCCCAGCAAGCTGTACCAGCTCCTCCTGTTTCCATCTTTTACTCTGCATTTGCTCTTGGGCAGGAGCAACAAGCGGAGTATCAGGAGCAAGACAAAAGGTTAAGCTCTGTGGGTGTAACACGGGGCAGGTGACCGGAGCCCTCTCTCCCAGGCCTTGTGTGGGTGACAGCGGTGACCCATACTGCTGAGGACATGCCCTGCGTGGTGCCAGGCTGGCACCCACAGGCTCAGGCAGGTAGTTATTTCTGCAGGGGTAGCTCAGGATTCTGCACGCAGAGGCCCCAGAGGACTTCAATCCCTTGCCATTTGGCATTATAAACCATTTCTACTGTGTGGTAGTTTTAATTTTTTAATTCACCTGAGATTTTTCTGATGTCACTGATAATACTAGTAGAAGCTATAAGGCAAAGAACTCACTTCTGGGCCAGAAAAATCTCAATTTGCCAAAGCCTGGGGAAATATTCTGGGGAAGGAACCTTATGTCTTATCCCTGTGCTCTTGCAGACACATCCACCATCAAGCCGTGTCAGAGACTAAATGCTGGGCTGGATAGTCTGACCCCATGGGACTGGCATGTATTCTCATAGCTATGCTTGGACTCTTTCAGTTTGGAAAACAGGTATTTTTGTATGGTTTTCAGCTCCATTCCATCAGTCAACTTCAAAATGCAAGCAGTATGAATTACATCTTTTAGAAGTGTGAAAAGATGGTAAAAGGTTACATGTGTCAGTAATCAGCCTCTTGAGAATGTGTTACATAAGCAAGAGTTTAACTATAAGAAGGATTATCATCAATAAATACAAGAGATTAGTGCAAACACTGCAACAGAAGGATTTAGTGAAGAAAAGCAAAATACAGAATAGAAACTGTCACTTGTAGAAAACCAGATCTGGTTCCGTGTACAACCTCTTCTACAAATATAGCAGCATATGACAGAATACTTATTTTGCAAATAACAGTTAGTGAAAATGTGCTTTATCGGGTTTGTTTACTTATTTCTTGGCAAGTCTGGCTTGCGAGGAAGTCAAACCCAAAGCATTCAATTAGAAAATCTTCTGAAGCAAATCACAAGAGTGAGCAGTGCACAGCTCTCTGACTGATCATCTTGCTCCTACTGACAGCACAGTCCAGAGTTTCGTGTTTGTTAATAAATGGCACTTTCCTGTAGTCTTGGCAAAGAATCGGTGTTGCCATCCCCATGCCCAGAGTTGGGAACTGAAGCAAGGAGGCGAGTGCTCATCCTGTCTAACAGCAGATACTCTGCTATCGTTTCTAAATAAGATGAACATCTTTGCTCACCTGGTGTCCGAATTGCCCTCTAGGCTATGGGAAGGGGTATAAGGTGCTGACAGTCCTAAATTTAGGCATTATCCTCCTCTTACTCTCTAGAGTTAGCTGGGGATGCATCCAAGTCAGTGGCTTGACCAGGGTCTCAAAAAATTACTGGGGGAGTGGAGAAATGATCTGAGTTCCTCAAATCTGCATCCTGTATCCTGCCTGCTACTATCAGCCCTCTCCAATACACAGTTTTGCTTACCAAACCTGATGTTTTAGCTGTTTCTATTTGTCCATCTCTTGTATTTGATGTTGCTTTTCTCAGAAAAGGTACTTGTGAGATCCTCATTTCATGCAGCTTGCTCAGAGACGCTTCTTTGAATTAATTAATTTGACTTATCATGCCTGTTTTTTTCACCTATCACGTGGCTTGCTCCACCTTTGAACAACTCTGTCTGCAAAGACTCAAGTTAGTAGATTTCTGAGAGTTAGCTGGCTCTACCCTTTCCTGAGTGCATAAAAGCTTTGCTGAAATTAAGGTAATTAGCAAACTCATTGTTCCAGGAATGGTGTTGAACTTTCTTCATGGCACAGCCCTTTCACTACCACATATAGCCCTCTCTGGGACTATTTTGCCACCTCTGTTTTGAGACTGGAGTAGATGAGTGGGCTTGCTGGTTCCACTGTTTTATTTGTGAGAGAAATGAGTATGTACTAGGAGACAGCATGGGTTTAGATGCAGCCTGAGCCATAGGTATGGGTTTGGTTTTCTTTGGTTACTTGTTCTGGCTACTTGCTTTGCTCCCAAATCCATTGGCACTATGCTTCTGTGCATCACTGCCTGGAAGGTGGATAGGAAAGTAGCCTCATGTAAACCAGTGCTCCTAGTACTGAAGATCTACCAGTTGTCCATTTGGGCAGAAGCTTGTGTCTGTCTTTTTTTTTTTTTTTATTTGATCGGGCCATATTTTGCCTGTTAAAGAGATGCTGACAGTCTGTTTCCAGCTGAAGTTCCTAGTCTTTATCTGCCCTTGTTTCTCCCAGGAGAAAGCAGCTTTCTGAGAATCATTGCATAAGACACAGTCCAGCTGTTTCTTGTCCCCAGTCTCAGCTTGAACAAGTTACATGAAAAGCTGTCAGAGGATAGAAGCTCTAGATAAACTACAATAAGCAAGAATGAAATAAAATGTGGAAACTCTCCTTATTTTTAAAGGAACAATAAGAGACACCCTCTTATTTTTCAAGTGACATACATGCATTAAAGTATCTACTCTGCATCTGAGGTAAAATATGGACCACACAGATACAGGGGTTGTTAAGGCAATTACTCACCAGTGACACTGACAAGAAGGAGATTTCGTTACCTGCCAGGGTCAGGAAAAGAGGAACAGCAGCTTGAGAACCAATGCCCTGGCACTGAGCTAAGATCACCTTACGTCATTCAGTTGCAAAAATGAGCCTGGGAAATATGAGGGGGTGAGAAGCCTCTGGAAGGGGACTATATATGACTCCAGGTTCCTATGCCTAGCAGGGCTGTATGTTGACATTTGCCATATATGACATACAGCATATAGGAATGAGTCTAGCTTTTCTGTCTGCTTTCAGTAAACATCCTTGAGGCATGTCTCTATTAGGAATTTTTCACCAGCTGTTTCCATTTTGGCTACTCAGCAGAACCTGAGTTGGTGCCATTGGGAACCCCTCTGCAGGCTTAATGCCTGCAGCCAGACCTTTCTGTTCTTCCCATTCCAAGCAGATTTACTTGCTAGGGAAAAAGAAGAGGCAACACAAATTCCTTACTTTCTTGTATGTGTTCAGTATAGTAGTTATAGGCGTTCAGGTGAAGTGGTAGGAAGCCTTAGTAGGAAAGGTATCATCACATGGGACCTTTGCTCTGATGGGCTGGTATAGCACAGTCCAGAGCAAACGCAGGGCCGTGCTTTCACAAAGATAGTTCATGGATGATGAAGACTTTTTCCACCTTTTCCACCAGTACTGTACCATTTGTCCTTTCACTAATCCTGCTCAGGTGATCTGAGTTGTAGTTATCCTGTTACTATTGGTGTAATTGCAAGTGAGCAGCTGTTTTCTTAAGAATTGCTCCCTAGTGTCATTTTTCCCAACATTTGTCATCGCTTCACAGTTTTTAATGACATCGTCTTCTTATTTAAAGACAAACGTATTCCACCTTTCCTAACAGGATTATGCTGTAAAACTGTAGTATTGGTTTCAACATGCAGCCAGGAACAGCTGTTTCTTAGGCTGGGTTTAGGATGAGTCTTGAGAAAATAGGAACTGCATATATCGCACCGTAGAGTTGTAGCCATCAGCTGACAAAGCAGACTGGCTTTACTCAAATTCTTTCAAATATATTTCTCTTTTTCACCAAAAAGACTTTCTGAAAAGCTAAACTAGTTTCACACCAAGTGAAACCAAGCAGAACCAGTTTGATGTTAGTTTAGGACAGCAGAATAGTAAGGAGGCTTCAAACCTGACTGAAGCACAGTTTAGCACTTTGTTTTCAGAACATTTCAGCAGTGAGTTATCTGTATAGTTTTGTTCCTATTTTTTAAAATGGCTTTAAAATCACACTTTCCTCTAAAACAACAGGACTTAATTAAAAGAATATCAAAGCCAAACACAAGAAGCATGATTCAAAGGCCTCATCTTTCAACAGGCTTTTCTCCTGACACCAAATTTTTTAACCTTTCCCCAGCTGCTGGTGACCAGAACTGTAACTTTTCCCAGAAGAAGAGCTGGCACTAAATTTGAAAATGTTTCATTTTGCATAATGGAAAAAAGAAGTATACCGCCTTGCTTCCTTTGCTGATAATTGCTCAAAGCTTTGTCTATTTTTTTGCAGCTTGCTTGCTTCCCTGGCAATGTGGAAGTCAGAAGCAACCAGGCAAAGTGATCCTCTCAAAGACCACTTATCTTCACAGGAAACTGGTTCGGGATTAGGCAAGCCAGAAATCCCCACTTCCTTTTTCTAGAGAAATTACACTGTCTGTTAATTTAAATATGCCTGTTTCATTTTCTTCCACTGCCCTTATTATAAGAAAAGGAGGAGAGAGAGCACCAGAGGACACTTACCTTTTGCTGCAGTTACTATGCAGAGTTTTTCCATTCTGTCACTTCTCTCCCCATAAATATCAGTTATGATACTTGAATGAAAATAGCATCCTGTTTTCCTTGCAGATTGTCTGGGCTGGTCTAGGTACAATGAGAAGGTGGGAATTCCAGCACTGGTAGGAAAGAGATGTTTTTACTGGAAACAGTCATCTTCAGCTGAGAGTTTGCTTTCTGTGTGTGCGCCACCATGGGCACCTGTGATCTATGGAAAATAAACCGGTGGAAACTCAGTTGGAGTAATTTGGCTGGCTTTTGGACCTTGAGCCTATAACGCTGTGCTATGAGAAATTCTGGGAAATAAGCAACCAGGGCCAGCATTGCCCATCTCCAAAGCTGCTGCTGGGAAGGGGGAGAACCCCCTTCCCATGAAGGGCTGTGGTGCGAGGCCTCCCCAAAAGAGGAGAGCGGTGCGGGGCAGTGAGCAGAGCCCTGGGGGCCAGCGCTGCCTCTCCCGTCCTCCTCCCGCAGAGCAGTTACGGTAACCTGCAGCTTCCAGATCGGGAACCTGCCCTCCCTTTCCTTGCAGCAAAGTACACTGTAGCAAAAGAAGGTGCTGATTAGTTGCCTGCAATCTAAATTGCTGTTCCTTAAAATAAAATGCCTCTTTCCGTGCCTCCCCCCCCCGCCCCGCCCCTTTTCTTTGGTCTGATCGTCAAGGGCATGGTTTTCTCAAAGGTGATTTGAGAGCCCAGAGTCCTGAAGTGGTTGCGTTGGCCTACTGCACGAGAAATACAGCTAAGCAATGAAGGAGCTACAAAATGCTGCATCCTCTATGCGATGTAACATTGACATTTAACTTTGTCCTGGAGCAGCATGAACCATGAAAGAGGCATGAAATTTGAAAAGCTTAGGGAGTCAAGCCTAAAGCAGGGCACAAAGAAGCAAAATGAAATTTTGGGGGGCCATATGAGAGAGGCAGTTTCAACAGAAGATCCATGCAACTACTGAAATTGTGAGATCCCTGCTGCTGGGCTCATTTGAACATGTAACCTGTGCTCAGTGGTGTTAACTGCGTGACCAGTTCCATTGACTTCAAAAATATCCTTAAGCACATGCTCAAGTCCTTGGAGAATGAGGGTCAGATGTGTCTCCTTCCATGGGGTGCCAGTACATGGCAGAGCACAGGCTACAGAAGTATTTCAAACATCTCTAGAGTTACTGTATTCTTGTGAATTCTAAGGAAATTCATGTTTCTGGGCTCACAGGTGCATATGGTCACCCTGCTCAGGTCACCTGCCTCTTGTGGATTGTGCCCCTGGCATATAAAATCCCAAGCTCAGGAGCTTGATTCAGCAGAAGGCATTTGTCTTTTTTTAGAAGGTTTAATCTTTGTCCAAGGGACTGCAGGGAATATTATTTTTCCCCCGTTCAGCTCTGTTAAAGGTGTGGTTCTCTCACCACGAGGATTTAGTGATGTTCTCCACATGTCTGGGGATATTACAAATATTACACAGGCTGCTATTCTGGATCTTAAAAGTGGCCTTTGGCGTTTCTTTGAAAGTTTCTCCCTGGAGGGGAAGACAGAGTGTAGGAAATTACCAACTGGGAGGCACAGATGGATCAGGGACTAGTCTCCAGTTATGATACAGATGCTATTATGGAGAGCTACTTCATCATAATAACAGACTGTAGTGATGCAAGAAACTTTGTGACACATACCCTATGGCATAAAACAAACAAAACCAGCAACAGGTTTATAGTGGAAAAAGAGATTGCAGAAAGGAAAAAGCTAACTTGGAAAGAAGAAAATGAGGAGGTAGAAAAGTTAAAGCATATGCATCTGGTTTTTGAAGGAACTTGTTCACCAGGTTCTGGAGAGTGGGAGAATGCAAGGAGAGGTGCTCAGAGAGTTCAGGGCAGGGAATCGATACCTCAGCTCACCATCAAGGTCCCAAAGGAATTTACTTGCATGAGGAGAAGAGGGAAACAGCTCTTTCCCTCAGCTACTCCAGACTAAAAAGCTGTGATGTTGTGGATGATGACAACATGCAATTGCAAAAATCTGCATTTGTTTAATAGCTGAAAATTGAGCCTGGGACCTTCACAAAAAAAAAGATTAGGACAAGTTACTAGTAAACTGGGCACATCTTGCCTGGATTACGGAGATACCCCCATTGAAAGAGTCCCACCGGGCTCTTTTTGCTGTTGGCTGAATTTCCCCTCCCGGTCCCTCTGACCGCAGCTTGGCTCCCCCAGGGGGCTTCCAGGTTTGCCTTTATTGTTGGAACTAATCAACTTGTTTGGATAAAACGCGGAACAGGAAAAGGGGAACGCTGAGGCTTTAGGTTTGAGATAGGCGTGGTACGGCATTTGCTGTTGTCGCCGAGAAGAGCCGGAGCCCGGCCGCCCTTACCTCCTGCAGCCTGGCCGCAGCCCGCGCGCCTCTAGGGGGCGCCTCGCCCTAAAGTTCACTGCCGGGAGCCGGGGAGCAGCAGCCTCCGGCTGGGTTTTGGCCGGCAAGCGGTGCCAGCCCGCACATCGCCCACCGTGCCCTTTCCCGGGGTGGCAGAGGGAGCAGGGCAAGGCAGTCCTGCTGAGCCCTTGTCTCCGAAGTATTGCTAGAAAAGTGTGTTTGCTCTAGGCAAAGGAGCCACAGCTAGAACTAGAGGGATCCCCCGACAACAGACACTTCTGCAGCTCATCCGGACCCCACATACAGATTTCATCCAGAGCTGACTGAGACATCTCCATTTAAAGCTGCTGTGGGTCAGGCCCCTTCATCCCTAAGAAAATCATCCGTTTCTTTCCTTTGAGGCTGCTGAAAAGCCCTGTTATGTAGAGAGAACTGTTGTCCGTAAGGAGATGCAACCAAGTTTATACCCTTCAAACTGAAATGTTAGAAGAGAAAAATGAAATGGGCAGGCTTGTGGATCATCAGTGGGAGTCAGTGCTGCTCTGCAGCCTGTTTTGCTAACCTGGACTGTGTGAAAAGTCTGTGTGTGGGGTAGGAACTATTCTTGGAAACACCTGTGGTGGAAAGGATGCCTGTAGATGGTACAGAGCTGTTCCCTGTTCTCAGCTATGAGGAAGGGCAATATTAGGAATTGGAATTGGAAAGATACCCTGAGTTTGTTATGTGTGGAGAAGGAGGTTCTTGGTATTTCTCTTTACGTCTTTGAGGTGAGGGACATCCACCATGGAGGTTCGTAGCCTTGGGATGATCATAGCACATATTCTTCATTGTGTCTTCTCCTTTTCCACTGTGCAACGAGGAAATAGAACACATCCTCTATTTTGAAGCAAACTATTTAGTACACAGAGCCATGCAAAGTCCAAATCATCCCTGACACAGCTGAGACACTTTAACTCCCACCTATCACAGTGCATTCATATATGTCCTCCTCACACTGGAATAACACAGGTCCCTGACTCCTTGGGAAGATGAGATTGGTTTTGGCAGGCTTGCTATACCCTCCTCTTGAGAGGAATGATAGTGCCCTATATTTGGTACTGGGAGGAAGAATTTGCCCTTGGGCTTCTTCCTTGCCCATGCAGGTTTCCATGTACTTACGTTTAAGGAGGGAGCAAACCTGGGAGAAAGGAGGAGGTGGTGTCACACCCGGAGGAAGAGTCATGAGGAGAGTTCATCCCTGAAGCAGGACATGCCCAGCGGGAGGAGGGGGAACATCTCTGATATGCACTGCTCTCCTGAACAGGATAAAGGATTAGCCTTTGGATTTGTTTTTCAGATGATCCCATGCTAACAGCTTTGGGTAGATTTGGGCTGACTTCTCCACATTGAGTCCTTTGACCTTTTAATCCTTCTGAAACAACCTATTCCTTCCCCACCCACCCCCAAACTCCCAATCTCACCAGATTGCCTTTTGTTGTTTTTTCTCCTCAGACATGTTTTGAGAGCTTGCAGCTTTTCTGGTGGACTGGGCAATTAGCTGGCAGTTCTGGCTCCTTCCTCCCAGTGGACTGTACCTGGGGCTATGCTTAATTCAGGGTGCTACTTGATGAAGGTGTTAGACTTGCAATTTGAAAGTTTTTCAAAACTAAATCCAAACTTAGGCTTTTATGATAAATAGTAAGGAATATGCCTGACTTCTGTTCCCTTATTTTAACTTTTTCATCCCTCACCACAGCTGGCAGACCCAAAGGGTGATGCAGTCCTAAAAGAGGAAGTAAAAAAACCTGAAAAAAAGAAAATTACAGCTGGTAACTGAAGCCAGATATAGCTGTGGTGTGGATGGGAGAGAAAGGAAAGGAGAAAGCTGGAGAGGGCCCTGGGGAGGAGATGGCTGTGGAGGTGGTCACATAACAAAGATGAAGTATTTTAAGGACCTGGTGTATGGAGGAGATGCAGAACCTCCTCAGACCACTGGAAGTATAGTCATTAAAAGCTGCGTGAGGATGCCTTTTATAGGGCTTGCTTCAGCTCGCATAATTTTGAGGTCCTGAAGGAAGCAACCCTACTAATGGCACATCCATAGGGAGGTTCAGTTGTCTTCTGCCAGAGGATGAGCACATGCTGTGTTAATTTCCCAAAGATGGGCAACCTGCTGTCTCCATGGCTTCCTCTGCCATTGGTGGCTGAAATAAGAGCTTTTTAAAAGGCTTTTTTCGTGCTGGTGCAGTACAGGAATAATTAGTCCATACATATTCTTCTGAGGATAGGTCTTTATGAAGATAGATCGGTATGCTTCCTTCTGCAGTTCATCTTCAAACTTGTGTGCGGAGGAAATGCAGAGAATTGTGTGATGCCTTGCTTAAATTCATGAAAGGCTTATGGTTAACTGAGGTCCTTGGGAATTAACATTGCCTTTAAATTTAAGTATATACTCAATTTTTCTCTCAAGAAAGATGGTTTAAGCATATTTGAATTGGAAGAGTCCTTTTTTTCCCATCTCTAACAATTGCTATATACAAAAATGAGTGACTTCGTGGTAGGCTGACCTCTAGATGGCAAAATATACTGAGGTTTTTTCCTTGGCTCTAGATAAGAAAAGGGTGGCACTCTGGCAGCATTTTGGGGATCGTCAGCTTTTTCCTGTTCTCCTCTAGGGAAAGTTTGTTGGAGAGGGAATGCACAGAAAGGAGGTTGGAAAGCTGAGGGCAGCAGCTGCACAGCTTTGTTTTCAGTGTGTGATGGCACAAGAACTAAATGTGGAGGAGGAGGAAGGCAGTGCCTGATCCAACCCAAAACAGGGACATCTACCCCAGGGGACAGAGAGAAGCAGAGTTATCTCAGTAGCTCATCCCACACCCCTGCACAAGGATGCCACTGCCGGACTGGCAAGGGCATGGTTATTTTCCTACACAGCCCAGAAAGTTTGTCCACTTTCCTACTACAAATAAAACTCTGCCAGGGTCACAGTTTCTGAACAGATTACACTCTCACACAGTCGCTTTTGATCTGAGCAAAGGCAGTAGCCAGTTCTCACACCCCTTTGCATACCCGTGAAGGAACATGGCACAGATCTGCAGTGATTACACTGCAGACCTGCTGTAAGACCAAGGTTTTGGGCTTAATCACATGGGATGCATGGGGAAGTAAATTCCATCTGAATGTACAATGTAAAGGAAACAGCTTTTTCACATCTGTCATGCTGTCCAGTGACTCGTCTAATTGAAAAACAAAATGAAGTACAACATGGAAATACCTTCATAAAAAGGTCTTAAGACAGGATGCTTTTTGCTCTTTCCAGGCAGTAGGGGAAATAGCCTGATTAATTCTTAAGGATGTCTGCATATGAAAAAAACCTTCTGCAGTCTCTGCACCAAATACGGTTAAATTATGTGTGGCAAATATCATCCTGAGCACAGTTTGTTTTTTTAAAAAAACCAACAAATGGAAAAAAACCCTGAAATTTTGGCAAGTCTTTGAAGCTTGTACATTGAAGTCAAAACTCCGTGGGGGTCCTCAGTGAGATCCTGGAGAGTTTGTGTCAACCAGCAGTCAGGAAACCAAAAAGGCACATGAGATTTTGGGTCAAGTCCTGCCCCAAAGGGTTGTCTCACCTTGCTCACCTTCTCCTAGGGCCCAGGTACTACACTGCATCCCCTTCCCTTCAAATCTTGTGCATCCATTCAAGTCTCTTGTGCATCCTGTTCTGGCCTGTTGTTTTTTTGTGAGGGGAGGGGCGTCATGCTGCCGCACTCCCTTTCCGCACACAGGGACAGCTGTGCTGCATCAGACCAAAAGCCTCCAGTGTCTGCCCAAGGCAGATTCCTAGGAAACGGTATAAAAATAGGGAAAGTAATAGTTTGAGACACCCCCATGACTCAGTGACTCGAAGGCTTCCTGAGCCTGAGGTGGTGCTGTTGAGTATAGCGACCCTCCATGGATCCCTATTCCACTGAGTTACTTAGTCTTCTGAAAACAGATGAGCTTTAGTGTTCACAACATCTCACGACCGATTTCTGTAGCTCATTTGTGTTTGGTGTGAAGAAAATATACGCTTTCGTTCATTTCAAATCTGCTGCCTGGTCATTGCTTTATGATCCTGGGTTGCTGTCATGGAGGATCATTATGCACCTCCTTCCTGCCACACAGGGCTTTATAGGCTCCTGTCATAGACCCACAGTCATCCCTGCCATACTGGGACTGGTTTCCCTTTCTTTCATGCTGGCCTAAGTCAGAAGTAACATGGTGAAGTCTATACAGAGGCTGTATAGGAAGCACTGAAAAGAATATGGCCGTGCAGTTTCTTAATGCAAGTTCTGGCATACACCTTCAGTTTGGCCCTAAATCTAACATGAGGGATTTCCTTATGTTACACTGAAATCTATTTGGTGCCATTAGTAACAGAGCAATAAACTGCTTATTTTTTTTTTGTTTTCTCCCTTGTCCAGAGGGAAAAGAAAACAGGGACCTGAATGCTAAAACCCAGTTTTCAACTTCATCAAGATATTGTTTCTAGTTTGGATATTTTCCGAGCTTCAGTTTTAGAAGTGTTCAAATTTATATCCCAAATGTCCATGCTCACCCAGAAATTCAATGAATTCAGGGGAAACAACTGGTCTCTGAACAGCTGTTTGTTTGGTTTTGAGTGCTTCAGAGGATCTTATTAAAATAATAAATTTCCATAGGAACTGCTACTGGAGCACTTTCTTTTTTTTCTTTTTTTTTCAAGAGGGAAGTTATGCAAGGTCTGCTGGATGATATCAGCACATCTGGACAGCTCAGAAACTGGGGAGTTTTGAGGAAAGAGGAGACAAACAGCGAAGAAACTTGGGGTTTTCTCAGCTTAGGGCAGGTAAGTGGGATCCTGGAGAGAGAACTGCAAACTCTGCCAGCCCTAGGAGGGCCCTGCCTGGCTCTCTTGCTGTCCAAAAGGTCACTGAATTTGACAGCCATCTCAGACAGCAAAGAGCTGCTGATTGCCACAGTGGGAAGCGCAAGGCCAAGCAAATACATTCGTGATTCCAGCATTAAATGCTTGCTCCATAGCTACGGTTTGTATTTATGCTCTCGGGGATCTGTGGAGGGAGGGTTTGTTTCCCCTCTTGTCTAAGTAAGAAGTGTTGCACAACAGGCAGGTGCTGGATGCCTCGGAGCAACTTCTGCTCAGGAAAACCATGGGATGCAGCGTGCAGGCGGAGTGGAGCCTGCTGCAGCTCTTGCACCTCGTGGCTACCCCTTTGCCATTGCGTCCTTTCAGCACCTCCAGGTGCAAGCAAAGCTACTTGCTTTTTAGCTTAGACCCTTGCAGCACATGTACCTACAACATCCCCGTGAGGTTCACAAGCCGCTGGGACCTGAGTGATGGTGCATGCATTAGCCCCTCTGGCCTCTGCTTCTGTAAACACAGATCTGTTCATTCAAGCAAAGGTTCCTGGAAGGGCTGCAGAGATAAAAAAACCACATTGCTTTGGTTTAAGCTTCTGCGCACATCTTCATGATATAACTGTTTTTCAATAGAGGTGCCTCTTAAAAACATAATTAGAGGTCAAATGGTTAAATGGTATTAATGGGCAATACATGTCTTCAAATGTAATTAAAAGTACTGATACAAAACTGCTTCTGTCCAGAAAGTTCCTGTGCTTGGCTAAACTTTCAGGGGCTGGTCATTACTCTCAGCCATAGAGTTACTTAAATCATGTTGATTCATAATCCTCTGCAAGAGAAAAATCAATGCTGGAGTGCTTTGCTTGTGTAACAACGTACATTAGTGAGCCTGGAGTGACTCTTCAGTGAGATAATACACGGCAGTTAAAATATGTAGAGAGCGCCTCCTGAATTAATTTTGAATCGATTTTCATCCTTTTAATATTCTTGCTTACAAAGGAATTCCTATATGACACAATGGCCTTTTTTTCTGCCAGTTCACCTCCTTGTTGGTCATTGGGCTTGTTTTTTGGTGCACTCCCAGTGTACTCGGTGTGACAACAATCTGCCCTTTCTTTCTCTGATGTCTTCAGCTGGCTCTGCCTGAAAAAAACAGAAGCTGGCTTCTCCCTTTCCTGTGGGCCCACATGCCTGTTACACTTCCTACATGGTTTTCCAGATAGCTTTCTGGGGATAAAGTGATTTGACAGAATTTGGTAAAACAAATGATTTCACTATCTTCTGAAAGATAAGGAGTTTAGGAGCGAACGATGGTGAGTCATGGTCTCTCTTTAAAGGGTTAACCACATAACTTGGGCCATGTTTGTTTGTGTTAGGATTTCTCAGTCTGTACTACCTCTGGAAAAGACTTTTAGCAGAGGCAAAATTATTTTTTTTGCCAGTATAACTTATCTCAGCAGAATAACCTGTACGTGTAGGCCCATGCTCTAGAGTTATGTCTGCTCCAGGTTAATTTTTCTAGTGCCCCTGCATCATTCACCAGCCACATCTCCTTCACAACTCCATCAGGAAAAATATATAACATAGGCCTGATCTCCTGTTCTGCTTTTCGTAGGCCACTGTAAGTGTGCTCTACCTCAGCCCAATTTCCTACTAACCAGAGCTTAGGAAGCTTATTCTGCTCACTTTTTTTTTGACAAATCAAGTGTGTGCTGAAAATGAGTACCTGATGTACACATGGCTTGCATGTGTACTATGGAACTGGGTCTTAGTTTGCTTATTTATAGATGATTAAATACAAAAATAGACTAAAGCGTTTGTATGCAACAAAATGTGTTTTGGATGGGACTGGTAAGCCTCATTTAATCTGTTACTTTAATATTAGTAAGTATCTAGGGATCGCAGAAACTAATGGTTCCAGTGGAAAATGTTTCAACAGCAGATGATGAATCCTGCTAAAATAGTTTTTATGCTTAAAAGCCTGTCAGTCTGACCTCGGTGCCTGGGAAGGTCATGGAACAGATCATCCTGAGTGTCATCATGCAACACATGAAGG
>JAOTQQ010000012.1:63924754-63973610 GCA_026546715.1 Gallinago undulata
TTTTGTGGTTGGACTCGATGATCTCTGAGGTCCCTTCCAACCACCACAATTCTGTGATTCTGTGATTCTGTGATTTTAGGCAAAGCTGCTAATATACTGGCAAAGCTGCTATTCCTTCTCTGAGACTGGCAGATGTTTTACTGTCACTTGAGCTGCAACGTAGTGCGAAGACTGTATCTGTCATTTTGATAAACTATTTGTTGTATTTTCTTCTATTCTCCCACCTCTCTCTTTATGCCCAGCCGTATGCTCCCTCTCCTTGACCTGAGCTATCAGCTTGTAGCTTTACAATCAGACTGTGGCTGCGCAGAAACACCCCCAGTGTTCTCCGGATGGTGTTGCTGAGAATCCTACCAAAGGCTCTGCATTTCCTTAGGAGGTGAACCACTGCAGGGGCAAGCATCCATCGGTGTGTTTTAATAAGCAATGGTGTTAGATAAGGTTTCCAGCTGGAGAGGAAGGAATGCTGCTTTTCCCACCAGAAAATGCCTATTCACTCCAGGGGCTAAGTTGTGTCTAAGGTCTATTTCTGCTGACATTTTCTAACATACCAGCGCTCTCCCAGGACACAGGTGGAGGAAGAATCTTGAGGCTGGGGTCTCTCCTGCATTCACAGGCACTTCTTGGAAAAGCCCCAAAACCTTGGAAATTATACATGTGTTTCTCAAAACATGAGGTTTCATCCAGCATCAGTTATTTGCACAGGAAACTACATTCTTCCCTGCAGTTACCAGTACGTCAAAGTTGTTACTCATGCAGACCTCTCCTTTTCTCAGTCAATTTAATGCAGTAGAAGTGATGACAACTTACACAAGCAGTCTTCCTGGTACATAGGATTTTTTTTCAAATAAGATACAGAGATGCATCATTTTGGGCCTCTGTTCTTTGGAGACGGCTCATGTACTCCATTCTTAATGAGGAAGCTAGGGAGTTTTTCCCTACCTCTATCTTAATATAAAGAAAATGTTTAAGACAGCCTTTTCCTTTCCAGCGATCCATAAAGCACTGTATTTGCAAATTCATGCCCACATCAGATTATTTTTATCATTACAATTGGTCTCCCTGTGGAATTTATTAACATGTTACTGGCTATTTTCATCCTTCACATGAAAATGAATCTACTGGGTATCACAGAGCTCAGTTATTATGAGTTTTTTTGATGAAAGACTTACATTGCATCTGAGAAATACAAATTACAGGGCCTAATGTTCCCCCTGAGATTTTAATTTAATACACAAAAGGAGCCACTCACTCCCTACTGAGGTCATTAGATGAAAATATTTTTTCTAGTGAACAGAGTAATTGGGACCAATGGAGCTTGTTTTCCCCACCCCCCTCTCGAAAAAGGATGGGTCAGTTTTGGCTGCCTCAGAAGGTTTATAAGTTTTGTGAGTGATCATGCCTAAGATTAATTTTGCTGTTGTTTCTATTCAGAACAAAGAACTCATGAGAGCTTCTGTTCATGTCACAGTCGTTGCTCAGAATAGTGGCCTTTTTCCATTATGGCGCGACACTGGAGGAAACTGATGAAGTCCAGATCCCCATAAGCTCAAGTACTGAAACCATGGTGCCAGCCTAACCTCCCAGCCCCACGCAACCCCTTCAGAAGGCAAAAATCCCTCAGAAAATGTAGTGGGTCAGTAAGCAACACCCACTGTCCCAGAGGGCTGCCCATATCATAGGTCCCTGGAGGGGTTCATGGCCAAGGTAGTTGGCTGCCATCAGACAAAATCATGGAGCCAGTTCCACCCATCTGCTTTTCCATGGTGACTGCTCTGCAGAGATCTGAACTTCAGGGCTGGGCAGTCTAAGGCAGATCCAGCAAAGTCCCCATATACTCGTTTTAACTCCAGCATAAACAAACATGTGCTGACGTCACCCCCAAGCTATGGCAGCGTGGGAGTCAGAGGGATGTTGGCGGGTCAGGGAAGATGATCCCACCACAATCCCCGCTACAGTCCCATTAACCTCAGTGGCTCAGCTCCTATACGTGGTTAAAATTTAAACACTTGCATAAGTGGTTTGCTGAACCCGTGCCAGAAAGATCAGTGTCTTCCAGGACTGAGCCCATTAACTCTCGCTCTTTGAGAGGTAGCGGGGGGAATAGATGAGCCAGAAAACTAAACAGCTTTGGACCCAATGAGAAAGGCAAATTCCAAAGTTGAGGAACCCTCACATGCTTTGTAAAAAAAAAAACAAAAAAACCCCACAAAACACAGAAAGACAAAGAGCAAAGAGTGTTCAGGGTTCCATGCTGCAACTGCACTTGGGGCTGTGGTAACTGTAACTTTGCATGGATGCAGGTTATTTTTGCACAGCAGAGTGAGCCAAGACATTATTCATCGTGCTGGTTTGTAGGCACAGACTATGTGTATCACTAGTGTGAAATTCAGCGTCTTATTTCTAACTCGAGAAGAACTTTGCAAATACTCATTTTTTTCTCAATCATCTCCTATTGAAGAACAAAGCACTCAAACAGGCAGCTAGGAGGCATGCTCATTCCCTGTGTGCCACTAAGCTTCTTTAACAGAAACAGATGATAACAAGTATACTAAAACCTGGAATAAAAATATGCCTCAAACAAAAGCAATATACTTCCAAAACAAGGCTCTCAACCACACAGGTTTCTCCCAGTGGGGAGAGGCTCCAAGAACAAACAGACGACACTTGTTAGTCGCATCACTTAACTGCACACCTGGAAAGCACTCAGATGTGATGGTGATGGTGATGACACTGTAAGACCCTATGCAGAACATAAACGCTGCGCTGCAATAAAGGCTTTCAGAATGGCGTAGATGGAACCATTATTTTTCCCCAGGGTTTTAGGCACTAAATTCTTTCAGGAGCCATTTAATTATTTTGTTTTATTTCTGCTCAATCTGTACAGGAAAGCTTAGTAAAAGGACTGTTCATTTTGACAAGGTTCCTCAGGGAAACCTTGAGACAAAATAGCAGTAATTTCTTCCCCATATAACTCACCAAGAAAAATCGCAGAGGAAATAAAGGGGTAATAATGGAAAGGGGAAGATTATCTTTTAAAAGCAATTGCTTGATACCAATACACAGTGAATGTATTTAATGTCATAAACATAGGTTTACTTAGGGAATACATGAGGAAATGTCAGGAGCAAAGAGACTCTTACAGCTAAAATGAAATTAAGACTGGCAAGTGTAAGAGGAGAAGGGGGGCGGGGGGGAGAGAATCCCATTAGGGATGGTTTCATGGTCCTGACAAAGACTTAATAGTTGGATCCCAGCTGTATCTTTCTCACAGATGTTGGGCTGCCAAAGCACTAGCTAACCTGGGGGCTTGACTGCTTTTCTTCCTCCTTAGAGGGAGCCAGTTGAGGCAGAGACCTGTATATACAAATACACACGTCTTTGCTGTGACCTTGCTTACAGAGAGGAGACAGGTTATAAAGTCCTGCTTCCCCGTACCACACCAGGGCTTTATTTCCTTCAGTCTGAAATGCCCAGGCTTGCTGACCCTTGAGCTCTTGACCTTAGCAGTCCCACCTTTCTTCCTGTCCTCTGGCTACACTCCTGGCTCTGATGACACCTTCCTTCTTCCAGGCACAAGGATGCTGGCATTTCACGCCTCAGCCTGCCTCTAGCGGTCCTCTGCTTGCGAGCTTGTCCCCATGCCCCAGCTGATAGCCTTGTGTTGCTTCCCCAGGGGAACTTGACCAGGGGTCCTGTCAAGCCTGGGAGATGCTACCTTCCACTGGTGAAGAGGAAACCACATCCAGCAATTATTAGTATCTTTTCTCACAATGGATCTTCCCTTATGCCTCTAGCATCAAGGTGTAATCTATGTTTTCAAAGTGGTTAAGAGACCATAGTGCCCATGACTGCAAAACAGGACTCAACAGTGTTTTCTTGTCTATACTTGTTCTGATCCTTCAATGAAGCTTCAAAGACCCACTCATGTTGCTGAATTTTGCTTAGCAGCAATGAGTTGTCCCTTTGACTTGATATACCTCTGATTTTATGGTTTGCGATTGACTTGGTGACCGTTCCCGAAGCCTCTCAGTGGCAGTACTTGTAGTGTGGCAAGCACATAAATCATGGCAGGTTTCAGGCTTGGACTTTAAGATAGAAAATCTCCCTTAGAAAATGTGTTGATAATACTCCATTGGGTCCAGTTCTTAGCTGAGGATACTGGTGACAGATTGAGTGCCTTGAGAGCAGTAACGGCTTGGTGTCCAACACATATGCCTTCAGGTGATATGTCCTTCCCTGCCTCCACGCTAGGCAACCAGCCAGAGACTGTGATCTTAAAAGTAAACTTCAGTCCCATAAATTCATATGCTCATAAATTTTACAGCCACAGGGAGCATTAGGACTCTCTACTCTATCTTTCGTTTAATACAGGCCAAAGAGCCTCATTCAACAAATTCTGCATCAAGCTCAGAAGTTCTGATTCAGCCACGGAGAAAGTTATCCAAATATTGACATAAGACTGAAAGGAATGGGGAACAGCCCATATTAAACTGTTCTCATATTGGCTATGTATCCTCATTTGCCTTCTATATTTGTAACATCCCATGTCTCACTTAAGCTTCCAGCTTTTGCTTTTTGCTTCTTCTTTGTTCTTTGCCAGATTGAATAAGCCATTTTCTTCCCCCCCACCCCCTCAACAAATCCCTTATTTGGGCTCTTCCTATAATAGCTTCATTTTCCAAACTACCAACAGCTACACTTCTCTCTACTCTCCTTTGAGCAGGCTACTATTTTGTGGCAAAAAGCTTATTTGTTTTTTATTTTCTACTGTTTTGTTTTACTGTGAGAAGCCGCGGCAAGCTAAAAAAAAGAGCATCTTGAAGGAGATACAGTAGCTAGTTAGACTGTATGGGAAGTTTTGTGATATAGCTTGTTTCTATAGCCATGCTTGTAGAGGCTTAGATTGAACACTGAACTTCAGCTGAGGCTCTGGTGATTGGCCCCACCTGCACTGGTTCCTTGACCCCACTCCTGCCTGGCCATGAACCATTTTGACTTTGATCTTGACCCCAAACTGTGTGCTGATGTCTTGGTTTGAACTTGGGCCTGTCTGTCTCCTGTGGACTTGCCTAGAGATCTGGACTCTGGGCTGTCTCCCAGCTCAGGGCTCTGGGACTGTACCTCTTGCTCATCAGTGGAGGCCCAACCCCACTGGCCCTGATGTCCCCTGCTGTAAGAAAAATCTGTAGAGCAGGAGGCTTCTGGTTTTATGTAGAGAGTATGTATGGTGGAACAGAGAGAAACTGGTATTAATTCTTTGCATAGGATTGTTCTCTCTAATACTTTACAAGGCAGAACTTTGCAAAAGAGAAAGCAATTATGAACGGGGCATCTATTATATAAAAAGAAATGGAGGAAAAGCCTGGGGCATGATTGCCTTTACAAGAGGCAGCTGCAGGATCCTATATGTAGGCAATAGCAGTATGAAGCTCCCCTCCTTATGATGCAGCAGATGTGGCTAGCAACGACTAGGGGGAAGACTCAGCAACCTGATAGGTATCAAACAATGCTGGCAACGGTCTGTTACAATTGTTCTGACTGTCTTCCTCAGGCTCACACTGTGCCAAATATGCATGAATTACCGCTAAACAGAAGAAATACAAGCAGGAGGAAAGAGAGAAACCAAGTGGAAGCTGCTTCTCTTATTCAGCCCTCCTTGTACAAACACTGCATGAGAGACACCGATTTCAGAAGGACAGGAAAAGGGATAGTGGTAGGAAATGGGAACAAGCAGGTAGGAAATAGCATGCTGTTAGCAGGAGCAGTGCTCTGTGAGCTCTGGCTGAGCGGACGACAGGCAACAGAGAGACAGCCTTCTCCTTTTCCTCCTGCTGATTTTTAAAATAGGGCTATCAGTTTTGCACATAGTCATCCTGCCTGACTTAATGAGCCGTTCTCTTCAAGTACTTCGCATTAACATGCTTATATATTTGTTTGCCTGGCTGGGTTCTTTACTAAGTGTGCCTTTGGTTCAGGTGCCCCCAGCAGACCGCTGCTCTGACAGGCTGCAGGAAGCGCTCCATTCATTGCAGCTGCGTCCCCAAATGATGCTCTGCGACTGAGTGCTTTTGGGGCAATTGCTCAACTGCTATAAGGAGGAACTTAGACAAATTGGATGTTTTGCTACAGAAGCCATTAACATGGTGCCTCAGAGAGGCTGGCATCGGTCTCATTCTGAGCAGTTTTATTTTTGCTGTATTAGCTGAGATCCCAGCAGGAGGATTATTTAAGTGTAGGGGCTAGACTAAGATATCCTGCTAACCTTGGATGTGGCTAGGAAGGCTGATGTTAAAGATACAGGGGGCAGTGATAGATTTGGGGGATACTGCAATAAGAATGGGTGCATGGTGAGCTAATTTTATACAGTTTTCATTTTAAACAAGGTCTCTTTGGCAAGCCAACCCTGTCCTTGCCAGAAAGGAGATGTCTGATCTGGCTTATTGACTCTTTGATGAAGCCTGTTTTCAGTGTCAGGCTCATTTCTGTGACTGGTGCTAGAAGATCTGCAATTGCAGGGCTTTTCTTCTCTCATTTGCCCCTGTGCTGGATAAACTTGAGTTTTGACTGAGTAGCAGCCGCAAGTACGCAGGCAGGGACAATAAGCCTATCTACTCTACCTACGTTGTTGAGAGCTTCTGGTGAAATTGGATTAGCAGTTAAATGTTGTGTGACAAAGCTTTATGTTCCAGGTTTTGTAAATGTTCTCAAGGAAAAAAAAAAATATCACTTGTCAAACTCTTTTTGTATCGTTTGGGGACAATTACAGTATCGCCAGATTAATTACAGTGTTTCTACAACGCTCTCCTCTGATTCCACTATTAAAACACAGCAGAAATCAGAGTCTGTTTTGACCTTTATTCAGAGCCTCCTGTTAAAATGACTTTCACAACAGAACCAAATTTGTCACATTTTATTTGTACTTTAATTTTATTATTAACAGATTAATGAAGCTGGTAATGGGTTTCCCGATGTTCCCTTTGGAAATGTGAACTGTGTCCCTTCCTTACATCAATCTGCTGTCAGCAGATGAAGTGCCTTTGCAAAATGCTATTAACTGTTACCAGAAGCAATTAGTCAAAATAGCAAGTCAGCTTCAAAAGGAGAGGCTCCAGCTTCTCTCAGTACGTTAGGAAAAGCGCGTTAGTAGGATTTAGTCTTGCCAGCAGACACAAGCTTTAGGCCCTGCAGTAGGTGTCTGGGTTAATGACATGTAGAAATGCAAATGTATCAGAATTTAATTTGCTTGAAGGAGCAATGCCAGGTTATTAAAAAAAAAAAAAAGCTTAAAAAAAAAAATCACTTTTCAGTGTCATTAACAGCAAGCCCCATTGTACCAGAAATATCTGTGCTCTGTTGTAAGATGCCTGCCGTGCTCCAGCCTTAAAAATCCATGAGTGAAATGCTGGTCCTGAAGGTAGTAGGAAACTGCTCCTGACAACACTGAGGCCAGACTTTGTCTTAATTTCTTGCCCAAACCATTATTTTAAAAGTATTCTCCCTCACCTTCCAAAGCACTAAAGTCCAACCCCTTTGCAGACGGCTCCCTTTTTTATGCCAGTGCCAAAAACTCACAAGATAATTCCTAGAGGGACATGCACAAACCTAGCTTGAGCTAGATTTCCCCCCGTTTGGCACCACCGTGATGCAGGCATCTTACAATCTGCTCAGTGCTCCAGCATGGGGCTGACAAAAATTCATTATTGTACACACACAAAACACAAAATGTGCTCAATTAACGGTCCCTAATAGGATGAAGTGAGAGTTTGAAATCATTCAAGGCACTAGGTAGCACCTGTTTTAAAGGCCATCAGTCCTCAGCTCCCTCCCAACTGCCCTGGATGAAGTGACAGCATCAGATGAGGCTAAGGATGGGGTATAATATCTTGCATGGCCAGCGAAGTTTCAAGCACGCCATGGCATGCCTACCTGGCACCTCAAAACTGCTTTCCAGACTGGCTAGACCAACAATGCCCCCCTCCTCTTTCTCTCAAGTGTTGGATAATGATGTTTCCAGTCCTTGTTTGTGGTGCATTGCTAATTCCATGTGCATTGCATCCATGGGTCCAACTAAAGGCATAAGATCACAAAAATGACAGGAATACCACGGATTATGAAAAATGAAAAGATTATCCATTTCTCCTCAGGATTAGACAATGGGGTTTTTGTTTCTATGCAGAAGGCAGATTTTTTTCACAATATTTGGCCCTTATTCCTTCAAACCCAGTTCCACCTCCCTTGGACAGTTGTGGTGGGCCCAACGGTTGTGTTCATGTGTGTCCTCTCACAACTGTGCCACATGCTGATACTCCCACATTGGGAGTTTTTTGGAAGCAGAGAACAAGCTGGGATCAGACCTTACTGACATTTTTCCTCAAAGAAAACATGAACAGCTGAACCTCACCTAGGGACTTGGACAAACTATAGTCTAGATAAAAAAAACCTCTTAATTCTGCCAAAACCTCATTGATTAAGAATACTCGGATCTAATGATTTTGCTGAGCATTTGCAGAGCGTGTTCCTGCTGGGTATTTCCTCCATCGCTTTCCAGTGACCGTTCACAGTGGGTAAGGTTAAAAGTGTTTCTTTTCCCTTCCAAGCACAAAAGGCTAATAGAAGAGTTTGAAGTCTAGGACTAAAAGCCAGATACAATCCACTCTAAGATGTAAGAGCAGCACATTTTATCTTCCTTTTATTTGAGCTTAATGACAGAAAAAGGACAGTCCTGTGGTCCTTCATTCAGCTATTTCTACTGACTGGAGGAACAATTTCTTGAAAAAACAGAGTATGTTGTTCAGACACTCCCATAAAAATGGTCTCTCCAGCTATCCAAACACATTGTCCGTTGTCTTGGATCAAATAGGGCTCTTATGCTTAAACATAAGGATTAAAAGACACCCATTAAATGGAGAGTTTAAAAATCTATTTTAAAAAAAAGTTTAGAATCTTAAAAGACTAATTATTTGTGCAATCTTCAGGATCAAACGCCGCTGAAATGAGGACTTGTCATGGTTTCAGCTTTAACTGCTTTATCAGATAAAACCTTCGCTCAAAGATTGTAAGGGGAGAAGAGACTATTAAGATAATCTAGTTTGACCTCTTGACCTTAGGTTTTGGCATTTCACTGGTACAGAATCTTTTCAGTTGTTCAAATATCAAAATGAAAAATCGAATAAAACCATCAAGAACACAACAGACTGCATAAACTTGAAAAAACCAGACTGTGTGTTTTCATGTTCCTTTAATTTGTATGTTTGTAGGCAAGGCTCAATAGTTAAATGGATAGCACCAAGTCCTCTGCTGCGCAGTTACTGCAGCTCTGCTGAAGCTTATGAGTGTCATCTTCCATCAGATGAGGATCTATCCTGAAGAGTTTCCAACGGCAAGGGAGAACTAAGTAAGTACAAAAGTGTAAATACTTTGAAAGGATAGTTTGTAGAAGACTCTGGATAAACTAAGCAACTTCCAGAGCCTTTCTTTTTTTCTCCCTTTTTCTACCTACTGTTTCTTTTATTGCTTAGGATTGTGTTCACCATGCCAATTTTCAGCAGGACAGGAGGGAGAAACGGGGTTGCTTTTCTTTGTGTATGTCTTTTCTAATCTGTCTGAGCTGTGTGATGTCTTCATATCTAATACATTCTGGATCTTTGATCTGAGTTGGAGGATGTCTCAAGGAGGAATGATGATTCACAGGAAAACAGGATATCCACAGGGGAGCCAGTTACTCAGTCCAGCAGAATTAATCAGCGTTAGGTGTGTGAGCTCTTGCTCTGAAATACTGTAAATAAGAAAGAGTCACAAATGATTACAGGTATGGGAATAAACAAAGAAAAAGAGAAACATGATTTAAACCTCTAAGCATCAAAAATGGTTTCTGAACCACCCACTTGATTTGTTGGTGGAACAAAACTCTGGTGTGCAGATGAAAACATGACTTCTGTTTTGCAAAGAGGCACTATTTCAACACTGGCTTCTGGTCTGGCTCCTGGGTTGTTTTTGCAAACCAGGGACACACCTAACACTGGGTACCAGGGCTGATGTACAGGAGGAGGTTACCTTCCTGTGCCCGGACAACCTAAGAGCCTGGTTACAGCGCAGTGCTCTCCCTGGCTCGCTCTGTTCTCCCTGGGTTCTCTCTCACTCTTTTTTGTGTTGCAGCTTTGTTTCTGCCAGTGAATGCCTGCAGCTAGGCTGGGCTACAGCACTGGAGCTTTGAGCAGCCTCCTGGGCAAGCAGTATAACTAATGAAGGTACTGGCTTCCCAGGGAAGCTGCAGGGAATCGCCTCCTTTGCTACTTAGTCCCTGGCTGATAGAGACCTGGTATAGCACTAGTGTGTGTCAGCCTCCCAGGAGAGGATGGTGACTGTCCCCTTCCTTGCGCCCCTCGGGCTGAGCTGCAGAGGCTGCCACCAGTGCAGTGGATAAGAAGTGGGCATCGCCACCTCCTTTGCCTCATGCTCACATTTTCGGAACAAAGTCCTTGTGATTGCGCTGTGTAAAGGACATGGTCTCTCTGCATGTAAAGTCTGCTGGAGGCATGGAGAGCCTCACAGAAGCAAGCTGCCTTGTTGCTCCATCCTGTGGTAGACAGCCGGGTGTCAGAAGGGAAGCAGCTCAGGCTGGGGAGTTTTTCAGTGTTACCAGGAACAGATCTGTGGGGATTTTCTACTAACAAATTGATCTGTCAAAAATTTCTGTCAAAAGGTGCCTTTTAATTCTTCATTTTGACTTCAATTTTGACTTGACACGCCTTGGTCATAAGGGATGGGAAGGAGGGGGAGTCTCAAGGTGGTGGCTTTCCACCTAAATTCTGGGTAGGACCTGTCAATGGTGACCAACTCCTTTTCAAAATCTGCACCTGCACAAGGCCTAGTGCTGAGCACAGTCCCTGCTGGGGCGCCGTGGCCCCGTGCTCCTGGCATGTGGGTGGAGGTTTGTGTTGATGCTGCCTCCGTGCAGATGCCTCACTGCATGGGCAGGTTCCAGCCATCACTCCTGCCTCCCACGGGTGTCCTGGGGAAAACTCATGAAAGCAGGCTGCTGCTGTGATGGGGACAAGCCCTGGGCTAACGAGGGGGCTGCAAACTCACGTCCATGGCTGCGGTATGGAGTAGTGAGCTGAGGGGGTAGGGAGCGACTCTTAATGCCAACAATTTTGTTAGAGAACTGCTGTATGTAAGATGCAACTGTCACCTATGTCAAATAATGTTTTGTTTCTCAGAAGGAGGAATCCTATTTAGATACTGACACCAAAGCACTCAGATGTGAGTGACCTGCAACCAGTTTTGATGGAACTTGTAAAGCCCAAGAGGGATGTTGTAACCACATAACAAAAAGAGGAAATGCTAGGGGTATTTGGCTTTACAAATGGCCTGCAGTTGGCCTGTTTCAAGCACAAATGTCTCACACATGGTAATGGATTTCAAATACACTAAAGAGTACAGCCACAAAACTAAACAGGCCTTAACATTTGACCTTATTGGGGAAAACAAGCCTACCATTACCAAAGAAAACTAAGCATGCCTAGCTAATTGACTCATCTTAGGACAAGTTTTGTTTCCATGAGTGAACTGTAGGAATGTAAAGCCTTGCCATCATTCAGCCAGCATGGTTTCCTTAGATCTCACATGGAATAGCTGAAAATCACCATCCACCTCCAAACATTTTGACTAGTGTGGCCAGTATAGAGAGGAGAAGCGGAGGAGGGACAAACAGAACACCAGCAACATCTTCACCAGAAGGTGGTTTTGTGGTGTTTTGGGTTTTTTTGATTCAGCATTTCTGGAATGAACATGAACATGAAATCAATTAATTACATGCTGCTACATCCTTGTTGCTGTTTGCTCATCCACCCACACACATTCCACATAAAATGACCTGAAAATAAATTTGAAGTATTTTAAAGTAGCTTGTTTTTATCCAAAGCCAGTGATAGAGTTAGCAATCTGGGGTCTAGACCTAAGAATGAGACCAGTGGTCTCATTCTCAATGATGTAAGCCATAAAAAGTTTCTATGTGGTGTAAGTCTCTGGTATTTTATGTATCATTAAAATTTGCTATCTGTAGGTGTCAAGACCCCTTACAAGCAATGGAAGATACCTTAAGACACAGAAAGACAATTCTAGACACATTTTTTTAAGACATTCATAATTTAACATTCGCAACTAGAGACTGACCACAAAACCGACCATCATCTAAGAAAGATGGATGAAGACCAAATGTTTGTATTATAAACCATGAAAGCAAGGTAAAGATTCCCCGCTATGAGATGTAACTGGTCTCAGAGGATCTTTCAAAAGCAGCAGAAGCAGTGGTCTGTCAGATAAATCAGCTGAAGGCTCTACCTTGAGTAAGCACTCTTACTTACAGATTGTTTGGTTTCCCTAGCTTTTGGCAAGTCACTCACAATAAAACTAAGCGGTTTTTATTCTGTTTTGATGAAACCAACCCCATGTTAAACATATGTTTGAAAAGCAGTTTACAGGTTTAAACTAAAGTGTTTATAAAACCTTAGTGAGGATTATCTTGAAAAAAATGAGGACTTCTGGAACAGGCTGCATAGTGACAAATTCATTTTATATTCTGTTTAACCTACATGTCAGTATACACAAGGCAAGATAAATCTGTTTATTAAGAATCCATACAGAATGTTTAGCTAAATGTAAAGCATGGTATGTCTTCATTTTATGGTATTTCTTTGTTTTGGGGGTGGGCTAGACTGTGTTCAGGCTAAATACGTTGTCTGAGATGAAATGCTTGTGATGTGCATTCGGATTTGCTTGTATGCAAACCACTGCGGTCAGACTTTCTGGCTGATACGGACCAGCTGTGGGGCTGCTCTAGCCTCAGGGCGTAATTTACAGCAACCTGAGGCTACAGCTTGAGAAGTGAAAGGGGCAAAAGTGTGAACAGCAGCAGTAATCAATGCAGGGCAGGGCATCCCTGAACCTAGTAAGTTTGTTTTATTTCAGCTATGGCCTAGAAGCTGGGAGTTGTGGCTGTGGACGAAATGCTACAGATCAAGAAATCTGAGACCAGTTGCAGCAAAAGTGGCATCTCTGGTTTAGGTCTTGTCCTAAGAAGTGACAGGTAGGTCATGCTGTAACTTGTTAAAGCCCAAACTGGGAACACAGACATTTAATAGAGTTCATATTCCAAATCTAGTAATGTTATATAGACAGCAGGGGAACATGCTCCTTCAAAATCAGATACTCACATCACCAGCAAACATCATGTGTTGTGGTGAGAAATCAATTGAGGTCTGAGTTGAAAGAGAAGAGCTACAGGCTGCTTGTCAATTCTTTTTCTACTGAGGGCTTTTGGCAGATAACAAGGGAAGCATCTGTGTGGGTCTCACAGAAGTTGACCATGCCTCATCCTTACTGTAGCTGTATTTGTACCCAGCCTTTAGCCAGCACCTGCTCGCACCCTCTTGATGAGAATAGGTGTGAAGATGCCAGACTGTGCCTGGGTGCACTAAGGAGCAACACTTGCCCTGGCCTTTTAATGTTTCAGCAGCTGTGCTGGATTTGCCAGAGGGTGTCTGACAGAGTTGTTAAAAATTGATCCCTGAGTAAACCGGCCCAGTGATATTTATTCCAATTCAGCTGCAATAATTTACACTATCTGAAGAGCAGCCTAGTCCTGCACTGGCAAATCTCTGAGATGTTTGATGTTGACTTGAAGAGAAGCATTCTTTGGCAAGCAGAGTGCAATTTCCTCATTACTAATGACTCAGGACAAGACAATAAAGAGACAACATAAAATAAAAGGAATTAATTCAGAATAAAAACATGATTGCTAAGACATGGGTCACAGCCTTGTGCCAATGCAGGACACCCATGTATCCTGACACATAGTATAGATGTTGGTTACATGCATGATTAAAATGAAACTGCTAGATGCTAACAGAGGAGAGTTGTGAGTTTAACCTTCTGTCAGGTCTGGTCACACTCCTAGTTTGGTGGGGTTTTTTCCTGCACAAGTTGTAGAGGCACCTCAAGGAATAACCATTTGGAAACAGGCTAGAGAGAAGGGAAACAGTATAATGTTCAGGACCACAAACATATATCTTCTAGAAAAGCGAAGTGTGGTTTCCTCCCAACTCCACTTGAACAAGGTTAGATATATCTGCAACTATCTGCTAATATTTTCATTGTTAGTGGAGACCCTGCTTCAACTATGGCTCATGTGCTTTGCCTGGCTAAGTGTGATGATTGCTCACTACCAGTTAGTTGGTACTCATTCTCTTGGTCTTTTCTCTCTACTGTCCTGCTATGAACTTACCAAGTGACATATGTCTTAACATTCCTCTTTATGACATATCTGTTGTTTGTCATTCTTACTCTCCAAGATACCACTTCCATCTCTTGACCCTGATGTCTTCAAAACACCTAGAATAGAAAAGAGACACATGTAGACTGCCTGATGTTAAATTAGTGACTTCCTGGAATTAATCTTTAGAACATGAGCACTCTACAAATTGCTAGTCAAGTAAGATGTGTATACAGTAAATCTCTGGAGTTTCTAAATGGTTAGTAAAATCAGGGCTTCAGGGCATGCGGAACAGCAATTTCTTACTCCCTGCTTCCTTATAAAAAGAGAAATGGTAATGCTTGTGATGGCATTCAAGATTTTGGAGATGATAGTTTTACTTCGCTGTAAACCTATTTGATCCAATCATCTCTTTTTTTTTTTTTTTTGTCATGCTGTAGACAAATATGTTCAAATTAATTAGCATAGTTCTAGTTCACTGGTAAATTTAAGTGTCCATTTTAAAAACACTAAAACTGATGTAAAATTTCTCAAGTTCATTAACTACAAACATTCACCTGACTCTACTACCAAAATTATCGGGCTCTCAAAGCGTTTGTAGTGCAGCAGTGGTTTGTTTTTTTTCAACTTTGGCTGGTTCAGGTAATTAAACGTTTGGTGTAAATGATAATGATATAGGACAGGTTGACATCACTACATGTTTATAAAAAGAACATACACACGCACAGTGACATTTTACACAGCGGTTGCACGTAAGACACTCACAAATTTGAAGTTCGGTGCTGTGGGGTGCTGAGTACTCTTAACTCTCATTAAGTTCAATGCGAGCTGAGAGTGCTTCGTGGTTCAGGTGCTCGGGCCCCCAGGGAGGCTCTGCACGGTAAGGAATTATACCAACATTCATGCCTGAGCCGGGAGTAATTTCTCCTTTCTAGTATATGCGTTTCTAATTGCTGGATTAGTACAATTGGCTGATAATCACAGTAATATAAATGATTTTCTGGTACTGAAGTGCTCTTTCTGGAAGTTAATAAAGCTCACTCAACATCGCCTACAGTTTTACAACACACCATACTGGAATAATGTAATGAGTACAATGTGAGTAGAGTACAAAAGCTGATGTAAAGTTAAAAATGGATCTAGGATAGTACTGTTCTTGAATAGCAGCAGTACAAGGTATGAATTACTTCGTTGAGCTGGGTACAGGAGTTAATCTGTGAACAATGCAACCCAGTTCACATTCATGTTTGCTCCTGTTTTGTTTCTTTCAAGATCTAATTCCTGCTCTTTTATTCAAGGTTTTCTTCCTGTGCATTTCTAGTTGAAAACAACTAGAATTCTACTTGTTTTATATGTGCTCAACCTTGTTATTTCCATAAAGGTGATCATGACTTTAACTTACATCTTCCAGTTTTCTATTGGAATTTGGTTGTTTAAATGGTTTTATAAACTTCTGTAAGAGTGTGATGTAAGGACACAGCAGAAAACCAACACTATTTAAAAATTACAGCACAAATCCCAGGCCAATTTGAAACTTTTAGAAATGTGTAAAGCCTGCAACATGTGAGACTTTTGCAGTAGTCGAAGACTTTAAAAATTTATTGGTAACTTTAAACTGTTCTCACTATATGCAAACATAATTTTATTATATGATGTCATTATTCTGGGATCCATCCAAGTCTTGTATGCTGATGAGTTTGTTGATTTTAGGGTATATTGATTATATGAGTAAGACTCCTAGTCCCTTTTTTCCCCTGCGTGAATGAGACAAAGCTATATTTAGGGAGAAATTGGCTTTGTCTACCTGTAAACAAAGATCACGTGAAATGCAGCCTCATAAGAAGTTGATGGTAATTGGTAGTGCCAAATCCTCATTACAGCAGTGGCATTTTCACTAACTGTATGGCGGATTTTGTAATTAAGAACACACAAAGAATTATGCCTTTCTTGCGTAACAACATTTTAATGTCAATAAAAAGTGGTTTTATAGTTCAAGATTACAAATAAAAAAATATTTCATCTTGACCCTTTTGCTCTTTTCCCTCAGAGAAGTCTTCAAACATTAGTTAGGAAGTGTTAAAAACATGAGGTGGATGGATGCTCGCTCTACAGAAAGCTGAAGGACTCCCTCCCCACTTTGCCATCGCTGGATGTTTTGAAATGGAAGGGTTTGCTCCAAGTAAGCCTGAAGAGCGTCTGCTTTCTCTCATGGCAGGTGAAACCACGGGGGCCTACACCACCACTGGATCCTTTCAAGCTGAACGCAGCTGGAAGGGTACTAAAAGGAACGAGCGAAGCGCCTCTCCGACTACTGGGGCTGCATCAAGAAGGCACAACGTAAGCAATGGTAAAGTCAGTAAACAAAATTTTACTGTAATATTTCATAACACAGATACTGTATTTCTCTTTTAAGTGTAAAGCTACCGTCTTACACAAGAAAGATGGACAGACCCTTTTCCAAGACTAATATGGATACAATAAATATGGAGTTTTACATACTAGATCTGTACACAGAAACTTTGTCCCACAGCCATAAAAATTTACATTTAACAGTGCAACATATAATTTAATCCTTTATTTATCTGACATAGGATGTTTACTTACTAAACACAAGCAACTACCTGGTTTTAATATACATATTTTATATATATATATTTTATATATATATATTCAACAATCTGTACAGGTTTCTAAACATAAAACTCCAAAAAGGCACAATTGTCTATACAACATGTACAAAAATGGCTGGAGCTGACAAGAAACAACAATTATTGGTCAAGAGTTCATGATTGCACGAAGATTAGTAATGGGTTTGTGTCAGAAAAATGTGCTTTAAGGAAACGGAGGTTTGCAAAGAAACCTGTAAGTGTTATTAAAAAAAAAAAAAACAACCAAAAAAATAAAAACACAACGAAAAACAAAAACTAGGTTGCTATTACAAGTCTATCCTCATCGTCACTGCTGCCATCGCTAAACTGCACCGTGTTTTGCCGCCGGGGCAAGGCGGCTGGCCTGTGTACCTGTCTGTCCGGGGAGACAGTTCGGTGGACCGGGGAGGACTTGGTTAATGCCTCGGGATTCGCCTTGGAGCGGGGCTCGGCCAGGGCAGCCCTCTTCACCGGGAGGGAAGGGATGTCACGCTTCGGCTTGGCGGGGCTGGTGAGGTCAGTCTTTTCGGGATCTGCTTTCCCCGGGCCATTGGTCAGCGGTGGGGCAGGCTCGGGGTGGCTCTTCCCGCCGTACCGCTGAGGAGGAGGAGGAGGAGGAGAAGTGGCCCTGCCGGCCTGGCCGACCTCGGCGGTGGGGAAGCTGATGGGAGCCTGCTCGGGCTGGGCCTCGCTGCCTGAGGCGGGAACCTCGGAGGCTCCTTGCCCCTCGGCGCCCATGGGGCTGACGGAGGGGATGAGGGTGGGCAGGGCGATGTTCAGTATCTGCAAGCCGGGAATGCGGGCCTGTGGGCTGGGGCTGCCCTGCGGGGCCGCGCCGGCTGTCAAAACCTGCAGGCCCACGGCGTTGAGGGTAATTCCCGGTGGCCGCATCTGTGGGGCGATGTTCGTGTTTGCCAGGCCCAAGATGTTCACCGTCTCCATGCCCAGCGGCGGCAGAGGCTGCAGGCCAGGTGGGCCGAGGCCCTGGATGCCCGGCACGCTCACCTGGCCGATGGGAATGCAGGGCACCACGCTGTTCACCTCGGCCATCCCCATGGGGTTGGCGGCGCCGGCGGCCGCGCCACCCGTCTCGCTGAGGGCGCTGGTAGTTCTGTGAATCACGCTGACGGCGGGGATAGTGAGCTGCACCGGCCCCGCCTGGATGGGGACGAAGGTGGAGTAGGTGGCCAGGCCGGCGGGGACCACCTGAATCCCCCCAAGCGGTGCCACCGTGCCGTAGGGCGCCTTGGCTTGCCGCTGCGAGTGGAGGGGGAGGTGGCTGAAGAGGTGAGTCTGGGGAGCCCTCAGCTCAGTGGCCTGCTGCGGGCACCTGGCCAGCCTCTCCTCTGGGATTTCGGCGTAGGGGGACGGCACTGTTGTGGGCATGCTGCTATCCGCCGGCGAGGAGGGAGAGCTGACGGAGGGTGTGCTCTGGGAGAGAACAACACAGGGGTGGTTAATGTGGCGGCCACGGCTATTCTCAAATGAAATTGAAAATGCAAGGTAGCTGGGAGTGCTTCCCACACTGCCTTTCAAGAATAAAAACAACGTTGAACTGGTTCACAGTCTATACTGCCCAGCTTGAACAATGAACTAATTTCCTTCCTTTCTTTTTCCAACTCCTTCCTCGCCCACTAATTGAATTTTCCTCTCCTAATTACTCGGGCTAATTTCTGTTGAACACTACTACTCAAAAACGTTGCTGCATATCCTTTGTATGTGTTTTCTAAAGAGCGAGAAGGCTTTGGAAAACTGTTTTCTGTGGAGATCACCTCCAGCAAGAAGGTTAAATAAGCATAAGATGGCATTTTTGACACACTGAGTTCCTCTCCTGGAGCCACTGCAGCCTCTGGCAGGCAGAGGCAGCATCAAGGCACCTTTTTCCGTAGGTGCTTCTAATGTGGAAGATGGGCTATAGCAATTATAAAAGATGGATGACAACTACAGTGCCCATGGAAGCGGAGGTGACAGGAGTGAGATGTGGCACTCACACCCCACTGCTGCCTCAGCTCCCTGTGATTTAGTGCTCAAACCTGGACTGATGATCATATTTATATGCTCCCTTTTCTTCTCATATAGGCTGTGTTACCAAACCAAGGCTGGCAACTCCTTTCCTAAAAACTCCTAAACTGAGAAGTCTAGAACTGCAATTTCAGTCTCATGGTATCTTTTAGGTTTAGGTATATTCATAACACATAAAGAGTGGTGTAACCTTATTTAGTTTACATAGTCCTAAACAGTAATTCTGTAGTTTTGACCAAACTCTCAAGAAATCTCTAGAGCAGGCACAAAACCGAAACCCGAACAGAAATGCATTTGAAAATTTGGTCTTTCTGGTATCTATTGGCAACAACTGAAACCCCAAATCCAAATATTAAGATCCTATCCCTTTGGTAACAGGTATATACAGTGATCAGAGAACACTACATTTTATTCTCTGTCATACTACAAAATCTCACCAATTTACATTCACCATACAGACTCACAATTCTTACAAGCAGGAATGAACCTGTGTCAAACGATAAAATGCAGCAATAATTTTTACTGTTTCTCCTTGTTAACAGTTCACTATCAAATTTTGTAAACAAAATATCCAGTAAAACAGGTTTTCAAAGAAAAACCAAGCCAATAAGTACTTAAATAAGAGTGAATTTTTAACTTACTGTTTATGCTTTTAAAAATTTCCTGCTGCTTATTTTTCTATAACTGAATGCATATACTATTTGTAAATATTGCACTCATCACAGAGAGGGCAGTAATTACTCTTTTATTAAAACCATATCTTGCATCACATTTTTCTGAACATTATTCTGGAAAGCTCTAATGCCTTTATGGTCTGCAGTAAGAATTCAAACCCTTCAAGATATATCCTTAGGGCAATCATGTATGTGACTTGTGTCGTCCCCATTACAGTCCATTAAAATATTGCTGAATTGTAAAAGGCTTAACACCTGCCAGTTCCCCTCTGTGATTTCCTCAGCAGAGTTTTAAAGACAACAGTTGTCAGAATTACTGACTGCTCCTGCAGCCTTCCACACAGATTGACCTCATCTTTCTGCATGCTCTGAAGAGCCGTGTCTAGAATAAGCGTGGACAAAGCTGATCCTTTTCAGATTAAAATGTTCCTTCAGGTTGGAGAAAAACAAAGAGCACTGGGAACTCAGGTCTCAGTTCCGCGCTCATCTCTCCTTTTGTTATCGTGCAAGGACAATCTCCTCCCTTCCTTGAACATCTGGTGCTCTTTCTAATTCTACTACTAAGCATATTTGGAGGAGAAATAAGCAATTGCACAATTTTGCTATAGTGATAAGGAAAAAACCTTTGGGACTAGATTAATTTCCCTTGGGAATTACCAATGATTCTACTGTCATATTTCACAGTTAAATGGCTTCTGAATCTTATCACTTTCCTCAGAAAACTTCATAACCGCCATCATATGTTTATTCTACGTATCTATTATATCCCTTCTTATTCGAAATACAATCTAATCTACCAGCTCCAAACTTCAGCTGAGATGACCATACTACAATTAATCCTTTCAGGCAGAATACAACCAAAACTAAGAATTTGAAAAGCAGTGTTCCTGTATCATCGTTTTTTCTGGGGTCTTACATGTCTGTGCTTCGATTCCTTTCACCTCCCTTAAAGACTCATCAGCCAACAACTCCAAGAATGAAGGGAAGGGCAAACATTTTGATCTTTGAAAAAAATCTCAAAAAAGATCTTTCAAAGGCGGATTTAAAATCCTGCTCTCTCCCCAGAGTCAGACACTCCTACCTTTGTAAGAGCTGCAGTTGATAGTAAGGAGTGGCCCAAGGCTGCTTCTGCATCGGGGTAATCCACAGACATCTGGCGACCTGGAGATGTAGGAGGGACGTCTGCCAGTGCTGCACTAGCACTCTGGGGACCCGCTCCCCTCTCCTGGGCTTTATCCTCATGTGCTTCCTGGTGGGTGAATTCTGCTGGTGACCTGGAGGTCCTGCTAACAGACTGCACTGCGCTGAGGACGGTCATCTTTGTCAGCAGCGCTTTTGGCAGACCATCCATAGAGTCCGTGTGAACCCCAGCAAAACAGTCTGGAAGTCTGATGTCTTCATCAGCGCTGGGGGTGTCCTGCAGGCCATGCCGGGAGGGGTGATGCTGGGGGCTGGCTGTCACCGAGGGGGTTGTGGACAGGACTGACTCAGCCTGACTGTCTTCATCATCATCTTCATTGTCATTTTCATCTTCATCCGCACCATCAGACTCCTCCACATCGTATCCTGACCTGTCATACCCAAATCTTTGCTTCTCACCTGCAAAAGTGGAGATTAGAAGGTAAGCCAATGGAGGTCCTGGACTGATTGGGATAGGGAGTAGGAGGGAGTAATTAGAAACACCAAACCTCCATGTCATATGCATATTTTAGACGGACTCCCTTGGATCAAAGGAACAGGGCAGATTCTATTTGTTTGTTTTTTTATTTTCTAGGGTACAAATTTTATTATAAAGCTACATAATCTTTCACCTTCTGCTTCCATGGTTTTTTTTTTAACCTTCTTGATTTGGCTGTTTTCTTTTAAACCACTTATTACCATTTGCTCCAAGTCACCCTTCACTCTTTCGCTTGGGGAGAAGCGAGCAGATTCCCGGTTCATTAAGTTCCCAGTGACGACAAATGAAGCTGGTCTGCCAACCTGAGTGGTGGGATATTCTCTAGCTGGTTCTGACTCATAAGTGGGTGTCCTTGTGCTTAATATGAATCACTGCTGCAAAGGTTTTTGAAGGATGCAAACAGAAAGACTGGAGGCTGTTAGTCAGGAATCTGTCTCGTTAACAGGCAAGAGAGACCAAAATTAGACTTTACAGATTTCTTCACTTGGCTAATGTTTTGAAAGGTGTCCTAGGAGGCAAGAAAGCCCTAATCCTATCAAAACTTACCTATGCATGAAACTTTGCTCACATGGAGAAGCCCTCCTGACTTCAAGCCTTAAAGCCAAACTGCTGTCTAGTGGTAAATTTCTCTACAAAATACAGCTCTACTGCAGCTTTTCACCTTCTTTTATATCATAACTTGGAAAGAAAGAACTAAAGAGACAGAAAATCCCATCTGCTGTATCTGATTCCAAGCCAGACTGTCTGGGATCATATTTTATAAAAGACAAAGTGCTTTGAATGCACTAATATTTTATATTCGATTAAAGGTCTGTCTGCTGAGCTGTCCAAAAAAAATATCAGCATAAAAATCATTTGGCTCTGTGAAAGCAATAATGGCTGGTTAGTTAAAATCTTGGAGATCCTATTCTAGAGAAATCTAGACAGCATCTTACCATCAAAATGAACGGTTCCGAAAAAAATCAGATCCTTAAAAGAATTTGAATGTACTACCAATACTTCAGGCTGCTACGTTACCAAAATCAAAATAAGCATCTTGAACTCCAGGTAAAGTAAATGGGTTTAATTGAGCTATCTCTCAGTAAGTTACTCACCATTATAAGCCTTTATGGTTTCAAATGAGCAATGCAATTAGGAATGAGACTAATAGCTCCTTTGAAAAAAATCCCTCTATAATGACTTTGCCCCTCTTTGCCTACACAGTAATTTGTACATTAACTAAATATGGAAACTATAGATTTTTCTACATTTACTCCAGCAGGCCTGAAACTGAAATGTTATTAAAAGTACCCCAAATCCTCTAGGTCATTGGAATGATGCTAACAAAAATATTTTTTAGAATTTTTAATAGTCTTCATTTATAAGTCTCATCTACAGACAAAGTTGTTCAAAAAAGAAAACACATTTTAGTGGAAAAATTAATTCAGTAAGGTCCATTCCAAATATATGGCAAGTAGGATTGTTGAAAATATTATTAATAAAACCACATGGGAGTTATTCAACAATTTTTTCCCTATACTTTTGTCATTTCTCTTCTTCACACACAGTGTTTCTTCATCATTAATTTGCAAAGCAAATACATCTAAAATGTTAGAACTTCTACATATGTTTAATTTCTGAATGGAAATTATTTCCCTTCAATGCCTCTTTAACAGTTCTCAAAGACTTCTCTGAGCGTTACATCTAGAGGGCGACCCATGCATTTCCCGCAACTCTTTAAATGACATACAGGGCATTGCAAAATCCTGGATTTCAGTCTGGACTCCCTCTTTACTTCAGTCCCTTTACCAACATCACATAACTATTCTATGGGAAATCCTACTGTTCCTTTTCTTTTTTCTCCCTCTCTCCACATGAATCCCATTTTCTGTGAAAGTTGATGTCCATCACCAATGACTGTCTCCAACTGGCAAGAGAAACCACCTGAAGTGATTAGTCTGACTTGACACGTTTGTAAAGCAAGGAAAACATATGCTCAAACAATGCCCTGATTTATAATAAGAAACTATCTTTTTTCCAAATCAACATTTAAAAACTCTACAGGATTTACTAGCAAATGCTGCTTGCGCAGAACTCTTCTGCATACGTCTCAGCTTTCTAGAATAAAACCATAGAAAGGGAAAGGGGAACTGTGTGTGGGACACAGATTCCTTACATGCAGGACTCCGTGGGATATCATTTCCCTCTATTGTTTCCCTGTTTACCTCCACCCTTTTGTGTATTTGCCAGCTTCTATTTCAGCGTGGTTACCTGGAGCCAGAGCCTGCAGTGTAGGCGAGGTGACAGCGATGAATGTGGTTCCCTTACTCCCACACCGCTTCGAAACGTCAGATTAAAAAAAAACCCCATTCCTGACTCGCTTGCTCTGAAAATGCACAAAAGAACGCTCTGCTCTGGCTTTTTCACCTGTGTGCGTGTTTGCTGAAACAAGAGGTGCCCAAGCGTTTGTAATTAGTGATCCCCTTAAGCACAATTGTAAATCAGTGGAGTTGAGAGAGGACCAAATGCCGGAGTTTTAAGCGGTGGGAAGACCAGGGCAGGTTAGGGGTCTTCTCCAAATGAGCTGAGGCTGTGGCCATTCCTTGTGGTGAAAAACTCTTTTCCAATCACTGTCTTGTTAACCAAGTAGCGTTGGCCCCGATCCATTTCAGTAATGATACTCTGCCTGCTACAGTTCCCTTACAGTTTTAATTGGGGAAAAATTAATTCTTCACTTCCTATCTTAAACTATTCACAATTATAACCATATGCTTATGTTGCTGATATATATAACTACAACTGACTCAATTTCCAAAGGGAACAAAATGACTTCTGTGTTTAACTTTGTGTGAGGTTGTAAAGCCGTGTGGGATATTTTAGAATGAAGGATGTGTCATAAATTTAAAGGCCACTAGCATATGGGGAAATGGCTTTTGGCATGAAAGTTCACAGTTGTTTTTTTTTTTTTTTTTAAAAAAAGAAAACAGGAAAAAAGTTTCACACTATTCAGTGAAGGCTGTTCTGCGTTATGAAAGCTACTTCTCTTTCAAATTTGTAACTGACCATTTTAACAGAGAGACTGTTCAAGACTGCCTCATTTTTTTTATAAAGAGTGTTTTTGGAAGAGTAGGGAATGTTTCTCATCTCCTATCAACTATCGCAATCTTTTCTTTTAAACCCTTAGCAACACTTTTTCTTCTTCCTGGACTTCGCAGAAGAAAGTGGAACTTTTGGCTACAGACATGAACTCTGCAAAAACTAGGAACAGCTGGACATAAAGGTATAACAGAGATGTGGACACAACTTTTGACTGGAGCTTTTGCTCATATGCCAGCTATAATCGTATTTTAAAAAGCTGAGTTTTTAATCCTAGGTATTGAAGTAAGTGTATACAAATCACAGGCAAAAATCATCTTAGTCCTTCATTTATTTTGTTGTCAGTCCTCAGTTAGCTAATCAGCTCCGTATTGTGTCTGCAGTGTTGATGAGCTCGTTGGGTAAGGCTCTGTTATACTGACATTTTACCTCAAAGCAGGGAGGGAAAAAGCTTCAAGTTCTTTAGCACAATAGCATTAGTTGGACTTATTGGCATCCTAATATGTCCATTAGTGAAGTGCCTGGGGCTGGTAAGTCCATGAACTGCTTTTTCCAGTTGTGATGCTATGATTTAGGTAACTGAAATAGATCTCGCCGTGTAATTTATTTGCAAAGCTTTTTTCCTACAGGAATCCTTACTGTACATGGTTTTAACAATGGTTATCTAATTATCATCATAGTGGGAAGTACTGTAGGCTTTTGACTTTCATTCCTAAGGGTATGGAAAGTAACAAAATAACACTAACCAAAAAAAGTAGGAGTAGCTTTTGCTTCTTTGAAAAGATTATTTACACCTAAGCCTTCCCGGGTAACCTGTATATTGTAAATCAACCGTAACCTTAGCAAGGTTCTTCAGAATCTCAACTTACAGCTTTTAATTGTGATATTATCACCAACTCATCCGTTATATGACCTGACTTAACAGGCCCCCCCCTACAGACTTAGCAATTTCTGCAGCACATCCAGTGATCAAGTTCAATGGCTTATAACTTTATCATGTTTTCTTACAACTGAATCATATTTAGGTAGATTTTCACATAAAGAGCAAAATGTTAATTTTCATTCTTTCATTGGCCTGAAAATTTAAGTCCAGATTGCTGACAAGTTCCTAAGCAAATGGACAGTTACATAAGTAACTATGGGTACACTATTAGCTCTTAGACAGATTTAAGACATAGCTTACTAAGTATTTGTTGGTTTGTTCACTATCTATTCCCACCTAAATTTTAATTTATTATATTTATTGGCTTTTAGCACCTGAGTAATTCAAAGCAGTGTTTATCACCTCAAACTGTGGAATTATCTTCAGCATGGATTAGTATCTACATAAAAGCATTTAATAATAAAAGAATATCATTTAATCTCCATCAAACTTGAGGAAAAAAGGAACATACTACAGCAATAAAGGAAGAAATATTTTTTAGTCATCATATTATCATAAACTTGAAAGTAATCAAGTCATCAACACACTATCTATTTTTCTCAACAATAACAAAGTTAGACTTGCCTTTTTTACCCGTTGTATTAGTCTTGTAATAGACTGTTCCACAAGCCTTTAAACAAATGTTAATAACTAAGGGTAAATATAGTAGTGTGAAACAACTCTAGCATCTATACCCAAACTTGCTGTCTCCTTGTCTTTCTAAGTCTGTTCATAGGCTTTACTTGACTGATTTCAGTCACGGTTCAGCTATTGTCCACTGGTCATCATCATCAAACAGGACTCACAGTGACATCTACTGGGTTAAATTCAGACTGGTAATAGCCAGTGCTCCTCAGAAATGAGAAAAAAGAACTCCGGGCTTTTGACTTTCATTCCTGAGAGTATGGAAAGTGACAAAATAGAACTAAGCAAAAAAAGCAAGGGTAAACTCTGCTTCTCTGAGGAGATTTTTTACACCTAAGCCTTGCCGGGTAATCTGTACATGGTAAATCAACCCTTGCATTAGCAACTCTTATTCCTAGGCTGTAGGTGTAGGGCTCCAGCATGCTTAATGTACATCTAGTTCAAGTTCAGACACTGGTAGTAAAAAAAAAATGAAAAAAGCTCTAAAAATATTTTGCATAAGTTATACGAACTGGTCTTCCATTCTATTTGCAAATGGAGGATATTATTGCAAGGATTTTCATTTATTTTCACTCCTAAAATGTAGGTGTAGTGAAAACACACAGAGACTGAGTCATGATTAAGCTAATGAAGAGCCATAGAAGCTCACTTAAGATCTACTATAAGTAATGTATATCTAATTCACTTAGACCCATTGTATCTTTAGAAGGGTTTATTTAATACTGCAGAAAATGAAAGTGTTTTTTTTAATATATATGTGTGCGCTCATATATATATAAATAGATATCTGAAACTTACAATTATGTCTTTTCACTGGTAATGAAAATTTGGGGATAAAATTTCTCTGCAGAGACCATTTAAACAAGTCCTGTCCATCTACTGATTTAATTATTAAATAACTATCTTGTGCAAGTTTACTCAGGCGTACCATACCATTCATTCATTAACTTACATATGAAATATTACAGGTTTAAAGTTCATAACTGTTTTAATTTGAAGACAAATTATTGATGTTTTAAAGACTGCATAGCAAAATGCTGGGTCAGCATGGTCAAAGAGGATATCCCCAGTTGCAGTCTGTCACACTAAACAGTTTACCTCGCCTGACAATTTAATTCAGATATTAACATTCCTTACATTGTAACCCTGTATTTTGGTGACAAGAACATTCCACAGAGCAGAAGATGAAAGATAAATGGATGAGGGAATGGTTTTGAATACAAAAAGCCAGGCCAGAAAGTATTTACTAATACCCAAATGATGACAACTCCAAATACAAAGAACGCTGTGTTAAAAGCTCTGATCACATATAGTTTCAGACAGCTAGAGAGCATCTCTTTCTTTTTTCCCTAGATGCTTGGGGACAACAAAATCTCAGCTTCTCCAATTACTGAAAACCAGGCTCTGTGTGTGCATGTGTGCCTGCCAGTGTGTGTGCCTGCCTTCAGGACTGCGCACAATTTTGCACTCCGTATTCCATCCACGTGCACTGTTAATCCATACTGCTATCAGGTCAGTGCTGACTTCTCTTATAAATCTAAAAAATTATATATTCAAATAATTGTGGTTGCCTGTGCTTAAAAAAAAACCCAATAAAACCCAAACTATATAAAACCAGAACCATCAAATTCCTTAGTAAATGAAAGATTGCTGGCTGTTAAGTTTCTGGCTAATTCTCTGATTTGAAGTCTGGTGGAAGATGTACAGCTTAGTTACTTTAAGCAAAGGTGTAGACGTTTTTATTGCCCTAAGAATAATCAGTATTCCAAGTGTTCGGATAACAAATTAGAGACTGACAGACAGACATTCTCTGGCTCAGGAAACCAGCCAATCTCACACGGCCTACGGGAAGAAGAAAATTTTTTTCTGAGGTCTTAATTATTTCTTATCAGATTTTCTGCACCCTCCTCTACATCATCTCACACTGCCTTCCAGGTGAGGAAAAAGATGGGACTGAGCAGACCACTCTCTTAAGAAAGAGACCATTTTTAACAGCAACTCCTGAAGTAAAAAATGTATGTGTTTAAAGACATAGTTTTTTAAATCACCAAAAGTATACGTGACAAAAAAACTGCCACGACCACACAGCAGAGAGGGGAGGGATGAAAGGGATGAAGATGTAACACCAAGAGCGTGGCTCAATACCCAAGGCCCCTCACGTTTTCCTTCGTGGCTGACGTACTGCTGGCAGAGCTGTCCCTAGAGCCCAGACCTGGCATGAGGGGTGCTGCCCCAAATGCCAGCTCTGCTGCACTGCCCTGGAGGATAAGGCAGCCAAACAGGTAGTCGAAGCTGCTTTGTTAAATGAAGCTGCCTAGACACCTCAAAAAAAAAAAAAATTCAATCACATTCAAATGTGGCCAAAAAATTTGCAAGTACAAGATTTCAGAGAGGGCAGCAGAACCACCTACATTTGAAAAATCATGTATGCAAATATTTCACACTTTACCCCTCGCCCTTTCTGACTCTGCCTTAAAAATGGGCCAGCAAGCAATTTTTCTGTATTATCATGAGAAATACCTTCAAGTGTGGCTAGGTGAGCTGAGACATGAAACCGCATTTTTAAAGTGTACAGTTACTCATTGAATTTACATGGATAATTGTAAATGCACTGTGTTAGGCAGCAATGGGAGAGGCTGGACTGGTCTGGCTGCAGCAAATGTGTGTTTATGATGGGCTTAATTACTCTGCTTCTTGGACGAACTTCTGTGCTGAGCTTTGTGCTGCTGTGCTAGTTTTGCTATGGGTACCTGAGCCAGGTGGTTTAGAGAAGACAGGGATTTTATCACCAAGTTGTTTTTTGTCTAGGGTTTCTTAGTTAAAGAAAGAAGTGTCACCTGCTCTATTTTGAAAAAAAACCCAACCAAATAAAACAACCAACCCAGATAAAAAAACGTTGCAATCTTATAATTAAATTTCTGGAAGAGTTTAATGGATTACGTGGCAAATCCTGTTGAATGTTTATCTTGCTTTTTTTTTTTCCAAAATAAGTATTTATTTTGTTAAGTAATTACTGTGCTGAAACAAAGAACCCATTTCAGGGAATATATAATTTATTTATACTACGGTTACACACACCCGTACACGTTATGTAAGAAGAGAGTGTCTGTCTCTCTCTCTCTCAATTAAATAGTCTTACAGCCAAAGAAAAGCTATCTTTCATCAAATGTTTGAAATGGCGTACTTCTACTGGGTGTTACTGATAATTCTGTTAACATTTGAAACATTTCCCATTACATATAACCACAAATGCAGATTTTAATGCATGCAATCGGGAATATCGATTTATCAATCAATAAAATGTTTTCAGTTCCCAGTAAATGGAAATACCTGTTCAGCTGTAGTTTATAAAACTAAGTAATATGTCGAAAGCTACAGAACATTGCTTTAAAAAGTTGCAATGATTTTTCTGTCATGTGAAGGCTGAAAATGTTAATGAAAACTCTTCCTCTGTGAGAAAAGGACAGTAATTTATACTGCTGCTTATCTTCTGTGTTATTTATTTGGAACCTGAAATCGCAAAAGGGGAACATGTTTCTACATTACCAAAAAGGCATCTATCGAAGAATGCCAAAAAAGGGAAAATGCAGGTTTCTTTGTACCTAGTGCACTACTGAATCATACCAGCTGAGTCATATTCCCAGCATTATTTGGAATTAGGTTCAAGCTGATTCGCTTATTCTGCTCGCAGTTGTCATATGAGAGCAAGTGCGCACATCTTTCTTGCCCTTTACTGTTTAAATAAAGATCCCCACTGCTATCTTGTCTCAAAACCTCATCTGCAATCTAATAAACTGTTCCACTGAAGGAAGAAAAATGCAACGAGGCAAGGGAACAGGTCTTATCTCTCTGCTGAGAAATGGGAGGAAGGAGAAAATGCCACCACTGCTCTGAGACATGTCGAGGTCTGAAACAGAGTCCAAATGCACAACCCTGTTCTCCATCCCACTGGGTCTGGTGCAGCTACATCTTTCTTATCATGCCAAGCCAAAACCTCATGACCTTGATTTGGTTCTCTTCACCTGTCCTTGATTTCATCTCCTCTTCATCGGAGTCATCTAAGGATGAGGGAAGTGCTGAATTCCAATTATTAGCAAATACATTCATTTTGATAACACTCTCATCACTAATGCAGAAGTAGAACAGGTCAAGCTGAAAAATGTTCATAATTTCTATCTGCTGATTTATACCAAATTATTTGTGAATGAGGACAGAACTCTACACTGGAAGATGATTAGCCTCTCTGCAAAGCACTCAGCAACATATTTATGGTTCGGGTGGCATGTTAGTGATATGTGTATCTCAAATGTGTATGAAATGTGTATCTAAAAACTTTGACAATCTTATGCAGAACTATTTTCAAAGAAACACTACAGTTGACTATATTTTTTTTCTAGGCGAACAGCTGTTTTTCTGGTATTTTCAGTCTTGTCATATTTATCTGTGAAACCGATAAAGTTAAACTGCATAACACTTTCTGAAGAATTCAGCAGCAATTTATCTTTAGCATATGCTTGCCATTTCTTTTAGTGAAGGTTTTTCCAGTATTTCTTACTCCCTTGGACTAGATTCTAAGGTTTTTTATCTCTGTATCTATTCCCTGTACAAGAATTTAAAAGCTTTGGAAAAGGTAAGAAACTGAGATGACAAGATAAATACAAAAATGCAGTAAAGAAACAAGATTTCAATTTCTTACCAAATTCTTCTTCTCCATCCTGGTCGTCTATTAAGCCTACCGAGACTCCCAAATCCATGCATTTCTTGCTATGTGCCTTTGACTTCATATGTTTTGTTAAATTTCCTTAAGAAAAAATGAAAAAAATTAAGTGCTCTGTGACTATACAAATATACACTCAACATGCCTATATCTTGTTCAGCTACATTCGTAACCACCTGTATAATTTGATTTCACACTTGACAGAACCTTGCCCCTCAATGCAAGCTGCCAAGGGCTGCGGCAGATTTACCATCCTGAATGCTACTAGAACTCTGGCTACATTTCATGAAGTTCTTTATTGAGATAAAACAGAATAGGATGGAAATCCTAGATAACGATGTATTTTGCACTGGTATAAAAGACCCCGCGTTTGTTTATGGCAAAGTATAAAAAGGGCTGATTCAGTCTTCAAAGTCATGTTGAAAGAAAACTACTGCGTGAAACTAAAGTTCATATCTTTCAGCTCTATTAGTATTTAATGGATTCTATTTTTAGTGTAATCGTTTTCACTGCTGACCTAAACAAACAGATTCATTTTTTTCAAAATCAGAGCATGAACATATTCTATCCAAATCTCAAAAGTGAATGCAAAGCTGCTGTAGATCCCACAGGCTGCTCTCTCCTTCTCCTTTGAAAAAAAAAAAAAAGTTTGGCAAATATCATCATGAAAAGATTGACTAGATCAGAGGTCTGTAAATGATAATGTTTGTGAAATGTATATTATTACAAGTAACTGCTCATTTATTTAAATTTCCTATTGTCTCTCAAAAACCTTTTTCTTTGAGGCATTCAAATGGAAAAAATTACAGTGCGTGAAATGGTGGCCCTTCCATAGTTTTGGAACGCTTTATTCCTCCTTTGAAATGAAGCTAGGAGTTCACCCCAAATTTTCAAATAATTGTTATGAAACTATACAACTATATTGACTCTCAAATAGCATATTTCCCTGCTTTACATGCTACATGAAGTTACCAGCCACACCGCCCTTTCAGTAAGGGTGGGTTACCAAGCATCTAGCACCCAACTGCGTGACTGACTCTGCCAGCTGTAATGGCAACAGCTGGGCACAGCAACTGCAGCAGAGAACTGTATCTGCTACAACTGAAACCAGGGAGAACTTCAAATGGGCAGAACTTCATTCCTTGAGCTTGGCCAGCACGCCTGCTCTGCAAAAAGCATAATTGGAATTTATTGGGTTCGCACTCTGGCACTTCATCTTAAAGGTCACATGATGACCCAGCATGTCAGGATGCAGTGATAGGTTTTGACACATCTAAAGAATATCCAACCCACTTCCTGCAGCATTGGGTTGTTTTTTGTGATGTGTAGTTTCAAATCCACTAAAAATACTAATATTTCTGAGGTTACAGCTGGGGGGGATTATTGCTAAATGATGTTCAAAGCCAAGAAAAAAATTACTGCTTAGAATCTTTTTGCTGAAACTATTTTGGCTGTGATATTCTCCTGTCTCACTTTTGAGTCCTGGACCCACTACTGTTTAATATACCACCTGCTTAAGCTAGGGTGCATTAAAGTATCTGGTGTGACAGGTTTTGAAAAGTAGGGGTCCCTCTTTGTGTCTTAGAAGGTCAAGTGGAAAATGTACCTTATCCTTCAAGGTTATATAAAACATTCTAATATAGTAGTTTAATGAAAGCCAACTTCTTTCCCCGGGACATCAGTTGAGTTCCAATAGGAGTACAACAAAAGATTACTGCTAGTGACCTAAAATTCTGCATTCCCATCCCAACCGTGGCTAAGCAGCCAACCAGCTCACTTCACCTAACTTTCATCTTACTCCCATATGATTTCCCTCTTCCGCTTCTTCTCACCCACTGTGGCATGTCACATAGTTCATTCATATAAAATTGTGATTATCTGAATAAACATACAGAAGACAATGGGAAAGAAGTCAGAAACTACAAATATTTGAAGCATTAGATACTAAAACTCCACAGAGAGGCAACTCCTTTAGCTTACGAACAGCCAAATGTGAGAAGAAAAGAAAAAGGGGGGAAAATGCACACTGAAAAGTGCCCCCACCTTTAGTTTTGAAGGAAAAGTTGCAGTAATTGCAATGGTAAGGACGGACATCAGTATGCGTGCGAATATGCTTCTTCAGCATGCTGGGTTTTTTGCAACGTATTCCACATTCTTCACAGATGTACTTCCCTCTGCCTCTCCCCCGAACATACACATAGTCTTCATTTGATTTGTACCTGGAGACAGTACCATAAGAGTAAGGCAATTAGTTGTAAAGGGAAAATTATTCTAGTTAGAAAGCATGAGCTGCCAGAATTTAAAAAATTATATATAAATATGAATGACTGACAAAACTAATCATGCTCTTTTTCTGCTCAACTTACGTATTTATTTGTTCAACTCACATCTAGATTTTTCACTAGGTAATCATGGACTTGTTTAGGAATAATGGCACATCTTTTTTTAATAAAGGTACTGTTTGACACGAGAAATTCCAAGACTTCAAATTTCCACTTCGCAACACAGGAACGTACTTTTTTAAAGTGTCAGTTCTTGGAATCGGGTTTGGGCACCGTGAGGAAGCTTTAAAAGAGCAACTTTGAGGCTCTGCGTTGGATGCAGAGAAGGAACAACATTAGTTACGACAATGGGAAAGTCTTTAAAATTCTCTGTCAATGTGCTCTGGACCCAGCCTGCTGGGACGGTCTCTAGGTGGAAAAAAGTCGTTCAGATTCAATTCCACCCTTTGTATCTCTGCTCAAGGGTGGTAAAGGTTGTGCTTTAGCTTTTGTGAGGACCTCCCTGCAACGTTTGGATTGGAGCAGAGACATGTAGCTGTTTTACCTGGGCAGCTGGTAATGGCTTAACTGCTGGCCTAGACTGGATTCAAACCGGGAAACAATAAATGGAAAGCCCTGGAGCCCGGCACCAATTACAGGAATAATAAAATACGCACCATTTGCGCTCAAAATTTTTAGAAGTGTCACTGGCACTTTTCTACTAAAAAAAAAAGTTTTATAAGATGTTGCACATGGCACAACACTGTGGCTAAAGCAACTGTTATTCATATCAGGCAACCAATTTAAAGTATTGCAGTGCATGGAGAGGACTCTCAGTAAATATTTCCATGGCACTTCTCAAATCAGGAGTTCTCCAGACTGTCTATGCCACAGCAAACTGCCAGAGACTGTGCAGCCTGCTGCTTAGCCCCTGGACTATATCCTCTCTGCCCACAGTCACACAACCTTATTGCAGAACAGGTATTATTTATCACTTAAGAGAAATACAGGAAAATAATTTACATCTATGGCTTTATCTAGCTGCCTTTGCTGCTGATTAATGCTAGTTCTTTGGAGAAAAAAAATGAATTGCACTGCCTACTGTTCTTTATTTCACTGCCCCCTCCTGTAACTCTCATGGCTCCGTGCTTCTGATCACTTTCCATTTTTCTTGGAAACATAAACCAACATCCATGGACCACAGTATGGGAACTGTTGTTTAAAATAAATCAAACAGGAAGCAACATCTCTGCAAAGTCTAGAATCAAGGAAAAAATATATTCACAACAATATCTACTATACAAAGTACAATACTTGCCCTCCATCAAATATTTTAACTCTTCTCGGTTCAGTTTTGACAAAGGAGTTTTCTTTATCTTGCTCAGTGCTTGATTCAGAGTTTTCCTTATTGCTGAATTCAGTTGCAGTCAATTTTTTTCTGTTTAACGCTCGCTGAAAGAAAATGAGATATGCATATCATTAAAATTAGTATCTTTCATATGCCATTCAAACCTGTAAGTTATGATGAATAAAAGCAGCAGAGAAGCCACAATTATAATAACTGATTTTTAAAAAATGTTAAGATACATGAAATGAAATATCTTTTGCTAAACTTCTTCTCTGCTATGCATTGAATATTTGTGGGCTGGCAAATTGACATGGAGACTATGGCACTGTGGGAAACCAGGAGTGCTTTGAATCTACAGTAAGAGATGCCTCTTTCTTCTTCAGGGAAGGTGAAGGTGACATGTCTTAGCTCACAGGCAGCCCTTCTACAGGGAGAAGATGCTTATAATGAAACCCAACTGCTTCCTGAACAGCTACAGCTTTGCTTCTCTGCCCTCGACACAACATCTGGACCATACAGATGGGGCTCTGCAGCTGCATGATGCACTGCCCACCCCGCATTTGATAAAAACGGGGAAACTTAAGTGCACAATCAGTTATTTTTGCTTTTTCCCCACTGCTCAAGTCCCGACGTTTCAGTAGCACATCCCCAGCTCTAGCTGCTTGGTGTCCACCACAGCAGGGCAGGGGCAGGGGAGAGAAGGGTTTCCCTGACAGCTCTCCATCCCACAGCTGCAGGTGTGGGAACTGATTGTTCCCAATCTGGTGAGGTTTTTAACAGGGGCTCCAGAACCCTCCCAGGGCAGGACTCCACACTTGATTCCCACTGCCAGACCAAATTACAAGAAAAAGCATACCAGTTGTCTAGCAGAACAAAAATACATTTCTCCATTTCCCCTGATTATTAATTAAGGAACTTTTTTTTTTTTTTTTTTTTAAAGGAGGATGAGTTCTCCCAACATTTGCCAATTAAAATCTACTCCTTCGAAGTCTAGGATATTTATAAAATGGGCAACAATGAAGGAATGATCCAATTAGCCGGCAATTATTGCTGCTGTATTTATAAACTGTTCTACCCACGTAGCTGGCACACTTACTTCATTTGCTCATATTGATAAGTGAATAAAACGATGAGAGAAAAAAAAGTCTGGCCTTGTGTTTTCTACTCATTATAAAATTTAATGCTGTAAGTTTGTGAATTCTTGGCAAGAGGAATGACTTCACTGGCTGACTTAAAATGACCAATAAATTACACTGGTCGTCACGTATATTGAAGGGTGACATCATTTTGGCACCTGGTCCTTGCCTATAGCCCTCCACATGGCTGATGAGGAATTAACAGAGATCAGAGGAAGAGTTTGATTCAAAGCCCCAGGAATCCACGCAGGCTGCAAGTACGATTCCAGTCCTTGCTCTTTCACGCAGCCCTCTGATTGATTTGGGCTGGATTTTCAAATAGCCGAGCAGTTCTACCAAAGCATACATGACAGCTCTGCCTGTGCGTAGGAAGAACGAAATTTCACCCTGCATGTTTTAGCGGCATTCACACAAGGTGAAAGATGTTCTGGATGAGAAACATCAGATGTGGGGCCTGCAACCCAACCGTGTTGTAGTGCCTCTACACTACTTGGCACGTGAATTGCTTTTGTTTCCACTGCAAACAAGGAGTAACAAGCTGACATTTATAATTTAACAATGACAAGAGTAGTGGAAAATACAGAATACATGTATTAAGTCCAAAACCACATAAATATTCCCAACAGCTGGATTGATGCAATCTTTAGGTGCCTGATCTTTCAATATTAAATACTAAGTATTCTTTCCCGATTTAATTTTCAAGAATGAAAAGACAAAGGAAAAAGACTGCAGAAGTATTTGGCTTATGTTGTTATCCAAGCTATGGTGAAACTGCATTATAATATATTGTATATTCACAGGAGCTCCTAGAGTGCAAAATCTAACACAAGACCAAATACCTCTGGATTCCACACCTCCCGCTTTTTTTAACACAAATGTTTATGTACAGAGATAAGATAGTCTAACACAGGTGTTCACATTACGATCTGCCTCCCACTGATGTACTTTAATTTACTGGTTATATGCTATTTTAGCAGTTGTTTCAGTGTCTTAAACGTGCAAAATGCTGCTCTCACAGAGATGCTCTAATAGAAACACCCAGTTTCTATCACAGAAATCTACAGAAAAGCTCACTGATAATGAAAAAAGCAGCCTCTCTAGTTTTTATGAAAAATTCCAAATTGCTCCTGAAAAGAAGCTGGGTCCTCTGTAAATTTTAAAGAACAGCCAGTCTCTAAGGAACACAGGTTTCCTGTGTGGAAATCTTTTCATGTACCTCACATAAAATCCCCCCAAAATCCCACACGTACTGGTGAAAAGGGTAAAAAACATGGCAGGCTTTAAAATGTTCCTCTCCACAATTACTTATGCCTTTGGTTTCTAACATAGTTTTCTCTCTCTTTTCTCGTAGAGACAAGGATAATGATTCATTTCTACTTTACTCGTTTTGCTCCGATTTAACTCCACTGTCTTCAATTACTGGTATGAAACTGGAAAAAACCCTGCTCTTCGGGCTGCCTAGAGACTGGAGTTCAATAGATACTTCTGGTACTTTACAACATCCCTTGGAAAAAAAACATGCTTCCAGCCTGAATCAAAGTTATAAATTTCGGATTTTAATATTCATTAAACACTTTTCCCATTGGCACATAGCCAGTTGAGGAAAATGTTTTTAATATCTTTAAACTTTTACTAGTTTACACATAAAAATCTTCTGCATTTAACTACTTTCCAGTGGTGAGCTGGACTGTTGTGGCACATCATCCAAGAAAGGAAAGCTTTCCAGTTAGGAGAAACTTTCCATTCTTCAGCCTATTATTGCCTGAAAATCTTCACCCTGGAATACTGCACACATTACTAATTCACTTCAGAGACGGAAGCCAAGATCAATGTGGGGGCTTAAGAAAGGCTCCTGAGACACCACCAGTGATTTCAGGTGAGGAAAACTGGTGAAAAGTAATAATAAATAAAATAAAAGAATAAAATAAGCCTTTCCATACAGGTGAACCTCCTGTTACATTTTAACGTGCAATACTCATTCCAGGAGCTTCTTTCACAATAACATTTTGTGGTTTGTTCTCTGAATCACTGGAACGTGGCAACTTCACCTATTGCCTCTGAGCAGCGAATTGTGAAGAGCAAACAAAGTCCCAGGGTTCCTTATTGTTTGCATTTCGTTCACATGTCTCTTCATTTCCCATGGCATCTATTGTTGAAAGAACCTCCTTGTTTGGTGGCAGTGATTAGTAGCGGTTATGCAGCAGCATGAGGTCTCTGTAAACATGACTTGGTTCTGGGGGCTTTATCTTGGTGAGATCAGCAGATAAAGCCCCACGAGTAGAATGCGCCAAAGCACTCTGGAAAGGGCTACGGCTAAGAGAGGAGGTGAGGCATAAGAGTGCTGCATTTTTGTTATTATTTATAAATTGGATTATAGTAGCACTTAAAGCTCTCCGTCAGCTCAGGGTGAAAACGTGCAAACCACTTGAGGCAATCCTGCTTTAGCAGGGGAGTTGGACTAGATGATCTCTAGAGGTCTCTCCCAACTCCGACAATTCTGTGATTCTGTGAGCAAACACAACCCCCAGAGACTTGCAGTCTGAACTGGCTCCCAAGGGAGCTCAAGGGAACTCTGCCACGCTTTTAAGAGGGAAATCAACTAATTTTTTTGGAGAATCATTTGCCAATTTGTTTGTTGGCTTTGCTGTTTGGGGTTTTTGTTGTTTTTTTTTTTTTTCAATGGGATATTAATATCTTAAAGGACCTTTGATGTTCTCCATCCTCAGTCTCAACCAGAAAAAAAAGAATCACTGGGCATGAACCGAATGAGGAATTTCAGATTTTGCTTTCTTTAAGCATGGCTTCCCTGAGGAAGTTTCCGAGTTGGCATCAGTTATTCCATTACTGGGTCTAGCTGGAGACCGGCAATACAAAGGTATATTGTAACAGCATCAGCAGCATCAGCCTGGAAAGCGGCTTAAATCCTGCTGCCGGAGTCATTAAAAGGGAAAGCAGACAGAGTCTGGAGGTGTTAGGTCGTATCAGGTCTTTGAAATTTTTAATTTCTGCCATCCTATACCTTGCTCATACAATCTGAGAAGCCAATTAAACTTTAATTGGTGCTTTTGTGCTGCACTTTCTTCCTTCATAATGGCTCGGAGTAAAACCTGTAAATCAGCCGCAAGCAGAGCTTAAGAACTCTTCATTTTCCCCATGTTCCTCTGCTTCAGTCAGAACGTCAGCAAGAAAGACTGAAGAAAGATTAGTAACTGTGGTTCTTTTGTGGCAGAAGCACTGTAAATGTACCTGACAGCTGCCTATTATGGCATTTAAGTGCTCCTAGAGTGTTTAAAAGGGTGCTGTCAAAATATTTTTCAAAATATTATTATCCATTATTTTATATTCTAAACAGAATTTGTTTGTAGACAAAATTTGCTGTTCAAGAGGCATGCAGCAGCTTTGTTATCAGAGAATTTCTTCTGATACACTGTTCTTTAAAAATAAAACAAACATGAGTCAACAACACAACTGACGTGAGACTTGCCTTATAAAGAATCGCTCAACTATGTAGAATTTAAAAAGTTAGATCTCTGATCTCTCAATCCTGTTGGTTTTGTGGTTGTTTTTTTTTTTAAATTTAGCACTATTTAAGTACAACATCTCATTAAGTGTATGAGGGAGCAGGCTGAAAAAGGCTAAAAGCCCCATCCAGCCTGGCCGTGAACACTTCCAGGGATGGGGCATCCACAGCTTCCCTGGGCAACGTGTTCCAGTGTCTCACCACCCTCCGAAGAAGTTCGGCATCACGCACAGGATGCACACAGCAAAGAAGAAAGAAGAACGTGCAAAACCATATACACCAAGGACCTCTTCAGAAAGCTTTACAGCTTCACTAGGTGGGACAATAAAAGCTAGAAAATAGACCATTTAATAGATCCATTTAATAGATCGGACGGCCATCTCTTGCCACACTCCAGGGCAGAGAGCATCCTGTACCCATTCACAGAGGCGGTTCAGTTACTAAGAAAGGCCAAATCCACTGCAAACCAGCACAGCTTTGGTCCCACACACAACAAAACCGTCCAGTGAGCGAAACCCTGGTCAGAGGTGTGCAGCCCCGAGACAGCTAAGGAAATGACAAGTGACTGCGCTGCTCTTCAGTGCCTGAATCCGCAATGACGTAGTGGTGTATGTGGGTCACAAACATCGCCCGGAGTACATTCCTCTGCGCCAGATTTAACGTCATCTTTGGAGCCCTATCGATCCAAGGAGTTGTCAGGGTTTTTACGGCAGCTGTAATTTGGTTTTAAACTTGGCTATTTTTGTGATTATTTCACACCACCCATTAACCTAAGTGGGAGAAAGGGAAGCGGTTTGCTGCTCACAGTTAGATGATCAGCGATGGCGAGAAATATTTCCATGACGTATCCATGGAACCTGTTCAGGCTGAGCACTCTTTTATACAGAAAATATCAGCAGATTTTTAAGGCAAAATATGCAATTATGATCTTAAATTAACCTCTTTTAAGTTAAAAGTGTTTAAAAATATATTTATATCAGAACTATTTTTATCCTACCCTTTGCATTTAAAAAATAGCCAAACACATTCCTGCCATGATAAACACATCATAAACAGATTTAAACCCAGGAACTAATTTCCATGAAAAGCGATAAATCCTTATGAACAGGTTTCTTAATGGAATTACTTAAGATCTTTTCAGCAGTTTCATCCAGCGTAACTAAAATAAATAAGCACATAGACTATACATGTCAGGCATTTTACATTCTCTAAAATACGAACAAGCAAGATTTGCAAAGCACACGCTCTGTGAACAATCAGCAAACATGGAGCATAGCTCGAGTACCTTGGTTAAGCTGTTCTTCCACTTGCTTGAATAGACCAATACATCGGACCTGGGGTGAGTAGTTCTGGCTTGAGTGTACAGTGGTTTTTCAACTTTTTGTTTTGAATTGAGGAGGGAGAGAGCTACCTTTGTCGACAAACCAAGTGGATTGGGATTGTTGGGACTAATGGTCCAGGTAGAATAGGCTGAGATCTTCTGGTCGTTTTGCAGCAGATGCAATGGTTTTCTCTTCAAGAGATAACACCACGTAAAACTTGTTGAAGTCTTGAGGCTTGGGAACGACAACCTCTGCATCTCTCCCGCGTTCATTGCAGCCAATGTAGTTACAGGCTTTGCTTGGTCCTGGCTACTGATGTGCTTGCTCTCATTACTGTTACTTGGGGACCTTCTTTCTTGGCTGCTACTGACAGCCTTGAGAAGAGAACTCTGGTTATTCACGGGGGACAATTCAGATGGTTTTCTAACTACAAACACTGGCGGTGCTGAAGACTTAAGGTCTTCAGATTCTGGTGACTCCTTTAGGGTTTCTGAAGCCCCAGTGTCAGAGGAATGACGGTCAGGCAACAGCAGGTCTGAAGTACCAGCTTTGCTGCTTTTTTCATGCTGTGTAACACCATCAGGATCTAAGAGGTGATTTTCAAGGGGCTCTGTGGTGCAAACCTGTCTTACCAAAACCGGTTTCTTTTGCTTACTTGTAGGGTCATTAGACCTAACGTTCAGTGAATGCAGTGGTCTAGCATCTGTCATGCAGGCAGCTCCGCTCTCATCTTTAACACGTTTCTGCTGTTTTTCCATGGCAATATCCAAACTGTTGGCTGGGGAAAGCATTCGTTTACTTGAAGCTGTAGCTTCTTGTTGAGGGAAGAGTCCACTAACTGGCACTTTCTGAATAATATTCAAAGAGCTTGACAAAGGTGAATTTCTGGTTCCGCTTTCTGGTAGTGAATTTTCAAATTCCAATGAATTTGGCAAAGTCCTCTGATGATCTTTGTGAGATTTTGGCAGCTGAGTTTTGCCTTCAACTGTTGGCACTGTAGCAACATTTGTTTTGCAAACAGACTGATCCTGGGTCACTAGAATGTGCGGAAGGGGTGTAACAGTCGCGAAGCCATAGGAGGGCATGCTGCTGTGAATACGGACGGGAACCACGAAAGGGGGAACCGGAGGCATTTGACTGCTGCAGTTATTAGGGACAATCTGCTTTAGAGGAGGCACAGAGTACGGGTTAGACATGTCAGACAGTTTAGTCTGCAATTCAAAGGAGGGTGCATTCTGGTCCACCCCAACTTGACCTGCAGTCTGAGTTGATGAAGTATTTTTTGGCAGTTTAGAAGAGTATGGCTGACCTATATGTAATGCTTTAACTTGAAGCTGATACTTCGGAGCAAAACAATCCTTCTTTTCATCGGCACGACCAGAGACCGCGTATGTGCTCACTTGTGTCCCGTGGGCTGACGTTTTAGTAGATGTCTGGGAAGGCTGATGTGTCGAGGATGGCTGTCCTTGATTATTCAACATGTGATCTAGAGGCTGCTGAACCGAAGACAGGCTAACAGGATTACAATTCTGAATTGCCGAGTGAGGCCTGGAGTGAGTCTGTGAATGCTGAGTGCTTGATGGAAACTCCACCGAAGAACTGCTGGAGGTCTGCAGCCTGTGCGATGGCACCGTGGGCACGTCTGTAGCATGAGCTGTCTGAAATGAGGAAGTCGATTTAACTTGAGGCTGGTGACTTTCTGGAGCAATATTTAAAGATATCTGCCTTACAAATGGCCCCCTCCTCCTTTCTAGCAGGGGCACGTGTCCAGTAACTCCATTTGCAGATGACACTTTCGGAGCAGCTATCTCTACGAGCGAGGCAGGTTTTGACGGAGACATGCTTCCACAGTCGAAAGACTTACTCCTGTAGTCCACGACCTCCATGGACGGCTGTGTGCAGCTGATCTGCTCCGAGGCGGCACGTCTCATTTCCCGGTAATGAGGGCCAGGCACAGCCAGTGCGTGAGAGCCAGTGGGAATCATGAGGAATTCCGACGACTTACTAACGAGCTCTGCTTTGGGAGGGTTCTCAGCCTTCGAAGATTCATCTTTATCGAGTGAAGCCGAGAAGCTGGAGGCATGAGACAAGCTGCTCTCCCGACTGAGGCTTCTGGAAAGCGTGGAGTCGACACTCGATTCGGCAGACGAATGCTCCATTTCAGCCAAGCGAATTCGTTTCTTCTTCGGTGGAAGCTTTTCTGTTGGCAATTTCGACAACGTTTCGCTGCGCTGCGGCCAATTAAACCTCTCCGTCTTCTCCTGATCACTGCATTGGTTTTCCTGGTCCCTGTCGGGTTCTTCTGTGACCAGTATTTCAGGAACCTGGATGTTATGCTGGCGAACAAGCCTCGACGGCTGAAGCGCTGCGCTTCTCTCACTGGAAACTATTTGGCTTCCCTGAACTTCCCCTCTAAGTGCTTCAGACGACAGGGGTTGATGATGCTGGGGAGTATTCATGTGAGAATGTCTATCCTCTTGGATGACAACTGTATTCACAGTGTGGTGCTTTGCAACCTTGTTGGACTCTTGAGAAGAAACTGGTGATACTCTTTCAAACGACTCTGATTTCTCAAATGAGCTATTTCTGCTCAGTGAATTGGTGTGCTGTATTACTGAAATTCCAGTCCCTTGTCTTTTCAACTCCACCTTTTCCTGCACGGCTGAACTTGCCTGCTTTTCAATGAGCGGAGCCATCTTTGGCTCGGGAGCCTGATCTGTGCCTCGAGCCACAAGCTGAATTTGGGAACTCTGAAGTAGAAGGTTGCTTGGCTGTTGTGATCCCACCACTGTTGTCACGCTGTGTTTTGACAGACTGGAAGTATTTACTGCCTTGCTTTGGCCTTCTGCGTTTTTTGATGGTACGCTTGTATCATTTTGCTGTGGGTCATCATCATCACCAACACTTTTCATTTTTCTTCTTTTTCTTATCTGAGGTGTCTGCTCCCAGACGCCAGTTGAAGTAGTGACTCTGTAGTGTAGAATCTGAGGCTGTGTACTGTTCAGAACAGTTTTATGCTCAGGCTCTCGGATTGCCGCTTTAGTTTTAGGTCCATGCAACTCGGAACAATAAAATTTCTTGTGGTTTTCAAAATTTTCCAGTTTTCTGTATCGGTTTCTGCAGGTTTCACACTCAAACATTGTTCCTCGCACCTGAGGGGACTTCTTTGTTTTTTCTAAATTTGATCCCTGTGCCAGGGACTTGCTCCTTTGCAACAAAGATTCATTACACCCCAGATAACTTTCTTCTACAGATCGTGCTGGTCCAAGAACTTGGCTTTCACCAGTAGAAGAATCTTCTATTGCTGCCTGTCTAACAAGGGTCCGAGGATGTCCACCTTGGTTCAGTGGAGTAGCAGGTCCTGATACAAAAACATCATCGTATAAAGAGCCAATTTTATCATCAAACGACTGACTTCCTCGAAGGGGATGAGAGGAAGGTATCACATTTGGAGGTACTGCTGAGTAACTGGTAGTAGGCATGGAATTGCTTCGTGTTATAGGTAAACAGTCAAGGGACGGTACAGAAAGAAGAAAAACTTGCTTTGATTTCTCAGTGGGTGTGAAAGGAGACTTTGGTATGTCAGAGCTTGAGCTAGTTCTTCTTCCCATGGGCTTTAAATCAAACTGGAAAGAATCCTTAAATATGTAGGATTTTGGTGAATCTATGCTGCCTCTTCTCGAAAGAGATGTTCTTCTTGGTTTCACACTATCCAACTGTTTGTCATCCACAACAGCTTCATTATCAGAAATTAACTTTGAGATACGCTCCTCAAGGGTTTTGGTTGCCATGGGAGGTCGCATTTGGCCAGAAAGAATCATATTTTTTTCGGCACAAACAGTTTGTACCACTGATGCTACAACGCCACTTGCTCGTGGCACACAGGGCAGGTTTTTATTTGGGTCTTTCTCAGAGGTCAACAAACCCCTTACGAAAGGAGCTGGTGGGCTCATTGTTTGATTGGCACTTTCAGAACGAGAGAAATAACCAGAATCAGTACTACCTAAACTTCTAGGGCTCAAAAGACATTTTCCTTGCTGATCTTGGGAACCATCGGTTGCCTGTTGTCTCTGGAGCTGAGCATGTGCTGCTCCGACTGCAGATCCCAGCTGTTCCTCCAGTAGGCCCATTTCTACTTTCTGATGCTGCTTTATGTCGTTCTCCTTGTACGAGGCTGTATGCGCTAAATTTGACTGAAGAGTTGTGGCTTTAAAATCTCCTTTCCTCTGTGCTGCAGCAAGCTCAGGTGCTGGCTCTGTTACTTTTGGGCTATCGGCCCTTAACGGAGAAACATTTACAGGATGAACCACTACTTTTGGTAAAGCTGCCCTTACTTGAGGTTCTGTGTCATGTAATGAAGAGTCACCTGGGATGCAATCGGGGTTGCTTAATGGAATAGGGCTTCCTTTCCGCAACGTTTCTGCACTCGAAATGACTTTCACTATTTGCGCAGGTTCCAGTTCTTGGTCATCTTGTCTTTCATCAGCAGTGCCTTCGTCCTCACTTTCACCACTTTCTTCCGCATCTGAATGAATGCTAAGTGCTTTGTCCGAGTCATGAGATAAGAAGAGGCCACTTGAATCTGGTTGTAGGACAAGTCCAAGTTTGATAGCATGTGCATGAGACTTTTTGTGCTTGTAGAGATTGCTTTTGGTTTTAAACGAAAACCCACATGTCACACAAGGATACGGTCGCTCTCCAGTATGGGATCGGATGTGCTTTTGGAGAACGCTGGGCTTGGCACAGGCCCGATTGCAATACTCACAGACGTACTTCCCTAGCTTTTTAGGCTTCTGGTCTTTCAAGAGGTTACATATTTGTTCTACACCATGGTTTACAACTGACGCTATCTGGGCTGAATTATACATGGGACCTATAGACAAGTGTGTTGAACTCGATGTGCTAATTGACAAAGGTGAAGACGAACTAGCTACTAACTGGCTTTGTGGAAAAACCTGAGTTACAGTGGAAGATGAGGTGTGAACGACAGACGAAGTCACTGCTATGCTGTAGATCTGCTGGACCTTGGGGCTTTCTTGACACTGCTGTTGCACCAGCGGTCTCGTGAAACTTGGACACATAACAACCTGGTGATTTGGTTGACTGGTTTTTGTAATAAGGTCTTGTGAGTGAGAAACTGATTGGCCTTGTGCTTGTCCAGTTTTGGTTGCTGTTGCTACATGCACATTGTTTAACGCACAGGGGTAGTAGTGAGGTCCAGCTCCAAACTCGTGCTGTGACAAAGCGGACTGTTTTTGGACGCTCATCGTGTTGGATGTGAGACTAGAAGAGGTGCTTACAGTTTTATTTGGTCTCAGTTTCTCTATCTGCATCCCATAAGAGGGGCACTCTTGTGCTAAGGTGTTCAGTTCAGGCTCCATAGCTTTTAATAAGACATCGAACGCAGTACGCGTGCATGGGGAGGACGCACTGCAATCAGCAAAATTAATACATTCATTACTGTCAGTCTTTGTTTTACTTGACGAGGAGTTTGAAAGAGACTTCTTCTCTGGTGAGTTCAGTTGGTTTGCATCAGTATCCTCCGCTGCCTGTTTACCCAAATCTAAGGACTGATGCGTCAACACAAGCTTTGTCTGCACTGATGTCTCGGATTTGGTTGTTTCAGCACTTATCTCGCCACTAAGCGCTCCCCCGTTTTGTTTGGTACACTGATTTCCATTTTGCACGGGTAAGTGATCCTGTGCCGAGGCGCGTTCGGAGGCATCCGGCAGAGCTTTTAGCAGCGAAGGGTCTACATTTTGCTTAACCTTGGCTTCAGCGGGGCTTCTCAAAGGCGATTTTGGTATTTTTTTTAGATGGTTTTCAGTCACAATCTTTTTTCTTTTCACACCCTTAATTGTATCTTGGGCTCCTCTAGTACCAGCATCAGTGATTTCTGTTAAAACACAAAGAGAATAAAAAAGAATTTTAAAACCGGATAATGCAGTATATTTTTATTTATACCATGTTATCATCTCTAATTCAAGAGCAAGTTCTGGGGCAACAAGACTGTCTATTTCTCCAACATCCAATATTTTTTTAACAGTAATTGCATCTTAGTGAAGATCTATTTAGTTTTCATCTAAAAGAACAATGCTTTCTAACTGATGCTGTAAGACATTACAAAACTAATTCACTATAAGAAAAACCTCAAAGAAAATGTAAGAAAAGAAAACCTACTGAAAAAATATTTTAGCATTTATAGCAACTCCTTTTCAGATAAAGTAAAAAGAAACCTCTCTATTGCACTTGTTTAAAAATTCAAATCATTGTAGCAGGAAAATGAAGAACCAAGAAACAAATCTGTTTTCAAGTCGTGTTTGTCACTTTTTCCATCTATATGTTGCAGTAGTCAAGGAATGAAGACAACTTCCTCATGGTTATATTTGTAAGTAGATTTATCATGGAAATGGCACAACCACCCACACCATCTGTCAAATACTGTATTTCAGACTCCAATTACTGAACTTCAATAGCATTTCAGATGAGCAACTACTGTGGATGAATAAAATCAGTCACACTTAAATGATTTTCTATTTGTGCATCATGAAACAAAATAAACTAAATTTGAATTATTTCATTACTAGCTATGCTTGTTGCTGATTTTAAGCAGGTATGCTTAAAATGCATATGCAGAGTTTCAGGGGTGTGATGAAAAGCAAATGAACTGGAATACTATTCAGCAAAAAAATTTTGTAGCAAGTACTTATATTTGTACAGAGTCCAATTTCTATAACAAAAAAAAAACCCATATAGACTGAATTTCAGCGTTGATACTTACAAGCTTATTTTTTAAATAGATACCTGGTGTTACTCACCTTTGTTTACCTCAACAGTGAGATAATTACTCTGATAGTTAATAATTTAATTTTTTTAAACTTCTTTCCTAACATCCACTCAGACATACCACCAACCGGTAGTGCAGAGGAAGCCAAATATTAAATGGATGTAAATCCATTTTCTGAAGCTTTTACAACTCATTCGTTAGTCTGTTAGCCAAGACTGGATTTGTCTGATTGCCAATATTCAACGCAAAGGAAGACTCCGACGTGACTAGAGGGCTGATGCCTCTGAAAAGGTGCAGCTGCACCCCCCCTTTGGGACGCGTTGCCGAGCAGCTCCATGCAGGACGTATTTCCCTGCGCGTACAGGTACTTGGGAGCAGAGCCTTACGTGCACTTCTAGGTAAAGAACAGCCTTAAGACAACGCATAAAGGGACACATTTCTCACGGTCAACTTCACGAGCAGCGAAGTGGAGAAAGCACAGACTCCCCAGTCCCCATCGAGCCTATGGCCCCCTTTGAGCGGCACGAGGACTGTCCTCTTGCAGAAACACCATCTGGCTTCTATACCGTGCTGGGAGGAAAGCCAACGCATAGAGTGCATCTGACAAAAGACACTGGAGCTGATGAATCCAGGGTGCAATTCCTGCTCCACGTACAGGAAATCCAGGCAATGCCTGAAGCTTGTCCAGCAGAAGAAAATGCAAAGTGACCAGTAGGAAAAGAGAAATATTACATTTTCTCCATGCCAAAGCATAACCCCACTGAGATGTGTGCTAATGCCAGACATTTGCAAGTTAAAAATCCCATTTCCAACTTGATGTCAACTTAATGTACATGTATACTCATTTAGGGTGAATGGATATTCAGGAGATTTCCTTGCAAACTGAAAGATTAAAGACTACACATCACATGTAACGTATTGCAAATGTGGAAGTTCTGCAGAACCTGACCTATTCCTCTCACAGCCCTACTAGAGGAAATTTAACTGTGAAGACTAGGAGACCCTTTTGTCGCGTTCTGCGGTCCCATACAAGAAACAGCAGAATCCCTTGCCAGAACTACTGGCTCTGAATCCTGGTTATGGGGACTTCGTGCTCCCCTTGTACATCCAGAAAGAAATTTCTACTGTAATTGTTCACTTAGCCTTAAAACAAACTTTACATTTATTGCTTTACCACCAAAAACCTATTCATGTTAGAATGGATTTAACATACTCAAAGCTGAGCAGTCCTCCATCACAATGTTTTGTCCTTCCTATTGTTCCACAATTAAACGAGTGGCTTACACTAATAAGTTATTGTCAATATGGTGGTTTCTTTACAATTCATAGCCTACCGCAACTGTTTTTACTTCAATAACAACAAAAAAAAACAATTTTAGGCCAATCAAAGAGAAAATAACAAGGTAATTATATAAAAGGGTGCTTTTAGCCATGGTTTGGTGATCTCTCTGAAGCATGGCCACGTTAATTGAGCGTAAGTAATTTGGTTCCTTTTATGCGCACGCTGTAGCTTTTATCCCATCACAATCCCGCCTCCGCACCGATCCCACGGCCGGTGTTTGTACCGGAGCGCGACGGGAAGAGCTGGACAGATTACACAGAGCCAGGAGTAGATAAGGGCACCAGGAACGGCGAACATCCGAGCAGACAAACGCACACAAAAAAGACCAGGGTGTTTCAAAATGCAGCAATGGAACAGTCGAACGGTGTGCGGCTTCCTGATGCCTCAGAATATTAAACAACTAATACTCCTGGCTTTCAACCAGCTCAGAGGAACAAGCATGCTCAACCCGCACCGTGCTAGTGAACTGGAAGCCAATACAGAT